>OX376706.1:19215155-19840155 GCA_947389935.1 Agrilus cyanescens
TTATTTAGAAAACACAAAGTGCAAAACGTCTATACTAGGCCTAGTCTTAAGTTAAAAACAGAATAATCAAAACTACAATGTAAAAAAAAATTAAAACAAGGATATTTAAACAATTAAATATTGAGTTACATTTAGTAGTGGTGATTTTAAATACATAAATGTGAATTAAATCAAAGAACCATCTACAAATTGCCTCAAACTAATAATGAGGAAAAAGCTGTTGATGTCAGAATATCTTACTCAGCTGCAGAAACATAAAAAGCATTCCAAACATAAGCTTATTACTTAGTGACTATGAACTGTTTATTTTGTTCTATGTATTACAGATATAACACATATATACCTACAGTGTATCCGAAATTCGAGCTTTACCATTGGGATCTCGCTTATTATAGCAACTAAAAAAAACTTGAAATGAGAAAGATTTGGGGAATTTTCATTCACTTTAATGCTGCTTTGAAATTGCCCCTAAGTCGTTTTGTTTCAAAGATATTAGCGAAGAAGTACTTTTTTTGGTAATTTAAAAAAATACTTCTTTAATCTGATCTGTAGCAACTTTTTAATGGATAAATTATTAGGACACTTTTAGTCCGATTTTTATGGATTTATCAGATAAAATTTGAAAGAGGGCATTTTTTCTCTGTCTGGTGATGTAAGACAACCTAATTTGTTTTCGTTCCTTCGAAAATAAATTAATGATATTTTTCAAATTTTCTCGTTTTAATTTAATTTTTCAGTATTGCAGCGATAGTCATAAGCTTATCAGTTTTTATAAAAAAACTATTTATTAACACAGGAAAATTACAATAATAACAAGATGAGAAATCTTTACAGAAATCGCTCAAAATGTCCACCATATGCGACAATACACAACATGCTGGACAGTCTTTAGCGAATGGTGACGAAATTTTAAACTATCTAAATGATCTTCCTTTATTCAAGTTTCTTGATTTGATGTTAAAAGCAGCGGGGATACTTTTTTACTTCTACCTAGTGAAGATTTGACAAGAAGCCGTTTGCCGTAGTGGTTAAACGGATGGCTATAGAAATTCTCGCCCGCTATGCTACGGGTCGGATTTAGGGTGAAAGCAGTTGTTAGGTTAGGTTAGGTTAAGTTCGTTAAATATTATGACAAAAGTTAGTCACAAATACTCAATAAGAAGAAGAAAGAACTGAAAATGTAGCAATCGTAGATATCGTTGAACAGCTGTAGTTGTGCTCTTATCATCGGATAGAATCTATCCTCGCTGCGTTTAACCGTTACCATCGTGATCCAAGGCCAGAGCGCAGAAATGAACAGCTGATGTAGGTAGGCCCATATACGGAATCTGTTTAGTTGAGTAACGAAAGGATATAAAGTGCAATTTTGTTTTTTTTTTGCGAATTCTGGTAGAGATTGATGAGAAGAGCATTTGTGCAAATTTTTACACTGACAAATTATTGTAATGATCACCATTATCTTCTATACTATATAATAAAGTTCTAGTGTTAGCCATGGAAAAAGTAGCGAAAGTTGCACTTTTCATTAACGATTGTCGAAAAATTAACTCCAAATGCCGCAAACGATATCGATTAAGATTAAAACGAAGTAAGGTTTTGCAAAATTTCATACCGATTTATTAAGCGGTTTAAAAGATATTAGCAAATGAAAATGGGAAAAAACGTGTTATTGGTTAAAAGTCATATCGTTCAAATCTATCTCGTCCGAAGATAGGATAATCTTCAATTTGTCGACAATTAAAACGTCCAAGTTAAGGACCAAAAAGCTGAATAGGCCAGGGGTCGGCAACCTTTTGAGTCTAAAGAGCCAAAAATTATAATTTACAAAATTTGAGTTTTTAAAGAGCCATAAATTTTTTTCTTGTCAACAAAAATAGTACTCGCATAGATAAAGTTTTTTGATAAAAAAAAAACCAACCTATTTATTCATTAGAAACAATATCTATTTATTCATACATAAGTAGTTTTTTTCACAACAAATTATTTTATATATAAATATATAGAAATTAAAACAATTAAACATTTACTTACAACCAATTAAGCAAACAAATTCAATTGAAGTGATGGCTTTGCATGGTTGCTTAAGTAGAAAAATTAAACTTTACTCAACAATGTAACTTATACTTAAAATAAAAAAAAACAATAACACATTTGAGCAAATAAATTTAATGGGAACGTTGACTTTGCATGGTTTTAGAAAGTTTGGATAAATTTGGCTCATAACTTGTTGTTTTAAGTTTCAAACACGACTCTAAATTTTCATTTGTTAGTTGACTTCTTACTTTACTTTTTATTATATTCATGCAAGAGGACGCTTGCTCGCACGAATATATCGATCCGAATGCCAACTTCTTCACTTCACTGAAGCAATCTGGAAGACTATTCCATGCGTCGAATATAAGTGCCTCAACTCGCGGCATTTCTTTTAAAGCTGTCCATTTTTGTTGCGTTACGTACATACATTTCTGGACCTCCATCTCTTCCAACTTGCTTTTCAACTCTGTAAATTTTCCACTCCACAAAGCTTTACTTTTTAAATCGATCAATTGCATTTCTAGAGACCCAATATCAATTCCAAATGGCTCAATGTGGATTTCATTACTATTTGTGTTGAGAGGATTTACTATGAATGCTAGAGTGGTTTTGTTGGTTTTGAATTGCTCAAATCTGTCAGAAAATTCATCTTTAATTTTTTTTATAACCTTGCTGAAATAATTCGTGTCAACAGTTGCACTGGTTTTATCGCGATATTGCTTTAGAAATTGAAAATGAAGTAAATTACCGCTCTGAATATCAGCTGCAAAAAGAATTAATTTTTCTTCAAAGGAAACCAATTCTTCTACCAAAACATAGACTGGGTTTCCCTTTCCTTGGAGTTTTAGATTCAGCTCATTTAATTTGGCTGTGATATCCACCATAAAATAAAATTTTTGCAACCATTTGTCGTTCTCTAATTCAGGGTGATTAATGCCTTTTTCATTTAGGAATGTATTTATTTCATTCAAACACAAAGCAAAACGTTTCAACACCTTATCTTTGGAAAGCCATCGCACTTTATTGTGAAGAATGAGGTCGGAATACTGAGTCTCCATTTCGATTAAGAATTCTTTAAACTGGCGATGGTAGAGTGCTTTTGACAAGATGCTGTTAACAATCTGGATTACCAAATTCATGACCACAACTATTTCGGCCTGAAATGTTTGTGCACAAAGCGCTTCTTGGTGTATTATGCAGTGAAACGTAAAAATTTCGTGGTTTATTTTGCTCTGAAGAGTCGTTGTTGCCCCTCTATTTTTTCCTGTCATACTTCTGGCTCCATCAGTTGCTATTGAAACGATTTCATTTAAATCAATCTTATAGTTTTCCAGTAATTTTTTTACGGCATTCGCTATATCTTCTCCTCTAGTTTGTCCCGAGAGCGGTAGCAATCCTAGAAGTTCTTGTTTTGGTCCTTGGGAAGACATATACCTGACAAAAAGGGCCACTTGTGCCGTATCTTTTATGTCGCAAGACTCATCTATAGCAAGTGATAAGGCAGAAGAATGTTGAATATCCTCCACCTGCAAATATGTTACATTTGAAGACATTTTAGCTATTCTGTCTTGTACTGTTTTAGCGGATAGTGGCAAATCATTGATTTTTTCAAGATTTCTGGTTTGTTTTTGAAATCACGAAACAGTTCTTCAGATGCACGTATGAAGCAATCTTTGACATATTCACCATCTGTGAATGGTTTGCCTTTTTTTGCTATTTCTAGTGCTACCGCGAAGCTTGCCAGATTAACATTATTTGTAGTTTGCGTCCAGTTACTTAACATGGAACTTGATTGCTGTTTTTGCTTTTGGAGCTCGACGATAGCTTTGTTTCGTTCTTCGCCGGCTGGATATTTACAAGCAAACTGAGTATGCTTCTTAGTGAAGTGTCTCTCTAAATTTGATTTCTTATTGTGTGCGAGTTTTTCGTGGCAAATGAGACAAGTCGGAAGGCCATCTGAGTTGCATATGAAAGCGAACGACTCTGTCCAATCCCGTATTTAATTCGCGATGTTCTTCTTCAGTTCTTCTCTTTCTTTTCGTAGATGCCATGCTTGCGGTGAAGCTATAATAAAGAATTTCTAAAACTATTATTTATTATTTATAATTCTTATTGACTTCAAAAAAGTATTAAGGTATTTTATTTGGAAAAAAATATGTATAATATGTATTTATTTTAAAAATATAATACTTATTGTTACCTACCTTTACTTCGATTTTATTATTACTATGTGTAATAACTTTAAAAAGATAATTCACTTCTAACTCTTATTTGAACCAACAAACCATACGTCACAACCAAAGCACTGTTGAAGACGTCAAATTGTCTTGCATCGAAAGGGAATTAAAACTTACTGGAGAGTTCCTCCTAATGCTTGGAGGGTGCCGCCAAAGGGACGGTCGGCATCGGCTCCCTTTCGGGTGATTGTCGGCATTATTTTCTATTTAAGAATAGTATGTATTGTTTTAATAATGTACGTAGCTTGAAGGCAATCAGAGAAAGAGAGCACGCACATCTACATAGAAACATCCGACGGCGGCGTCATTAGAGAGCTTCCGACAACGCGTGTCACGGCGAAGGGGTGCGGTGGAAAGCCAGTACAAGTGGCTGAGAGATAGAATCGGAGCTTTTTCCGATACAGAACGATTATTAAATGCTTTTTATATAAAATAAATAATATTTGCGTATGGAACTAAAGAGCCGCAAGTTGCCGACCCCTGGAATAGGCCTATTTTCGAAACGGAAGGTGGTGTCGTTTAGTTAGAATCTGTAATTAAAAATCGTTAATTTTGACACATCCGGATTCTAAGGAAACAACTGCTCAGAGGAATGGGCGGGGCTTATATTGTTATTACTTGGACGTGTAGATTCTAATCATGGAAGTTTGACGTTTATCAAAGAACTTCTATGAAAGATACGATATGAGAAAATAAATGTAATTTATAAACAATCATGCAATAAAATTCATTGAAGTTTTTATGGTTAACATAAAAGCAAATAAATATAAACGTGCAAGTCAATTCGCTTCGTAGCGTATTGGGAAGTGCACCGATCTCGCTACCGCTTTATCTCCAGCAGTAGTTGGTTCAAATCCCATCATCCCATCCGACAAATTTCTTTTTTTTTTAATTTCACGCTTTTAACCAACTTAGATTACTTTGAGCTTGTAGTATTATGTTGTAGAGATGTTAAGCTGAACAAGAATATATAAATATACTGTAATGATATGTGAGATAGAATACAATTTTTTTTAAATAGAAATTATTTTATTTAATTTAAATATTTAATTTATTAAGTAATTCGAGAATAAATATTTTTCTCAAAGTGAATTCCAAAAAATTAAATTAACATAACCATTTGTAGGTTATTCTGAATGAAAAAACACATCTAAATTTTGCCATGAACCGGCGATAGGTTACGGTCAATTCGTTAAAGGCTATGCACCACCTTCCAAGTTTTGACGGGTAGTACTATTACAGTAAAATATGGGGTGTGTTATGAAGGTTAGCGACCATGTTAGAAAACATGGTAATTGTACGCTTTTACTTCCACCTCCCCGTTTCGATTCAAATATTAGTATGTTGTAGTATTTATCGCCCCTAGATAGATTATACATGTATGCTGTGCGCAGAAACCACCCCTTCACATGGTTTTTCCACTTTGAGAATTCAAAATCCAAACACTCTGAGAACTTCTTGCAGGATAAAAGAGGATGAAGGTGGTGTCAGAGGAGGGGCTGCTGTAGGAGGTAGTGTGATGGGTGTTGGGAGTTGTGTAGAGGGTGGTAAGGGAAAGGTGTGGAAAAATATAGATAAAATAAAATTTTGGGATGGGTTCGGGAGTGTCGTAGGGGGAGAGTCCTTGACCCTCTTAAAACCCCCAACCCCTACAACCACTACCACCAAGAACGCACTCACTACTACCCCACCCCCACTACAACTGTATTCTTAAACCTTTTCAAGATGATAAGGGAGAGACGGCTCCGATAGGGTGTGTATTTCTCCGAGCGTGTTTTTTGAGAAGCGGGGATACAGTCAAGGATGGGAATCAAATTATGTAAGGATTGATGGAAGTTACGGAAGGGGGTGGGTGTACGCGTAAATGTACTTAGTATTCTTTATAACTTTCTTGGTAGACATAAAAACGTAAATATGTAATTTAAATAATATATACACAGTAAAATACTAAATATTATTAACTTTTGCGGAAATAATTGAATAATAATAAATATTTGAAGCATTAGAATGGTAAATACGTTCTGGTATTTAAGAGCCTCTTTGAAATAAAAAGATGTGTTATACGTCATAAATACTAAAAGTTAAGTTGAAGTATTTTGCGATTTTTAGATAAAATAAAATTAAAAAAATACATGATTTTCGCCATGAACCGCCGATAGGTGTTATGCACTGATAGGGTAAGTGCAATGCACTAATAGGAGAAGTGCTATCCACCAGTAAGGTAAATGCTATGTACAATTAGGGTAAGTGCTATTCACCACTGTGAGGTTACGGTTCTTTACGGCCCCTCTGATTAAATTTGTTAGTGCTATGCACCATCGTCCAAGCTTTAACGGATAGTATTCATAACAGTAAAAAATGGGATGTGTGGTGAAGGGAAGCAATCAGTTTAAGTAGAAACGTTTGCAATAATTTTCAGAGGTGTACGCACACAGCGAAAATTGTGATGGATACAAGAAATATACCTACATAAATAGAGCATTACATAGCGCGCTTAAATTTTATATTTAATAATATTTACAAATATTGTTACCTTCAAGAAATCAAGACCTTGGATGCAGGTAGTCTATGTCTATCAACAACAACGCACTATTATCTATTCCTGTTAATCATGAATTTGAGAAAATAAATATTGAAGTGTTGATGTTTAAACTTGTCACTTGTCGCTTGTTTCATTTATTTTTCCACATTTAAGATTAGATCCCAAAATAGCTATCGATGGTGTATGAAAAAAAAACTTCCTTTTATTTCCTTTTCCAAGTCGGTCATTTTTTTTTTTGCTGCAGTAATTTTTTAAAAGTATGTTTGTAACGGAACTTTTTATGATTTTGATAACAGTTTCGGCAGTATGAAGATTACATTGAGGAAAATGCAAAAGTATATTATTATGTTTAAAGTAATCTAATGTTATTGTTGATAAAAAAGATTTCTTGTTGTGAATTTTAAGAAACTGATCTTCGTTTCGTTGCAAAATTTTATTGAAAATTATATATTGAAATAAAACTATATTTGTGACTTAAATCTTTTGGAAACTTAAGGCTACCTCGGGAAAGATTTTTGATCAGCGAATGTTCATCAATATTAATGTCGTCTGCAAATGTTAAATTTTCCTTACATGCCTCGCATTTAATTTTTTTTAAAACAATACAGCAGCAATATCCTCCTGAATATGCAATGACCGGAATTTCTTCCCCCACACTTTCGATATCTTGTTCAGAAATGGTAATCTCAATGTTTAACCGAGCCCATTTTGTTTCGCATATTTCTTTAGCTGACGTATCTTCCCCATAAAAAGAATCTATTTTTATGGAACCAAAACATATGGTTTTTAAAGACATTAATGACTGAATCCTCAGTCTGTTTTTGCTTTCATATAATTACCTAACAGAAATATTGTACGGACCCCCAGTTAACTGTCTATATTTTCCAGTTATTTTCAATAGGGTCAGTTTGAAATTTGCCCAGTAAAACATACTTCATGTTTAGTTCTTGAAAACAATATTTTATTATTTCCAGCATGCCATAAATTGTTTGATGTAAAGCGGTAAAAGTTTGTGGCTTTAATTATTTTGTAAATGTATGACAATGATTCCAAATTTCCAAAATTTCCATGATTTCTAAAAAAGTAATTTTTAGATCATCAGAATTAAAAGAATTTGAAGTGATTGGTTCTTGATATACATCTTTGAGACTTTCACCTTTAAGTGGTGTTTTAACATTTACTATTTTCCAAGGTAAATAGTAGCCATGTTTTAAAATCTTGTCATTTTCTGTACTGTGAAGTGTTATATAACTTTGAAAAGAGGCAAATTTTGTAAGATCAGGTGTTTCAAAGTCGGGATATGTAAGTATTTTGTCAGGTTTTCAATTTATCCAGTTACCTATTTTTAATACGTTTTAGTAAATGGACTGAATCAAATAAATAACACAAAGGCCTGTCACTTCATGCAGGATGAGGATAAACAATATTCAACTGCTTTTTGACTGCAAAGTTGCTCATTGCCTTACTGTTTATTGCATTATTATCAGTTATAATACAAAAAATACCCAATTTCTTCGAGACAAATAATGACTGATTTTATGAACGTAAAAAGAATCTCGTGATTAATTTTTCCAACGGGTGAAATATGTACCACTTCTTTGAAATTAGAACATACACCAATAAACATGAGTGTAAATGCAGAAGTAGCTAACTGATTACTATTGGTTGCAATCCCGACAATATTTCCACCTTTATAGTCAAGATACGGTTTGATATGAACTTCATCTAACAGCAAAATTATATTGTAACGACTTTTTTAGTTTAACTTATTTATTTAACGGATATTTATTTACAACTATTTATTTAATACTTAAATACGTTATAGTTTTTAAGAGTTTATTAGTTAGATAAGCAGCAAATGGCGCCAGGATACCTATGCGATAGCGACGAAATATTGTTTATAAATAATGAAAGCCTGAGAAAATGTGTATGTGACTTCTGAAAGGATTTGAAAGATGACCGTTTGGAAATATTTGAATGTGATTGGTTTGAGAATTTTGGCGGTTGAATAAATGCTATGAACTGATTGGATAAAAGGATTATTAGAACTAAATAGGGACAAAGGTATAAATAGAAAAGACAGAAGAGAGCGAGAACAATTTTTGGTAAGATTTGATTTTGAAATGCTGGTCGATGTAAGCTATCCAACAAATACTTAATAATAAACCTTTTAAAAAGAAAAAAGCGAGTTTGTGTGTGTAACAATTCCGAAGAGGAATTGACTTCTATCAAATACTAATAGAATACTTAAACACTAATAACAATTCAACAACTTATTTATATGACCAGGAAAATGCGTATTTATATCACTCTGTATGTCGTAGTTCGGTATTTATATTACTCGTTCGGAAGCTAACTGTAAACTACTGTTACTGACCACGTCAACAAGTATTTATAGAGACGTCGAATAATTCCAGAAAGATCGGGAATGACCTACTAGAACTAACTCGTGTTCGTTTTATTTTTGGCCTTATTTATTGTCATCAACGCGCCGACCTACGCCGATATTCTTTGAACTCCGCTTATCTGCTCCCAGATCTCGTCGCCGCTCTCGCACACATACACGCTCGTTACAATACGTTTTTCGTTATCTTTCACATGCTTAAATATATTTTTTGCGTAAGTTAAAAATAATCCTTGCTCTTCAGCAGTAGGGTCTGTAAGAAAAGAATTACATACAGTATTCAGAGATTTCGGATGGGGTAATATTAAGCTACTATAATTTCTTAAATATCTATAAGCATGTAGTATGATCGTATTCAATATTGAACATTATATTATACTGTCTGGTGAGTATCGATATTTTTCCTTATTCATAGTTAGTAACTTTAGTTGATCACAGACTAAAGTTAAAAATTTAATATTTTCATCACATTTTAAAGAGTTAAGTTAATAACAAGCATGGTCAATAATTTTTTCAGTATTACTTTTTGCCTTGCCTTGAAGCGAATCTTCCGAGGAGCCTTTTTCATCTTCTAAAGTTATTAAAAAGTCGATTTCATTTAATATATCTGTCAACTGATGCATGTTGTTTAAAAAAAATGGAGTTTTTAATTCATTAGCCAGAATGGTAATATTGTGGTCATATAAATACGTTTCCAATTTTAGATCGAAATGTATAACACCGAAATACGTTATAACAGGCATCGGAGAGAATTTAATTTTAAATAGAATAATCTCATTTTGATCATTAACCGCTTTTGTCCAGGAATCCGGAAGTTTCCAGGTGTTGAAAATGGTTTTTATATGCATCAATATTTTCAAAAAAAAAAAACAGCTTTTTTATGGGCTAAATACTCGTCCGTTCTTTGTTGTATCGCTTTTAATTAATTTTGTTGTTCAACTAATATAATATTATTATTGGTAGTAGAACTGGTCGGAGATTTATGAAACATTGTTAAATATTTAAAAATATGTGTAATTCATTGGACTCGTTACGTAGACGATGTTTTTTGCGTATGGCAGGGTAATAATGAACAATTACAAAATTTCTTAAACCTAATCAACTCATTTCATAATAAAATACAATTTACAATGGAAGTAGAAAAGAATAATAAATTAAATTTTTTAGACCTGGAAGTAATAAAACATACAAATCAATTAGAATACAATATTTATAGAAAGCCAACTTCTACTGATTTGATAATTCCTTCTAACTTTTTTCAATCATCAAATATAAAAATGGCAGCTTTTAATAGTTTAATACCTAGACTTTTCACGATTCCTTTAAGCAAAACTAACTTTCAAAAAGAAATAAACACAATAAAACTTATCGCTGAAAACAACGGGTACAAAACGAGTCTAATTGATAAACTTATTAAAAACAAAGAAAAGAAACTTATCATAAGCACATTTTATACACCTAACAATACCAGAACTAACACTAATTATAATTTTGTAAACTACTGTGGCAAGATAACAAACAAAACATGCAATAATCTCAATAAATTAGGTATAAATAGTATATCATTAAATAAATGCAATCTAGGTAAAATATTAATAAATAACAAAGACAAAATTGAAACTTTACATAAGAACGGAGTTTACAAATTATCCTGCAATAGTTGTAATGCTTATTATATTGGTCAGACTGGCAGAAATTTGAAGGTACGTTTGAAGGAACATAAAAAGTCAATTATAGATGAAAAACATAACACCGGTTTAGCTTCACATTGTATAAATTTTAATCATTTTATTAGTACAGACGGCATAAAATTAATACATAACGAAAGAAAAGGCAAACGCTTAGATCTATTAGAACAATTTGAAATTAAAAAATCTTTAAAAAATAATGATAATTTAGTCAATGAACAACAAAATTTTATCAATACACCTATAATAGACGCCAGACTTACACACGCATAGTTCAAAGTAGCCAATATTAGGATTTTCCAAAGCACCTACCCATTTACCTCTACCTTTACTACATACTTTCAATTAGGTATAAATAGATGTTAAGAACCTCTTAATGTTAGTAATATCCTGTTACTCTTGAAAAAGGTTTTGTAAAACCGAAACAATTGTAGAGTAAATAATATATTCTATTTTGAAACATTTAAAAGTGTGTTTTATTATTTTTAAATAATATAATATTTTCTTGTCTACTTTTTCTATCAACATTATCAGATTTTGATAAGTAAGATGGATAATTTGGAAAAATTGTTGGGGAACTACCGACTTAAAGTTTGGGATATTTCCGTGGTACCTCATCACTTCCTCGCTGTTTTCATCTGCATGTATGGTTTTCCAAATAATACTGCCTTTGTTAAAGTGATGTTCAGAAACGTTGCTATTTTTTGTCACCATATAATCATCGCGGTGAATTGCTCGAAGCCACTTCTTGCACAAATCACCATCTTTGGGGAAACCAAAAACATGCACACGTTTTTCACCTCTATAGTTTCCTCGAAACCCCGGCACACAGCACGTAAATGGCATAATGTATATTGTCTTTAGAAACAAGTAATATCAACCATCGAATTACACAATTTATTGTCAATGTCTTAACTATATATTAACAATGCGTCGCTCGATCGGTGGTAACGATCAAAAACTACTGAGAAAGATCGACACTAATTATGTAACGTAACATAAGAGCATACATTTTTAATTTACAGTCAATATTTGTGTTGTTACCACCTGTTTCTTTCAAAAGTGGAGATAAAAGATGATTTTTAGTAGATAATAAATAAAGTAAAACTACTCCCAAAACTACCCTTGCAGTCACCAGTCTTTTACTTTATTAAAATTTACACCACACTCACTCCACCCTACGCCACCCTTAAAGCCTCTTAATTTAAAACAAAAATGAATTGTATGTTAATGCAAATTTGAATTTTACGTGAAGGGGTGGTTTCCACGCCTAATATTAATTAATATATTTGTGTATATATTATTACTCAGTACGACGAATACTGCAACATACTAAAATTTGAATCAAATCGGAGATGTGGGGGTTAAAAAGTTTAATAGGTTTAGTTTTTAAAGTCTGGTAAAATGCTAGTAAATTTCTTGGATTGTGTATATGTCTAAATTAAATTTTTGTACCGTCATCTTATTAAACAATCTGCATATGACCGAATTACTGATTATTTTCTTCACATTTAATGGTTTAAGTATAGTAGACTCCAAATCACATGTCTTGGTGACATGAAACTAGCGTTAAAAATGCATTCTTAATGTAAAAGTATATCGGCATAACTAAAAATTGATAAACTCTGATTTGGTTCCAAAATCCCCGCATACCACAAGCACTATGCATGGGCCTACTATCGCCGTCATGCCTGACTGTTACGTCATCGGAACTCTGTCCCTGTATCACTATGGTAACGGACACGGCCAGACACTTTTACTGTGAATTTGAAATTTATGCGATTACGTTATAGGGCGCAGAGTGGTATGAATCGATTCGCTGGGCATAATTGTCATCGATCTGTCTCAGTAGTATTCGACTGTTCGACTGTATTCATTATCAATCGACCGCGTGAGGCGTTATTACTGTATGAAAAAGACATTGACTATAACTCTATAATTCGGTATTTAAAATATTGCTTGTTTTTCAAGACAATATACATTATGCTATTTAGTGCTGTGTGCTGAGGTACCGAGGAATCTACAAAGGTGAAAACCATGTTCATGTTTTTGAATTCCCCGAGGTTGGTGATTTGTGCAAAAAGTGGCATTGGGCAATTTACCAAGATGTTTGAAATGTCTTTTATTGCTGTTGTATCCCTAATCGTTTAGTTTCGGAATGTTAGTTCGGAATATCCGCTACTTGCGAGTAACAATGAATTACTGGACATCTTTTCCTTGTTTATTTATAATACTTACGGAACTACACTTACATAACAGTTAAAAATAAAATATCTAACTAAAAAGAGTTCATGAATGGAAACGACTTAGCAAGAAATGAAATAAGATTCGACGTTAACAAGTTCGAGTTCAGAGCATAAACTTTAAACTACCCTGAAAAGGGCCTATTTTGCTTTAATGGGGGTGCTTTTACCAACCGTTCGTTTTCCCGCCCCCCAACTCAGGTCAGCTCTGGTTGCCAGAGAGCGCATAGTTTTATAGCACCAACTGCACAAAGTTTGAGCTTCTTCGGTCTTTTTAGGAAAAGTGTGGCTCAAAATTTAGAAACCAACTGGTCAGAAAGCGAACGATTTTATAGCACCAAATGCACAAAAATTGACGCCTTACGTACTTCCCTACTAAATAATGTTGACGCAAAACTTATTCGAAAAAATGTAATCCTAACTTAAACATAAAAAGTAAACCTTAAAGGTAGATCATAATATTGCAATATTGCATATTTAGGAGGCCATTGCTGCGAATATTGTCTTAAATACATTAAATGCGATGTATATAAGGAAAATTTAACATTTGCAGACGACATTAACATTAAAGAAAATTCATTTATCAAGAACCTTACCATATACAATTAATACAGATTTACAATAAACGCCACTTACATGAGTTAAACAAACTTTCCATCAAAATTACCGTGTTCTATTGTGTACATATTGTTTATTTTATTGTGCTGCATTCTTTTGTATTATATTTATGCGTTTTCTAAGGTATCTGGGTAAATATTTCTTCAAACTTCTATTCAAAATCTTTTGTGCTTCGCCTATCCCTGTAAATAACTTTATTACTTGTACTTTCCAATAATCCCTTTAACATTTCATCTTTCGTGTACTAACCGCATGACGTCTGTACCTCTCATTCCTTCCTAATTACATTTTTACGATGGGGTTCTTCGGTGTTTGGGTCTCGCTTCTAATTCTCAGTATTTCCTAGCTAAATAATTTTCCAACTTTGTTTGCACCCTATTGGTACCCTACTTTAATCTATCAACTGTTAGCTCCTCCTTCATACTTTTCAAAATAATTTTTTTCTCAAAATTCGCCAGTCTGAAAAACGCTTCTAACTTCCAACTACTCAGTATTGATTCCTCTTCGTTCTTCGCTAAGTTTTGTAAATATAGTTATTCGTTGTTTTATTCGTCGTTTTATTGCTGCTTCATTTTATTTATTAGTCAACCCGAAAAAGACTAAAAGCCAATCTTGCTAATAACCAACGACTTTTGATGAGTTATAATTTGTTATACAGTTGATGTTATTATATGTTAACCTGACAATGACCGAAAGTGACGATCGAAATGTTGCTTTATTACTTATGAACAGTCGTTGGTTATTGGCAAGACTAGCTTGTTTTGACTTCATTTTGTGTTTTATTCAAAAATATAATTTTATATTTTTTCAGGTCGATTATTTGGAAGTTTATTCTATAATCTTCAAATCAAACGCCTACAAATAGAAAACACGCCAATTGAGGAAATTGATGATTACACTTTCCATGGGGTCAACAATACCCTTAATGAACTTCGTCTGTTGAATCTACATCTGAAAGTCTTTCCTACAAATGCATTTCAGGTGAGACGTTTATTATAGCTTCTTCATTATATTAAGTTAAATTTTAGTTATTGTTTCAACTGTCGAGTTAGTCAATTTAGAATAAAGTTGATTGGATGTACATTCTACTATGATGGAAGGAAATTTATCATGAGCTTTAATAGAAGCACAGTTTATATATTTCGGTTAGCGCATATTTCGCACCCGCTAATAACAAATAAACATTAAGTCTGATGCTATCTGCGTAAATTAGCTACAAAGTAGGCCCAGCACTAGTGATGTGCAATGTTGTACAATAAGGGTACTAGCACATTCCGTAAAGTACACTAAAAAGTCACGTACAGTACGAGTCGTACAATTGTACGCCATTTTTAATTAATAATAAACCAAACTTGCGAGTAAACGACGCACAGCACATGCACGTGTAAAACGCAGTAAAAAAAACACAAAGTTTTAGTTATAAAATTTTTATTTAATATAATTATTTCGCCACACCGTGGCTTCTTCAGTTGGAAGAAATCTAAATTAAAATAAAATACAAAAAGACTTTGTTGGATGACCGGGTTACCAACAATAATTGGATGTCGTTTCTGTAGTACTTCTGACACCAGGGCAGTTTTAATGAGACTCCGGACTTGGTTAGAATGTGTGATGTAATAATCATCGACGATCAGTTGATAATTATACCATTCACACCAGTAGTTATTGTGTCGCATGAAGATGGGGTTTTAGTATTAACCGAATAGTGATTTGTCTCACCTCAATTATGAACACTTAATCCAAATAACTTTCACTTTCACACTAATAATTGCCTGGGAATGTTCCGTTCACCGACTAATGACTATTGTCACCTCGAAATGAACTATTAACGATTCCGCCAACTAATGAATAATCAACACGATATTAATTAAGTCGCCTTGTAATACGAAAACGTTTAATGAGTACTAACTTACAATCTTAACATTAAGCTAGGTCAAGAACGAAAAGTAGACTGAATGTATCTAAGAAACCATCCCCTTTTTATACAAATTCTTATCTAAACAATGGTGGGGGTGGTGATTAATGTCAAATAATGATTTATTACATAATATTTCCTAAATCTAGATCATACAACAACTTATATAGGTAATAAATATAACAAATAGGAAGGGGTGAAGATTAAACAGTTGAATGTTGAAAATCTAAGTTAAGTAAAGGAGATTTGTTTATGTCTAATTGGTCATTTAAAATAAGGCCTTTTTTGTTTAATTTGTTTATTTCTAAACTTTCTAATAAATTTAGTTTTTTACCTTTGTTTTCAAAACGCAAAATTTTTAATTCTTCATTAAAACTATGGTTGTTTGTTACTAAATGGTCGGCATACGTTGATGTTGAATGTTCTTTTTTTTTCAATTCAATTATATTAACAGTTAACACCCTAAAATTAAATTTATTATAGAAATGTTGTGATTACCTCGGCGAGGATATACAATATTTGTACACTGTATACTATGTATATTATTGTATATTTTCAAACTGGTAAATAAATAAATAGAAAAATAGAAAAATTGAAGAAAACAGTAACATCAACTTTTTAGATCCAACTATTAAAAATTGTCACAATAAACATATATTTTCAATCTATTGTAACTCGAAGCAGGGGGGTACCCCTACTTTCTAGTTAAAATCGATAAAAGGAAAGCAAACAAAAATTTAACTTTTCAAAAAAATCTTTATTTATTTAATTAACTCGAAGAATTTTGGCTGTGAATGTGAATCGTCTAGGGTTAGGACCTTTTACTTACGTTGTGTTGAATGAATGTAGTAAGATAGATTCTTTTATGAGTTCCGTACAAGTTATATGTGCTAACAAAGAAAACACAAGAAATTTGAACCACATGATTTATTTACAAATATAAATATTTACAATTGCCCTTGGTATCGGTTCGGGAAGACAAGCACCTTTTTATTTTACCATAGAATTTAGGGTTGGTACAGATGTGCCATCAAAGACATTTAATAGCCAAAGTTATGTGTTGGTACAAAGTTCGAACATCGTCAAACAGTGCAACAACGAAATACGTAGGAAAAACTCTCGCATGTTCGTCTTGATCTGGGAGAAGGAAAGTCGTGCTAATCGCGAACTTTAATCGTCGCTAAAGCCACAACCGCTGTAAGCCCATGGACTACCTTGGTAGGCCATGTTAGAATACCCGTTGTCTGAAGATGCCATGTCATGGGAGTTTGTATATAGTTTGTTTGTTGGTAGGAATCGGGCACACATGGTGACCACGAAACCTTTTTTATTTGTCGGACACGTCACACATTATGAACATAGCCCTGTATTTGTTTGGCGAGACACGTCACCTTGGTGAACATAGCCTCTATTTATAAGGTGGTTCGAGACACGCCACTATCTTAGTGGACGTCTCCTCTATTTTATGGCAGTTCAGAACAACAGAGTATGTCAAATTACTCGACTTCCCTCTCTCTGATCAAGAGTTCTTCAATTAAGAGTTTCGCCTAAATTTAGACAACTGCCATTCTGCTATCTTTTAAACACATCTGTTACCAAGGCAAAACCTTGAGATTCTCAAACAGTGCTAGTGATTCAAAGATCAAACCAAAACGGATACCTTCAACTGAAAGAATAGATACCGCCAAATTGATCTAATTACGGTAGCTACACGTTCACCTGAATTAATCATAGGAGCGTAAACCGTAGGGAGATCCTTCTAAACTCCTGCCGCCTACAGCTTCAGGCCCGTTTAGTCAACATCTACGTTTACGTAATTTTGTAGGTAAATATACCAATGTTAGAATGAACCCATTCTAAAACAGCTGATCAAAACTTCTCAGGCTATCTGATTTAATAAACCAAATTAAAGTGCTTGTCATACACCTCCCTAGTACCACGAAGCAGTACATGAATCAGTGAAGAATTATACATGGTCCAAAAAGGACTCGAATTAGACAATTGTATCTTAAAATTAATGACACAAGATAATCGCAATCAAACAGAATAAAATATATTAACCCTGAAGGGTAAAATAAGACAATGGTAGCAATGCAATCCAAATTAAAAGTGACAATAAATAAATCTGACAAAGTAAAACGACCTCAAAATACGAATACAATATCGGTCAGTAAGTTACCCACCTTTGTATTGTATGTCATCGGCATCGGCAGCGTCTGGCTCGGGGTTGATGGACGAGCGACCGATAATGGGGTAGTTTATGGTTCTCGACGGGTCGGTTCGGCGGCGGCGTCGAACGGTACGACTCTTCGGACAATGGTTAATAAGCAGGCGCCAGTGGCGGGGTTGTATACGACTCCAATAAAGGGTGGCAGCGGTAATGAACCAGGTTATGAACACGGGACAACACCGATTTAAACCAATCACCAGGGGATGTTGGACTGCGCAGACAACAGTCTTTTAACTCGTTCAATAGAATTTAAATTGCGTTACAGGACCTCTTATACTGCAGATCGAGATAAGCCGTTTTCCGACTAGCCTCGCAACAGTTCGAATCAAACCAGAGAAGTGAGCCAACAATATTCAAGCTCCCTATGAAATCCTGTAAATACTCGCGGTTATTTATACCCAATTTCTATCCTCTCCATCACACGAATTCTGCATCTCGCGAGCTTCCCCTTACGTTCCTACATCCCTAACAAGCCTATCAAGGTACACGACGAGCGCGGACATCTCCGTTTCACTTTTAGATAATGCTCTCTCCTTCGTTCTTATTAAAATGTGAATTCCCAGCGTCTGAGGATATTCCCTTTTCCTCTCTACACCCTCGCCTAGCTTCCAACAGAAAGAGCAGATTCGCAGACTTTCCCTTTCGCTTCTCTAAGGCCCTCTCGCTCATTCCTATTACCAACTCGACTTACAAGTGCCCTAAGATGTTCCCTTTACCCCCTTATACCAGCGACTACCTACGGATGAACGACCAGACCATCAGGTTTTCTCTCTCACTTATTTACCCGAAGCTCCTGATTACTTTCTCTCTCCTTCAATAACCACATGGTGGTGACCCAGAAACTCCGAGGCACGCCATTTACGCAAAGTGCATGTTTCCAGGGTGAAATTTGTCCTTTTCTTACTCATTAAGTCCGAAAAATATTTTAAAAGAATTTATTCAATCCTATTTTCATTCCAAATAAAATCAGAAAAATAATCGAAATTAAAAAAACGAAATAAAAGAAATATTGAGACGAAGAGACAAAAATACCTGCGATCCAATTACATAAAATTATTATCAGATATAACCACCTGTTAAATAAATAAAAATAAGAGAATTATTTATAATATTGTAACACCCGGATGCAAATCACACAACCTTAATTAAGTCAAAACTGAACAATAAGATAAAGATCCCTTAAGTATTATTAAAAATTATGAAAGACAGGTCAAAATATATGTAATACAATTAATACATAATTATTTTACATACATTATTACTGAAACTAGAGGCAGTCCAAATTTGGAGTGTTCACTGCAATTATTATACATATGTGTAAAAGCAACTCACTTGTACCACATATCACTCGATTCAATACATACTGTAAATATTCTTCATATGTCCTCTAAAGAAGATTTTTGATTAATTTTAACCATTCATTAACTTGCTTTTTCTTCCATGCTTTAGCCTAGCTACGTTGTCTTACATATTACTTCTTCAAAGATTAATTTTCCTTAATAGTAACCATTCAATAATTTGTATCTTCTCCCGTGCAATGTAGTAAGTTCTGTTATTAATAGTGTAGCGAACGCGAGCGTGTTTGTGTGCTAACGGATACGCTTGTATGCGTCGCCGGGCGGCTCGACTAGCTAATGCCGGTATCGGCAGTGTGCGTTGTATTTGTGTACGTGTCTTCCGTACCTGCCTTCCAGGAAAGTAATTATGCGGTTCGCTGAAAACGTAGACAATGTAAACAAACTTCGAGACTTTTCTGAATTGTTCCATGATGCTATAAAAGTGGAAAGACGTTCGACAGTGAGTTAGTAATAAATTGACAGTGACAGTGGTAACTTCGGAAATAAATCGCCAGTGTTAGAAGTGAAAAGACAAATAAATAGAGACGCGCATATAAGTGAGTGCTGTAAATAAATAGTATGCTAAGTTCCGTATTAATTAATAGTGTTTTTAAGTTGTTATTATTAAATAAGTATATTGTCATGATCACATTTTTTGATAAAGGAAATAGTCAAAAATAAATACTTTAAAACATACCTACTTAAACACATACAAAACTTTTATGACGCACATTCTTACTAAAATTTGTAGAATGTTCTTAAATTTTGAAATTTAACTTATTTAAATTACTATTAATCAACTTAATTTTCCTTATTTAATTGTTTATTATTGAATTCAAGCTAATTTTATGTCTTAGAAAGATTAATTTCATTTGATACTTGAAGATTTTATGTAACACTACGATTACTACTCACTTTTCTAAATTTGTGTAATTTGTAGATTTTATGTAATAATTTTGAAAAAGGATATGTTTACTCCAAAATTTATCATCTGGCATTAGAGTTGGACGTTTTATATTCATTGCAGGGAATATTTTCTGGTCATGTCGAGAAGTTCTATATTTTAGTCTTCCGATACTTGGAATTCCTCTGTAAAAGAGTTTGAATTTGCTAAATTAGTTGGGGAATTGCTTTTTAAACATTCTTGTTCATTTTATCATGATAATAAGTTCAAAAATACAAATTATATTGAAATTTAATTCAAATTTACAACAACATTTTGTGTCATGTATATTTTTGTAATTTCTGTTAAGAGAAAAATTAGGTACTATGTGTAATATATGTAAGTAGTTGCATTTTATTGTAATAAGGGGATCTAATATGTTAGTGTTGAAATTAAGCAAAATTTTGGAAAAAAGTAAATTTAAAGAGTTTTGACTTTTGTATTTTTCAATTAAATAATAATTTGAAAATAAAATTAAGACATTTTATACTTCAAAGAATCAATCCAAAATAAAAAAAAATAATTACTTAGATTAAAAATAAATTTGGAATAATTATGAAAAAATAATAGTGTTCCATAAGAAAGAAAAAAAATTAATTATTATTAGATTCAAAGAGTATTCCATCTTTATCAATTGCATCTTGAAATGTTTTCTGTTTGTTGTCCGAAGTTGGAATGTTATTAGAAATTTAATGAACAACATATAATTAATTTCTTCATCATCAACTCTTGGGTCATTTGTTACATATCTAGATAAAACATACGTTTGTTGTCCTGGAATGTATTCGGCTTTAATGTTATATTCTAACAACTTTAAGAGCATCTTACAGTAACTTTATCTAAGTTTTTATTTAAAATTGATACTCTAAAGGCTTATGATCCTTTTGAACATTTATTTCCCTTTTTGATTTGAGTGTCTCTGATCTGTTAGACTCAGAGATCGCAAAGCAAATAAACCAGTGCTGGGTCTAAAAGTCCTTGTATGAAATACAACCCAATGCTTTACCTCAAGCATCACATTCTATTTTTTTTTCAATATTCTCATCAAAGATTGTTAGTATAGGCAGGCTTCTTTATTATTAAAATTTGAAATTCGTTTCGTGTCATTTTTTCCATTCAAAGGTTTTATCTTTTCTAGTCAAATTTCGCATGTTATTAGTTAATCCTGATGTTTGGAATATATTTTGAAAAAATAAACATTCCCGATATTTTTAATAAGTTATTTTTGTTGGATGGAGATTTTAATTTTGAAAGAAATTAACGAATCTGTAAAATTTGAAGTTCCAAATGTGGG
The DNA here is from genome assembly GCA_947389935.1 of Agrilus cyanescens. Classification (NCBI taxonomy): domain Eukaryota; kingdom Metazoa; phylum Arthropoda; class Insecta; order Coleoptera; family Buprestidae; genus Agrilus; species Agrilus cyanescens. Next base: position 19,236,641 of record OX376706.1, read on the forward strand.
ATTTGTAATCCTTAATTGAGACGTTACAGGAATTTTACCTGTCTTTTTAGATTGTTTTATCTACGTCTAATATGTGGCTTCAGATTCAATAGTGTAATTCAATGCCGGTAGGGGTATTAGCCCTCGGAGTAGTTGTTTCTTTTGTTTCTATTTAGTCTTGTCATTCTGAAAGAGCTTTAAGCAGGATAAAAGAAGATGAAGGTGATGTTAGAGGCGGGGCTGCATTAGGAGGTAGTATGGTGAGGAATGGGAGTTATGTAGAGAGTGGGAAGTTTGGGATGGCTTCGAGGGTGACATCGGGAGAGACTTTATGACTCCTTTCAATCCACACCTCCTGAAATCACTACTCTTTGCAAGTATCACCTACAACGGACTCTCTACTACCCCCACCCTCTACTACACCTCGACATCCACCTCAAACAGTATCCTTAATGTATAAACATTTATAAATAGCATTATTAACAGTTTTAAGTTTAGTAGTAAAAATTTCTCTCTTAGAATGACCTGAAAAGGTAGAAACAAATTTGTCGAGAATTTAATAATATTTAGTGCAAAGAAACCCAGTGTTTTTCTTCTACTCATCTTCTTTTATAACATAACACAACTCACCGAGATATTTTGTTGTTGTAGTGTGTCAAAAATTCACCCTACAACATCTAACCCCTACCATCCTTCACAAATTTAAATTTATTCAAGAATACAGGGTTTTGTAAAGGTTAGGGTAGATGGTGCGTGTATATACATTTCCACACATAGATACACACCGTACTGTAATCGTTTCAAACTCTTGTATTCTTGAAAATATTTAAGAATACTGTTAGGGTGTAGTAGAGAGTGAGTCGTAGGTGATAGTAACAAAGGTTAGGATAGGAGGTGGGTGTGTATATTAATGTACGTACATCCACCTTCTACCCTAACCTTCTCCAACACTTGTATTCTCTTCCAACCATTGTATTATTTCACTTCCACCCCTTAAAACCCCCACCTCAAAACAAAAACATACTCCGAAACATCACAAATTTTAACTGTCAATTTCTCTTAACCTACACCAACATTCCCAAACTCACCGCTATAACCACCACTCCCTACTACCCCTCACAAATTTAAATTTATTCAAAAATACACTGGTTGAACATGGATGAAGTAGAGGGTGTATTACACACACACATACATACCCTAACCTAACCTAACCTAACCTAACCGTTTCTCTCTTTTAATGTTGAAAAAGATTAAGGATACTTATGAGGAAATTGGAAATATATTAAAAATATATATTATCCGTGAGTGACTGTGAAGGTCTATCAATGTATAAACAGGAAAATTCGTCAAAAACTTCACAAATATTTATTTTTAACAATAATACAGATGTATACATTTCAACCACTAAGTGGTCATCATCAGTGAAATTAATACAATAACAAGAAAACAAAAATTAAATCTAATTTATACAAATTTGGAAACAAGAGAGATGAGAGGGTTATTTAAATGATGAGTGTCAAAATTCATAAGGTTTTTCCTGTACTTATTGATGTAAACAGCTTCATTCGTAATGAGATTTAAATATTTGCTGCAAGGTTTAACTAAGTAATTCTAAATTGTTTAAATCGAATATATGGTCGTTGTTTAAAAAATGGGAAGCTACAGCAGATTTTTCAGGGTTGTTATTTTTTAGGTGGAGAAAATGTGATTTATATCTAGTGTGTATATTTCTTTTTGTTAGACCGATGTAGACTTTGTCGCAATTATTACAGCTTATTTTATATATACCAGATTTATTTTTATCATCATCCTTGTCTTTTGGGTTCCCTAGTAAATTACTTAAATTGTTTTTATTATTAGAAAAAACCGGTTCAATATTTAGTTCTTTAGAGATATGTTTAATGGTTTTTGTGAGATTATGATGAAATATGAATTTTCTTTTAATTTTATTTTTAGAAGGTTGTACTAAAGTTGTGGTTTCTTTGATTTCTTTCCTAAACTTTTGTTTTGAAATGACTTTTGTTATTTCTTTTTTATTGAATCCATGGTCTAATGCTACATTCAAGATATGGTTAAATTCTTTTTGGTATCTTTGTTTATTTAATGGGATATTAATTAATCTGTATGCTAAACTATTAAAGGCAGCTAATTTGTGTTTCTTGCAAGTGTAAGAATCAATTGGTATATATCTATCCGTGTGGGTAGAGAGGGTTATTCAAATGATGAGTATCAAAATTCATAAGGTTTTTCCTGTACTTATTGATGTTTACCGAAACTACATAAGAAAGATGAGAGTTTTAGACCCATTGTATCAAACATAAATGCATAACCTAGCAAAATGGTTAACTCATAAATTTGAACAATTTGAGGTGGGGGTTTTAAGAGGTGGAAGTGAAATAATACAATGGTTGGAAGAGAATACAAGTGTTGGAGGAGGTTAGGGTAGAAGGTGGATGTACGTACATTAATATACACACCCACCTCCTATCCTAACCTTTGTTACTATCACCTACGACTCACTCTCTACTACACCCTAACAGTATTCTTAAATATTTTCAAGAATACAAGAGTTTGAAACGATTACAGTACGGTGTGTATCTATGTGTGGAAATGTATATACACGCACCATCTACCCTAACCTTTACAAAACCCTGTATTCTTGAATAAATTTAAATTTGTGAAGGATGGTAGGGGTTAGATGTTGTAGGGTGAATTTTTGACACACTACAACAACAAAATATCTCGGTGAGTTGTGTTATGTTATAAAAGAAGATGAGTAGAAGAAAAACACTGGGTTTCTTTGCACTAAATATTATTAAATTCTCGACAAATTTGTTTCTACCTTTTCAGGTCATTCTAAGAGAGAAATTTTTACTACTAAACTTAAAACTGTTAATAATGCTATTTATAAATGTTATCGGTATGTTAAACTTAGTTATTACTAAAGGGCGGTTAGGTATTGGGAAAATCCAGCCATAATAGCGGAGAATTTATTGTGACCATTTCTACCTGATTGTTAGCTATATTATCATTATTTTTAATTGCTTTCTTAATCTCTAGAGCCTCTAACAAATTTAATTTGAAACTTTTTTTGTACATTATGTAATAATTTTACTGAGTTAGTATCTAATGTATGATTAAGTTCTAGACAATGTTGCACTATCCCTGTTATAGTTTTGTTGTTCTTTATTAGAGCAACGTGTTCATTTATTCTATGTTTAATAGCCCTACCTGATTGACCTATGTAAAAAACATAATTTTATAATTTATAAAATGTTGAATAACGAATGCGATACACATTCAATCGATTTTATATTGTGTAATGTTCTTAAATAGGTTAACTATATAGACCCTTAAGGAAGAAACAAGGGAAAAGTAAGTGAAGTTATGGTTTTAAATGGTTTCTTAAATGCTATGCACCACCGTACAAAATTGGACGGGTTCAACTAGTAATAACTATAATTCTCTTATTTACTTAGGAAATATTTCTGTTAAAATAGGTAAACATACTTCAAAACACTGTAGGCAATCTAATAAAGACTTCACAAACAAAAATTTAAAATCGAGCTTTTGTAAACTTAATTGCGGCACTTGTCATAAAACCTACATGGGCCAAACAGGCAGATCTTTTAAAGAGAGGATTCGTGAACACAAAAAGAGCTTTGAAGATTTTAAGGACGATTTATTACATTATACAAATATTACACACGGAAAATAAAGGTTTAAAGTTAAATTTGCTTGAAATTCTCGAAATAAATAAAATAAACAGTTTAGTTTTTGGATTATCAATTAGATGTAAATAGTTCTGCAGAGTGGAAAATGAGTTAAGTACAAAAATTAAAGTTCTGAGAAGCGATAATGGAACCGAATACATAGCCAATAATTGTAAAACCTGTGTGGGAACATACGGTACTCATCAAACAACAAAAATTAATACACTCTGTACTGCAAAGTATAATTCTGCTTACAGAGAACATCGGCAGTTCTAGCCACAAAGTAGGTAAGAACAAATACACATACCAGTGTAAACCGCTGACCATGCACTCCCCATAAGATCCATGTAAATAATATTCATATAAATAGCTGTAAAGATAATTGAATAAATTAGTCTAACTCTGACTCGTTTTTCTTCTCCACTGATATCGAATAGGTATCCTCCCTAATATCGAAGAGGCATTCATGGTATTCTGCGTGACCACATCCGAAACAAGGACCTGCGTGAGAGATCCGGTATCACTGACATCATATCTCAGATTGCTAAGCCCAAATGGAACTGGGCTGGTCATGTTGCCCGATTGACAGATAGAAGATGGACGAATAGACTACTCGAATGGAGACCGAGAGCGGACAGGAGAAGTGGAGGAAGACCGCCCACATGCTGGACCGATGATATCAAAAAAATAAATAATAATTGGATGCAGAACGCTCAAAACAGAAGATAATGGAAGAAAATGGGGGAGGCCTATATCCTGCAGTGGATGAAAAAGGCTGCATGATGATGATTCATGGTTCACCACGGATTCTGACATAGGCAACCGCTTCTCAAACGGTTCTTCTCAGAAGCACCACCGCACACACGCACCCTACACATGTGACCACTTATGAAGCATGGACGGGTAAAAAGACAAAATGCATGTAGAGGTAAAGGAACTCAGTGAGGATAAATAACTCACTATATCTACTCAATCAATTATATCAATAAAGATACGCGTGTGTGTATGTTTATAGAGTCGCTTAGTGAGAAACAACGACTCACCAACTAATTGTTGAGAATGTTATCCAAAACACTAATATATGAAAAAAATCGTCCTTTCGGTAGGTTATTAACACTAATGTGGTTCTAAATAAACACCCACGGGAATGCACTCTCCACCGAAACAACTTCAATGGGACTAGAAAGCAAACTGGATGTTGCCAAACATATTTCCCCAAAACTTGGGGTCAGGGTTGCATGTAGATTATACTAAAAAGCATTTTCATGAATTAGTTCCTAGTCCTGGAATAGGACCTGTTCAACATTAGATACATGAGCACCTACATCCTGGACGTTATCAGATGCAGATGTTTAGACAAAAAAAAACCGCCATATACCTTTTTCAGAATACAAGAAATAATGAAAGATAATGTCGTGTTAAAATATCTAGTTTGCTAAAATAATTTTATTGTGATTTTTTATAACTATTAACAATAAAATATTGAGTAACATTTAGTAGTGGTGATTTTAAATACATTAATGTAAATTAAATCCAAGAATCATCTACAACGTCTCCGTAGCTTAGTGGTTAGAGCAATGGCGCGTAGATGGTTCTTGGATTTAATTCACATTAATGTATATGATTATTAATTGTACCCTCAATAAAAGTAAGATATTTATTAACTTGTATTTTCCAGAAATTACGTTACCGTCTATTGCTATAGCTTTATTATGCTCAATATGGAATCTATAAATCTATAGACATAACAGTCTTTTGCGATTTTTGCTAACTAAAATGATAAAATCGATACTTAAAGGCAAGACATTTGTATCTGGTATGTACTTTGAAAGTGGAGTCCTTGTGTTCACCGAAATCAGTTTAGACTTTTTAGCTGAAGAATTAATAAGCAGCTTCGTTAGTTTTAATTGATAAAGTAGAATTATACAAAATATTTATTTGAACAAATTAACCAATAAAAAAATAAAGTTTCCTTAATTACTTTAGTTACCTAAAGTAGCTGAACACATCATGTTATTACTGACTATTATGTAACTCACAATCAATAAAAATGTAAGCATCAAATCGAAATGTGAGCATATCGAGATATACTCGCTTTTATTGCATCTTTGTACTTCGTCTTTCGATTTTCTGTAACTGAAGTACGTAGAAAAGGCGGTTAGTCGAGAAGTATCATTTCTATTAGACGTTAGCTAAAAAGGCGATAACGTTGCATTTTCTGTGCGAATATAGGACTTATTAACCAACTGAAAGTTGTTTCTTCTAACCTAATCGAGGGGTAATAAGTAGGAATTTGTATACAGAGTGGACTATGCAGATGCATCGCAGATGTCTAGCAGGCAAAAACCCTTGTCAGGTAGCTCGACAGAATGGTAATATTTCAATACTGCCACTGCAACGGCCAAACCGGTACTGAGCTAAAACAGCCGTGCGGATGGAGACTTTCTACATCTAAATGTGATTCCGACAGTCCTGATGCAGTCGGAATCCACTTCCACTATACATGTAGGGTTGACCACGGAATAACCGTAATATTATTTTACATTTACCGCCTTGTATCGAGTTCCGGAACGATGACCTTCTCGATATTGATTTTAGTTATTGCCAGGGTAGTTGAGCGGGAAATGAGTCAGTATATTGCAATGCTCTAACGACGTAAAGACGTATTCTAAACGACGGCACGTGTTTCGATGCAACACGTGGAAGAATTGTTTTATTGTTTATTTATGTTTCCGCATTATTCAGTTATTTAAAATTACCACCAAATATTATTCTTTCTGTTCATACTGATCTTTGTGTTAAATTAAATAATTAACTCTGAGGTGTTGAGATCTTTTAATCTTCGTCGTATCTCCAAACACCCAATCCCACATACATTTAAATCCAAGGAGTTACAGAATACCGATTTGTTACAATTTCGATTCTACCGCACCACATCTATTCGATCCCAAATATTTTTATTCGGGTGGAGGTTACAGAATAGGCTTGATTAACTTCGATGCAATCTGTTTCTTTTAATAGTGGTAGATATTATACATACAAATAATTTCAGGTTTTAGGAAACCTAACTACACTTCAAATTTCGGGACACTATTTGAGCGAATTCCCTAAAATTGCTTTCATTGGTTCGATAAGCGACAAACTCATTCATCTTCAAGTAACATCTGGAAACTTGCAATCCATTCCAACAGATAGTCTACAGACTTTGAAAAAGTTAAAAGTGTTAGATTTGCATGGAAACGCTATACAAGAGTTAAAGAAGAACCAATTTAAAGGCCTACGAGAAGTAGAGGTGCTGGATTTAAGTTATAACAATATCAGTAAGCTTGAAGTTATTCACATTGGTGATTTAATAAAACTTGGATGGTGCAACATTTCTCACAATAATATAAAGGAATTGCCACGGTGAGTAATCTTTTAATTTCTTCACTAGGTACCTATAATATTTTACCTTCAACCTTCATAAATAAGGTAGTCTGAATTAGCAATTGGCTGGATTAGTTTGAATAGTTTTTGATATGAATTATCTATTGACATGGGTGGTAAAACCGGCAAACTTCCAAACGCTTTCATGCGTTCGCGCGTGTATACCATACACTTTGCTATTTTTCTATATGAGCTGCATCAATTCGACTACTGCCCCCGCTTCGCCCCAGCTCTCGACTCTCCTGTGTGTGCGCGCTCGAATACAATAGGTACACCTTGGTATAAAGAACTTAATAAGGTATAATATAAAAGTGTAGAAGTTGTGTACCTGCGAGCAAACCAGGAAGGTCTCTACATTCGTCATGACAGTCGATCTTGACTCCGCCCTATCTGCGTGATATTACACCTTGCGGTTTCCGCGCACAACATATATATGTTCGTATATATTTTTTACCAGCATCACGAACTCTACACACTGCATAATTATCGAATCCAGTGTTATACTGTGTATCAATTAGGTGTTAAATTTTTACAAAATCGCTTACGTAGAGAAAACCATCATCGATACGAAAAAAAAATTAAGAGACCTTATTTATAGAAAATCGAATTTTATAGCAGAAAATGTAACTTTCTACAAAAACAAATTCTGGACAGTACCTCTCCAGTTTTTACAGGTAAAAAGAACAACACTAAAAAAGCACATCAGATGTTGAAGCGCGTCTTTGAAGTTATATATTTTTTTACCTGTAAAAAATAGAGGGGTGCTGTCCCGGACTGTTTTGTAAGACATTCTGTTATCGCCATTCCTAGTCGCCTATGGACCATCAGGTGTACTCGTGATTACGAAGTTCTCGTAGGCCACGACGCTACGGTTGTAACCGTTACCATCGTGAGACAAGGCCTGCGCGCTGATTACGTAATCACCTATGCTGCCTGTGAGCCTACTACGATAGTAGCAAATATTCAATTTCGATACAAACAGCTTTTAATTTTTCTTGCGTTAACTTTCTAGGACGTTCGAAAATTGGAGATCCACTTGTTTCGATGTAGTTTCTCTCCGTAGAGTTGTGGAAGGCTTAGTTATATCGATAAAATCTTTCAGTTATACAAAATAAGTGTTTTTTAATAAAGAATATAATGTAGCAGTTTGCATTACGTCGCCCTTTGACGTGAGAGACGTGTTGGACTCGATAATATATCGTTGACGTAGGTGGAGTTTGCAGGGTACAGTTCGATCAACGTTCAGTTTTGTCCATGTGAAGTCTCGAGGTAATACGATTCATCTTGAGTCTACAAGATACGTTTTTGTTTACTATATTATAAATATGAAGACTGTATTCTTAGTGGATCTACGCCAAGGACAGTTTGTTTAGTTTCCCTGCTTTTAGAGGAAGGTGCTACCTTTTGAACATTTACCTATTTGCTTTCGCTTGATGTGTGATCACGGTCTCTTCTGCTACTTGTAAGTTTCTTTACTGACACTTGTAAATCTCAAATGCTTTCTTTGGTTTGTCTAATCGTTGATCATTGAAAAGTTTATCTGGATTTTTCTATGCCATACAATAAAATTAGTAATTGTTGTTCTTGAGTAGTGTTTTGTTGACTGATAAGATTTTTTCTAAGTACCTAGTACTTGTCCGTTCTTAAACGTCCTGTAGTAGTTTTGGATCAATATAGAAAATAACTGTCTAATATTTACTATTGTCACCAGCAATCTTTTTCTGATGAAATGCGGCATCAACTTGTATGAACCAAAGCGCTGGATCTTGCTTCCGAAGTGGTGGTGGTTTAAACACCACCAAGACCACTTCATTTTCTTCGGTGTCACCTCTTGAATCACTATTTCTTGCAACTTGCTGGTCGTGAGACATGTTGATTGAATCTGTTCCTGCGTTTGCTGTACTAAGTGCACTAATACTCACAGTAGCTCCTTACTCGTTCGCGATATTACGGCTCATTCTCGAGATCCTTTGAAGCGCAATGGGCCAGAGAATATTCCTTAGATATAGAGAATATACCAGTACGGGGGCTGTGATTTAAGCCTGCTTCAATGTCTCAAATTCCGTTTGACAATTCGAATCCCAATGAAATTTGCGGTCACTTTCGGTTAAACGTGTCAAGACTGTCATCAATTCGTGGTAGCGGATAATGTCCTTCTTGGTTACGTTGTTGAGCTGTCGGTAATCCATACAAAAACGGGTTGGCCTATCCTTCTTATTTACCAACACTACCGGTAATGTCCACGGACTCGATGATGGTTCAATTATGCTAGTCTCATGCATTTCGTGGATTATTCGCTATACTTCTTCTTCGTCAGGGGCAATTATCTAGGTCTTTGACGAATAGGCTGCGCATTACCGGTATTATTGATCTTGTGTTTTACGATGTTAGTTTTTGCCAAATCATTCTTGTCAGTCTCAAAGACGTCGGCAATCTGACAAAGAAGATTTTGCACTTTGCATTTCTACTCACTTGTTAGATTCCTACAATATCTGTCAATCACCCCACTTATTTCAGAATTTACCTTTCGGATTACCGCCTCCATCCAGTCCAAGAATAACATCATCTTCAACTTCAGTCACCAGCACTTGATGGACAAAGTCAGTCTTGCCAATTTCAAGTGACACATTAGATTCGCCATGAACAACCACTCTTTGCGGTAGCCGTATACAGAACTCATGTAGTTGACTCAACCAGGTTAGGACCAACCACGCTGGGTTTTATTATGCTCCTAGTAGTCCCGGTTTCCAATGGATACAAGCTTCTTCGTCCATTTATTTTTCCATTTAGGAGTTGACTGCAATGGTGGTGCTTCAAGGTCTTTGTAAATGCGATTAGTTCGGGGTATCTTTGTCCATGGGTCAACGTTTTTCTCCGTTACGTCGACGCTATCTAGTTTTCCTGCTGTTGAGGTCGAGTATTTGGGGAAAAAGTTTTTTCCTACGCTGTACTGCATTGTTAGCCTAGTTAGCCGCAATTGTAACATCTTAGTTTTCGAGTTTCATTGTCGAACTTGGAGATGATTCGGCGGGCGGTTTCTTCTAAGGACTGACGAATTCGTTTCTTTACACGGTAGCCAAACTTTTCCTCGTTTGCTAGAGGTCCGTGTAAAAGTTTCGTACTCCAATACACGAGCCAATGCATCAGCTAGCGTCTAAGAAGTCCATCAGTAAATGTTTCCACTGCCAACCTTTCCATCAATTCTTTTGGAGTATTTGGATGGCCAGTCGAGACAGTCTTGCAATATCGGCCTCGAACTCGAATTCTTACAGGGATTCCGTTGGCTCATGCTGACGGTTTTTTAGTTGTTAAGTGAGTTTCACCGTAGCGCAATTTCAACCGTTTTAACAACTGTTCATAATCCGCCAATTCTTCCCGGGATAGGGTGTTCAAAACTAATTTACTGGAACCAACCCCAACTCTACAAGAACTATTATATATTTAATAGAGGACGCTTTTACTTTGTGAAATTCCATTATAACTTGTTGACTTTTTTATAACTTTTCTAAATTCACGTAATTAATAAAACTTTAGTTTTATATTCGACTAGTTTCGTTTATTAAAACATTTTCAAGAATACATAATGTTACACTGTTTACAGGCTATTTTATAGTTAAACTTAATTTAAGTGAATCATATACAGGTAAATGGGTAGGTATACAAATGCATTTTAAAATTATAAATTCATATTGGGATTTCCTAACTATAAATAAAGGACCTTGGTATATTGGTGGTGTGTTGGGTTCTATTGAATTTAACTAGGGGTGAACTAAAATTGCACCCTTCTAATCGAAATAAATTTTAAAATAAGTTGAGCAACGGTGAATTGTTTAACTCTATTTGTTCATTCAATACTAATAAACTTTTGTTTTTATTTATTTTATTAATTTCTAAAGACTCTAGAAGGTCTAATTTCTTTCCTTTTTTGCAAATATGTAATATTTTCGGTGCGTCCTTTATTTATAGTTAGGAAATCCCAATATGAATTTATAATTTTAAAATGCATTTGTATATCTACCCATTTACCTGTATATGATTCACTTAAATTAAGTTTAACTAAAAAATAGCCTGTAAACAGTGTAACATTATGTATTCTTGAAAATGTTTTAATAAACGAAACTAGTCGAATAAAAAACTAAAGTTTCATTAATTACGTGAATTTAGAAAAGTTATAAAAAAGTTAACAAGATCTACAAGAACTATTATATAACAGAAAAATAATGAACAATGAATAAATTTTTCGCCCATGTGACGGTAGCGAAACGGCCAAGCGAGTTTTGCAACGAGATGCTTCTCCAAAAAAAAGATTGATCCCATAGTAGTGAAGAGCTTGTGTTAGATACCGTAAAACGATCATTTCTAGTGCCATTTTTAAACAATTTTAGAAGAAGAGACGATACGAAATGCAAATGTAGTACATAAGTTTTCACGTATCATGGATTAAGTTTTAAATAATGTAAGCAATAAGTTTAATCAAATAGTTACATTCAAAATCATATTGCAAACATCTAAAATTTCTGTTTCAGTAAAAAGAAACGATGAATATTTTAATTCGCATTAATGACTTAAAATTACCACCATTAAATATTTTCCAGTATTTAATTACTGATTATCAATAGCAATGCTTTTTACAGTCCTATCAGGACCGCGAGATACATAAATTATATCGGACTCATGTCGCATCTAACGTTCTTGTGGAACGCGAGATCCTTATAACATGGTTAAGCTAGAGCTATCCGGGCGGGTTCTCCAATTTTCTGGATATAAATTGATGTAAACACTATGAAATAAATAGTTGTAATTTAAACAGTTTAATTGCACCGGTACGTCCTCGGAAAAGTTGTATGCCTTAGAGACACAAAAAACTATATTGCATTTGTTGTAGTCGATACACTCTATGGAGATATGTATATTCATTGAGTAAGTTTGACTAGGCGATCTTCATCTCAAAAATGGCTTTGCAGAGAATGATATCTGTATATAGAATATAGGTACTTCTCTATTTGTCTATGTAGGTAATTTTCATTAGAACTATATCTGTATATAGAATATACTTCTCTAGTTGTCTATGTAGGTAATTTTCATTAGTTTCGATACAAGCGTTATTTTATATTTTACCGACAATAACTCGGCCAATAAAAGTAACTGTAGCATAATAGCAACTGTTAACAGCATGTTAGTACGCGATCGTTAACGGCGTTAAGAAGTATTAGCACGCATATACAGTGGTCGCGGAAAATGCTATCCAACTGGACTAAAGTATACCTAGCTCATTAGTTTTAATTTACATTTTCCTAAAACTAATATGAGCATAAATAATTGCGATTTCATTTTCTCGGCTACTTCCCTCAGGCACTACCAAATTCGCTCCCATTATTTTGAAAGGAGGTTGGGAACAATTAATTTCCTACCGGCCAAACATAACAACATGAGCTATTAGTGGCTCATTTTGGTTACCTGGAATTATCTCTATTACCTAACTGTATTAAAGACAGGGACTGAGTTTGGCACGTTCCAACAGTTTTAAATAACCGAAAAGTGCAAAAACCTTATTCAAATTAGTTCTAAACTTACGATTAGAACTTTTACTGTTATTTTCATTAGTTGCTAAAGCAATTTAATTTCAATTTTTACCTATTGACCGATTATACAATGTTTTTTAAATTTAAAGTAAGAATAAAGAAGAAAGAAATGTGGAAGAAAAACAAATTAACAGATTACTCTTCTTTTATAGAGGAACTTTTGCAAGAAACTCCATTCTTAAACTGTTGAACATGTCACACAACAATATTAGGAAACTTGATTCAAATTCCTTCAGAGGGCTTCGTTTTCTGAGGAGATTGTATATTTCAAACAATGAAATAAGCGACATTGGCAGAGAAACATTTGGAACTATTTCAAAAATTGGAACTATTGACTTATCAAGAAACAAGATTGCAAAAATCGATTACCAAATGTTTGACAATTTAAGATTTGTAGAGGTATGTATTGTTTGTCAAATACATTTAAAAAGCGTATTTCTAATTGCACAAAAGGTTTAGGCTTTCACGACCGGCGTTTTTTGAAACAAATTTGTTGCCCGGGTTTGATAAGCGTGGTCTAGGATTGGCTGTCCGCCGTTGGTGTATACTCGGACAAACATTGTTGTCCGAGTTTCGTCAAAGTAGATAAAGGTGTAGAGCCAATCCTGTACCACGGTGAAACTTTCAATGCACTTCTATTTCTTAGAGAACAGGTGATTTTTTTTCTACATAAAATTATGCGGGCCTTAGCGCTTTCTTAACCGTAAGGTAGTGTAAGTATATAAATAAATAAAAAGGGTTGATAACCTTATCATAGTGGTCCTTATTTCAAATTAAACAAAAATCGTAGAAAAATAGAATTTTAACCACTAAACAATTGGCATGTTCGGTTCTACCTGTATTACACTAAAACTTAAACTTTGTTTGGTGCACTTATTGTGAAACATATTGAAGTAATAACAATCGAAATAAAACAATTGAAAAGTTTCACTGACAAGATTTATTATTCTCGACGAATACGTTTCAGTCAGATTGCAACCATTTTCAAGAAAAGCAAAATTGGTTACTGAATTAACAAAATGTTTAACAGATATATATTATCATGATCACATCTCTTGTTAAAGGAAATAGTCAAATATAAATACTTTAAAACATACCTACTTAAACACATACAAACTTTTATGACACACATTCTTAGTAAAATTTGTAGAATTTTCTTAAATTTTGAGATTCAGCTTATTTAAATTACTAGTAATCAACTTAATTTTCCTTATTTAATTGTTTATTATTGAATTCAAGCTAATTTTATGTCTGGGAAAGATTAATTTCATTTGATACTTGAAGATTTTATGTAACACTCTACGATTACTACTCACTTTTCTAAATTTGTATAATTTGTATATTTTATCTAATAATTTTGAAAAAGGATATGGTTACTTCAAAATTTATCATCTGGCATTAGAGTTGGACGTTTTATATTCATTGCAGGGAATATTTTCTGGTCATGTCGAGAATTTGAATTTGCTCAATTAGTTCAGGAATTGCTTTTTACGTATTTAATTGTGCTCCGAAATAAATTAAAATATCAGTTACCATTGAAAAATAAATGTTAATTTAAAAAAGAAATAATTGAACGTCGATACTTACCAGTACAAACACGTCAAAATTATAAAAGCTTATGTTTTCAACCAACAATAATGATAATTAATCTTCGATTTATTCTAATTCAATAATAATTGGAAAATAAAATTAAGACATTTCATTTTTATTTAAAGAATCAAGCTAAAATAAAAATATAAATTAGTTCGATTAAAAATAAATCTGCAATAATTATGAAATAATAACAAAGTGTTTCATTAGAAAAACAAACTTACCTCAATTAACATTTAAATATTGTAAGATTCAAAGTGACTTTGCTCTTAAAATAAATAAGTGAGTTACTTAATTAAAACAATTACCAAGTGAACTAATTGAATAAACCAAAGTGTATGCATCTATGTATTGAACTTGACTGGCTGATTCATTAACAACCAACAGCTGATGACTGTTAGTTATTCTCTACCAAGGCCAAAGAAATTCAAATAAAACCAGAATCAAAGGAAAGACTTTATGACATCAAAGTGAGTCTAAAATTCAAAAACTTTTGTAAACATTCAGATATACTGCTGTTTTATTTTTTTATTTTAAACTTTAGTAAATAAATTAGCTAGTTAGGAAAGATAAGGGTTACTTAATTTAATTTTCATAATTTTTCATTTCTTAGTATTTCTAAAAATTTATTTAATTGATCTCATTATCTGAGTTGAGAAATTTCAAGCTTTCTTCTATAAAATTTTGTAAATATTTAAACAACTGGTAATTTTCAATATAATGTTTCGTCCTTTTTAAGACACTTAAATTTTTTATTTATTTATTCTTTTGATATTCATAAAATGAATGTCTGGCGCCCAACTTACTTTAAATAGTTTTATTAATTATTCAGTGTTCTTTAGAAAGAACTTAATTTAAAAAGGTGAGTGAAGAGTGTTTTTATATTTCCTGAAATATTTTGAAGATTCTATAAATTTATTTACCAACACAAACACTATAAAACATATAGTTTTAATCTCTATCACTCACTTCTCCACTACACAAACACGATAATATATATATTGTCATAATCACTTTTCTTAATAAAAAATAAATACTTTAAAGCATACTTAAACACATACAAACTTTTATAACACACATTTTTACTAAAATTTGTAAAATTTTCTTAAATTTTGAGATTTAACTTATTAAAATTACTAGTAATCAACTTAATATTCCTTTTTTAATTGTTTATTATTGAATTCAAGCTAATTTTATGTCTGGGAAAGATTAATTTCGTTTGATACTTGAATATTTTATGTAACATTTTACGATTACTACTCACTTTTCTAAATTTGTATAATTTGTATATTTTATCTAATAATTTTGAAAAAGGATATGTTTACTTCAAAATGTATTATCTGTCATTAGAGTTGGACGTTTTATATTCATTGCAGGGAATATTTTCTGGTCATGTCGAAAATTTGAATTTGCTAAATTTTTTCAGGAATTGCTTTTTAAACATTCTTATTCATTTTATCATGATAATAAGTTCAAAATTTAAATTATATTGAAATTTAATTCAAATTTGCATCAACATTTTGTGTGATTTATATTTTTGTAATTTCTGTTAAGAGAAAAATTAGGTACTATGTGTAATACATGTAAATAGTTGCATTTTTTGTAATAAGGGGATGTAATATGAAACTGTTGAAATTAAGCAAAATTTAAAACAAAAAAATAAATTTAAAGAAAGTTTTGACATTAGAATTTTCAATTAAAAGTAGTAAGTAATTTCAAGGAAAATTGTAATTCATAGTTAATTTTTGTTTTGAAAAGAGCTTTCTTTTCACTAGTTCCTAGTTTTTTTTAAAATTTTGAAAAATATTCAAAATTTTGTATTTAATTTCGACATTTGAATCCATGTAGTCTTTGAAATTTTGCTTCGTATCCATGAAAAAAAAAAATGAATTTTACGTGGTATCCAAGGATATTTCCTTAAAACAGTAGGTTTTGGTGTCGTCTAGATAAGACGTATTTAATTGTGCTCCAAATTAATTAAAATATCAGTTATCATTGAAATATAAATATTAATTTAAAAGTAAAATAATTGAACGACGATACTTACCAGTACAAACACTGAAGTCAAAATTATTAAAGATTATGTTTAACCAACAATAATTATAATTTATCTTCGAATTATTCTAATTGAATAATAATTGGAAAAAAAATTTGAAAGACATTTTATACTTCAAAGAATCAATCTAACATGAAAATATAAATTACTTCGATTAAAAATAAATTTGGAATAATTATGTGAAGGACTTTTGATAAGTGGAAGTTAGGAAGGATGGCTATACTATTAAATATAACACAAGATTATATATATACGTCTAGTATGTAGTTGCCGCTTTATTTAAACAAATACAAAAATGTTATAGAAGTACGTGCTATCAGTACAAAGCTATAGTTAAGAGTAAGTGAGTCCGTGCGCACGAGACCGTATTCAAAGTCTCATAAGTTACTTTAGGCGACTCATAGATGGTGACTCTGTATGCGCAAAGTAAACTATTTCTGACACTCCCTCCCTTTGCACATACATCCTTTGCTTTCTTCGCTGCGCACTCTGCTAGGATTGAAAGTTACTTTCTGTAAAAGATCGAGCGAATATATAAATAAACATATTGTTTAAAATATCTAAAAGACATCTAAATTTAACATCTATATCATCTAAAAATTTTATCATCTAAACATTCATCATCATATTTCTGAGTTTAATATGTGATGTAGAGGGTAAAGGTTTAGTCATGATATCCGCAATGTTTTCTTTAGTGGATATCCATTTTACTTTTATTTTGCCAGCTAAGACACATGATTTAATAAAGTCACCATGTGTATCAGCCATTTGAGGTTTCTTGCCTGACCTTTCTCTTTCAGCTAGATTGGACTTGATGAGATTGATGTCATCGTCGAAGTCTTTCAATTTGTGACTACCCTCCATTTGAGTACAGTCGCAGGCTGATTTATTATCACATCTAATAGTGACTGGATACATAGTTTTCCCTATTATATCTCTAGTCGCTTTATCCAAGGAAATTATTTCCTTACAAGATTCGCTCATAGCAAGATATTCTGCTTGGCATGTTGATGTAGCAGGAGAAGACTGTTTGTGGCTTCTCCACGCTACTGTATCACCATACACTTGGATAATGTAACCACTGGTTGAAGTCGACATTTCACGATCCCTGAAGCTTGTGTCAGTCAAAGCTTCCATAACTTCAGTTTTACCTCTATAGTACAAACCCAAATTAGTTGTTCCTCTAAGGTATCTGAAAATTCTTTTGACTTCGGTCCAATCTCCTTTAGTTGGATTGTTCTGCCTTCTAGACAATAAATTTACTGCAAATGCTATATCTGGTCTAGTTGCCCCAGCAAGATACAGCAAACTCCCTATAGCCTCTCTATAAGGTGCATTAGTTGGAACATTGGAATCATCTAATTTTTCTTGATTTTTATTGTTTCTGTTTTTGACTTGTCTAGTTATCATGGGTGTGTCTTGGGCGTTACACTCTTTCAACTCAAAACGTTCTAGGATTTTTTCAGTGTACTCAGGCTGTGTAATAGACATTTCACGTTTACTTCTATCACGGTGAATCTTCATTCCAAGAAAATTCTCCGGCTCTCCCAAGGTTTTCATTTCGAAAACATTACTAAAATGATTTATAATTTCATCTAATTTTCCAGGTACGTTGCTAGCTGCAATCATATCATCTACGTACAAAATTACAATGGCAATTTTTCCTTCTTTTCTCCAGGTAAATAAGCATGGTTCACTTAGGTCATTTTCTAAACCTAGTTTCAGTGCTTCTTCAGTGAATTTTTTATTCCATCTTTTGGGACTAATTCTCAATCCATATAGAGATTTCTTAAGCTCCCAAACCTTTGTTTCTCTAATATCGTCACTGCACTCATAGCCTTGTGGAATCTCCATAAAAATAGCTTTTTCTAAAGTACCATACAGAAAAGCTGTTTTTACATCCATTTGACTTGCGTCTAAATCAAGTTTATTTATGATTGCTAGTGCTAATCTAATTACTGGGAGTCTTGAGACTGGAGCATAAGTTTCTTTCAACTCATACTCGTTTACATCTAAAAAGCCTCTTACGACCACTCTAGCTTTATAGATGGTTTCTCCAGTTTTGCCAATTTTGGTTTTAAAAACCCATCTAGAATTCACAACATTGGCATCTGCAGGTCTGTTCACCAGCTCGTAGACATTATTATCTTCTATTGATTTTAGTTCTTCTTTAACTGCATTTATCCAATCAACGCTGTCTTCCCGCTGTAAACACCCTTTGTAATTACTGGGATCCTTGTTGGTAGAGGCAAGCATAGCTTGTATAAAATCTTCTTCCTCTACAATCTTGAACTTCTCAATTGTTTTGGCATAAACAAAGTTTTCATCTATCTTGGGCTTTGGTTTTCTTTTTGAAATCCTCAGCTTCTTGGATTTGGAGTTAGTTAATACATTTTCATCTAGTTTACGCTTTTTGGGATTATCTGGTTTAACTGGTTTATTATTTGAGTCTTTTGTTTCAGGGGTATTTGCATCAGAAGAATCAGAGTCGATTTTCCCATCAAATGAATTGTTATCTACATCTACGACAATTTGTTTTTCAACTGTTGGAGAATCTTCAACTTCTAAATCCCTTGTTTTGTAAATATTCTTATAAACCAATTTTTCATTAAACCTGACATGTCTTGAATTTAAAAATTTACCAGAGGTTGGCTCCCACAATACATATCCAGTGCGAGAATAACCTACTAGTATGGCTCTTATTGCCCTTTCAGAAAACTTATTTTCAGATATTGGAAGTTTAACATAAGCTAAACATCCAAACCTTCTAATTTTATCCAGATGTGTGTTAATCTTTCCATTAATTTTATTTAAAGGTGATACAAAACCATTGGTTTTGTGAGGTGTACGATTGTACATATTAACAGCCGTTTCAGCTGCCAATATCCACATTGATTTGGGTAGACCAGAGTCAAACAACAACGCTCTTATTTTCTGTTGTAATGTTTTGTTAAATCTCTCGGCTGTACCATTTAACTCTGGAGTGTATGGTGGCGCATAATCTGGTTCTATCCTTTCTTTACGCATAACATCCAGAAAATCACCCCCCGTAAACTCCCTAGCATTATCAGTTCGAATGTAACACACTTTTTCATTTTTACCCAATAGATTTCTAGTTGTAATTATGAAGCTTTCTAAACATTTTGCTGCTTCACTTTTATTTTTAATAGCATAAATTTTTGCAAATCTAGAGAAATCGTCTAAAAACACAATAATGTATTTGTAGGCACCTGGGAACGAATTTATTTTAAATTTTCCCATTGTGTCGACATGAATTGTGTGGAGCGGTCTATCTGCTATTAATCTAGATTCTTTAAAGGGTAATTTTTTCATCTTAGCTAGAATACAGGTTTCACAATCTAAAATATTTTCTTTAAAGTTTACATTATACAACGACTGCTCAGATTTTTTAAGTTCTTTTAGATAATTCAAGCTTGGATGACCTAATCTTATGTGCCATAACATACCTTCATCTAATTTTATTATTTTAATTTGTTGCAAATTATTTTCCGCACTTCTAATATTCTTGAATTCTTCCAGAGCATCAGCTGAATTAAAATCTAAAATTTTTTTATTCAGAGTTTTTTCATCTAACATAAAGTCTGTGACTTCAACTTCCAAAACACTTTTATCTTTCTCCAAAAAGTTTTTCTTTTGACTCTCCCTCCCAAACTCAGACGGGACGGATTTATGAGAGAGAACATCTAAATCTCCCTCCATATCCAGCAAATTTAAATCAACGGGTACCGTCTGAGATTGTTCGGAAAAAACATTTGGAGAAAAAATTTCAGCAGTGCAAGAATACATTGTATAATCAGGCCTAATATTTTTTTGGCAGATTTTACCTCAAAAGTGACAAGCCAGTTAGGTTTAACATACTTTCCTATCAAACATTTTTCACCCGTTTCTTTGTCAAATATTTCTAATTTTTTATCATCTAGAAAGATTCCCAAACCCGCATCAGCAAAACGTCTAAGAGAAACTAAGTTATTTGCTATATTTTCTGCAGATAATACGTTTGTTAATTTTATTTTACTAAGTTTTGATTTTAAGTAAAGGTCGCCGATACCATCTATTATTATGTCGGCTGACTTATTTTTATTTGCACTTTTAATTACTTCGCCTGTGCAGTGTTTAAAATTACTCAAAAACAAACTCTTGTTAATTATATGCTCAGTAGCACCTGAGTCCGCAATAAACGTAATATTATTTTCATTATTTATAGATTCAAAATTCATACCTGCCTGGCGTGCTTGTGGCTTCTGGTTATTACCATTCTTTGGTGCAGCTACTTGCTTTTTGAACGTCTTCAGCTTTGTTTTGTTATATCCTCTGGACTTACCACTGAAGTCCCTACTGAAGGTCGAACCTCTTCTAAAAGCACCTCTACCTCTAGCTCTACCACGACCACGTCCGTAGTCAGATCTTCCTGAATTTTGACCGGCTGCTTCATTTTTTGGACATGTATTTGTGTTATGATCAGTTATGATCTTACAAATATAACAGTACCATTCACCAGTTGCTTCTAAAGGACACTGTTTAACATAGTGACCCGTCTTATTACATCTATAACAGTTGTTGTGGTGCAGTTTAAACCGTTTTGCTTGGTTCGCACTCGCACCCTGCTCCTGAGAAGTTTCAGACTTCTTCTCAGCCTCCAGTTGTAGCAAATGAGACTTCAACACGTCCAAAGTCATTGATTTTCCTGTAATTTGTCGATGCAATAAGTCCGCAGTTCGGGCTTCTGGAATTGCATTACAAACAGCTTGGTAAAAAGCTGACCTTTTTTCTTCATCTGTAAGAGGTACTGCGTTATCACAGCTCTCGTATTCAACAATGGTTTGAAAAACAAAGGGTAAAAGAAAACACTTGGTATTATAAGTTTCACGAAAAAGTTTTATTAACTCTGACATATGTTTCGACTATAAGGTCATTTTCGAAGAGTAAGAATGTTGTACTAAATTAAGTTTTACAAAATAAGATATTTAAATACTATTGGGACTAATAATTATATTCAAAAGCGGAGAGGTTACAAAATCTGTTATTTCATTTACAATGGGTAAACCCCCCAGGGAGGCTTTATTGATCTCTAAAATTTCCAAAGTATTCAAACGTTTACTTTTGTTGGAATAATGGAGTAATTTAACATTCTCAAGGTCTAAAGAATGTTTATTTTCTAAACAGTGTTCTGAAATTCCTGTACATTTGTTACATTTTTCTATACTTTTTACATGTTCATCTAAGCGTTTTTTTAAAGCACGGCCAGTTTGGCCAATATAAAATGAATTACAGTTTTTGCATGGTAATTTATAAACTCCTGATTTATCTAACATGTCTAATTTTTGTTTATTATTAACGAGCATTGATTTTAAGTTATTTTTATTGACACAGATTGAATTTATTTTATGTTTTTTGAGGCGATTGCAAATATTTTTGCTTATACTAGGTACATAGTTTATCAGATGATATCTTTCGTTAGGTTCTGATTCTGGAGCTGAATAGAGATGATTTAAAATAAGTTTCTTTCGTTTTTTTGAAATAAGTTGATCAATAATTGACGTTTTGTAACCATTATTGGTGGCTAATGTTTTAATAAAATGCACTTCTTTATTAAACTGAGGTTTAGTTAACGGGATGCTAAACAATCTATGAATGAAAGAATGAAAGGCACTAAGTTTTATGTTAAAATCTTGTCTAGACCAAGCGTGGGGTAAAATATCCGTGAAAGTCGGTTTTCTAAAAATGTCAAAGGAGATATCTCCATTTTTATTTGAAATAGTTAGATCTAAAAAGTTCAAAAGTGAATTGTTTTCTAAATCTATTGTAAATTTGATAGTTGGGTATAAAGAATTAAGGAAGTTTAAAAAGGAATCTAATTGTCTTTTTGTCCCAGACCACACACAAAAAATATCATCTACATACCTCTTCCAGAAACAAACATTTTTTGTTAAACGGTTTTCTGAATTAAAAATTTTTGTTTCTAAATTTGCCATAAATATTTCGCTTAACAAAGGTGACAAAGGTGATCCCATAGGGAGTCCATCTAATTGTAAATATGTATTGTTTTCGAATTTAAAATATAATGTATAAAACAGAGTTATTTTAAATTCGAAAACAATACATATTTACAATTAGATGGACTCCCTATGGGATCACCTTTGTCACCTTTGTTAAGCGAAATATTTATGGCAAATTTAGAAACAAAAATTTTTAATTCAGAAAACCGTTTAACAAAAAATGTTTGTTTCTGGAAGAGGTATGTAGATGATATTTTTTGTGTGTGGTCTGGGACAAAAAGACAATTAGATTCCTTTTTAAACTTCCTTAATTCTTTATACCCAACTATCAAATTTACAATAGATTTAGAAAACAATTCACTTTTGAACTTTTTAGATCTAACTATTTCAAATAAAAATGGAGATATCTCCTTTGACATTTTTAGAAAACCGACTTTCACGGATATTTTACCCCA
The DNA here is from genome assembly GCA_947389935.1 of Agrilus cyanescens. NCBI lineage: Eukaryota > Metazoa > Arthropoda > Insecta > Coleoptera > Buprestidae > Agrilus > Agrilus cyanescens. The sequence goes on from OX376706.1 coordinate 19,259,459, forward strand.
CGCTTGGTCTAGACAAGATTTTAACATAAAACTTAGTGCCTTTCATTCTTTCATTCATAGATTGTTTAGCATCCCGTTAACTAAACCTCAGTTTAATAAAGAAGTGCATTTTATTAAAACATTAGCCACCAATAATGGTTACAAAACGTCAATTATTGATCAACTTATTTCAAAAAAACGAAAGAAACTTATTTTAAATCATCTCTATTCAGCTCCAGAATCAGAACCTAACGAAAGATATCATCTGATAAACTATGTACCTAGTATAAGCAAAAATATTTGCAATCGCCTCAAAAAACATAAAATAAATTCAATCTGTGTCAATAAAAATAACTTAAAATCAATGCTCGTTAATAATAAACAAAAATTAGACATGTTAGATAAATCAGGAGTTTATAAATTACCATGCAAAAACTGTAATTCATTTTATATTGGCCAAACTGGCCGTGCTTTAAAAAAACGCTTAGATGAACATGTAAAAAGTATAGAAAAATGTAACAAATGTACAGGAATTTCAGAACACTGTTTAGAAAATAAACATTCTTTAGACCTTGAGAATGTTAAATTACTCCATTATTCCAACAAAAGTAAACGTTTGAATACTTTGGAAATTTTAGAGATCAATAAAGCCTCCCTGGGGGGTTTACCCATTGTAAATGAAATAACAGATTTTGTAACCTCTCCGCTTTTGAATATAATTATTAGTCCCAATAGTATTTAAATATCTTATTTTGTAAAACTTAATTTAGTACAACATTCTTACTCTTCGAAAATGACCTTATAGTCGAAACATATGTCAGAGTTAATAAAACTTTTTCGTGAAACTTATAATACCAAGTGTTTTCTTTTACCCTTTGTTTTTCAAATTTCCGATATGTTTCACCAAGTGCCAAGCGACACAAGTATCAATTTTATTCAACAATGGTGTTATCGAATCTATTCCAGAACTCATCTATGCTCTCCCTGGGTTGCAGCCTCATCTGGTACAACTTCGTTCTAACTGAGGTGTGTGACATTATTTTCAACCCTTTTAACTTCTTTTAGACTTTTTATTACCATAATAGGGTCTGTGATTGTGAGAACCCTTTTATAGTATTTATCTTCTAAATGGCTTGTTATGATTTCTCTTACTGAACACTTTCTTTTAATTATTGCTTGTTCATCTAAATTATCAGGACCAATTACTGTTGGGTCAATCACGTCTAATAGATCTTTTGAAGATAGTTCAGATCTAAGTTTATCCATCCAAATATTAATGTCACTATTTGAATTAAGAGTATACTTTCTTGGTACCTGATAGTTTTGAGATTTTTTGTTTGATTCTATTGTAGTTTTTAAAGCAGTAATTGAATCATTAAGTGCCTTAGTTACTTCTATGTTAATGTCTTGTGGGCTCGATAGAGTGTTCACTCCAGTGCCCGTTTGTGTTGAATTTTCGTCTATAAAAGTGGTCGAGTTAAGTAAATTACCTCGAGCACTTTGCATTCGAAGCCGTTCTACGACCAAGAAATTTTCAGATGTCTTTTGAATATGATTCATCGAGATTTTCATAGACTCAAAACCTTTGTTTTGAAGCTCAATGTTTTCTCGCTGTTTATGTAGGAACTGTTGTAGTTCTTGATTAAATTGTGAAGTTTGTTGTTCGGTGTTTGAGATACCTCCACCGCTACCACTCGATTGAGTTGCTGTGGTACTTGTTTGATTTGCCTTGGTGCTTGGCAGAAACGTTGGTGTACAAGTCTGCAGTGCAATCATTGACTGTGATGTTGGTATACTCATATGAGTTGCCTCAATAACCGACTGAGTCGTCACTGCAGATGTACTTGTCGATATTGTTAGGTTGCCGGATACTCCGGGCCCTTTTATAAATATAAAATTATATTAGTTTGGATTTTATTTTACGATTAAATAAATAAACGTAACTTCTAATAAATAGCTTCTAATCATCAGTAAAACCTTCTAACATCTCATCTAATATTAACTTCTATATATTTTACCCACTTTCAAAATAAAGTGAGAAAAATTACCTGTTTCTGTGTTTTGATCTGACGCGTCAGGTTGAGTATCCTCAATCTCTGTATCTTGGAGCATATGTTATTTTTCTGCTCACTCCTTGTTTCTTTTGCTCAAAACAACAAAAAATGCAAACTGAAACAAACCAAACTTATCAGAGATTGATATGTTTCACCTTCATTCACAACTGCACTGCAAGTTGCAAATGAAAAAAAAATGAGATCAGTTGCAACTTCCGCATGCAACAGCATGCCACACGTGCTCCCTCCCACCTCGTGACAAACGGCACAGCACGTTGAAACGTTCGGGGATGGCCGTACGTACACGTGTAACACACAAATCACACACCAGAGTAACAACCGATTTAATCGAAACAAAGTTTGGTACTGTACTACAGACTTTACTTTGAGACAATAATTAAATTAGATTATACAAAAAAATTCTTCTAGTAAATTTTTATTTAAGGTTTAAACATCTAACATTTCCTTCTCTCCTTAAAATAATTATAATTTACATTATAATTATTATCAGTCTTAAACAAATCAACTTCGTCAAGTACTTTACACTATTTATTTGCTTGAGAGCAATATTATTATTTTTTTTTTTTTTTATCTAAAACTTATACATCAACATCTAGTTCTCAGAACGGAAAGTCATAAACTGTTTAACGTGTACGCGACTGTACGCGACAAGCGCGCTTTGTTCTATAATATATACAACTAACACTCTGTGTATAGCTATATCATATTACTCAAGCAAAAAAAATTATAAAAAAAAACCTTTTTCTCAATTTTTACAGTGAAGTACATTTCTTATTAATATGAGAAAAGTTAAAACATTAAAGAACACCAGATACTAAGAAAAAAAAATTTCTCCTAAAAAAATTTTGCATACAAGTTGCACTTCTTTAAAAAAAAACTTCAGCAATTTATAATTTTCTTCTAAAATTAATCCTAAATATTGCATTTCTTAAGATACAAATCGAATTTTGATTTTCTTCTAAAATTAAGGCACTTAAGCCTTCTTAAACAAAAAAAAACTCTTTCTGTATTCTTCGTAGCACTACACTAAGCCTATCCTATTTCTAATCCCTTTCGAGGTAAGAAATCAAGTCCTAGGCGTGTTGAGCCCTTAACCTGAAGGACTTTTGATAAGTGGAAGTTAGGAAGGATGGCTATACTATTAAATATAACACAAGATTATATATATACGTCTAGTATGTAGTTGCCGCTTTATTTAAACAAATACATTAATGTTATAGAAGTACGTGCTATCAGTACAAAGCTATAGTTAAGAGTAAGTGAGTCCGTGCGCACGAGACCGTATTCAAAGTCTCATAAGTTACTTTAGGCGACTCATAGATGGTGACTCTGTATGCGCAAAGTAAACTATTTCTGACATTATGAAATAATAGTGTTTCATAAGAAAGAAAAACTTACCTCGATTAAGTATTTAAATATTGTTAGATTCAAAGAGTGACTAGCTTGGAAATAAAATAAGTGAAAGTTATTTTATTTAAATATAACCAAGTGAAGTAATTGAGTAAATTAAAGTGTGTGCATCTATGTCTTGAATTTAACTGGCTGATTCATTAACAACAATCAGGTGACTGTGTAGTCATTCTCTACCAAGGCCAAAGAAATTCAATAAATTCAAGGAACCAAGGGTAAGACTTTTAGGAAGTCAAAGCGAGTTAAAAATTTAAAAACTTTTGTAAATATTGAGATATATTGTTGTTTTTCTTTTTATTTATTTATTGATAACATACAGACACAAAGGTCCTTACAAAATTAATTAAAAATTAATAGTAGGTATAGCGATATCTCAACAGCACGCTATACAACTCAAAAATAGAAATATTATCATTAAACTTAAGAAAAAAAAAACTTAAATAAGTAATCATAATCAAACGAGTAAATTAAATTTCAAAACATATATTCCTTAACTTTTTTTTAAATTGTGAAATAGAGCTAACTAAGAGAATATCATGTAATTAAGGGTGTAAATTTACAAATTTTGATGCAGAATAAATAAAAGATGATTCAATAATTTTCTGATGTCCAAAAGGTAAATTAAAAGGGCGTGAATCTCTAAGCACTCGAGTTAGCTCACGAATACTGATTAAGGCCAAGAGTCCAGGAGAATCAACATGGTTATGAATAATCTTATAGAGAAACAGTACATTTAAATATTCATGAAACGATTTAATTGAACAAACATTCAATATTTTAGCAATCTCAGAATAATCATGGTCAAGATTAGACATTGGTCTACCTAATTTGAATGACATCAGCCTTAAGAATCTGTGCTGTACAGATTCCGCTAGCCTAATATCATGAAGTTTAACAGGTGACCAAATAGATGAGCAATAAGTCAATTGAGAACGCACTAGAGAGTTATATAATGATAATAATGTGCGAGGATCACGAAATTGTTTAGATTGTCTGAAAATAAAATAAAGTAATTTTGTTGCTTTATTAATAACAAAATCAAGATGATACGAAAAAGATAGATGACAATCAAAATAAAGACCGAGATCCTTCACTAATATTACACGTTGAAGAGTATGAATTTGATTTAATTTATAAGAGTAATTTATAAAATTTGATTTATGAATTGATATTAATGCACATTTATCATAACTAAAATTAAGTCCATTATCTGAGCACCATTTAGAGACAGAAAAAATATCAGATTGAAAATTAATATAATCTAAGTCAGACTTAATAGACGAGAACAATTTCACGTCATTTGCATATAATAAGATTTTAGAAAACTTGATAACGTCAACTAAATCATTCATGAATATTGAAAAAAACAATGGACCAGTATGCGTTCCCTGACCAACACCAGATATAGCCGAATATTCATATGAGATATAATTTTTAAATTTAACTGAATATTTACGTTCCTTGATTGTAGACTCAATCCATGACAGAACAGACCCACCAATACCATAACATTTTAACTTATATAATAATAAATCATGATTCAGAGTATCAAATGTCGCAGTTAGATCAGTATACACACAGTCTACTTGAACAGCATTCAATAAATTTGCAATTAGATACTCTGAATAAATTAATAAATTTGTAGTCGTGGATCTATTCTGAACGAATCCATGTTGTTCAATATTAATAAATTTGTCAAAATAAATTCCAAGTTTACTGCATACCAAGGAATCAAGCAATTTAGAAAATAAAGATAATTTTGCAATCTATAATTAACTATATTACATTTTTCACCTTTTTTATGCACAGGAGTAACGTATGATACCTTCCAAACACTTGGTAAAAGACCTGTAGTCAAAGATTCATTGAATAAGATGGTTAAAAGAGGTGCCAAGCTTTCTGCTAATGATTTTATGAAACAACTCGGTATGCCATCCGGACCAGCAGATAATTTATCAGAAAGATCATTCAATGCATTTAAGACTTCTTGAGTAGAAAACGATATTTCAGATAAATGAGAGTCTGATCTTTTTATATTTAAAACTTTAGTGGATAATTTAGCTAGTTAGGGAAGATTAGGGTTATTTAATCTAATTTTAATAACATCGCATTGTTGGTATTTCTAAAAATTAATTTAATTGAACTCACTTTGGCAATTTACAATCTAATTTTTCGTTTTTTAAAAAAAAAAACTTATTTTTTTTAAATTTGTTCTTTTGATATTCATGAAATGAATGTCTGGCGCCCAACGTACTTTTTATCTCTCCTTCTCTCACACCTCTCATTCACATTAATATATAAACACAGTCTATGGGGCAGTCAGGGGTTGGGATATTACAAATTATACAGTATTAAAAGTGAATCAGAACTACTTAATTCTAATTGATTATTTACTAAATTAAGGTTTGAGTGGATTGATTTCTTAATCTCTAGTGTCTCCAACAAAAGTTTAATTTTTTTACTTTTTGCAATATTTTGCTATTTTATGTGCTCGTGCTGAAACATAAAATACGTCAACAGAATCCTATTACAAAATATTGTTTGTATCTCAATTTACAGCATTAAAAATCCTCAAGAACTAGTTAATAAGCTTAAAAATACAGGTTTCGTTCGATGTTAGCAGTTTATTTTCGTCTATACCTGTACAAAAATTATTAGAAACATTAATAACCCGTATTGCAAAAAGTGGATTGGGTTTATCAGAAGGTTGGCCACTCGATACAATAAAAATGTGTCTAAACCAAAACAATTTTAAATTCCGACAATCATTTTACAAGCAAAGGGACGGACTCCCTATGGGACCGCCTACTTTTTTTTAAAAAAATGATGTTTAAAAAAAAGGAGTAGCAATAAGATAAGGAAATCGGCCACCAATTTAGACAAAAATATCATAAAACCCTTTTCAAATAAGAAAATTATTTGTATAATTTACATAATCTCTATTTTATTAAATGAAATATGTTAACACTAATGTTGTACTTCACAAGAAATAAATATGCTATAAAGATTAGTTCAAATGGCTATTTTGTGACTGACTGGCTTTGAATATATGTTTCAATATTACTCATAGAGCGCATTATTTTAGCGGTTTTTCTGTTACATTCATAAATTACCTAGAGCCTAAATTATAACATAAAACAATTGGAGTACTAAAATAATTCGCTCTATATATACCATAATAAATATTAAAAAATTACCATTTTTATCGAAAATAGGCATTTATTGCCGGTTAAATACAAAGTAGATATTAATTTTTTTCATACCAATTAAATGCACAACATGTGAATTATAGAATTAATGGTTCTTATTATTTGAATAGGATAAATAATCAATGTATTTAATTTATCGCCTTTCCGTCTTACTAGCATTAACACCATCTAAATATTATTCGGCTTTAGCGTTATGAGTCCGCTAGGCGCAAGGTACTCTCTATCTTCAACGCCATTGGCGACGGTATTTGTTTTTTACAAAATATCCCTATCACTTGTTTTCGATGAACGTCTAATAGGCCAATGACTTTGAGCCACCCTGCATACATAAGTGGTCAAAAACAATCCGCATATGTATAACTGAATAGTTTAGGATTTTGCGCCTATTGAGACAGTGATTAGAACACCCCAAAGAAACGCAATGTATTTGACCAGGACCACATTTTTTAAGGTTTGGTTCTGGGTCTGTTACAAAGTTCATACATTTTATTTCACCAGTAGGTAGTCCAAAAAAATAAAGCGAAGAAGGTACATAAAAAAAGTAAAACACTACGGGTCACCCACAGCATAGTGCCCTTAGCGAAAATACCGCCGTTCCGCTAATGACCAACAAAGGTAATGGCAACCTAAACATGCGTAATTGTGGTTTTTTCAACGGTAATTGAAATTTATGGTGGCGTGGTTTTTTGAATATTCGCCCGAATTATCTAGAAATGTACGTGTGTTGAAATATCAACTAATGCATAGATTACATATTTTAGGCTATAGATGTCTCGGAGAATCAAATTGCTGAAATAAAAAAATTCGCATTTAGAGGTCTATATTTAGCAGAGATCAATTTATCCAAAAACAACATATCTAGAATCGAAGAGTTAGCATTTTCTAATTGTGTTAATATAACAGTACTCGATTTGTCCAACAACAAAATAAGGGAAATTTCATCTAAGAGTTTTGATGAAATCAGCTACGCGACTGAACTACGATTGTCTCACAATCAATTATCGCAAATGAATCAGGTAAGAAAGGCAGTTGATTACTGAAATTCATTTGATCCTTATTTTATTATTACTCGTTTTGCTTTGTTTTGTAGATTCCGTTGGCTCATATGCATGGTCTAAAAATTTTAAACGTGTCACATAATCAAATGACTACAATACCAAAGGCAACTTTTCCTAAGTTGTATGAATTACACACTATTGATTGTTCTAATAATAATATATCAGAAATTTTTAATGCGGTTTTTCAAACCCTATTCTCACTTCGGACATTGAATTTAAGCTGCAATCAACTCGAAGTTATCAAACCTGGAACATTCGGTTCGGTTCCTACACTTCTGTATTTAAATTTAAATTATAATAAGCTGCAGGATATTGCTAAGAGTTCTCTCACTCGCTTGAGTAGCATGAGGACGTTGTTAATGAAAGGAAATAATTTACACAGTTTGTTTCAACTACCCATTTCTGTCTCTCATCTTGACGTGTCTCATAATGAGTTCAGTGCCTTGCCCCTAAAATTATGGCCTTCGATGAACTCCCTCCTGAGCATGGATCTCAGCTTCAATAAACTTGAAGACAACCTTCAAAAAGGGATTTTTGAAAACTTGCTCACCTTAAAGGAACTAAATTTAAATTTTAATGAAATCAAGAATGTCCCATGGTCTTCTTTGTCTGACCTCAGTTCCTTGCAGCATTTACATTTAAAGGTGAGTTTTATATTAAATAAGAGAAAAAATGGTTATGAAACTGACTTAAGTTAACCAAAAGCAACACTTCAGTTTTATCGCTTAGTAAAGACTACTCTAATAGAAATGATATTCCAAACTGGTTACTTACACCACTAGACTATTAGTTGCTTATTTCTTTGAAATGTTAAGCTAAGTCCTATAGAACCATAGTATATTTTTTGTGTTATTTAACCTTGAGTTTGGGATTAAATAAGTAAATACATTTTAATGAATTAAGGCAACTTAATTCGTAGGTACGCGCATTGGAAAAGGCTAAGCGCTACAGTACCTACGTGAAATAAAGGCGCCTGATAGTCAACGCTATAATGTGAATTAATTCTTTTATGGTATTAATTATCAATCTAAAAAATTGAAAAAAAAAATATGTTGTATTCTTAACACTTCAAAGAAAAAGGACCTGTTGGAAAAAGTCCATTATTCAAAGAAATTAAAAATATTGAAATAATTGGCCTAAAAATTCTTCCCTTCGTGGAGTCTTTTCTGTGTATATATTTGATAAGATAATGTGAAAAAAGTTTTTAAAAGTTGTTTATTTTAATTATAAAAATTCTTTTTATTTTCAAATAATTATTTTCTTCCTATAAAAAAACTTTTCAAAAAATATGAAACTAGTCCACTTGTTTATCACAAATTGATAAACGAATGGCGTTAAAACACTGTTTTTTGAAGTGTTGAGAATACCATCATTTTTTTTTTAATTGATATTTAATACCACAGAAAATTTAATTTATGTAATGTGCTCAGTGGAGTAACGGATTTAAATCATATGAACGAAAAAATAAAAAAACACGCAAATTCTGCTGGACACATGAATAATGTTTTCAATTTAGCAATGCCAGGTAATAGACACTGAAAATATTGCGTTAATGTTTGATTCTGCTCATTCAATAGCGTGGCGGCACACAATTAAACTAATTCAAAAAACAGTTATGTTTTAACATTATTTTTAATTGCATTCTTTTTTGTGGAAAATTGGAACTGTCCCTGAGAAGACACGATGAATTTAAAAAATCATCCAATCGAGGCGTTTTTCGTGGGAGCTGAATAAGACGAAGCTATGAAGTATCATTTACATAAGGCAGCAGCTATTACTTTACTTCTAATACTATACAAAACGAACTACTTTAGTGCATGCTTGAAGTTTGTTACAATCAAGTAATTACAGAAATTAAAAAGTCTACTTTTGTGAATATTTGGGATATTATTAATATTATTGTGTAGAGCGAACTTAGAATCTTAGAATCACGCACCGCCACTGGTTAACTGTACCAATGCGATATATTTTCTAGGGAAACAAATTGACACATCTAGCACGAAAATCGTTCGGAAGTCTTCCTGTACTTTTAGAGTTGGATTTATCGTTGAATAGAATTACTAACATAAGTGATGAAGCTTTCGACGGGCTATTGCAGCTACTAAGTCTAAATATCTCGCACAATTTGGTATCAGCAATTTCTACTGTTGCTTTTAAAGGTAGGTGCAAAATAACTATTTGTATTGTTATGTACAATGAGCGTACAATTAAAACAGGACAAAGACAATGAATTTAGTTTGACTTTGATAATATACATAACTATTGAAGGATTTATTATTTCATTCATTTCTTTAACCTTCCTCGGTTCCTCGGGTCATTTTGACTCAATACAGAAATTCCATTTCTTGTAGAAGACTTAAACTCGGACATAACTTAAAACGTTGACAATAAGTTTAACGCTATCTGCGTAATTTGGCTACAAAGTAGGTTCGCCACCAATAAGGTCCTTTGGTTTAAGGAATTCTACTGTCGAATTGAGCCAAACAGAGGGATCTACGTGTAAATTAAGCAAAACAACACAATAAATTACTATGCTGATAAATAACTTAAAACGGTTCTAGGCAAGGTGACGATTTCTTGGGCGCTGCTATTTCATAATGGATATTGATAAATCCACCAAAAATAACACGAAAATGAATTCATCAATGCTATGTGCAACTCCGTTTGTATGTTTTGAATGCTTTCGGGCATTTTGCACGCCTGCAGAGATGTTTGAAAAATAAAAAAAATTACATTACGAAAAACATATTTCGACCGTCAATTTCGGACTAACATATAACAACATCATTACACAATTTTGACAACATTGAAGTGCAGCCTGTACCGTGAAGTTATTGAAATTTATAAACATCCTTGCAATTTCAATAGAAAAGGAGAGGGAATAAAACTACACAAGAATTAGATTCCTTCTTTAAAAACAACCACTATCCGACCTATGCGCACGGGAGTCGAAACTGAAGCCCCGGCCTCTATCGTCCGGAATGAAATAAATACCGTTACAGCTGAGCAACTAGGAACACTCATCGCAGAGACGCCACAGCTAACACTACGACGACTACCACATCGTAACGTTAGGAGAAAATCCAAACGGACCACGGTCCATCAGCCCGGATAACCTTTCACTACAATTAGACGCCGGCCGTGAAAGTCTACATTCTTCAATAACTGTATAATAAATTATGACATGACTACATGACTACAATATTAAATTTATACCAACAAAATTAAATTTATATAACTTGTTAGATCGTAGGAAATAAATAACTAAAGAGCTAATCATTCATTTAAACGGAATAAAAGGATATTAATGTGAATTAAATCCAAGAACCATTTACAAATTACCTCAAATTAATGAGGAGAAAGCTATAGCTGACGTCATATCCCCACCGGGATTCTAACCCGGGTCTCTAGCTTTACGCGCCATTGCTTTAGAACAAGTGGTTAGCCACTAAGCTACGAGTTCGAAGCCCGGTGGGGGCATGATGATAGCAATAGCTTTTCCCTCATTAATTAATAAATAGTTCTTGGATTTAATTCACATTAATGTATTTAAAATCACCACTATTAAATGTTACTCAATATTTCATTGTTCAAAGGATTTTGTTTATTTTTGGTGGGCGGTGTTGGCAAGTTGATCTGCGGAGGATAGTTGATTATCCGGGAACTAGACGGTCTTCTTAGTGTTGCCGGAGTAGCTGGACTGTAAATTAGTTTGTAAAAAGCCGAATACCTCATGGTATTGTTTGTTCGGTGACTGTATATGATTCCGTGCAGGCCAGTTCTTGGTTGTATTGCTCAATATCGGGGAATGATCTTCACTATCCCCTATTGTTCTGAGTATAGGTCTTTGAGAACGGCATCGCGCAGAGAAGGTGGAACAACAACTCGGTGTTCGAACATCAAGCAGTTTGCAGCATGAGTGTATTTTCCTCATGGGACATGTACTGTTGGCGGCCGAGGTCTCGTGCTGATTCAAAGATCTCGACAATTTTGCCAAGACGAGGATCTTTCCTGATTTCAAGTGCGATTGCTTCCGCTCTCACAGGAAGCTAAAGACACACTAAGGAGATCAAAGTCATCAAAATCGTCCGTCTCTTCCCCTAGTCACAAGCAAGTGTGGTTGACTGAGGATGGTATGTGAGCACTGGAGCAGTAATATGCATAAGCATTGGCGAACTGTTGTCCTTCTTCGGGTGTAAAGACGTCGTCGGTTGGAATTGCTTCCTGACGTTTCGCTAGCACGAGTGGCGAGCTTCTTCTGAGGTACTTCCATCTTCGCTGTTGGTCGTAAACTGTTGGTTTCTCCTACGCAGATTGTATTTATGCCGGTGTGTAAGGGTTTGTGGATGTGGATTTCTATGGCTTCTCTGGTAAGTCTGTTGTAATAACTATTGACTGATGCAGCTTTCAAAGTATATCTTGTGTTCCCCGTTGTCCAGTGAGTGTTCGGCTACTGCCGATTTCTTAGTCTGTCCTAGCCGGCAGTTGAGTCTCGTCTCTATAGATCTTTTAGTGGTTCCAATGTATACCTTGCCACAGGAACAAGGTATGCGGTAGACTCCTGCAGTTGAAAGTGCGTCCCTCCTGTCCTTCGCTGATCTGATGGTTTGATGATTTTTCTTGTTGGCTTAAAAATGGTTCTAATATAGTGCTTCTTCAGAATTCTGCCGATTCTGACCGTGACTCTCGAAACATATGGGAGATAAGTTTGAGTGGTGGTGCGTTGTAATTCGGTTTTCGGGGATCTTGATGTACTTAAGCCCATTGATCTCTCGACCTCCCTTTTGTTGTAACCATTTGCTTCAAAGGCCGTCTTCAGGTGTTTGAGTTCCGCCTGCAGGTTCTCTGATTCACAAATCCTTCGAGTTCGTTCCGTTAGAGTTCTTACTACTCCATATTTCTGACTCGGGTGATGGTTAGACATAGTGTGTAGGTATCAGTCCGTGTGTGTTGGTTTCCTGAACACTGTGGCCCAGTTTGTTGCCTCGTTTTTTTACTAATACATCCAAGAATAGCAGGTGTTGGTCCTTTTCAATCTCCGTAGTGAACTGGATGCTTGGATGCTGGCTGTTAAGATGTTGTAAAAAATTGTTGAGTATCGTCCACATAGCGAAACCACGTTGCTGGTTTGTACTTCGAGGTTTCGGTTGCTTTGTTCTCGAGGTGTTGAAGGTCTGAAGGACAACTTCGTAATGAAATTGTGCCAGATAATTGGCCATAAGACTGGCAAGGACTTCTCAGGGTGCAGGAAGGCATACGATCGGTGATCAGCGTGAAGTGGCGAGCATACAAATTCTGTACACGACAGTAAGCGCTTCTTTGTCGATCTCTGCTCTGTTTAGGCGTTCTTGTAGATTGCTGAGCCGATGTGACAGCACTGCGCTCATGCCGGTTTTACTGACGTCAGCCAACGAGAGTAGGTCGTACTGCATAAGTACCTATGGTGAGATTAGGGCATTCTTGATATTATTATGTAGCCATCAGGTGTCTATTTGAGAGGAAATAGCGCTTATAGTGTTTTAATTGGTAGTATGCTTGCATGTAAAACGCTGGTGGTCGAGGCTGCGCTGGCGTTGACGCAGTTTCCGTAACCATACTCTGTCGGCGGGCGTTGGCTATCACTCCAGAAAGCTGCTCGAGTGCCGCTGCTGTTACTGCTGCAAAAAAGTTCCAACAACCTGCGCGACATTTCACGTGGTTGCATCGTTGAGCTTTGCACGTTGCACGCTCGTGGTCAATTTCCTTCCGTCATAGTTTTTGGCGGTTTTATTAATTTATGTCTACGTGTAGTTTGGTATTTTGAGTGTGTCGTCGAGCCATTTTAATGTTTCAGTCTGATATATTTTGGTGCCTTTGGTCTTTTTTTTAATTTTGCCTATTTATTATTTTTACTAAATGATTTCTTTCACTTTGTATATGTTTTTTCAATTAAATATCGTAGCACCTTCCTAGCTTATCCCGTTGTCCTAATGACATTTGAAGATCAATAAGAACTAATCTTGCTAATAACCAACCACTAGTAATGAATAATTACGCAACATTTCGCCAGTAAATTTCGGTCAGGGTCTGGCTAATATATAACAACATCAATAACTGCTCTTATCAGCTTAACTTAAGAAACTTTGACGATGTTGCAGAACGTACTAAACCAACCCCAACGACAGAAGTCCGAAGCACTTTTCGATAACAATGTTATTATCTTCAGGGACTGGAGTGAACTAAATTCTAACCGTAAAGGATACACGGTACACTGTACATACTAAGTAATGTTACGGTCCAGTGACCAATGCTCAGTCAACCAACCACAATGTTCAATGAACCTTATAAAATATCCTTAATTAGGCTAAGTAACGGAGAGCTGGCAATGGGACTCTTGTCATTATTGGTAATCCGAAGGACAAAATTTTCTAACTGGAAAAGTAGGGAATATGTTTAATAGATTGCAAGTATAGTAATAAGAAGTACATTAGACAAACTAAACAATCTATTCTAATTAGGTTTAAAGAACATTTGGTTCATGCTAGATTTGGTAGAACTGAAAAATCTAGTGTTGCCCAACATATTCTGAACGAAAATCATAGAATTAATATTGACAACCTTAAATTAGTTAAAGAAATCAGAGGTTGATACCTATTTGATAGCTTTGAAAGTATGTATATTTAGCTTTGTTCATTGGGCCGTAACATTAGTTAGTATTTATAATGTACCATTTACGCTTAGCATTTAGTTCACTTCAGTATTGGAAAAAGATAACTTTGTTATTGAAAAGTGCTTCGGATGTTTTTTGATCGAAGATTAGGGGTTCGGGTTTAAGCTATTTAGCACGTTCAATAACTGCTCTTATTCATCTTACAATATTTTGTTCATACCAACAAAATTTAAATGATATAATTGAAAATATTGATTCTTATTATCAATATAAACTGTGAAGTAAACGTGCAGTAAATTATGTAAAATAAGTGATAATGAAAACCAAAACACTAGTACGTTAATAAAATTGTGAAAGAAAGAATTTTCATAAATCTTCAATTGAATATTTTAAATAACAATGGCACAGCCAGGAGTTTCTGACCTTTATTGTTAAAATGAGTTTGAAGTTTTAATTAACAGAACACAACACAACACAAAATTTTTTCAAGTTCTATTGAACAATTTAGAATATTGAATGAAATTGTACAAAATATTGACATATGAATTGCCCCTGATTATTACTAAAATCGAAACCAAACCAAAAGATGAAGATCCGATGGATACCACCTACAGAGCACGTAGAAGGACTTAAAACAAGACCGACAAGCCCAAGACGCTAATTAGCAAACAAATTAAGAAAAACTGATGTCTTCCAGCCAAATAGCATAAAATGAGTCAATAAATTCGAATGAGAAAGCGAATAAAATGAAGAAAAGTTTCAATTGTAATTTTATTGGTCACTACAATTGTTTCTTATAGATTCGCCTTCACCTGAAGATGCCAATGTTTGGCGAAACAATTGTAATGATCAATAAAATTAAAATTTAAACTTTTCTTCGTTTTATTCGCTTTCTAATTTAAAATATGAAGTTTCAACAACTAACGCCTACAAAAATTAATTATTTAATAAATTCGAAGCCAACACATTCTACATTAAAATATATGGAACTCAACAGGAATTGGACCATAAAGGCATCAGTCCAAAATCAAATGGTCCATACTTCACCTGACTCTGTAGAGTGCCAGTTGGATCCCTCTGGAAAACCTGACGAATGGGGCAGTATTACAAATTACATCTTAATAAAACCAATTACAGTAATTAATTAGTAGAAATTTCTTAAAAGGAGAAAATAAAGGATAATTAAGAGAATGTAAATTTCGTCACGGCCTGATATCTATTAATCACCTTTAGAAACTCAATCTTATCAAACAATTTCACTACCGAGGCCGAGAGAGGTGGAACAAAACATGCAAGTGTCAGAATCAGATCACCAGCTACGTCAGTAAACCTGAACTAGCATAATCGAAAAGAAGGAAAATACAAAAGAGACTTAATGGAAAATTTATAAAGACAGAGACAGACAAATAAACAGTAACATGTCTTTTGCAGCACAAAAGAAAAGTATTACATTTTCTGTACGTACCATTTGGCATCTGTAGTTTGCGCGGACACTTTGCAGCTTTATAAAAATAGCTAAATTTATAAACAAATAGCCAATTAAGATAATAGGGCGATCTGTTATTTACATAAGAAGGCTTAATTCACGTCTATTTTATTGTTTTTGCAGCATTTATTTAATAAACTTCAGTCGCTTGTCGGAGCTGGCATACATGCAGCTTGTTTTTTTACTTATTGTGTCCTTGGGTCAAATATGCACGGGTATGCAGATGCAGCTTGTTTCATTAACGCAAACCAAGCAACTATTACATGAAGTATTGCATTTTGTGTGATATTGAAAAGGAATATCTTCAATACAACTAGTGTTATACTGGTGAACCTCAGGGAGTTCTATAGAAAAAAAAAACAATAATAAGGCAATGTACGTTGTTACTAGCCTGACAAAAGGTGTAAAATCTCACATGAAATATTTTTTTATTTCCTATGAACCAGCTAAAAATTTTTGTATTAAAGGAGCTTTACGAAAAAATGAAAGTCATTTGTAATCAATTGTAAAATGGTCATGGTTTCTCATATATACCAAGAAAAAGAGGAATTCTATTTTACTGAATTCAAATCATGACAATAATGAAATAAATGATTCGAGGCAGAAGAAGTTAAGAACGACTACGGAAGTAGTAAAAGTTCATAAGGTGCAGAGGCGATTTTCTGGATAAAATTACTTCTGCTTACATATACAAACGAATCAAAAGGAAGTGGTCATCAGTTGTTATTATCCATAACATAATCAAAATGTTTCAATGTGTACCTATACTCTACATTAAACAAATTTTCCGGAATGGAAGCGAATAGGATTGTTTTCAGGAGAACATTTTTACAAAAAGATAGCAATAACGTACTCAGTAATCACATCAAGCGCAGTGAATCACTACAAATGGTGCAACGTATGTATTTAGACGATAGTGAAGCAGCAATAAATGATGTAATACTGAAGGATACAAACAAAGAAATAGAAGCCGTGTTTGTCTGTTTACAAAAAAGAAGTAAAGTCAAATCGAGTTCGTGAAAAGTGCAAGAAACATGTAGATACTCGTAAGTCTAGAGATTTAGAAATTTTAGTACGTTTGTTGAACTGCAAGAATACTATTTTAATCTAATTAATCATTTATGTTACCATTTAATTCTTCAGTAAATAAGCTCAGCAGTTCTATGCATTATAAATACAATTTTGTAATACAATTTTGCAATCGTGGTTTATAAGTTTTCGGATCAAAATGACCTGAAGCCTTCAAACGTATGATGCATTTGAGAAACAGCGGAAGGTTAAATATCAATTTTAAGTTAGTCTTATGCAATGTTCCCTCTAATTTTTATGTTGACTGCGCGGTACAAAATTGTATAGTAGCAAAAATTTTCTGGTGCCATAGTTTTTTTAATAATTACTTCTTGATGTATTTTAATTAATACATGAACAGGAAAAGGATTTCTACATTATTGTTTAATCTTGTCAATATTTTCGTAATAGTTTAATTTTCGTTTAGACATTTTTTCTAAAATAAATAACGCTCATATGCAGATATGTGCCTAATTAGGGCGAGTTATTATAAAATTTATGTTTTAAAATTTACTTTTACAACAACGAAAAAATATAAAATAAAAAACAGGAATTTTCACTAAAATTTATTCCATAACCTCGACAAATTTCTGTATTCCTCTTTAAATGACTTCGTTTGGGTCGAAGCAAATTTGTCGAGGTTCTCGAATAAATTTTAGTGAAACTTTCTGTTTTTTTCATTTTTAAAATGCAGTTTCACAAATAGTGCTCTCTTCTATGTTTATGTTTTATAAACACAACTATAATAGTAATAATAATATACTATTATATGTATTTATGTAACAATAATACAAAAATTCAACAAATTTTGCAACAGTTTACCTTAATTCTTCAATATTTGCACTTTTGAATCAAACTACAAAACCAGGGATGCATACAAAAAATCAATGCTCTTGAACGTTGTAGGGGAGCCTTAAGAAATATTCTTTTTTTTTGAACGTTTATAGGGTAATATACTTTAAACTTTGTTCAGTATTTATGGTTTATCATCTGGTAACTGACCGCTCTCTTTCAAAACAAAAAATTTTGCAGAATTGAGAATCCCGTTCCTGTTAGGCTGGGTAGCTGGTACCTGCACGAAATTTTTACAACCCTCTTGTAACATTTGGACGTATTATCATCAATCTTTTTTAAATGTCAAAGACAAATTTCAGAATATTTCAACATTTCTTTTGTGAAATTTGGATTTTTGTGTTTTTAGTTACAATTATTTCATAAAATGTTTAAAAAAATAGTGCGCAAAATACAAAAATGGCTGAGCAACTTTCAAAAAGTTAGTGCGCGGCCGCGCAGCTTAGAGGGAACTATGGTCTTATGTACACAGAACTATTACAATACACTGATATTTTATTATTTGATTATTGATTATTCATCTCCATTAAAAATATTTCGTTTAAGGCCTTGTATCACTCAGAAATTTGGATCTTTCTTTCAACGAACTGGAAAAATTGGATAACAAAAGTCATGGTGTCTTGGATTATTGTTTGTCTCTAGAAATTGTAAGTATCGTTGATCGAGTAAAATTATTTCATCATTTCCATCACGTGACCTGAATGCGCTGTATGAATCAAATCACAAAAGCGATATTGACTTGAAAGGCCTACCACGTATCGTGTGACGTCACTGCTAGAGATATTTGATCGGGTTAGTTAATTCTTTCAACTTATGCGAAATGCGTGGCAATGATTTCCTGCCGACTGCCACGAATATATATCGTTTTGTGGGGTATCTTAAACAAAAAAATATGTATCTTCTAGTTCGCACGCTTGCCGAACGCATGTTGCACCCTGCTTAATTAATTAATTAATTAATAAGCTTAATTGCGGAACGGTTTTTCCGGTCTCCGGCAAATAGTACCAAATGATTATCAAGCAAAACAAATACCCACTGTTTGGCAGACATATCCGACATGCACAACGTGGAATTTCACTTTTTTAAAATACCGAAAACTTACGGAACAATTCTCTACTGTCTGCCACTAACATTTTTACAATCCTTTCATCAATATATTCATTACCCACCGGTTTGCAGACAAATACGAATTGCACAGCACTTAGTAGTGTCATTATTATTTTTTTAAAGGTTGAATTGCAGAGCGATTTTATACTGTAGCCGACTTTTCACTATGGGATATAATATAAATTATATCCCGCGATGACTGTTCACACTGTGAGATATATGTAGATTTTTGCTCAGTTTCGTTGCAATCGTCAAAGGTGTTGCGTAATTAAGAATCACTCCACGTCAGTTATTATTATTATAGATAAATAGATAAAAATGGACATTGTACAACTAGATTGTCTCGATAGTTCATCAGACGAAGACAATTTTTGGATTTTGGATATCAAACCATCTAAAGTTTAGAGGGAAATTTAGTGAATTTAGGCTTTTTATGAGTTAGACGAAGAAAAGTTTTTAATTATTACCGGATGACAGAAAGCAAATTCATAAAACTTCATACGATGATTGAAAACGACATAATGAAGCAAAACACGCATTTACGTAAAACAATTCCTTCCACGGAGAGACTGGCAATGACTTTAAATTGGGTTTAAAATAATATGCAAGTTGATTAATTGTTATTTAATTCAATTTCATTAGATACTATTTATACAAAAAAAAAAAATTTTATATTCCATCATTACATTTAATTATGAGTAGCTTCCTCGGTAAAATAGAGGATGTTACGTTGGAAGTGTTTTCCATATTTGATTGAACGGACTGTGGCGATTGAGGGCTGTGTATCGAAGGTGATGATTGATCGATCAGTATATGTTAAAGGTGTAACGTCAAAGTTGTAAACCATGGATGAGTTTTCTTCCCGGGCCTTTATGAT
Organism: Agrilus cyanescens; assembly: GCA_947389935.1. Classification (NCBI taxonomy): domain Eukaryota; kingdom Metazoa; phylum Arthropoda; class Insecta; order Coleoptera; family Buprestidae; genus Agrilus; species Agrilus cyanescens. The sequence continues at coordinate 19,279,229 of OX376706.1, forward strand.
ACTGTTAAAAACTTCACATTGTATTAGTAATAATAATTACAATAACAATAAATAAATTACTTACTGTCTGGTAAATTGCATTCCCTTATTACATTCCTCCAAGCAGCATCCTTAATTTCATTAATTTTATATTTTTCGGTGGAAGTTGCCCACAAACATGGATATTTCTTCACACTTTCTATAAAGTGCTCCATAATTGTTTTTATCGCGAAATAACCAGGAAATACACGTGCGAGGCCACTAACCGATAACAGGCTCGAATTTTAGTCAACGATGATCAACACGAAGTGATGAAATGATGTTTGAGGGGAAAGGAAGGAGTAAGATATTAATATAAAACCTTGAAAATATCGCTCGATCGACCGAAAAAATATTTATAGTTTGCAATCTAATATATATTACATCTAAGTGTAAACGGTACAAATTAAAAGTACGGTGAGCGAAATCATATTACATTTCAAGATTTAATATATATTATATCTCATAGTGAAAAACCGGCTTGTCTGCCTTTGCAGTATATCATTAAATGAGCAAAAGCAAATGTAATATGCAACTTGCAGACATTTCGGAATTGCAGAAAGTTCTGGAAAACAAGACTGAAAAAATATCTATTATGGAACGATGCCATTTCCCGAAAGAAAGAGATAACCAGCGAGCGTGTAAATCTAAATCAGATAGAAACTCTTCAAGTGTCACAGCTTCTTTAAATCCACTCGCAGCTATTTTGAGAGCCAGTAAAGTACCAGTAAACAATGTTCTGCTTGATGCACTAATTGATACAGGTAGAGCTTTAAGTTTGTTTTCTTTATGAGAAGTATGTGGATAAATGTAGAGCTGAAATCGAACCATATTTGGAAGAATTTCCACGTCGAATTTCTCTATGGTCACTAAACCTCTAGGTAATTTTAAAAATCTTTAAGAGGAATAACTCTTCTTCAGTGTGAGTTCCAAAATATATAAAAATTACAATTACCTTTATTTTAAATTAAATTCTAAAATTCTAAATTATAACTAAAACTTAAATACAATTAACATTTTTTTTTGTTTTAATGAAATTCTAAACTAACTAAAAAAAATTCTATAATTTAAATTAAATTATGGTGACAAGTTTATTTCACTCACTGTTTCCAATGTCTATTAATGTCAATTTAAATATCAGCTTTTACCAAAAATTAACCAATTCCAAATCCATGTTAATTCTTCTTTTCTTATGAAGTAACTTCATCTTCTTCTTCTTCTTCTACTTATTCTTCCATCTGTATTATTAAATTGAACCTGCTTTTCTTTTAAAAATCTTGAATATTCGATAAACATTGATTTTACTTCAAATTATCATTTGTTTACTTCACCACTTTAAATATGTTCTATTTTATTAATAATGTTCTTTTGATTTTAATTTATTTTCTTTAAATTTTAAAATTTCTGTTCTCAATATTTTTTAAAAAAAATGTCTAAATTAATAATAAATTCAAACCAATACTCCACTGTCTCGATCTTTTTTTTTTTTAAAATAAAATTTAATTTTTTATAAGCAATCATGATTTGTATTATAATTTTGAAATGCTACTGTCATTTCAAAACTTTTTTAAATATTAAAATTAAATTTTACTTATTACATCTTTAAAATTTTAATAAACTACTAAACATAACTAATAATAATACATTTTTCTTTTTAATATACCTTTTTTTAACATATTTTGGAACACTTGTTTCATTTTCTAAATTTGTTAATTTTTTTAAAATTGTTTTGTAGGCATCCTTATATCATGACAATATATATACACATCGGGCACTTTATGAGAATGTGTATAATAAGATGTACCTCACTTCGTAGTTAATAAAAGCTAAATTTAAGTTCGTTGTATCTTTTGTTATAAATAGTACAACTAATGGGTGGGTATTCTTTTGTACTAAATAAGGATTTGGTACTATTTGCAGGCAGGAGAAAATCGTTCCGCTATACAGTTTTTTTTTTCAGAAGGGTGCAACACGCAAGCGTGCCAACTATAAGATAGAGCAAAATATGCTCCTGTACCAGGAGGTATTTTGGCATGCGTGCCTTTCACGCAAGTCGTTGCTATACGATGGTCTGGTTCAACAAGCAATTTCCTTACAAATAGGAATCTTGTTGGACAATACAGTACCTGTTATTGATAGCGTTTACCACAGATGGCGCTCTCGTGACATCTTTGGTCGTTGTAGAACTATAAGATATATTTTATCTTGTTTAGAATGCTCCATAAAACGGTATATGTATATTCGTAGCAGACGGCAGGAAATCGTTGTGACGCACTATCTATCCCCTGCCGGACTATAATTTAAATGAATAAATGTTAACCAAAAAATAAAACGTGTTTAAACTAAATTTTAATTTAGTAGTTAGTAATAGAAATTACAAAAAACATGTAACTTTATAAAACTAATGAAAAGTCTACCTGTACGCACAATAAAGCAAATTTACGTCAGTGTTATCGCTCGTACGACGTGGTTTTCAATAATTTAATTGGTATATATTAATACTTATTTTTATTTTATCTTTACTCTGTTTTTAATTTTATTTATTATTTTAATTAATACTTTTCACAAATTTAATAATGAAAATATATACTTTATTATAATTATAAAAGAAACGTTTCGAATTTAAGTTCAAATCCTAAATAACCTACCCTTGAATACTTTGTAGGTTCGAAGTATCTAAGAATTGCTTCGAACCATTTTCGACATATATTATCGTCTTCGCTTTGTTTTCCTTGTTGTAACTACTTTTTTAATTAGGAATACAGTACTTAAAAACTTGGATAACGTTGATTATGCGAGAATCAAAAAGTTTATCCCCAAATAAAAATTGCTCAATGCGCTTAAAGAAGTTTTCACATTATCCATTTTTAACAAGGAGTTATATAATTAATAATTATATAATTTGGCACAGTGCAGTGCAGATAAAAAGAAAAGGGAGAATATTATAAGAATAGAATAAAATACCTTTAAAATATCCGAAGCTCAATCCCGGTACTATTTCAACAATTTTTTTAAACTGTCCATCTTATATGACTAAATAAATGTAATAAAATGAATAAATGTAAGTACAAGTAGAAGTGAAAACAATTTGTTATTAGGCGAACACAATGTATTACAGCAATAAAAGAATGTAGAGGAGAATTACATTTGCAGAGGGACATTACTGTTAGCTATTTTGACTTCAAAAAATTTGAATAAACGAGGCTTTTAGCTCTTGTAACTCCATATTAACAATAAACACACAGTTTTTGGTTACAAAATATTTATATTAGATCACAATGACCATTTCGACGTACAAAGTCTTCTTCAGGTGAAGTATCATTATGTCTTTATGTTTATGGTCTTATCAAATTACATAAAAAAGACTTTCCAATTAGGCCGGTTGTTTCCTACATGCAATAAAATAAACAAATGGATAGTTTCACCAAATTTTATTGAACTTCCTAACAAGTTTCGATGTACACCATCATTATCAAAGGATTAGAGTAATAATTATACTAAAGAATAAAAATTAAATGCAGCTATTTATATTAATGGTACAAATATCAAATGAGTGGGGAGTCCATAAAGCTTAATTCTAACTGGTTATTTACAATGTTCGACTTACGTGTGAGGGCTTTTTTAATTTCCAGACTTTCCTGAAGGGATAGTGTTTTACTTTTTTAATGCCGCTATGAAGAATTTCAATTTATTTTTATCTATATCGTGGTTCAAAGAGACACAATGTTCGGAAAAGCCTGTTTTTTTATCTTTTTTGTTGATATTATACTCATGCTCTTTAATACTGACATTAATTGCTCTGAAGCTTTTTCCGATATAAAAAGCGTCACACGTATTACAGTGAATTTTGTAAATACCACTCTTATCTAGTTTGTCTACTGTAGGTTTAAATTTTGATAACAAAGATTTTAAGTTACAATTATTGTTTTCTATAGGTGTTACATTAAATTTTTGTAGTACATGTTTGAATTTAAGTCTAAAGTTATTAATAAATTTTATGGAGACAAAAATATCTTGATTTTTAGAATGTGTTACATTGTTGTTTAAAGTGTTATTATACAGGGTGTCCACTAAAGATGCGGCCAAAATTTAAGGGGTTATTCCTTGAACTATTTTAAGAATATTTTGTCCTTTGATGATTTTTGAAAAACCACTTTGTTTCGATGATACAGGGCGAAAACCATTTTCGAGAAAATCAATGTTTATAATTTTTATCGAATGCAAAAACATTGTACGATGCAAAAACTGCAGGTTTTTTATTATTCATTTTATTGCTATCATTGACATTATCTGTCAGCACGTGTATTTTCTGTCTTCAAGAATTTAACTTGTGTGAGTGAAGTCTTTACAATGAATCGTTATACGAATGCTGAGATGACCGACATGCATTTTATTTATGGACTTTCTGAAGGCAATTCGCGAGAAGCTAGGCGGTTGTACCTGGAAAGATTTCCTAATCGTAATGTTCCTGATAGAAAAACCTTCCAACGTATCCATCAACGTCTTCATGAAACAAGCTCATTGAGACGAAGTGGAGGATCAGGAAGGCCAATGACAGTCAGAACGGTAGAAGTGGAAGAGAATGTGCTGAATATGGTAGCTGAAGATCCAGGTACGTCCACTCGAAGATTTGCAAATACTTTGAATGTAGTGGAAAATGTCGACGATTTGAGAAATCGGATAATTGCTGGGTGTAACACAATATGAAACGACCCGGGTGTGTTTGGACGAGTCCGGCAATCAATGAGGAGAAGAATGGATTCTTGTATACAAGCTGGCGGTAATCATTTCCACCAATTTTTATAGATTAAAAACATTTACTTGTAATCTTTCAGAATAAAATGTTGTTATTCTCGAAAATGGTTTTCGCCCTGTATCATCGAAACAAAGTGGTTTTTCAAAAATCATCAAAGGACAAAATATTCTTAAAATAGTTCAAGGAATAACCCCTTAAATTTTGGCCGCATCTTTAGTGGACACCCTGTATAATAACACTAAACAACAATGTAACACATTCTAAAAATCAAGATATTTTTGCCTCCATAAAATTTATTAATAACTTTAGCCTTAAATTCAAACATGTACTACAAAATTTTAATGTAACACTGGTAGAAAACAATAATTGTAACTTAAAATCTCTGTTATCAAAATTTAAACCTACAGTAGACAAACTAGATAAGAGTGGTATTTACAAAATTCACTGTAATAAAATACTTTTTTAAAATTCATTTTGTATCTTGTATTTAAATACCTTTTGTTTAGTATCTTTGTATTTTGTAAATACTTTTTGCTAAAATACTTTTAGTAATAGCAATATATGAATTTCTTCACAAAATGTGACAAGATTCTATGGTGCCATTAATTTTAAATATCAATGTTACCATAGATAAAACTGAACGCGCGGTTAAAACTTTAGTCGGGGACCAAATTGATAGAATTTAATCGGCTATTAAGTCCCCCCCCCCACTGACTCGTATCGTTTATAATTATTCATTTATATATTTATATTTATAAGTATTTTTTTGTGTGGTATCAACAATATCGCCTTTGTGAGATTCGAGATCGGTAACATGGAAACGTAAGTTTTATTTTAACTGGTTTTAATTAAAACCCTTAAACTATAATATTTTGTCTTGTCACATTTGCACGATCAATGCGATTTATTCGTAAATAATTCACGTAGAAAGGTAAACTTACGTTCAATAAAATGTTGTTTTTTTCTTAGAAAAGTATTTTATCTTGAAAAAGTATTTGAAAGATACGTATTTTGTATCTAGTATTTCAGATACCATTCCAGAAAGTTATTTGTATCTGGTATCTGAAATACTTATTTTAAAAGTATCTTGTATTTTGTATTCCAGATACTTTGTACAGGGTATCTTGTATATCTCTGGACAACACTGCCTAATATATTAACTTTGGCTTTGTATCTGTTTTATATTCATTCTATCATTCTGCTGGTGATGTTCTAGATTGTCCCAAAGATGTTATATATTATTTTATCATATTAATCGTGTTCTTATTAAGACATACATTTTAATTTTTTTATTAAATGAATGGTGGTCTTGCAATCGGACCTTTTTATTGTAGAGCATTCACGTCTGACGCTCTTCTACATTTATTTTAAATGATCATTATGTTATAATAAGTACTGTATACTAGAAGTACTTAAATTTTCACGGAACCCGATTGAATTAAGTGGTTAAGTAATTACATTATTCTACAACTGATCCATTTCGGGACCGCCATTTCTCAAACAAATGTTAATTTACGTATTTTTGCTAATAAATACATTATTGTTTGCAGCTTAATATCAGCAATAATAAAATCAGTGCTATCAACAGAAAGACGTTTCCCAATGATCCATACATACCTTACAAATTAAAAGAAATCGACATTTCTTTCAATTTTATACCTACCTTAACCAACAATTTAGCTCTCAGTGGTGGACGGTTTCGGAAGTTAAATTTATCTCATAACTTAATTTCAAATATAGGAAAAGGTAAAACAATTTCTTAAAAATTTAGAATTCCATTTAGATATAGGAATATTTTTAAACTAATCCAAATTAAGATTGTTAGTGAATGGAATCATTTGAAATTAGTTAATTCAAAAATAAACTATTGAATTGAGGAAGCTTTTAATTGTTGTAACTCCATATTCACAGTATAAATAAAACACATCGGTTAAAGTTACAAAATTTGTTTACTGACCACAATGATCATTTCGCCACACTGTGGCTTCTTCAGGTGGAAGAAATACTAACCTAAGACTGAATACAAAATCACTTATATACTAACTATTGCTAAATAAGCGGGTAGGGGAATAGTTACAATATAAAGAAATGTTACAAATTTAATAATGGTGAATTGTTGACATCAATCTGGTCATTTAAAATTAAACCTAGTTTATTTAACTTATTTATTTCTACACATTCTAGCAAATTTAATTTAGTACTTCTCTTTTCTACGTGTAAAATTTGGAAATTATCATTAAAGTTATGAGATTCTAGTAACAAATGTTGAGCATACGTTGAATGATGTGACTTTTTTAAAAAACTCTTTTTATGTTCAGAGATTCTATCCTTATATTGGCCAGACTGGGAGAGCCTTTAAGGATAGAATCTCTGAACATAAAAAGAGTTTTTTAAAAAAGTCATCCCATTCAACGTATGCTCAACATTTGTTACTAGAATCTCACAACTTTAATGATAATTTCCAAATTTTACACATAGAAAAGAAAACCTACTAAATTAAATTTGCTAGAATGTTTAGATATAAATAAGTTAAACAAACTAGGTTTAATTTTAAATGATCAGATTGATGTCAACAATTCACCATTATTAAATTTGTAACATTTCTTTATATTGTAACTATTCCCCTTCCCCCTTATTTAGCAATAGTTACTATATAAGTGATTTTGTATTCATTCTTAGGTTAGTATTTCTTCCACTTGAAGAAGCCACAGTGTGGCGAAATGATCATTGTAGTCAATAAACAAATTTTGTATCTCTAACCGTTGTGTTTTATTTATACTGTCAAAAATAAACGTTGCGAAAGTTAGACAGAACACAAGCAATATGTCTTGGCAGTTACCAACTCGGACTTGGTTGATCAAAAAATTGAATATGTTTGGATAGTAACTTATAATGTCTGTATCCAGTAATTGAGGTATTTTTCTGATTGATTTTGGTGTGAGAACGGTTTCCCCATTTCATTTGTGCTAAATTCTTTACTACAACAGGCGGGATTGAAACATGACTTACAGTTCAATAAAGGGCATGCTATCGTTATCTCTAAATTGTAGTTTAGTGGTTAAAGCATTGGCGCGCAGAGACCCGGGATCGAATCCCTTTGAAGGCTGCACTTGAGGAATTCAGTCCTCAGGAAAAAAATAGTAACAACCCAGACAACCCCTCTGAAGGAGGAAATTGACAGAAAAAATTGACAAAAACGCAAAATTAATTACATAAAAATAGTGCTCATTGGAAAGGAATAGGGAAAGGAAGGGAATGGGTTCAGTCGAACCCCCGTCGTGGTCAAAAAAACACACGTGATACAACAAGTCACAAAAAAGGTGTACAAGTTACATTACAAAAAATGAATTGTCGAGCACAGAGGCAAAGATAAGTTAAAAAAAAATGCAATACGTGGCTGAAGGACCTACATTATTGAAATATCAAAGACATGGCAAAATTAAGCAAATAAAAGATAGCTGAAGGCCCTAAATTAATGAATTATCAATGACATCGTAAAATTGAGCGAATAAAGGAAGCTGAAGGCCCAAAAGTAAAAATCTTAAAACATATGATCGCAACTGAAAAGGCAAACACACCTTAAATTAAAAAAAGGATACGAGTACTCATCCTGACGAAAAATTTACCAGAAGGCACACTCTTAAAACATTTATAGCCAAAATTACGAAAAATGAATAATAACAAGACTGACTAGAAACAAGAGAAACAACTACTCCGAGGGCTAATACCCCTACCGGCATTGAATTACACTAATGAATCTGAAGGTACACACATGTTAGACGTAGATAAAATAATCTAAAAAGACAGGTAAATTCCTGTTACGTCTAAATATTTAAGGATTACAAATCCCACATTTTGAACGCGTTCTATCAATAGACACAACGAACCACAAACCACATCCTGCAACCGGTTTCGACCTATTGGGTCTCTTCAGGCAATTAATAACTACTAAAAATCGAGAGTAAACGATTGAAGAGGACAACTAGACCGCTTCAGATATACGACCACTAAACTGAACCGAGCAATAAGTGAAATTCGGGGTTAGGAGTAAAGTATTTTCTGGTAGCCCAGAAAGAAAAAACGTCACAATTTTCTTTTACCACAAAAAAAAGGATGCAATCCCAAATCAAAACAGAACTACTGTATAAGAAAATCCTAAACAAGATATCCTGAACCGACTTGCCTACACACCACGGTTTCCATAGAAAGTGGGATTGGGGTACGCCCAATCAGCGCGTGGAGAGCGGATCATCCACTCCCAGTATCTCCCGAATGGCTTGCAAGACCACCGAGACCCATTGGTCGGGGCGGGACCTATCTATCCCTTCCAGGCTAAGCAGGCACTGGTGCCCGAGCAGATACAGTGCTCAACCGCGAGATACCTCTCTCCCCTAGCATGCAGGGTTTACCACTGCCACTACGAATTCTTCCGCACGCAGCCCGGGCAACAGGGAATAGTGCCCTGTTGGGGCTCCCAGGCCACCCGTAGTACCAATCTACATCATTGGTCGGATGTTCGGAACACAATATGCAGCTCCTCCCAGTTGAAATTATTTGCAACTAACGGTACTGGTAAACCAGCTTAGGTACGCAGGATCGCTAATCCCAAACTGCTAGACGCACGAACATCTATCGTACGCTTTCACAGCCCCTGCGTTGTTGGTCGATCCGCCATGTTGCGCCCGTGGCGAGGAAGACCACGGTTACTAGCGTCACCACCGAGGAGGCACATGGACGGTCTTGGGTCGAACGCCTGATGCAAATTAAAGCACTTAGAACCCAAGGATCACCCCGGGCCGCGTGATGGTCCCTTGAGGTGCCCCCCGACCCCTCCCTTTTGCAGAGGCCGAGTTGGTTTCAGGGGGTCACGCACTCGTTAACGGCTCCCCTTGAGTGGAATGGCTGACGAACCCCCTTGAGGTCGTCCCCATCGTGTCACTCTTGCATTAGAGCCTTGCAGCGAGGACCGAATTGGTCTTAAGGGCATCAATCACCCTCGCTCTAAACAAGATATATGAAAACTTTGTACAAAGAAAATATCACAATCTAAATCAAGAGCAAAAGTATATACAAATTCGTAAACGGTTGCTAGATTAGAGCTATACAAATTCAAAGAAAATCAAACATATCTAGCCATCACTATACAACTACCAAAAAGAAAACAGCTCATAAAAAACCTAACCTAACCTAACACACGGAAGAATTAGTGCAAACGTCATAAAGGGGTTGTGTGATACGCAAGGAGTCAACTCCTTAAAACAAAAGGAATTTAATGCACAAAGTCCAACATCAGGACATAAACTACCAAAGGCAAGGCCGTAACGAAAAAAAGTGAGTCACCTCTTCAAGTCACTATAATCGTCACATTGAAGGAAATAAAATTGCACAACTGCAACCAAATCTAAATGATCTTCGACTCACAAAACGCAAAGACATCGTCCCACAGACGGAGATAAGATTGCAGTATTGCAACTAGACTAAAGATAACTTCAGCTCATTAAACCTAAGGATTCCTCAAAGGGGAAAAGAAGTGCACTCAATGCACTTTGCAACACTAACTAAACAAAAGTGAAATTCAAGTCACTAGATAACGTAAACAGACGGAGACAATATTGCATCGCAACTAGACTCAAATGAGCTTCAGCTCATCAAAAATCATAACCATCGTCATACAGACGGAGATAAAAGCAACACTACTGCAGACAAGGTAAAGTGAATTTTCAACTCATCAAAATTGATAAAAAAAACTCAAACTAGCGTAAGCGTCTTTCAACTCACAAAGTTTCATCCCATTGACGAATAAAGGATTACAACTCTGCAATCAAACTAACAAAAAAAAAACATAAATTCATCCAACAGACGAAGAAACAAGTGCATAATAATGCGCCTAACTAAAAGGTAACAAGCGAGCCACCTAAATGAAAATCAAAATCATCAAAAAAATCGAAGTTATCTCGATACATTAAAGGCTCAAAAAATAAATAAATCAAACTGAAAAGTCACAGCCTACGCAGCTACATGACTCAAAATCACTCAAGAATAAATGACCCAACAAAATGAGTCAATACACAAAACTTAAATAATACACGTAGATTGTCGAACTTCCATGTGTATTATTTTCAACACAAACGTGTCTACAACCTTCAAACAAACGTTACAAAAATTAAATGTTTCGAACTAAAATTACAAAAATAAAAAGTTCAACAGTTCGAAAAAATACTATACAAAAGTCTAATGAATTACACACTAGAGCAAAATAGGTGACACGCGTCACACAAATAACAAACGAAAGAGAAAACACCAGGAGAAAAAATAAGAAAGTGCAAATTTTTCTTTTGTTCCAGCGTGCAGCCAGGTACTATAACACTGAAAAGGGACAGATTGTAGTTTCTCAACTAAAAGTACATTTGTAGGAGCCGGATTGATAAATGATAATAATAATAGTCATTACTTTTATATTATGAGCAGTATATACATCTGTATAAGTATATTCTAAATACTCATCATCAATTAATTATAATAAATAGCCTCACGACCATTTCCTCCTACAGCTTTACTTAGTATCCAGTAGGTTCCCCTCGTGAGTTACATCTTAAGAAGTGGCATGCGGTAATGAATGTAAACAACATGTAAGGAAAGAGATAAGAACCCTCAATTAGAACAAATACAATGCAATGAGCAGTTTAAGCACTTACGCGGGCCGACGCCCCAGATGGGGCCGCCCTTGCGACGTCCCAACGCCAACGTAGTCGAACTCGGTGATGTACTCGTACCTGGCGAAGCATCCCTGATGGTGATCACAAAATACCTGCAACAGTAGGTGTTTGCCATACCTAGGCCCCAGCTAAATAGCCAGGCATTCTGTGCATTGGCCTAATGCACAGACCGCTTCTAATGCTTATCTTATCACTCACATTCAGAAGCTATGTGTAGAGATTTATCCCTCTACTGGACGCCCTTATGTCGATATCACCGCAGCTTTACCGACACTCGGACCACTGCTGTATACGGCAGGTCAAGGAGTGGACTTCCTTCACTCAACACAGGTACACACGTCACCCGCAGGTGCACTGCCACTCCAGGTATATCTAGCTAGATCTGCAATGGACTACCTGACCCTTTCAGGATTTACAATCCACCTATTAAAGGTGCGTCCGACCCGTCGATCGTCCACCTTATAAGTGTACTCACAATGCCTTATAACTCAACAATAACAATAACAATAGCAACACTTCAATTACATAATATGTGCACAATGACCAACTTCTCAACATTATCAAATATTATCTGCCCTTTGCAGACACCACTCGTATATCCGAGTGACCGCCGCCACTACGGCGCGGCACCTTACCCTTCCTTACACGTTGGCTGCCACTTCACCACTGTTTTCACTATAACAGCCCTCTTTCACAGATTCTCTTTGGTTTCTCTCAGTCGTTAACATATGTTTAGCCCAAATAATAATTAAGGTCAAAGAACTTTCCTACACATTAGAGCACCAGGGGCTCAAAGAGGGCCTAACGACACCTAAGTTCAATAATTTATTTACTTCTTTACGTGATGAGTCCCTGACAGAAGGGCTGACTCGAAATAAGCGTTCTTGAAAAAGTCACGTATTGCCGGTATTGATTCTTTAAACATTTTGATTACCTAAGCTAACTTATTGTTTACGTTTGTGGGCAAACTGTCCTGATTATGTAACACATTAACGCTAGTTGTAGAGGGGATTGAAAAAACTTTTTAAATTAGAAAAAACAAGGAGAATTCTTATTCAACTCCAATTTTAGAGAAAATCTATTTATAAAATCAGAAATCAAATATCAAGAATTAAATAATACTGAAGGGAAGGAAATATTAGAAACTTAAATAAAATCGTTTTTCCTAGTAAAGTGACATTTGCACAAATCTGTGCAGTTACAGGGACTGATGCGCCATTGGCGACCGAAACGTTTGAAAAGGAAGGTTTACTAAAGGGAACATTAAGAGAGGAAATGAAAGGGAGTGCCTCACTACTGAAAACCCTAATATTGGCCCCAGTGTCTAGAAGGGCTGTAGTACGAAAATAATTAATTTCAATCGAAGTGTAGGGACGATTATTGAAAGGTTTTTAATTAAAAGAGGAGAAATTACTTGACTTGAAGAATCCAAAAAGACTTTATTTTACTTTAGTTAACCAATTCTGCCAGGAATTAAAATTAGTTGAGCCCCGACGATAGAGAATAAGAGACTAAAGATAGTTTTTTGAACAAGCAGGACATGGTTTTACTGTAACCTGAGGCTTACCACAACGGTAACAAAATATTTTTTTTACGGGGCAAAGAGCATGCATGACCTTCCTGCTGACAATTAAAAAGTTTGTTATGAGATAAAGCTAAAGAAGACAACATCAAAATGGTCTTTAAACCAACGAATCAGCTACGTGACCTCTTCAGATCACCTAAAGACTTTAGAGACCCTTGACATCCGCCGGTGTTTATAGAATTCACTGTTCTTGTGGAGAAGTGTACAATGAAAAACCAAAACGCAGCATTAAAACGAGAATAACTACCGAACACAAACGCGGCTGCCAACTCCTACAGCCTAAGAAATCTGCTTTAGCTGAACATGTTCTAAACAATGATAACCATCTTGTTAAGTACGATGAAACTTTTATTCTGTTTTCTACTATAGAGTACTACCCTCGATTGCATAGGGAAGCTATCGACATTCACAAACACCCTATGAATTTCTTCAGAAAAGAAGAGGGACTTGATTTGAGTAAAATATGGCATCCGGCTCTAGAGAAAACGACGCAGAAGGCCTCAATCCACCTACGAACCATTCTGATATTCCTCTGAAGATGCTAGTTGTCCATAGCACACTTTTATAACACCAAAATTACGTAATTAAGTACCTACCTAATTAAAGTAAAAAATTCAAAATTACTCAAACCTTTTCAAATACAATAATAGGAAACATCTCAATGAATTGAAAGAAGAAAAAAAGGTGGCGTTTAAAAAGAAGGAGTTATTCGTGTTTTAAATTTTGAAACTTTGGATTGCTTTATGAACACCCTGTACAAATTATGAAGCATAATTTTGGCAGGATGTTAGTCACTTTTTGGGAAAATTACATACGATGTTTTATTGTTTGGAATGCGGTAGTGATTATTTTTTTTTTCTATAAATTAAATTATCTCAAAAACTATTCATCCTGGGCGTATAATTTAGTAGTTAAATTTATCTTAAAATGTAACGTTTTATTCAAATTAGTCGTTAAAAGTATACCGTTCCGTTTAAAATAACAAAGTTGATATCAACCTTGTGTCGAGTTTCTTCAAACTTTTCCTAGCTTTAGTTTTTTATAAAAGTCCTTGGGGCGACCCTGTATGTATATACTTTATTATATTGGCGACATTTGCATCTATTTATTATAAATATATTATTGTCCTTTATTTCTTGTTCGAGTGAATCAATTTTGGGAGCATACCTATCCTTTTACTGGAACACAGATACGAAGTTTCGAAGTGAATAGTCAGTTTAGTTCCTATTTCCAATATAAACTCTAGTTCCCTCTTTCCATCGTTTGGGATTCTCTAAATTTACACAAAACTTCTAGGTCTACGCTGACATCGCAAAGAAAATATTTTTTTAAAATTCAACCTCTAATAGTCCAAGAGCTCACCGTAAAAAATGCTGACAATCGAGTAACAGAATAAAATGTTTTTGGAATGTTAGTACTCACTGGGAGTATAACAAAAATCATTTAGTGCCTGGGCAGAAGTTGTGCCCAAATTTGGTAATTATTTTCTACGGTACAATTTTTGGATACTAATCATACCAATGGCGGAACAACTTCAAATTACTCTTAAAATTCAGTATTCACAGAGTAAAAAATAAATCCATACAAGTGCCTCGTTAATTCTTGTGCTAATGTTTTGGCACTTAACTTTTTTCAATTTTTTTTTTTTGGACCGTTACTGTACCCATCGAGTAACAGCTTCAAACTACCACCAAATTAAAGCTTAAACATTTACCTATTAGAAAAAATATCGGTGCCACGTCTATGCTTGTTCCGATTACCTGGCACTTACCTTTCTGTCTCTCAAAGTCCTATGCTGTTACTAATACAATCCATTACAGAAGTATTCACGTAAAAATAAATAATCATTCAATAAACAATTAAAATAATTTCAAAAAAATAGTTTTTATTAGTTTAGTTATTTTATAAAGTATAAATAAAAAAAAATATTAAACATACATTAAAACATACATATTTATGTATTATAATAAAACATTACCATTATTATCGTTATGATCATCGTCATCATCATTGTCATAATAATCGTCAATATCATTTTCAATTTCATTACATTCTTCGTCATTAGCTTCTACTACGACAATGTCTTCAACTAAAAGAGGTGTTGGATCACCTTCAAACCAAACTGATTCAATTTTATTGTCATTCAGTTTCCATCCACATTCTTCTAGTGAGAAATTGACGCAGTTTGCTTCTGTAGAATTTTGCCACATTGACGTAACATAAATTGTTCGTAAAATTTTTTGTTTTAATGAGTTCCAACATGGTGGAATCTGAGTTGAATCAAATCTTTTTACTTTTTTCATAAAATATTCCGCTACAGATGTTGACGAGAATTTGCTTTGGAAAATAAATAATCTAGCATCATTGACATTCTTACAATTAATTCCGTAAAGCCTACAAGTATATTCTTGTAATATTTCCATACTTCTAAAATTATTAATTTCATCAATATTATTCAAATTAGCGAATACTTGTTGAACTTGTACATTTCTTTTTAATTCTTTAAAAGGCTTAATTTTACCTTTTTTATAAAAGCTAGCTGTATAATCGCATCCCGTATATGCATGAAAGCCAGGCAAAGCACGACACATAAGATCACCAAGTGTTGTAGCTAATTGAGTACAATTGATGAAATTTATAACATTAGGCTTCGATCCGATTGTACTTAAACCTATTTCTAATGCTGTTAACTTGTGTATATTTCCAAGTATTATTACAAGTATGTCAGTGTCAGACGCTTTAACCATTACTTTTTTATTATTTTCTAACTTGCTCAAATGATATATGATTCGAGTGTCGGCCTCTTCATGATTGCATGCAAAATCTTCTTTAATATTTTTTATTATAGAATCATTTACAGTTTGATAGGAAAAACATTGATTTTTATTTGTAATATAAACCTTTTTATTGCCCAAAAATGATGCCATACTATTATTACACCAATATTCTGTTAGAAAATCTACTAGGGTGGACGGCGTCTTTATGCATCCTATACTATTCTAATTTCATATCTCTCTTATCTCAGTAGCATACATTAACCATAGTAAGGTATAGGACAAAACTATACAATGCTTAATGACGAAGAATGTAATGAAATTGAAAATGATATTGACGATTATTATGACAATGATGATGACGATGATCATAACGATAATAATGGTAATGTTTTATTATAATACATAAATATGTATGTTTTAATGTATGTTTAATATTTTTTTTTTATTTATACTTTATAAAATAACTAAACTAATAAAAACTATTTTTTTGAAATTATTTTAATTGTTTATTGAATGATTATTTATTTTTACGTGAATACTTCTGTAATGGATTGTATTAGTAATAGCATAGGACTTTGAGAGACAGAAAGGTAAGTGCCAGGTAATCGGAACAAGCATAGACGTGGCACTGATATTTTTTCTAATAGGTAAATGTTTAAGCTTTAATTTGGTGGTAGTTTGAAGCTGTTACTCGATGGGTACAGTAACGGTCCAAAAAAAAAATTGAAAAAAGTTAAGTGCCAAAAAATTAGCACAAGAATTAACGAGGCACTTGTATGGATTTATTTTTTACTCTGTGAATACTGAATTTTAAGAGTAATTTGAAGTTGTTCCGCCATTGGTATGATTAGTATCCAAAAAATGTACCGTAGAAAATAATTACCAAATTTGGGCACAACTTCTGCCCAGGCACTAAATGATTTTTGTTATACTCCCAGTGAGTACTAACATTCCAAAAACATTTTATTCTGTTACTCGATTGTCAGCATTTTTTACGGTGAGCTCTTGGACTATAAGGCGTGAAACATTGTTTAAAGTTTGACGTATCAGTAAATGCACAGCAGAAATTGAAATTTTGCGTAAAGTTTCCTTACACAACGGTTGCTGGTGCAATTATAACTAACCTTAATATTTTACTTATTTAGGTGTAATTGGAAATCTCAGTTATATTGAAGTGATTGACTTGTCGTTTAATAAGTTGGAGGGCAGCTTGGAAGAAGAAACGTTTAACTTATCTAGTTCTACATCGGATGTATATGTATCAAATAACCAAGTGAATGATCTACCTTGGACCGTTTTAAAAATGGTCAAGAATTTGTCAACGTTAGATATTCGCTTCAACAATTTTTCTGAATTTAACATTGAACTTCAAAAATTAATGGAGACGGGAACTACAATATATTTTGGAGGTAATAGAAATTTAGGGTATATTACAATTTTATCTATAGATATTCAAAAATCAATTTTGGTATATTTCAATTATAAACTATGGGTACCTATTTAGTTTTTGTTCTTTGGTGATTATCAAGGTCAGAATAGAGGTAAGAAACAAGTATACGTATTGTAGAAATTAATATGGCTCTGACACGTATTCATCAGAAACGTTATCTACTATTGGTGTTGAAATATCAGTTTTATTAACTAATACATTAAAATTTGCTATTTGAAACAGGTAACGAATTAAAATTTGTAGTTACCTTAGTGTTCGGTGTTTTCTAAATGAATAATAATAAATACGGAATTTTGAAACAAAATAATTAAACTGGAGAAATGTTTCTTAGATCTTAAACTGAGGTACCGCTTTGCGTATACAAACAAAAAGCTCGGGTAAGCACAGTCAGGGGTTCCTAACCTTTACTGATTAATGAGAGCCAAAGTTCTCAAGCAAAAACGCAATGCAAAAGTTTGAGAAGTTATATTTAAAATTCAGTGATATAGAATTTGTACAAAATACTTACAACAAAATGATGAATATTGAAATCAAACTTAAACCAATTATAGAGATCCATTAGACACCATCTAAAGAGTTTGCAGAAGGACTTAAAAGGGTTGTAAAGAACCAAGAAGTAGGTCGCCCCACAATGGTATATTTAACGGGAACCATACAAATGAATGATCAATGGATCTCTTAATCCAAGGCCAACCTCCATATTCACTTTAAAGAAAAGTGCACGTAAACACGGTTCAAGCCGTGCACTTTACGTGATTCGTAAAATTCGCCTCACAATTGACCCTCCAGTTGAGAGGCGAATTTAATAATTTCGAACAGGAACGGATTTATCATTGAACTGGAAAAGAAATAACGACTACCGTACAAGAAGGTAGTCATTTACATCCAACCTTTTAAAAATACAATAAGTAACGAAAACAAGAGAAATTCACAAACATTACTACCTGTATTTCTTACTTTCTAACTTTCGAGAATACCTATGATTAATCGTTATAATTATACTTCTTAAAAGACATTTCATTATTAATGAACGAGAATTAGATGTGAATAACATTTTAATAGGACCAACATAATAATTCGTTAAGGAGGGCTAAACCGACCTCTATAAACTTGGAACCCGAGTTACATATATTAAAAAAAGATTTCAATTTTAAGAATTTAATTTTGTTGGTGCGATTAAAATATATTGTAGGATCAATAAGAATAATTGTATTGCTCACAAAAAACGTCATGATAAAAATAAAATCGATGAGGCTTTTACTTGTTGTAACTCCATTTTTTAAGAATGAAACACGATCACAATAGTTACAAAATTTTAATTTAATAAATCCACAATAATTATTTCGCCATACAATGGCTTCTTCAGGTGGAAGAATACATAAACTTAAACTAAATACAATTGTCTTATATACTAACTGAAGAAGAGGGTGAAGGGGAGGGGAAAGCTTACAATTGAAAATAAATTTTTAATATTATATTGATACAAAACATTGAATGGTAAAAAAGAAAAAATTTTAATAATAATAATTAACATTGAAATTATACTAACTCAAATTAAAGTTTACTCAAAAAATATTTAAAAGGGGTGAATTATTTACCTCTAGTTGATCATTGAGAATTAGACCTTTTTTATGTAACTTATTTATCTCTAGGCATTCTAATAAATTAAGTTTCTTGATTTTATTAGCTAGATGTAGGATTTTAAACTCTTCGTTGAAGCTATGCCTATTGTTTATTAAATGTTCTGCATAGGTAGAGTTATTTTTATTGTTTTCGAAGCATTTTTTGTGTTCTTTAATTCTCTCACCAAAAGATCGACCAGTTTGACCAATATAGGATTTTTCACAGTCTCCACATTGTAGTTGATAAACCCCCGATTTAAACCGACAAAATCAGCCGTCTCCTCACCAGGCATGACATAAAAACAGTCTTTAAGTCCACCAGAAAGATCCAACAACATCTAAGATCGGCTAAGGACCAACGAAATCCATTAGCCACACCAGGTGTATACCGCATACCTTGTTCCTGTGGCGCGTTTTACATCGGAACCTCAAAACGTTTTGTGACCACACGCATGAAAGAGCATAAAGCAAATTGTCGCTTAGGTCACACAGAAAAATCTGCCGTCGCCGAACATGTGCTCAGTAATGACAACCACGTAGTTAAGTTTGAGGACACCCAGATACTCTGCAATACTTTACCTTACTACCCAAGATTATACAGGGAAGCTATCGAAATACAAAAACATAGTAATAACTTCAATAAGACAGAAGAGTCCCTGAAAATAAATCGAACATGGCTTCCAGTGATTGCCAAAACTGAAATACTTAAACAAAAACAACTGTGTCATTCCGAAGCTCCCCCCCTCACCGCATCGACCAACGACAACGCGCCAAACCGGAACGGTTGTACTGCGACCGAATATAAATATCGGCTCAGACCGAGGACAACTCAGATCTCTACCGACCGCAGCAGCAGCAACAATTAGTCTGTTACAAAAAGGATTTAATTATAACCTTAGACAAACGGTTAATAAAATTACTTTAGAACTTCAAGGGGTGGAATCAGAATTGGCCTTTCAAAATACGAAAGTAGGCAATTTCCAGTTAGATCCAGGAAATAAGTATTTTTTTAAGAAATCTTTTAAAACATTCGATTCAACCTCATAAATACAACAAAGAAGTTAACATAGCTAAATCTATCCGCCTTTTAGCAAACCAAAATCAAGTTGTGTTTACCAAAGCAGATAAAGGCAATCCAGTTATCGCAATCTCAAATACAGATTATAAAAATAAGATCACTAGTTTCTTAAAAGATAATAGTTTTAAACAAATCAATAAAGACCCTACTCTTAATTTTCAAAAACAATTAAGAGTCTTTGACCGAATCCCAAGCCTTGTTTGGCGATAACCAAAAATATAAACTAACTGTTATGAATCCGCAACCTCCTAAACTGTATGGTCTGATAAAATTACACAAAGAAAATTGCCCTATTAGACCTGTAGTTTCTTACATGCAAGCTCCCTGCACCAGATTGTCAAAATATTTAGTAAATGAAATTAAAAAACTAACTAACTTTAAACCATGTTTCGCTTTAAATAACTCTATACATTTAATTAACATTATTTCAAAATTAAAAATTCCTAGTAGAAGCAAATTTGTATCTTTTGATGTATCAAATCTATTTGCAAGCATACCACCAGACGAAGTAATGGAATTAGTAGAATCTTTATTGACTAACAATAGGGTAAATCCAGTAGTTATAAATGAGTTGATGACATTATTAGGTATTTCCTTGCAACAAAATTACCTGCAATTTGATAATAAGTTTTACACACAACAACAAGGTTTAGCCATGGGCAACCCTCTAAGTCCATTGCTGGCGGAAATATTCATGGATAATTTAGAATTCAAAATAAAAAATTCCTCACTTTTCAAAAAATGTTTTTACTGGTTCCGTTATGTCGACGACATACTTACTTGCTTCACAGGTACTAGTAGGGAATTATCAAACTTTTTTAATTTTATTAATGGCATACACCCCAAAATTAAATTTACAATAGAAACCGGCAATAATAATACTATCAATTTTCTTGATTTGACCATAAAAAACTTAAACAACAAACATGTTTTTTCCATTTATCACAAAAATTCACAAACTGATACCATAATTCATTCTAAATCATGCCATCCTATTTCTCATAAATTAGCCTTTTTTAATTCTAGTATTCATAGACTTATTAACATTCCTATGCCAAAAGAAGATTTTAACATAGAATTAAATAGAATTCAACAAATAGCTAAAAATAACGGTTATAGTCAATCACTTGTTACTAATATTTTACATAAAAAACTAAAGAAACAAACATTAAACTTAATTTACCCAAGTATAAAAAATATAAAAAATAATTCAATGCAAGGTTTTAATAGTCTAACATACATAGGTAATATTTGAAGTAAAGTTGGTAATTATATAAAAAAATTCACCAATTCTTCTGTAGCCTTTAAAACTAACAACAACTTGAGAAACTTCATCAAAAACAACAAAGACACCACGAAAAAAGAGTTTAAATCGGGGGTTTATCAACTACAATGTGGAGACTGTGAAAAATCCTATATTGGTCAAACTGGTCGATCTTTTGGTGAGAGAATTAAAGAACACAAAAAATGCTTCGAAAACAATAAAAATAACTCTACCTATGCAGAACATTTAATAAACAATAGGCATAGCTTCAACGAAGAGTTTAAAATCCTACATCTAGCTAATAAAATCAAGAAACTTAATTTATTAGAATGCCTAGAGATAAATAAGTTACATAAAAAAGGTCTAATTCTCAATGATCAACTAGAGGTAAATAATTCACCCCTTTTAAATATTTTTTGAGTAAACTTTAATTTGAGTTAGTATAATTTCAATGTTAATTATTATTATTAAAATTTTTTCTTTTTTACCATTCAATGTTTTGTATCAATATAATATTAAAAATTTATTTTCAATTGTAAGCTTTCCCCTCCCCTTCACCCTCTTCTTCAGTTAGTATATAAGACAATTGTATTTAGTTTAAGTTTATGTATTCTTCCACCTGAAGAAGCCATTGTATGGCGAAATAATTATTGTGGATTTATTAAATTAAAATTTTGTAACTATTGTGATCGTGTTTCATTCTTAATAAACGTCATGTTTATAGTTTTCGCAAAATCTACATGAATCATAAAAATGTGAATCATCGTTAGATAACTGTTTCTTCATCTACGTTTTTAACAAGGTTATTTTGTCATTTCCAAAGAAAACTAAGGTTTAAAAAGTACCTATAAAAGTTTTACCATTATTACCATTTTCTAATATTTATGTAAGTCCAATAATACCTGGGGAATCGTTTCTAACACAACCCTGTCCTGTTTAGATTCCCCATCCAGCTTCAATTACTTGTCATTAATATTAACATTGATAAACTTTTTTGGATAGCTATTCGCTAAACAAATTTTGAATGCTTTGTCTACCAGACCAGACACATGTACATTAATGTTAATATTAACAAACGCATACGTTTTATAAAGAGAAACACTTCATTACTATTATACCATACATAAATCACTATTTTCTTCCATACCCAGTGTATTAACTCTATTCAATCTGCGTTTTTATTGTTTGTGAAGGTGAAGAGACTTTAACAGGTTCCAGTTATTTCACAAGTATCAATGGAATTAACGAATAATTTGAAAATAATTTTTAGACAACACTCTTTCAAACTTGTATTTATTTGTAGTTTGACAATTAGATCCTTAAACTAACCAGGTTAGTGTTTGAAAATGACTTCAAATGCATCTCGATCAACAGAAAGAGTAGTTGAATTTTTATTTTTCTTGTAGGTAGAATCATATCAACGTAATCTGCAAATTACAATAAGTTATATTACATCAATTGCATAAGCAGAAAGAGGATGTTATTAAAATTGTTATTTCGACATCATCAATGTCATCCCTACTTAAATAAAAAACTTTTACAATCTTGTTACTCCTGCGGTTACTTAGAATTTCTGTGCTGTAGTTATTTAATGCTCCTTTAATGCATGGAAAAAGGGGGTGCAGCGCCGTATTCCGAACTTTCGCAGAAATCATGAAAGATTTCTATAAATACGACGACTACAGCTATGCCCCAAATTAATTTGACATAGCAAGTTCTGTTCTGTATAATATATCTGAATAATAAACGGATCACTTATTCAATCCTTTAATAAGTATACGAATAGGATACACACTTTACAAAAATAAGTATAAAATAAGGTATTTTTAAGGTTCGATAAAATCGTCGCGAAACAAGTCTAGTTCTCGAATGAACTGTAAGAACTGAAGTCTTTACAAATACAAAATTTCTACCTAACTCGAATAGGATACAATACAAAGAACATTTGCCGGTACCAGCTACAAAACTACCTCCTTTGGGATACCTAAATGAGGGTTGTAATTGTCAGACCAGTGGTCAGGGTCGAAACGTGCCCTTGAATAAATTATCAAGATTTGACGAAGTGTGCATCAATAAACTTTGTGTCAATAAAAATAAATATTTGTGTGAGAACTTACTCAACATTATAAATAACTACTTTTGCAAATTAAAATCCGAAAATGATTTAAATTAAATCTAAATGATATTAAACATTGATATTAAGCTAAATACATAAAATAAGTTTGTTAACACAAACCAATGCATTTCGTACACATTTTTTATTGGTAGGTACATAAAAATGCTTCAGCTTGATAAATGTCCTATTCATAAGAAAACAATCTTAAGAATTTTAAAAGTAAATAAATTAAGTCAACTCCAAACTGAAACTACATTGTGACTACTTGGGGGTTAGGAACTTATCCGTTGCAATAAAGTAAAATTGAAATACATAATATTAATTATAAATAAAACTCACAGTTTAAAGTTACAAAGAAAATTTATTGACCACAATGATCATTTGACCACACTGTGGCTTCCTCAGGTGGAAGACAAAACAAAAACAAACAAATACAAAATCTCTTACCTCTATGAATATACCAAATTTATACTAAATTAGGGTGAGAGAAAGATTACAAAAAAGGAACAACTAAATATTAAGGAGAGGTGAATTGTTTACAACAGTTTGGTCATTTATTATTTAGCCTAATTTATTTTTAAACATTCTAGTAAATTTAATTTCAAACCTTTCTTTCCCCATACCTATGTAATATGTTAAAATTGTCATCGAAATTATGAGAGTGCTGTATTAAATGTTCGGCATAAGTGGAATGAACTGTCTTTTTCATGTAGCATTTTTGTGTTTATTATTGATCCTATCCAAAAAGGATCCCCCTTTGACCTATGTATGATTTGTTGCAAGTGCGATAGTTAAGTTTATAAACACCTGATTTTGAATTTTTATTACACCTGAAGAAGCCACAGTGTGGCGAAATTATTATTTTGGTTTATTATTTTTGTTACATTAAACTGTGAGTTTTATTTATAATTATTATTATGGAGTTGCAACAACTGAAAGCTTCGTCAATTTAATTTTTCAAATATATGTTTGCAACGTTCACCAAACCCTGCTTTGTATGGATACTTCACTAATAAAATATCTTCATTTAAAGGCACTTCATTCCTACACCATAGGGTAGATGGGAAGTTGATTATATATATATATTAAAGGCACTTCACCATTTATTTCATGTGGATTACTTTTTAAATCGGAAGTTTTTAAACAGAAAGCAAATTAACTTGACTTAAAGGCTCTGTTTGGTTGAATTTTTTCCTAATCAGTTGAGGTTAATTTTAGTTGGTATGAATTAAATCCGTTAAAATTTATTCTTACTTCGAGGGATAAAAAGCGGTTCCCTTTGATAGATATTGGTAACTAACTTGGCAAAGCAGGGGAGCACGTAAACATTAATTATTTGAAATTAAAATGGTAAATAGTTATTGGCGATATAAGCTTCTATTGATTATAAGTATATCAACTTACTAACAAAATTAGATTCCTATATTAATTATTAATATTAAAATAGTTAACACTAATAAAGGGTGAAACCCAAAGTAGACACTATTATTTAATTCAGCCTTACACAGTGCGTGCGAACTATATCCTCCGGCCCCTTCTTACGGCCCCGTCACCAGCTTATTCCACAGTCATCAAACATTGGGTCATTGGAGTAAGCAGGTGACATCAATTCATTTCAATACCTAAATTAGAAGTACCACGGGAAAGTTCATAATAAATCCAATACAACCCCTTAGTGCTCCGCGATTAGTGAAGGTCTTTCTTCTTCTAGTTCTTGTAACCATATAGAAATCTACAAGTGCATGATGTGTATGCTCCAGTACTGCTTCATTCATAAATTATTGATGAATGTAAGACTAATATACAATACGTAATGTAAAAATTGATACTGTATTGGCAGGTGCAGTAATAAATACGTTTCTTTATATAATAAATAAATTTTAAATTTTCCTTTTAAAATAAAGAACTTGTATATGAGTAAGTTTTTTATCCTTTCATGTTTTATCATTAAACGTAATATCACTTATTGTAAATTACAGATTAGGACAAAAAAAATAAAAATTCAACCACTTACACCTTCTGTTAATCGAGATGCACTCGAAGCCATTTTCAAACACCAACCTAGTCAGTTTATGTATCTAATTGCTAAACTTCAAATAAATACGAGTATGAAATAGTGTTGTCTAAAAAGAATATTCAAATTATTTGTTAATTTCATCGATACTATCCAATAGGACTCGTCATAGCGAGTTAGTTATACTGTTCCAAACATCTGTCAAATCCATACGACTATTATGACGGACCTTCAAAATGCCCTTCCAAAAATATGTAGAAAGCTATTATCAACACTTCCTGCTTTATTAGTCTACATCCTCAGTGTAGCATACACATCAAGAGGCTTCTACGTTAAATCTGAGGGTTAGTAAAGTTATAAACATTTCTCAATTTCTGTAAGTTACAAAAACATGGATTTCTTGATATAGTTCTCATCAATATTCCTCAAACACATAGGGTAAAGAAAGTATATGAAGAGGAAGTTCGCAACGACAACGAGTGTTCATCCATGTGTTTTGATAAAAAGGCGACAAAAGCTTTGAGTAAAAGAAAAAATAATCTACCCGCAACATGGCAACGGCAAGCCTAAATAGTCATTTAACAGCACCCAAAAAAAATGCCGTCAGTAGGTGTCATTAAAACGACACATTTGACGATTCTGTTCAAAAAATAGTCACAGCCCGGATAGTTTCGTTCTACGGTGTCTTTGATGAAGACCGTTAGTTGTCCAAATGTTGTTACTTTGATTTTTTTCGATTTTAATTTATTGTCAAAATATTTAACGAAGTTTATCTCAACCTAATAACCATGATGTTATATATATCTATATATTTTTCAATATATAGAATAGAAAAATGTCTGCATTGGTCGCTTCACGTTATACAGGGTGGTTCTGATATAAATACGGATTTTTGGAGGGTGTCAACTAGATGCAATATGTAATCGAATGGTCACTACAGCAGCGCGGTGAAGAAACAAAAAAATTTTCAAAATTTTTGAAAAACATAACATGAATTAATTTGAATACGGTCCTGTGCGTTTTCGCTTTGACTTAAGCAACACATTTGGCAACTGTCACAAAATTCTGATGAACTAAACGCCATTTTCGAACACACTTGTTTACGTTGCAGTAACCGAGTAACCTCATTCACCGTCAGCTGATTGAAGACAGCGTTGCCACTACACATGACCAGGTCAATCGAGGACACGTCTTACACAGGACCGTACTCGGTTTTGCCTGTATTTTCACATACGTTTTTCTCGAAAACGGTAAACTTTAGGACCTGCGAAGTTTTGCTTAATTTTCTTATTTTCTACTGCCCTATCACCTCCTTAAATATCCGCAGTTATATCAGTAACACCCTGTATAGATATGTGAATAGGATTAATTTTTGAGTTGTATTGTTCTTTTCAAAACAGAAAGTACACTTTATGAAAATATATACATTTTTTGTTTTAGGAAATCCATTGAATTGTAATTGCTTTGCTAGACCAATTAACGGAATTCTAAGGAGACAGTTAACTGTTGCATGGTATTATAAAGAAATCGTTTGTCATAAGCCTCATAATTTATATGATAGGCCTCTGTTTGAAATTGAAGACGAACGTTTAATATGTACTGAAACAGAAAATGCGCTTAATAGCACACATCGACAACGAAACGTTACCAATTTAGTACCGGATATAGAATTCAGAACCGCTGAAAGGTAATAACTAAATATGTATGTGATAAAGGTAATATAAAGACAGGCTGAATAGCACATTTAAATGCTGCTAGTCAGTTAATATTTTGGTATACCGTGTAGGAAGTGAAGTCCGCCATTATTTTAATTTTTTCTGCTTCTCTATAAATAAAGCCTCACTGTTCCCACTAAAAGAATAGGATAAACCGCTTAAGAGTGCTGAAAATACTTTGCCTCCTGTATGGTATTTACCCCGCACCAATTAAATTTGCTTTGTAAATATCTTTCTGCCATGGGTAATAAACAGGAATATTTTTAGAAATTCTGATAATTTATTGTTGACATGGAGGGTTTTAAAGAATGAAGACATTGCAAATTTATGCATTATTATAAAAAAAAGAAGCGATCCATCTATGGTGGTATATGAGGAAGAAGTTCCATATTATCAACGTAGAATGGTTGTACCAAACAAATTTTTACAGATTACTGATGAAACTGAAATATGCATATTAGCACAGGACAGTAAAGGTTCCTTAAGGGGGTTTTATGAACAGCAGTGCAAACTATATCATGAAATAAGCAGTTCTTCTCAAGTACAATGTGATCCAGTTTTACTATTAGCGCTAATGTATATTTTTATTTTTTTATGTAGGTATTTGTATACAGGATTTTATGATTAAATTTTTTTGTAATGTACTAATTTTTAACTTTCCGCCAACGAGACTAAAGTTTGTTTTCTTCAAAGGAACTTTTAGATAATTTTTGACAACATAAACAACGTTTGAAACCGGTAAGCGACAAGCAGTTTAGACTTTTATTGTTTTTTGAAATGCAGTATGCCTTGTTCTCTGAATTTGGTACCGCCACATTTTTGAGTTTCATTTTATGGACCACTAAATTTTTTTCTGTTGGTAAGAGAGAACTAAAAATATTAGGACTGAGTTTTAAAGAAAGTTCTGGAAGGAACCATTTTTTAAAAAGTAGGTTTATTAAATTAATTAATTGGACACCAAAATTAAACTTTGTATATTGAATCCGTCTCACTCTTACCCTGTGGTTGTATTAACTGAAAATTCATTAGACTAAGTCGGTGTAAAAATTGTAAGAAATATTTCTGCCAAATAGCAACTAGCCTGCCCTAGAATAAAGTCGTTGAATCCCTCCGTATTTATTTTACAGGGTAGGCCAATTTCAATGATTGAATAGGACACCTCAGTAACCACAAGGGGTGCAAAACAAAAGTTACTAGTGCTTTCAGCAAAATGCCATCATCATATTGTTTTACAGTTATAAATAAAAGTTGAAATTTCGAGTTTTGGAAACGTTTTATATTTTAGAAAATAGAAGGAAACTAAACTAAACTTCTTGTTAAAAACTCCACTGTACAATTATGTATACCAGTTATTCACACGTGTGTTGTATACGTATTGCATTTTAGTTGACCAAGCGGAATTTGTTAACCGCACGCTAATCTGTCTCTCCATTCCGATCAATGAACCTTCCTACTTGTGTCTAGCTACAGTATGGCTGTAATAACTGTGCACGCATTCAATGATGTTTCATTTTCCTTGCGCACTTTGTTTTAAACGTAACGTTTTTCAGGTTCAGCTCAAGTAATTGTTGTTTAGTTTAATATATATTAATATTAACATTTAAAATATTTAGCGAACCTTAACACTACCAATATTGTCACGTATTGTGTTTATTGTACTTCTAAGCAGTAAGAACAATCGAACCTTTGTAGTCAATTTTGTAATGCGCGAACTTGCAATTCTAGGAATATGTCCATGAACAACTGATTAGGTCTATGGATAATCTCCAGGATTTTAAGGTTGAAACGAGGTTAAAACTGTTGAATTAATACTTCAATGTATTTAATAATCACCATTATTAAAAAATTCCTTATATTTCATTGTTAATAGATGTTAAGTGGATATATCACTATTATAAAAATAGTTATTTATATGCATTTACCACGTTAGAAAAATTTATTCTTACTGTAGAAATTCAAATAAATAAGGTTTAATTTCGAACCAATTTAATAAAGTTCACTAGATAGTTAACCAAGTACCATTAGAAATTTACTATATAATGTGATATTTTGTGATAGGATAAAATTTGCCTTTTTAACTAGTCAAAATTCTGTACTATGTTTATTACCAAATATTCATAAATGTTCACACACAAAACAAATGTTTTTACTAAAATTAAACAAACAAGGGATGTATTTTACGTATTTGACGCTCTGATTATTTATTATTATTAAACGTTCAATAAAGTTAGGTTAAGATAGAAATATTTCAAAAGGACTCCGGGGGGCAGACATGTTATATAATAAACTGAACCGATCATACATGATTTCAACTGTATGTTGTTGATAGAGAAAGTAGACCACACTACTAACTACATATATTTAAAAGAAATTGTTACAAACTGTATTAACGTAAAACATAAATCATCGCTTACAAAAATATTAGTAAAGAGAGTAAGGTAATAAGAGTGATGCTAGAACAATTAACAAAAGTATTTGATTTACTGGTTAAATAAAATGTTTCAAACATTTAAAAGCAATTATTATTACTTATTTATTTAAATAATTAAAATATTTTGTAAGGAACCAACGACATACTCCTTTCAACTTACAACTAAAATGAAGTTCTTAAGCTACATGTGAAGTGTTTCGCCTACAAAACATAGAAGGGCAGGAAGAAATACTAAACCATGGAGTGCTCCAGATATCACCATCACAAGGTACATTTTGAAATAAAATATTTTAAATATTTGAGAATTTGCGAAGGCAAGCACCACTATTCCAAAGAATTTTGTGAACGTTATACCATTTACGACCTAAAACCAAATTCAAGTGTAGGATTATATTCAATTCATAACTATGAAGGAAGTTTATATACCCTTGAGCCTGTTTTTAATAATGATTGGGTAGCCTTTTCTACTGGAGACGTAGCCGTAGATTTCCTGTATGCAAAAGTAATATGCCCACAAAACTCCACACTGATTCCAATAGTCTAAAATTTTTTTTTAAATAATTCAATGTACAACTTTATATAAAATATGGACACGTGTTTCGCCCTCTAGCCCATGTCATCTACAAGCTAATTTTATTAATGAACTTTGAAACTGATTTTCAAAGATGATCAAAATATTTCCCAAAAGTTTGGATACGGTACGTTGACGATACTTTTGCAATTTTCGATACTAACAAATATAAAAATAGAAGCTTTTAAACGAGATAAAATATACACTTACTAGCATTAAAGGCTGTAGCCGGTTAGTTACTACGGGAAATCGGTCTCGGGTTTAGTAAATTTTTACTTTGGAGGTTACTTTCTTAGCGAGTTTGACACAAGCTGAATATCAGCTTCTAATTATCGCTATCTACTGACAAAATATTTCAAAAATCTTACACTCTGAAAGCATTGATATTCCTCAAATGTTTTGTTATGGTATGATACTAAACTGGAAATTATTTGTGTGTTATAACATTAATATTTATTAAGATACGTTTTGTAGCGAACGCGAGTATGCTTTAGAGTGAACGAACCAAGCGATTAGCCGATAACCCACGGGCGATTTTGCTGGTGTGTGTCGTACTTGAAAATTTGTGTATCGTACCTGGTGTCCCGTCAAAACGTACCAGCGACAAAACGTACAACCGGATTTTTTGCGACAAAACGTACCACTTGTACCTGCAAAGGGTCATTAATTAATCTAACGACGACAAAACGTACCACGGCTTATTAGAAGTTGACAACAATGCACTTTAGAGGTGGGGGAGATATATTTTTCATAAAAATAAATAAAATCGTAATAATTCCCTCTCTCCTGCAATAGGTTATGGTAGAGGGTGGGTGTGTTTACATATACATACCCCACACCCCAAAATTTTCATGTAATAGTTAATTTGGTATTTACAAAAAAAAATAAAATTAAAAAAATCAAAAAAAAAATGACAAACGCTTCACAACAGCAGATTTTAAACATGCCAAAATGGTAATTTTGTCAGTCCAAAGCATGAAAAAAGTGTGATGGGAATCAGATTCTGTTGTGAAAATCGCTTTTAAATAATTGTTTAAAAAGATTCAATATTGGTCAATAAAAGTGGTACGTTTTGTCGCATCCAAAATATATTAAGCAATTAGCATAACCCTTGGCAGGTAGAAGTGGTACGTTTTGTCGCGTGGTACGTTTTGTCGCTGGTACGTTTTGTCGTGTATTCATCGTACCTGCCTTTAAGGAAAGCAATTAGGCGGTTCAGAGAAACATAAACTAATCCCGAAAATTCCAGATAGCTCGTGAATGTTCCAGAGATTAAACATTAGAGTATAAAAAGAAGAGACGATCACCGAAAAGTCGTAAATAAATTGACAGTTGTAGAAGTGTAATCATAATCGCTAAAATAATATCAGTAGGTTTTTATTTTAATTAGTAGTGTAACACCACCCCTTTAAATTTTTAAATTTCCCGCCGCCGCGCGAGGTAGTACCGCATTGTACCCGACTACCCTCGTCGATAGCGCCACCGTCGACTCAGAGGTACGAGCGATCACTACTCCTTCCCAAAGGTTAGGGGCGCCGAGTACCACCACCACCACCCCATTCATAATGTGAATCCTCCTGATAACGAAGCTCGCCAAATTGACTTGGTGTACGGATTGCTCGCTCGGTCTATTCGGGAGCGCATCCCAAGAGCCACAGTAACGACCTTTCTGGAACTAACCACGCTTGCCAGGGCCGCGGAAGCAACCCTCCAGGAAATGCGGCAACCCACCGAAGAAAGTGCACGGGCAAACCGACAACAAGAGAAGAAGACACGGGAACGTATTCGTTGCACATTTTGCCGCAGTTTCGGTCATACAGAAGCCATCTGCCGGAAGAAAGCCAAGGAGACCTCCGCCAAACCTCCTGCTCCCAAGGAACCCGAATCCGGAATCCGGTGTTACGGATGCGGACAACCGGGAGTCTTCCGTAGAAACTGCACGCGTTGCACCAGACAGACAGAAGCAGCCACCTTGAATCTCGAATTCTGCTTCCTGTCCACCAAGGCGGCCGGCCGACCGGCGGTACCAGTCACTATTTGTGGGAAGAAAGGCACGGCTTATCTGGATAGCGGGGCCAAAACCAGTCTCGCTAGTACCCAACTATACGAGATACTAAAAGCCGAAGGCTGCGTCTTCCAACCCTCACCTGTACACATCACGCAAGCGGACGGTAACAGGTCCACTTGTGTAGTGCAAACAATCACGTTGCCAGTGACATTACTGGACCGCACCATCGAAACCAATTTCATCGTTATACCAACAGCGCAGAAGTCACAAACGCTGCTAGGCATAGACTTCCTTCGAAAGGCGGAAATAATTTTGGATTTTAGCAACGACCGCTGGTCCTTCAAGGGGCAACGACATAAAACATATGGGTTCGTACCAAAAGATGGACCACCTACTTCGGTCCCTAATCAAGAGGTGACGACTCCGATAGCCACTGCCAACTACCGGGAATATTCCAGTAGTCCGGAAGACATGGATATCCCCTGGGAGAGTTTGCAATGTCCCCCGCTGCTTAGTCCCTTACCACAAACTCCGCCCACCGCCGACGAAGTGATTAAGGAGTTTCCTTCCTGCTACGGCCCGGATCCTCCGAACTATCTGCATTACAACCCATTCTCCAGGACAGCGTATATGATGGAAGACGCCCGACTAGCCGTAGACTCTTATTGGACAGATCATCACATGGACATGTCGCCGAACCTTTTTCCCATGGCGTCACTTCAGGTCAGTCCTCTGGACTTGCGCCCGGACGAAGGGCAGGGTCTGACGCAGTCGCAACGCGAAGACTTAAACACACTATTCCGCCACTTCGAGGCAGTTCTCGGCAAATGGACCACCCACGCCACATGCTGTGCATCGTATATGCACTGGGACTCATCCACCGATAGCGAGTCCTCCCTACCGGATGAGCAGTCCCCGGCAGGCCATACTCCGAGAAGAGGTACAGGCGCTACTCGACGCCGAAATTATCGAAGAGAGTGAGAGCGATTGGGCCTCTCCAGTCGTGTTGGTGCCAAAGCCCGACGGGAGCCACCGTTTATGTGTCGATTATCGACGCTTAAACGCGATCACCAAACCCGACACTTATCCATTGCCGCGCCTAGAGGACCTACTGCACTCTACCGGAGACGCCTGTTACATGTCAACCATGGATTTGCGGGCAGGATATCACCAAATAATGGTTCATCCTGACGACCAAGAGAAGATCGCCTTTATAACCCCTTTTGGCATCTTCCAGTACACGCGTCTACCTTTTGGTCTGCGTAACGCCCCATCGGCATTCCAGCGGCTAATGGACAAGTTCAAAATCGGACTGGATGGGATAAAGTTACTAGTCTACCTTGACGACATTATCGTCCTATCTAGAACTTTCGCGGACCACCTTGAAGACCTACGGCGTTGTTTCTCGCGCTTGGCTGATTATTGCTTACGCATGAACCGCGGCAAATGCCACTTCGTGTGTACCGCAGTTAAGTACCTGGGACATCTCATTGCTCCTCAAGGAATTCTCCCTAATCCCGGAAAGGTCACGGCAATCCTAGAAATGGCCGAGCCCAAAAATATCCGTCAGTTAATGACCTTCCTTCAAACCTGCAACTGGTTCCGGCGTTTCATCCCCGGATACGCTGATACGGCCCGACCTCTTACCAATTTAACCAAGAAGAACACCGTGTGGACATGGAAGGATGACCAACAGCAGGCTTTTGACAGATTAAAGCAAGCTCTTACATCAGCACCCATTCTGAAGCAAGCGGACCCAACAAGACCGTTCATTCTTCGGACAGATGCTAGCGGCTATGCTTTAGGGGCAGCTCTACTCCAGGGGGAGGGACCCGAGAAAGGACCGG
Organism: Agrilus cyanescens; assembly: GCA_947389935.1. Classification (NCBI taxonomy): domain Eukaryota; kingdom Metazoa; phylum Arthropoda; class Insecta; order Coleoptera; family Buprestidae; genus Agrilus; species Agrilus cyanescens. The sequence goes on from OX376706.1 coordinate 19,313,197, forward strand.
TAGAGTACGCAAGTCGACTCCTAACAAAAGCCGAGCAAAATTACTCTACCACAGAGAGAGAGGCTCTTGCCGTCGTTTGGTCAGTTCAGAAGTTTAGGGGATATTTGGAGGTAACCCCGGCAATCATCGTTACCGACCACCAACCTCTTCGTTGGCTAATGAATCTACGCTCCCCTAGCGGACGGCTAGCCCGATGGGCACTTCAACTTCAACCATTTAATTTGCAGATAGAATATGCACCCGGAAAAGCTAACGTGGTGGCCGATACACTTTCCCGTCCTCCGATCGACAACCACGACCCAATTCCACTTAACTTCGTCTCCATCGACCTACCCCGAAGGAGCCCGAAAGATCTCCGAGAAGAACAGCTTGCTGACGAGGAGTTGCGAACCATTATTCACTCACTCGAGTCTGAAGATTTAGAGGAATCCCGTCGATGGCTGTCCCGTGGCTATTTATTATCCCAAGGAGTCCTTTATCGGTACGCCTCCGAGGATGACAGCGAGGAGGCACAGTACGTTGTCCCTTCAGCAGCACGACACCAACTACTGAAGGAATTTCATTCCTCGTCAACTGCTGGCCATTACGGGGTGGATCGCACTTTCCATAAACTTCGTCAGCACTTCTACTGGCCCGGAGTACTAAAAGACATTCGCGAATACATTCGGAAATGAGGACCTTGCCAGCGCTATAAGGCAGACAACCAAAAGCCGTCCGGCTTATTGCAAACTCCTGTCCTACGACAACGCTTTGAGGTAATCGCTGTGGATCTCTTTGGACCCCTACCACCTGGACCCAAACAAGAAACTTGGATCCTAATCGTCGAAGATACTGCGTCACGATGGGTCGAGCTTTTCCCTCTGGTACAAGCAACCGCTGATGCGTGTGCCTGGACACTAGTCAACGAGATCTTTCTCCGCTACGGAATCCCCAGAGGTATCATTTCCGACAACGGGACACAGTTCATCAGTTCGGTAATGCAGAAGATCTGCTATTGTTTTGACATTTCACAGAAATTCACTCCCGTTTACCACCCATCGGCAAATATGGTAGAAAGGAAGAACCGCGACCTTAAGACCCAGCTTTCAATCCTGGTTGGACAAACTCACCAAGATTGGCCCAACAAGCTTCCCAGTATTAGGTTCGCCCTGAATACTTCCAAATGCCAAACGGTGGGTTACACGGCCGCCTATCTCACCTTCGGCCGCGAGTTGCGCACTGTCAGTGAGATCGCCCACGACATCAGAGCCATAATCCAAAACGAGAATTTCGTTCCCGAAGTCACGCCCCGGCTCTTGCAAATGGTAAATACCTTTCATGAGGCTCGAGACAACCAGGAGTAGGAGCAAGACCGAAAGAAGGTACTCCACGACCGTCGACGCCGCCCTGAACCTAAACTCATGCCCGGTGATAGAGTGATGGTCACCACTCATCCAGTCAGTAGAGCCGCCACCGGAAAGACCGCCAAGTTCTCTCCTCGAAGGGACGGCCCTTATGTAGTCCTGGCCGCCAAGGGACCTTGTAGTTACGAGATCGCATCTACCGAGAACCCAACTCAAGTACTGGGGACATATCACGTGTCCGCCCTCCGACCATTGGTCCTGAGCGAAACCAACGATCCAGTCCCAGTCAACCCGCTACGTAGGCGCGGCCGCCCAAGGAAGAGTCCCCAAAGCACCGCCGGGACGTCTGGTGCTTTGGTAGGGGGAGATCTGTAACACCACCCCTTTATATTTTTAAATTTCCCGCCGCCGCGCGAGGTAGTACCGCATTGTACCCGACTACCCTCGTCGATAGCGCCACCGTCGACTCAGAGGTACGAGCGATCACTACCCCTTCCCATGGGTTAGGGGCGCCGAGTACCACCACCACCACCCCATTCATAATGTTGTCTCCTCGCAGGGCCAATTTAAGGAGTTGCAGCCCCAGAAACCGTCAGTTGTTGTTGGTCCATCAACTAATAGCTCCTTTGACTGTGCATCCTTCGGGGTCTAGTCTCTCTTTGGACAGTAGTAGATGCCAACACCGTTGACTGCACCCTCTGGGGTCCGCCGTAATCGCTGCTCCGTTTTCGAGAGACAATATACCTATACGTTTAGTTGTTAGTGAATAAGATTAAGAGTGTTGTAATTTAATGATAAGTGTTTGTAAATAAATATTATTACCGAGTGGTTTTTTTTTTAATTAAAACCCCGTAATAGTAGAAAAATTATCATCATAGCTATATGTATATACTAATAGCTGTGTTTTAATAACGTTAGCCATGGAGAAAATGATCGAAAATTCCACTCTTCGGTTAAAGATTGTTGAAAAACTGCAAAAGACGCGCACAATACTATAATGTTGAAAGAATTTTTGAAATAGGTCCAGTAGTTTTTGAGTTTATTTGTCGCAATTGACAGATAGGAGCAGTTTGTATGATAAACTTAAATTGTCGTTTTTTTCTGTTTTCTCACCGTTTGAACCTTCCCTGAACTTTCACAAATATTTAGTTTAATATCATAAATAAAGTTCTGACTTTTATTCTTAGAAAAAGTATATTAAACATTATTGTAGGTTTTCAAACTTTAAAATAATTTTTTTTATTTTGATCTACAATATTTTAAATATTCACCTTAAAAATAATCAGATTTTTTTGTGTACCTACTGAACCTGTTGATAACGTAAAGTACTTTATCTATAAAGGATAAAAACATGTGTTTACGCAGATACATTGTGCTTACAGGTTTGATTTATAACTTGTCAAAGATATAACTTTTACTTATATGCATCGATATTTTTTGCCATGTTATTGTTTGCAAAAATTTATTTACATATTCCCACTTTAATACTAAACTAATTAGAATATTGTATGTTTGTGTAGATTTTATTTCTGCAACCTGTAGTACTTACTATTAGAAATGAATAACCCTTAAACATGGAAGGTAAATAATGTTGGTTTGTATAAAAATAAACGGAGAAAGAGTTGTACTTATTTAGAGGTTGTATGTAGGAAGTACATTATCTAGTGAAATTGTGAAAATTCTACTGTTCGTTAGGTATATTTCGGACTGTTGTATTTAAAATAGATCTCACGAGTCACAAACTGAATGTAAAATCAAATAAAACATTCGTATAACTGTAAACCCAGCTGTACAGCGTGTTCCAAAAAGTATGCAATATGCTCATCCTAACCAAAGTTTGACCAAAAATTGTTTTATTTTACTCTATTTTAATATGAGGTGGCCTGAGAAAGTCAATTTTTATTTACTGTAAAGGGTGTTTAAAAACGAAGAAAGTGTATTTCATTTATACGGCAGTGTTAAATATGGGTCCAATTGAAAAAAGTTGTAGGAACAATTTTTTCGGAATCATAAATAACCTAAAAAGTTTGCAGTACGGTCGTTCTGTCCACTTGCTCCCTTAGTACCACTAAGGTTCGGGCTTGTAGGCCGTGATCCATAGGAATTAATTTGTCCCAACGTTTCACCAGAAACTGCAGCTAATATCTTCAGTAGATCTGTTTTGTAGTACCAATGCATCCTCCTCCGCAAGAACGGGGCATTCCATAAACATCGACAGATGTCTGGGGGTCTTTAGCTGATCTGAGATACTTATAATGTAATGTATGGTAATTAGACGTATCGCGTTGGTTGTGGTGTTGGAGGCGAAGCTCTTCTAGGATGGAGGACACATTCGATCTTTTGTGGAGTATAGCCATTGGATTGAAGAGCTTGATCTTAGAAATTAGAATGTTTAGAAAGACAAGTTTTCCGTTATCTTCTTTTTTCATTGTAAACTGAATGGGGGATGACAGCATTTATTTGAAAAAGAAAATTGTCAAGCGCTTCATCACCATGACTTCAGCAACGGAAGTATTATCTACTTAACGAAACCAGCTTTTAGGCTTGAGAGGTGCTGAATTAGGATCCCTTTGTTGATTTATCCTCTGCTGTCAATGAGAAATCCTTGATCAATCTTCCAGTATTATTGAGGATCTTAATAGTCGAATCACTTTTTATTTGCCTGTATGTATATGGGTCTAGGAAATCTTCTGAGGTTAATCTTTGCTATTTATTTATTTGTTGCTTACACGGGTCACCCCTTTACATATAAAAAAAATGGTGATATTGAGTCAGATTTGGAAAGTGAAGAAAATAATCCGAAGTAATAGATAAAGTTCTAGTAAAAAGACTCAACTTTGTATTCATCAAAGTTAATGCAGAAACCATTTTCTCTGAATCAGTCAGTTAGGCAGTCAATGTCATGCTGAAGGTAAGAAGAATCATACACGGATAAGATTTGGCGAAAAATAATAACAGCATTAGACTACATAAGACAATTACAACTGATTGAACAATGTGGTAAAACAATAATAAATATTAAGAGTAAAATCGGCCTACCTTGGGGTACTCCGGAAGCACAAGATAAAAATAATGACTGGCCACCTTGAATTCTAAAAAATTATGAACGACCCGTTGATTACGATGTGAACCAATTAAGAAGTGATCTTTGAATGCCAAAGTTTTGAATTTTATTATACTTGGAATACGTTTATGGCAAACTGTATCGAACGCTTTACTAAAGTCCATGTAGACAGAATCAGAACAAAATATCTCAGTCAGTATTCTGTCGAAACCACCAGACACGGATTGCGATTTCTAGCTGGTTGGCTCTCATCAGCGTGTCGCAGGTGGCTCCGCTCCACGCAGATTATTGCTATGCGAAAGCTCTGGTTCAACAAGCAATGTCCTTACTGAAGGAAATTTGTTGAACTTTACAGTACCTGTAAATTATAGCATTTACCATAGATGGCGCTCTCGTGTCATCTTTGATCGTTATAGACAGAATCAAATTGACTGGATACTTCAGTGGCATTAGAAACAAATTTATTAAATATTAAAGGGTTGATAGCAGTAGAGCGACCTTTAAAAAAAGCCATGTTACTCTTGAGCAATGAGTGGAAGAACGTAATCAGAAAGCTTTTAGGCAACAACACTGTCGAATAGCTTGGAGAGGCAATTTAAAATAGAAATAGACAGTAGTTAGAGATTGTATAATAAAATACCAGAGTAAACATATGAACGCCATCTGCCAGAGTTAGCTGAAATTGAGGTTGAACACCAATAAGGATACTTCAGTATAAGCACATCTATTTTCGGATAGAACCACAAAAGCAGCCATCGGTGCAAAAAACGGAATAAACATGCTATAAAATTTTTCAACCGAGACTTAACGACTAGATGCGCACCAGCAAACCCCGTCCTAAGAAGGTAAGTACAATGTTAGAAGGGGCCAGGCACTCTAGCTATCTCCTTCAAGTACGCGTATAAAATGTGCAGGTATCGGCCTACAGATAGGGAAGTTGCATGAGATTGGCTGCCAGTTAAATAATACAGCCCTTCGGTCTTCCTTCATCTGACTGAATTCAAGTCTCGGTTTAAAAAATTTCATTATAATATAATAATAGAAAATATTATAATAAGATAAAAGAAACACTTGGTATCATTTGTTCCACAATTTTATTTCATACTGACAATATTGTTTTGGTTTTTATGATCATGATAGTTACGTTCAATAGCAGGGAAATCTTAAAATCTGTCTGGTTATTTGTAATTTGTTTTTTGATGTTGAAAGTTTAACGTAATTAGAAACGTCCAGAAATGAAAGGGCAAATCAACTTGCAGATATATTTATTAAACCGCTACCTAACTGGAGTATTGTTTGAATGACATAAATATTAGGTAATTAAGGAGGGGTATTAAGATAAATTATTTTATTTATTATGAGTCATTTTTGAATTAAAGATTATTTATACAGTTAGATTATAAACTAGAAAAACACGTTTCTAAGAGACAGGATAATTAAAATAAATAAAAAAGGGTCAGAAATATGTATTGAGAAAAAGAGTCGGTTTAATCATTATAGGATTTGTGGAAGATTTATTCATTAATAAAGTATTTAAAAAAATGTTGCATAAATCCATAGATTCCATAGCACAAAAAAGATTATAACAAACTGAAATATACTATCCTCGTTTTTTTAACGACCTGTACAGTAAATGTGATTTGACTTTCGCAGATGACTTTATATTAAAATAGGAGGCAAGTTTCGTACGAATAAATTTTTTGGGTAAAAAATATGCTTTGGCTAATAAGAGCATATTCCGTACATTATCATAAACTCAAGGAGAAACAATTTATATTGTAGAGCCAGCATACGTTCTATAAGAAAGATAATGGCAGACTTGTTTAACTTTGACGTTCATCAAAATAAAATCAAGACCCAGGTAATGGAAACCTACTAAACATGGCTTTTAATTTTACTTTTAAAAACATCTATGTAAACAAGCCTGTCATTATCTTATAGAACGTATTCCAGCTCAGTAGACAATTGCAACCGTCGTGAATGGTTTTTTCATAAATTTGTAATTACGTCTCTTTAGTCTGGTAGAGGAACATTTAGACTTGAGTTTGCATACTCTGCTATTGCAATCATTTAAATTCGACATCCTCAAATGTACAATTGGGGAATAGCCTAGTAATACTCATTTCCTTTGCACTGAATTTTTTTTGTGAAGGCGGAAACAAAGCAGATTATAACATTTGACAGTTGTAGTACCTACTGTTATTTATACGCTATCACACCAAATGAAAATTAAGTGTATTAATGCTATTCACTAGCTGATCAGTAATAATGTGATAATCTTCAATTTAATGAATTAATTTGTCGTTATGAATTGCTAAAATATATACTTACTATTACCAGATTGACAACGGATACTGCATTGAGTGTAATTCCTAAATAGTACATAAACGCTACTTCACTTGTTAGAATCATCAGGCAATTGATAACTACAATGCATGCAACAAACAGATCCAAACCGGAAAGGATGAAACTAACCATAAACACAGCTACCAGTGATAATCCGGTTGACTGAAGCATATCACGCCAAACTGTTAAATATTGTTCGAAGTAAACATAGAATATGCTGCAAAATGTCATGTATTAGAAATAATTATTTTTAAAAGTATTTTAATAATACCTATATGGAAATATGTCAACTCCTTCAATCCCAACGGTTTCAGTTAAATTTTTTGCTATTACTCGAGCATATCTTAAGGCTTCATAGTAATCCTTGGAGTCTTTTAAGACCGCATGATACGACATAACAGACGAAGTTGTGATCTTAGACAATCCTTCGTCATCTAAATAATAATCGATGCTCTAAAAAAAAACTCCTATAGTGTCCCATAAGAAGTTTCACTTCAAAAAATCAACAGCTGCTACTCGACCTTCCTATAGATGCAAATGAACAGTGTGGACTATTAGTGCCCGAACGAATGATTTTGTCATTATGGGTTTTACGAAAATGATTCAAATAAAATTTTTATTGAATGAACACCTTCATATTCTAAAATTATTTCCGATCACACAAGCAGTATTACTTCACCTGGGCGCTAGAGTTTAGAGCTTTTTCTTTACTTCACCAATACAGAAGTATAACGGCAGTAAAGGCAAGGGTTTATTTAGGTCTGGGCAAACATCATTGGAAGAATAAAGAATAAGAATTAGTTAGAGAAGATTATGAGTAGCTGTCCGGGTAATGTCCATTTAAATAACTTTATGCATTCGAGTCAATTTAACATCCGTATATAAGATTGTAACGGTTTTTTTTTCGACTGCTGCTTTATGAGCTGCTTACGTGTGACATTTATGAGGTTCTTGAATCCTTCTGTTCACTTCTGTCTGACAATTTTGACGTTTACTTTTATGATCGGTTAGGCAACCTTGCGTGGCAACAGATTCTTTTAGGACGGGAGAAGTACATAGAGAGTGGACTTTCCATCCAGTTCCTGCTCTTTTGCAACTTAGTGATGGGCTTTTAATCCCAAAACATATTTTGGGTAATCTAATTCACTTCCATGGACAGTGGTTTTTTATTTGACGACGTTTTGAGTGCCTGATCCCGTTATTCCCGGTCTTGGCGTTTGATCCGTTTGACGACAGGACGATTTATCCTTTTACCTGCAACGCATAGGTAACATAGATGGTTATGTTATCCATCTTTGGTATAATTTGGGTGTCAAAACCCGTACGTTCTGGTCTTGGTATTTAATCTGTTTGATGGCCAGGACGATTTTTTTTTACCTACCACATATGGATTTCATTGATAATTTTGCTTTGGTGGTTAGGTTAGGTTAGGTTCCTCTTAATTTTTAATGTGGGTGTGTGTGTTTAATCCATAGTGTATCTTCTTTTCTGGTATGGATATGGAAAGTCCTGTATTTTCGGTTTTGTGCGTGTGACAGACCGTACGAGTTCCCCTTTCTGCAACGCACAGCGATTTTGACTTGTGTGCTATTAACATCCAGCTATGTTTGTTTTTTGGTATTGAGGTCATTCGGCTTTCTTGGAATGACATGTATTTTTTGATGAGTTAATTCTGTTTTCGAAGGTCCATAATGACCCTTCTTCCATTGTTTTTTGGTAAATTTGGGTAATTTAGCTATTACGGAGTATTTTTCTTTAGTTTTGTTTTTTTATCCGTAATAAGGTTCTTTGATGATGTGGCGGAACTAATAAATATTAAGACGAATTTTATTAATTAATTAATTTTACTTTTTTAGATTTTTATAACTAAAAGTGACGCCGCCTATGGTAATACTGTGGTAAACGCATGCATCTTACAACTTTGAAAGTATTTATTGTTTCTCTCACTATCAGTAAACCATTCCAACAAAAAAATATGATGCATTAATGATTATTGTACGTAAATCATAACATATTTTAAGTAGTATGTAAACAATAAACAAATTAAACACGATTTTCTTTGCTTAACCTTACTACGTAAAATTCTTTTTACTTGTGAAATGTGATTTCTGGTTCATTTCTTTCACTGCGGCTTTTACAGCCGTAAGAAGAACAAATCAGCATTGTTTTAAACAAAAATCCACTAAAACCTAACTAAACTATTTAATTATATTGACACTTTTACACAACGCTGTCAACGCACTGTTTGGGATCAGTAAATGGAGCCGGTACCAAAATATTGCGTCAATTTGCGACGTACACTCGGCATAGGAGTTACGTGTCCCCTCTCTTTCCTAGTCTAAGGATCAGTCAATATAATCATACTTATCATACATATCAAGTTATAGTGAGATCCAAAATCTACAAATAATATACAAGGTATATAAATGTAATTATCTTCTATTGTTAAATAAAAATTATTTAATGCGAATGAATTAAGATATTCAACCAACTACAAATTAACTAAACTTAATGGGGAATAGGCTGCTGCTGTCGTCATGGCTTCGCTGAGATTCGAACCCAGGACTCTGGCTTTACGCACCATTGCTCTTACTACTAAGTCGGAAACCCGCGTTCGAATCCCGACGAGGGCATGACGACGGCACAGTTTTTGTTCCTTATAAATTTGAGATAATTTGTCGTTGTTTAAATATCTTAATTCGCATTAATATATTTAAAATCACCACAGTCAAGTATTTCCTAGTATTTGATGTTAAAAGTTATTTTACTTTCTAAATTATTAGTAATATATAATTTTGAATAACAAGACTGACTAGAAACAAGAGAAACAACTTCTCCGAGGGCTAATACCCCTACCGGCATTGAATTACACTAACTTTGCAGTTTGTGTTTTGCCAGCGCCTGCCTGAAGAGAACCAATAGGTCGAAACCGGTTGCAGGATGTGGTTTGTGATTCGTTGTGCCTATTGTATAGAACGCGTTCCAAATGTGGGATTTGTAATCCTTAAATATTTAGACGTAACAGGAAATTACCTGTCTTTTTAGATTAGATATATAATTTTACTGTAAAAAACAGCATCCAGTTAGTTGAACTACTCAGAGGCATTATAATACCTCCAAATTATAAACTGACTAGTTTAGATATTGTCAGCCTGTTTACTAATGTTGGTGTTGAATAACTATCTACAGTTTGGTGGTATTTAATTCATTAGTAGGAACACAATTTTTAGATCTAATGTCCAGTTTTACCAAGACTAGCTATTGGTTCTCTAATCAGTCTCATTCTAGCTGAGATATCATTAGTAAACCTATTAGACAAATTACTTTTCAAAGTTTCCTTCTTTTTCCGATATTCTAACTTGTATCTTTCTAGAAGTCAATATATTTTTAATAACTTATTAATAATAACAATTTACGGCTCGCGAGAGAAGAATAATCTCACAATAGGATCAGTTTCCACGATATTGTAATCATCAGAAAAGGTGATCGTATTTTGAATGATGTTCCATAAAGAAACCTTTTCCGCTAAATATTTGATTTTTTGTATTTTAACTAAAACTGTCTGATATACAATTTCATCCAAAAAATTTCGAATTGATAAAGAAGTTTTTAATAATGAAATACTAAGTAATACTTGATAAAATGATTTAACATTTTTCCTTATTAATTGAGGTAATTTGTGGTTGGTTGAATACCTTAAACCTCATTAAAGAAGTTCATATAATTGAATCTGTCAACCAAAATATTAAACGTTGCCCTTCCTACAACCAAAATATGGAGAATAAAAAAACTGCGCAATTGTATGAATGATAATAGGACCCTTATTTATTTTACCATACATACCAAAACAATAATATCACAAGATTGTAAAATCATAAATTCAAAATTAATAAATAAGAATAATTTTGAAAAGCTTGGTAAAGACCATACAAATAAAAAAAAATAAGTGTAATATAATATATAAATTCAATTGTAAAAACAGTAAAAAAGTTTGCATAGAACGGTCATCTCTTTCCTTAAAATGTGAACATGAAATAGATGTTGACAATTACATTTTTAAAATTTTCATATTAATTCCAGGTTTTGGATGACACTATAGTTTATATGATATGTTGAATACATAAAATAGTTTTTATGATTATGATTATTACATTAGTTCCATTTGATTAGCACAGTGTGTACACTGTACACGTCTTTGCCTTCGGGACACCCCGGATTGGTTTATTTTGCTTTACGTGGTAAACCCAGGATTTTCCACTATTACTAAATTAATACGGTTGTCTCAGTTCGATCAGCTTGTAGGCGCGGGGGAAGAGGGGTCTGGTTAGGTTGTGACGTAGCTCAGAATGTACGAGCTACGGGCGACTTAGTCTACGCCAATAGTCTGTCTGCTACTCGCTTGTAGTTTTCCTTAATAATAGACTACTTTTAAAATACCATACTAAAAGTGTTTGATAAACTGAACTAGTGCTTAAGGGTAGGTTAAATTAAGGGATTGTATACATGCTGTATATAGATAATTTATAAAAACGAACCAAAAATATTTTACATTTCCATAGCCATTGTCATTGTAGGTACAAAAGCTTGTATGTAGGTACCTACTTTCCTATTTTAAATATTTTATAATTGCGATTAATAATGACGCCAGAAGTAATAAAAGTAATTCAAAGTAAGTAATGAGTTATATCACTTTTCGAACTCCTAAATTGTAATGATTTTATAAAAATAACTAGCGGCCCGTCCCGGCTTCGCACGGGTATTAGTAAGGATCCCTAATTGATCAGTTATCGAGAGCAGGAAATAGCTAGAGTGCCTGCCCCTTCCAACATTGTACCCGCCTCCCAAGGGCAGGGTTTGCTGGTGCGCACCTAAATGATTAAATTACTAAAACAACTATTAAAAAATAGAGGTTGGTGATAGAAGGGTGCAAATTTAGGATTGTATGTATTTTTTAATGCCACATTATAAAACAATTTAAAAAAGCAATTTTTGTCCAAAAAATTAAAATAAAAGATTTAAGGGGTGGATATTCCTTATCACTTAGGGGTATGAAAAATAGATAGTAGCCGATTCTCAGACCTACTGAATATGCATATAAAATTTCATAAAAATCGGTCAAGCCGTTTCGGAGGAGTATGATAACTAAAACTGTGACACGAGAATTTTATATATTAGAACATTCTACCACCTACATGCAAATAAAATTATAACTGATTCTATTCTAACTGGCAACTATTTATGTAAAAATTAGGCTACCTACTTAAAATTATTTGGACAACAATTTTTCTTTCTGTATAATAATGCAGTTATGAATGAAGCTAATATTAATAAGGCATATATTACTCAATTCTGAAGGTTATCTTTAACTTGTAGACCATTTATAAAATGGTAGGAGGTGGAATACGCTGTAGTGTCGGTTCTTGTAAGAGCCAACAGTGAAAAAATAAGGACTTGTCTTTTTTTCATTCCCAAAAGATGTTCAATTACAATAAGAATGGATAAATCGATGTCATCGAGTCGATAAAATTAATGTAATAAACGTCCGGATTTGTAGCCTGCACTTTTTACCTTCAGATTTTGAAAGAAATTTTAAACGTTCCCTATAGAAAAAAGTTAAAATTTCATGGTAGGTTTGTCTCGTGCATTGGTCAAAATTACGTAAAATGTTAAAAAGTTGATTTATTATTCAATATTTAGAAGAACTATTTAATAAATTTCACGGAAACAAGAGAATTAGGGGTGGAAAGAATATTCCAAAAAAGAACAGCACGTTTTCTTTTAAAAAAAATGCGATACAGCCGTTTCAAGTATATCATCCATGAATTTATAAGAATTAAGTATTTAAATTTACAACTTTAGGAAAAATCTCTGAAACGAAAAATAACAACGACAAGTTCGAAGACTAAAGAAATTCAAGCGAATTGTCAATTAACGTAATTACGTATTATTAATAACATACATGAACATTTTCTTAAAATTACATAAAAGCACCTATTTAAGTATATTTTAATACGATAGAATTCATAAAAAACCGGTAAATTTCAATTATATTTCATGTTGCACATTTACTTCGCATATCTTTCCTCTACGCTGTACATTCTGAGATACGTCATCGGCTAGTGCGCTCTGATTGGTTGGCGGCAGCTGAGGCAACCGTATTAGTTTAATAACCGTGATCGGCTAGTGCGCTCTGATTGATTGGCGGCAACTAAGACAACCGTATTAGTTTAATAACCGTGAGGATTTTCGGCTTACTTACCACGGCCCCCAAGGGCGCGGAGATTGGATACGCTCAATCAGCGCGTGGAAGATCGAAATCAACCTCTACCACTTTCTTCAAGAGGTTGACAAGATACAAATACCAGCATCTCGGCCTTATCGCCTGTCCTCACCTCGGATATTTATGCCGGCCGCACATATCTTCTCGGTTGCTCGCCCGCTTACCAGTGCATAGTGTACCTACAGTGAGACTGTACGATAGAAACTACGTGCCGTACGTCAGCTTCTAAATTCGTCCACACGCAATTTTATAATAAAAATCGTAAAGTCAGCCATATCTATTGTAACACCAGTAGTTAATATTCCACTAATTGTGGATCTTTGTAGAATCTTGATAAGGGTCACAATTGAAATGGCCGAAACGTGGACTATATATACAGGGTGCCCCAATAATTGTATCTCGACAGCTGACAGGCCAACAAGCACAGGAAAAAATCTTGAGCAGCAAAGTAAGCAACGTTAGGGGGCGCAGCCGCAAACGAGAAATACAGAATTCATGCTATCTCGGAATGTTAAGGTGTCAGCTATAAATTTTAAAACATCAGTTTAGAGTTTGGGTAGTACCGCATCTTTTTACGGTTTTTCGTATGAATCGTAATAAGGGAGGGGGAGGCCAATTTACCTCCCGATCAGCAAAACTGGAGAAACTTTGGCGGTGTTGTAGAACGTATTAAATAGCTCAAACCCCAACGCCACAACTTGGATAAAAAATGTCCGAAGCACTTTTCAATAACAAAGTTATCTTCTCCAGGGACTGAAGTGAACTAAATGCTAACCGTAAAGTTGAGCAAATTTCCCTCTTCGAAAGACTTGGAGAACTTGCGTTTCATTTTCGACACAGAAAGACTTCCTTCGAGATCCTCGAGTTTGACAGACGTGTGACATTTAACGGTCTCTGCGTAATGTCGTTGTAATTGGTGTTTAATTTTTATCGAATTCCATTGACCCTTTGGTTTTTCTTTTTTTCCATAATTTTTGGTGTAAACGTCTTTGGGTTGAATTATTCTAGTGGCTCTTAGTATAATTTTCGACCGAATGAGTACTCATAACCTGTTTTAATTTAAGTTTTGTTAATTGAATTTTTGTTGTAGCCAAATGCTTTACGATTTTTGCTTTTGGGCCTTCTTCCACCGCATTTCCTTTATATTTGCTATGTTTCAAATATTTCCTTAATTTAGGGCCTTCAGCCACGTTTTGACCATTTTGAATAATTTTTGCCACACTGTGCGCGGCAATTCCTTTATTTTTCTTGTAATTGTTGCACCACGTGTTAAATAATATTTTTTTGGTAGGTAAATTTTTATATTATCTTTAATTAATTTTTTGTACCATATCCCCTCAGAGTAAATTAGGCCATTTTGTCGTTTCCTTATCTATAAGTTTTTATTGTTTCACATTCATATTCAGGAATATTTTTGCTGTATTTGATTATAATTAAAGTTTAGTGTTATTTATTTGGTAATTTCTCCTGAGGACTGAACTCCTCAAGTTCAGCTCCTCCTTGTTAGGCCACAGCTAGAGTAGGAGGCTCAACCGAGACCCACGGTATGAGTAGGAGCTCCCGGAATGAAAAATCCGTCTACCCACAGGGAGGAACCTTTTAGTAGGCCAAGCGCGGGTATCCAGGCCAATTGAGCATTTTTAGAACTCAATACGAAAGGCTATTTTTGGCGTTTTTGTTACTGTTACGTAAGCTGCCCACATTCCCTACGAATCGGTCACTAGCCTCATCGAACAGCTGGGTCTGCTACATGGAGCAGGCAATCTGAGATAAGTACTCTCTCTCTCTACTCCTATATTCTTGACAACCCTTTTGTAATTTTTATATACAGGGTATACCAAGGAAGCCTTCGTTAGAACTTTAAAAAGTAATAATCGGAATTTAATTTTGAAAATTTCGCTTTCGTAGTAATTTGATATGAACTTTTCATCTAAAATATTCTCAAGTAAATTTCACTTCCGGTTATAACGGAAATAGGCACTAACTTTGTTATTATAAATGGAATACCCTGTATTTTATCGTAACATTCAAATTGTTAGTTAATTTAAAGGTAAGTTCATGACACGAACCTACCCGAAAACCGGCGTTTGTAAATTCGGCCCATTTAATGGGTTTTTGCTAATAATAGTGGTAAATTTGGCCCGAAGAATTTTATCGGGCCCAAAAATAAAATGTAAATTCGGCCCGTTACTGCTCAGGTAATTTTGGTAATTATGGTAGGTAATTAAATAATTGCGGTCATTAACACAGGTAGAAAAAGTAATTACCTAAGTCAAAATGTTAATTTCCCAATCATCAAGTCAATATCATATTCTACCCTTTACGGTAGGGGTAGGTTGAAAGTGTTTATTGGTTGAATTTTGGAATGAAATTTTCTAAACAAATAATATCTTTAATCTATAGTTAGTTGCTCATTGTCTTTTACTTGTTAATCACTGTTATTTTAAATACTGTCAAGTGTGTATCAGATAAAATGGAAAATTGCAGTAGTGTACAAATTATTTCATCAGAACGAGGAAGAAAAATTTTAGTTTTGGACAATTATACGTATAATTTTCGGAAATATTTAAAAAGTGGTGAAAAAATGTGGAGGTGCAGAAAAGCAAACTGTTCGGCAAATATTTATACAGTAGGTGGAGAAAACATAATTTCTAAAAGCCACCTAACACATAATCATTCCAATTACGAAAACAGTGCCATTCAGAAGAAGATTGTGTCCAATTCGGCCAAAAGAAAAGCTGTTGATGATATTTCTTCGCAACCGTGTAAAGTTTTACGAAGTGTATTGGTAAATGAAGATTCTACTTTACTTAATTGTGATGATTTATCACATATTAAAAGAAATATTTACAATACAAGAAGAAAACTCTATCCAAAATTGCCTAAATGCCAGCAAGAAGTGCACTCAGCGTTGAGGTCTTTAAACATTTATACCAACAAGAAGGAAGAATTTATATTAGAAAACAGTGAAGAACACCGAATTATTATATTTAGTTGTTTGACAAATTTAAAGCAACTGTGTTTTAGTGAGAGACTTTATGTTGATGGTACATTCGACTATTGCACTAAATTTTATTTACAACTATTTACTATACACGGCTTCTGTAACGGACATTACATTCCTTTAGTGTTTTGTTTGTTACCGGATAAAACAACTGAAACTTATAAGAAGTGTTTTGAATTCATAATAAATAAGTGCTGCCAAAATTCCCTTATATTTCAACCGAGTGAAGTAGTAGTGGATTTTGAATTAGCCATACATAACGTAATTTATAGCGTTTGGCCGCAAATAAGGTTAATAGGCTGTAGATTTCACTTATCCCAAGCGTGGTGGCGAAAAATTCAAAACCTTGGACTAACTGCGGAATACAAAAAAAAGGATGAAGTAGGAAGATGGTTAGGATATTGTTTTGGACTTTTATTTGTGGACCCTGACGACGTTGGAGAAGTTTTTGCCTTCAATTTATCTGAAATAAAACCGAACAATGAGAAACTCGAACGTTTTGCTGATTACCTCGTAGAAAATTACATTTCTGAAGATGCAACGTTTCCACCGCAATTGTGGGCATCTAAAAGTGCTAGTGCAGCTCTTACAACTAATACTTGCGAATCATTCCATTCACAATTGCAAAAATGTTTTAATTCGCCCCATCCTCCAATTTTTGCTTTCGTTGAGTTTATCACTAATTTTCAAGTCGAAGTATATGTGAAAATTCAAACTATTAATAAACCAAAAAAAGTATATTCAAAAACTTCCAAACGAAGGGACTATCTACAGTGTAAAATTGACGATCTAAATAACGGAAAAATTAATATATTTGATTATATAAAACTCACGTCGCATTATTATTGGAAAAATTTTTAATAATACATTTTAGAAATTATCATCATAAAATTTGTAAATTTTCTATTACTAAATGTAACTCCATGTTAATATACTTAAACGTGTAAATAAAAGAAATTTCTATTTTCGATAAAGTATTGTTTTATTTTGTTCTAATATAACTATTATTTTTATATTTAATTTAATGTGTTGTTCATAATAATATAGATATCATTATACCTACCAAACACATTAAAAACTCATTATTATTGTTTCGGTAATAAATATTTCTACTGGGCCCAATTTACATGTTGTATATTAGTTCGATTTGTCCATGCGGGCCGAATTTACATTGTGACTTAATTACTTTTTCTACCTGTTTTAATGGCCGGGCCGAATATGTCTATGCCCCCGAAAACACCACCGTTTAGGAAATAAACGACCCATCTTCAATTGTTTTTTTAGAAATACAGGGTTTCAAAGACAATTTTATAGCGTCAGTAATAGTGGTCATTATTTTACTGTTTACTGTACGCCAACTATTGAATGATCGTTGATATCAACAGAAAAAAATTCCCAAAGTTATACAGAGTGTTCAAAAAATTAAACTGAATGTTGGGAACTTCAGACAACAAAAACTTTTTTATTTTAAATAGATCATCCTGTATATTTTTCTATATTCGAAAGTAGAATTTTATTCTGAGTCGTTTAATATTGTACCCTATACCACTTACCGTTAAAGAAATATCACTGATTTTTGTAAATGATGATCAATTTTAATGATTTCTAAATATTAAGTCGACCATGCATTGAACTGTCATTTCAATTGTTGATGTTTTGCATTATTTAGGACTATTCGTGGCATAAACTTAACGTAATTTTTGGCTTTTGATTTGCTTGTTGCGCCATTCATGTCATGCCATTTTGAAGTGCAAATTTTAATTTAATTTAACAAAATAAATTCTGGGACTGATCCCCTATAAAAGAAGTGTTTGCAGTCGACTACACATAAAATGTGATAAATGAAGAACAGTTCTACATGTATTTTAAAATGCGTTTTTTTTTTTGTTAATCTTATTGTACTTCTTTTTAGATTAATAATTTATCTGACGTACATTACAGCTGAAACAGTAAATAATGAAAACCTGCATTTTTCGATGTTCATTTCTTAATTCGAAAGAACTGCCGCTTTCTTAACTTTATCGTAAATCGGCTTGTTTACTGGAAGTAGATATTTCCTAAAATAGGTATCTGTATTTACGTTCGCCAGTTTATAATACAGGTAGGCGTACAACAGAGCTGTTCTTGCAAAACAAAGAACCGTTGCACTATATACATAGTGTATAATCTTTAAGATGCAATGCAAACTTAGCAATTTTTCATGAGAAGAGATAGATATTGAAGGACGAAGAACTTTGTTAAGAAATATTCATAGATAAACTCAACAGCCACATAGCAGGGTGATGCATCTTATTTTTAATTTAACTATATTAACATTATTTCGATTTTATTAAATCACAGTGGTCATAGACTTACATCAGTATAGGCCGCACGTCCACCTTTAGCACAACTTGAATCAGGAATATCTTCTAGAAAGAACGACAAGTAACGAGGAAAGTATTCCTCCCATGTAATATTTAGAGTGCTAATAGAGCAACTACTACATAAAGTGTTATTGTACGTGTGGGGGCAAAAGGAATTATTACTTTTAAAATATTTACAGCACGAACTAAGATCGCTCCAATCCTTGTAATCATCTATCCAGGAAGAAGCTTGGGTAGATATGTAAGTTCTAGAACAAAGAAATAATTTAAAATTAATTTAACCAATTTAACATAATGGAAATAAAAAGATTGTTTTATATAAAGTGTTTATTCTAAACTAGCTGGCCCGGCAAACTTCGTACCGCCTAACAGTCGATTCTTTAATTTTTTATTTTTTTTTTATTATTTATTTCTTTTCTTCTATTCGAGACACCGGGTCAGCTAGTAAGATAAAAAACTAAAAAAGAGAGTTGATTCAACATTACATTATGTCAAAGATAGTCACTAAAAAATCACAATGAAAATTACAATTTCAGATTTGTTATTATGATACCTACTTATAATAATAATAATAATAATAGCTTTATTAACAAAAATTGTTATATGTTTTAATAAGTATTAACATTAAATAAAATAAAATACAATCTTTTCAATTGAATTGAGTGCGCGTCTTTTGTCTATCGTTTTATTCATTCTCCATTCTTTTCTTTAGTATGTTCCACATTCTTTGCAGGCAATCCTTCCCCAAAAGTTGTTGTTTCCATCTCTTTCCATCCATTCCCGTGAACTTGCATCTTTCAAATATGTGTTGCAGCGTTTCTTCTACTTGTCTGCATAGTCGGCATATTTTGTTTTCTTCACTCTCCCAGTGTCTGTTGGCTCTGGATTCCGAACCCAGTCTGAATCTGGCTGTGAGTTGCAGTTCATTCCTTTTGTTTTTACGTTTTATTAAATAATCTGGTGGTTCTGTGATTTCTCGCATTATTCTTTTATATTCTTTTGCGTATTTCGAGTTTCCCAGTTTTCTTTCCAAATCCTGCCTTTCCAAATTTTTACTAATTTCTTCCATTTGTTTCCATGTGTTTGCTTCGTTTTCGATTTTTCTATTATAATATTCAAGCGACCATCCTCTTTCTTCTAAGTGCTTCTTTCTCGCTCTCTTCCATTTTTCTTTTGTCTCTCTTCTGTTTATCTCCCAATCTGTACTTATTTTATTTTTGATCTTTACGCATTCTGTAAGTAAGTCGTTTCCTTCATGTCTAATTATCTTTTCTTCATATTTTACTGCTCTTTTTCCTGCTTTTACTTACTTATTATATTTCATTTTATTTTTACTTATTCTAAATTAAGTTTCATTTTTATTGCAGTACTTTATGGTACACGATATTTTTTTTGATTATCTGGCGCGTAAACAAACAGAGCAGATAGTTTTCCAACACGGGAACAGGCAACATACAATTGACCATGCGAGAAACATGGATTTTCTAGATTAATACCACAAACACTTAATGACGGCCCCTGGGATTTGTTTATAGTCATAGCGAAAGCAAGCCATACTGGAAACTGTAGTCGTTTAGACTCGAATGGTACGTCAGTCGGAATCATTGGGATGCGGGGTATCAAAACGTTTCCTTTATACTTTCCTTTCAATATGATTGCTTCTAATGCGTTATTCAGTAATTTTTTTATCGCTAATCGTGTGCCGTTACAAAGTTGCGGTTGGTTAATATTTCGCAACATTATAACTACAGATCCAACCTTTAATTGAAGATTGAGGCGGCAATCCTGGCAAATCAAGTGAGTTTAAAAATTCCGGTGGATAGTTCACGACACCATCTACATTAGTTGCCGTATCAACTGATTGATATGTCCTTATTTCGCCAGGAATATCATCTTGAATTTTGACATTAATTTTTATACGATACTAACGTCACTCAATTGTTTTGCCTTCCCGGAATATGTTAATATAGAAAATTGTTGTTTTTAGACTTTTTTGGGAATTTTTTTAATTTTTCCTCTCCGTAAGAACCATCCTCGTACATCAAGGAATATTATAAAAAAAGAATTAGATAAATCGGTTCAGCTGCTCTCTAGATTTGCGATGTGCAACACATTCAGCGATTCATTTTTATATTATAAAAGACTAGCGGTCCGTCCCGGCTTCGCACGGGTAGTAGTAGGGATCCCTAATTTTTAGTAATAAATATAGCATACTATCATCGTATAAATATTGACAAATATTGACATTATTATTTATACGATACTAACGTATCTCTATTGTTTTGCCTTCTTGACTTATAAGTATTATTACGAATCTTGTATGGGAATATAGAAAAGTCTTGTTTTTAAACTTTTTCAGGCTATTTTTTAAAATTTTCTCTCCGCAAGAACCATCCCAGTACTTCAAGGAATATTATAAAAAAAGAATTAGATAAATCGGTTCAGCTGCTCTCGAGATTTGCGCTTTGCAACACATTCAGCGATTAATTTTTATATTATAGATTATCTGAATACAATAATATCAAGATTTGCTTTTGTGCACCGATGAGATTTAATGTGCTCGAAATTACGCATTTACGCTGTTAGCTGCCTTGATTAATCCGGCTACGTTGTCCTTGTATCAAAGTATCCTTGTTGGAGTTGAACCTAAATTGTAGTTAGACCCCGCAGATGGTGTTCAAATGTCATTTACGCTGTTATGTTTAATTAGTTTAATATCATCAAGAATAATGAGCTACTAAACTATAAAATTATTAAAGTAAACCAACTTTGGCACATTTCTTTGCAACACATTCTAGACTAAAAAGGAAATAAAAAATTGCATAAGTTATGTGCTTTTCTTACAAGTAAATTATTGCTTCTGCTGCTAGTATCTACTATACAATTAAAAATGTTTATGTTAAAATTGAACCCATCCAATAACGCATTTCAAACAAGAAACGAGCAAAGTGAATTCATATATGAGTTTCTAAAATGAGTGAAAACGTAATAATCATTAGATAGTCACATGTGCTATAATTACACGCCATAAGTTACAAAAATATCGTCTATTAAATGATTTGAAGGACTTAGCTTTTGTCTTTGCCAATAAAGTTGCGTTTTCGAAAACCATAAAGAAATTTAATGCTTAACATTAAATTTTTAGGTACCGATCTACATAGTTAATCTTCAACTTCTCATTTGTTTGAAATTATAAAAGTATAAGTATAAAGGTATAGCACATATACATATAAACATATTTTTGTGTCACTTACATGTTCTGTTGTTGAGCAGCTGTGTATAACTGGGTTGTTGTAGAATAATATGAACATCCCACACCTCCACAGAATTTATTCTGAATTTCTGCATTGCTGTAATTTAAATTTCCTCTAGTAACCCAATATACAGGAGAACCAATTCCCAGAAGTTCATACATATACTAAAGAAGATTATAAATTAAAGGGTATACAGAATTTTTCAGTAACATTACCTCAAAATATTTAATCACATGACTATCATCTGGCATAGAAAGTTGTTGATCGAGCCCTAAACTAACAGATGGCGCAAACATCATATTAATGGCAAAGAAAATCGAAAATAGAAATATCACAATACACCTCACTTCAAACCTGAAATTCAATTATTTTGATATTATTAGATATCAATTCATTTATGAACAACAGTATTTGCAAACCGTAGAAAAATAAAACACACATTACACTTTCACAAAATATTCAGTATAACAAAAAAATATTTCTTCCGATTAGTGGTACAGCTATCCCAGGATAATAGTATTTATACATTTTTGTATGACACAGCAGTGGGGGCAATTTTAAATTAATTAACGGAGATGAAGCTACTACGTTACCGAAACAAATATTGTACCTGCATTAACATTTTTGTGAAAATTAAACTGTACGAAAAAGTGTAGGTTCAATTATGAAAATCTAGATCTTGCAATAAAACTTATACGCAAAACAAAACCGACAATTCTTAGTCCCGTATACAAGATACCGCGCAAACAAGGTATAGCTTAAAATATTGTAGCGAATTTTCTAGTATAATTTATTTATGTAAACAGTCTAATTAATGAACTAAAATACGAACACATATGTAAATATATACACAACACAAATCAACAATTTGTAACACTAGAAAAAATAGGGCCCGGGCTTGAAGGCCGTGGTCTATTGGAACTATTTAGTCCAGACGTTTCGTCAGTAACGCGGTGGTAGTGTTGACGAAAGCGGAGATTGTACCTCGAAATGTCGACAGTCGCTATCCACGCCTAATATAAATTACCATATTTGTGTATATATTATTGCCCATTATAAAGAATACTATAACATACTAAAATTTGAATCAAATCGGAGATGTACGGGGTTAAAGTTAAAATCCGGTAAAATGCTGGTAAATTTCTTGGATTGTATATACATACGAATTCAATTTTTACACTATTTTCTTATTAAACAACCTGTATATGACCGAACTACTGATTATTTGCTTCACATTTAATGGTTTAAGATACCTATTTACAGTTCAACTTTTCCACCAAATTCATTTTATTTTTTAAAGTCATTTAAATATATTTTAGTTTAAATCACTCCTTAGACTTGTTTTTAAGACATAACATTTTCGTTACATATCCTTAGAATAAAAGTATATCGGCACAACAATAAAATATTATTGTTATATTACAAATTGTGATATGGTTTCAAAATCACCGCATAGCACAAGCACTAGCATGAGCATACTATCACCGTCATGTCTGCTACGTCAATCGACACTCTGGCCTTAGGTCACGTTGGTATCGGTCGCTCGCGACTTCCGTTTATGTGTTTATACGTGATCGTTTATTGTTTCATATGAGATTTTTCAATGGCGTATACCAATTAAGGCACAGTAAAATTAAAGCCACCATATCCAACTGAAGCAACACAAATATGCTGATAGAAGTGCCTTGTACCTGAGTTTCATGTATCCTAAGCATACGTTAAAACTCAAGCGCACCTTATAAACAAAGTAATACAACATACGGTAGTTTGGTGGACAGACACTTTAATTGGTTGACTTCAACTCAACTAATAACATATTCGAAGCTCAACAATAGGCTATAATATATATACGTTCGGTAAGCTTTTAATTTATCACCTCGACTTGAAATACTAGAACTTAGGAAAACATTCTCACAATTAGGGCTTAATCCACTTTTAAGAGAATATGAACCCAAAAACATAAGAGTACGATTCGACGATGCCATAAAGCCAAATAATGTGCTCAGAAATGTCATTCTTCGACAAGTATTTATTAACGATTATACATATATTGGATGTTGTTATATGTTAGCGTGACGGTTACTCAATTACCCCTTAACAGTCGTTGGTTATTAGCACGATTAGCTTTTATTTATACCAACCAAATTAAATTCATATAATTATATAATTGCCATTTAATATTAATAATATTTATTTATACCAACCAAATTAAATTCATATAATTATATAATTCCCATTTAATATTAATAATATTTATTTACATAATTAAATATATTTCTGGCTTACTGAATCAAAAATCTAATAAGGAAAAGAGGAAATAGGATTGTAGGGCACACATTCTGAGTCATGGAGGCCAAGATAGAGACATATTTAAGGATAGATGAAGGGAGTTAGAGGGAGATGTAGATTAGATTATTATGATTCGCAAAAAGTGAAGAATGTAGATGTTCTAGCTTTTGGGGATGCGAAAACTACCTGGCTCAAGATAGAAAAACAGTTGAAGTTCATGTCAAACCAGTCTTGGGATTGAGAAAATTGCATCACTACAATTTCTGGAGATAGTAAAATTTTCCACCGAGCAAGAGTTTAAAAATAATAATTAGTGTTATGTAAAATGTTAAATTTTTAGTCATGCCTAACTCCTTGATCAAAATAATAAAGTATTTTAATCATTTTCATCAAATAGTTAGAAAATATGAGTATAAATGAATCATTGAAAAAATATCAGCAATAGTGTAAATTGTATAACATAATTCAAATAAAATGCTAGCAATTTATTATAAAACTATGATTAGAGAAACATTCTTTTCGGAAAAGTATACAAGTAGACGTTTCTCCAAAAAAGAACTACTAAATGCCACTTGTCAATTATCTGTTTATTTAATGGGTTCTGAATTAAGTTCCGGAAGTTATAAGTTCCACTTCAAAATAGACGTTGAAACTGACCATTGTACAAATTTTTAAGAAATTACTACCTATATTATTTTATAAGTTTTTACATATTGCTTATAATTGTGGAAAATCGTAGGTTTATTCCTTCTGCAATATTGAAAATAAAAGTAAATTGGCTGTTATAGCCGATTCTAATATTTAAAAGAAATATTTTTGGCCATCAAACCCGGAAATATTTACTTTAAACATTTTCATTTTTTTTTTTAATCTTACCTCATGATAAACGGAGTGAACATTTCTGACCAAATGATATCAAGCCAAGATTTTGAATCAATTTTATCTCCTTTCTTGAGTTTAATGCAGCATAATACGTCGATTCTGCTTTCCTGCCAAAAATAAAGGTAACTTTTTAATTGCAATCTTGGTAACTTTCAATCAAATACAGTTATATTGTTCATTATCATTCAAGTTACATTTATACGCATACGGAATATCTTCTAATGTGAGTATACAAGTATTATGATTTCATTTTCCATAACAGGTTTTATTCCGGCAGGTTTGCTGCCAGAAAGTAACCGAATTATGTTGTAGTTTAGTTATTTAAATTAATCGAATTGGCTGTAGCAATAACTTATAATATTTGTGTGAACAGTATATGGAATTTCAAAGTATGTATATGTCTTTCTCTGATCTCTGTAGGAGTAGAGCCGAATCATGTCTAAATATTCCTGCAACGCATTTAAGAGACAAAGCCGTAAATTTAAGAAATAATATATGGGGTTCGTAACAGACTATTGAGGTGGTTTGCGTTCTAAAAGATAATAAAAATTTAGATATTCGTGGACATTGATTTTATTTGACGAACATGTAAGTAAAAGGCTTTTTTTTCAAAGAATGCATACCGTTTGTATATTAGAACCTCATAAATTGTTTCTCATTGAATTTATGATTTTGACTGTTCAATCGTGTAAAGAAATATTTAAAATTCATCCGATTGTAATACATCTCTCCTGGAGATTTGCAAAATATTTAAGCACACTTATCAGTTTACATTTAATTGCAAGTGTGTTGAGTAAAATGTTGATTAAAAATAAAGTTAGTGTATCCTGAAATTAGGAAACTCAAAGTTTGTTTACCTCTGTATAACCATTACCTGATATCTATATCCGTCTAGAACCAACAGAGCAACAAAAGCAGTTAATTGCAAAAGAAGACCATAAACTAGGGACAAAGTAGCAAAAATTGCAAACGTTCGTACAGCGGGCATATCGGAAAGTCCACCTAAAATAAAATAAGTTTGAAATTGTAAATTTCCAATTGGCTATTATTACAATTAATGGGTTCTCAGACCACACAAAGCATAACTATATATGGCTAATATGAATGTTTACATAATTCTGAATTGTATGAGCACAAAAATTCAACAATATAGCATTTGAAAAGGACAGAGATTGCATTGAAGATACCGCCTGCTATACTTTTGCAGTTAAACTAGAAACAAGGGAACAAATCCGCAACGCCACTCGAATCATCTATTGAAGCAACCTTTGTAGAAAAATAACGTTAAAACGATGACCGACGTTGTATTTGAAAACCCACGATCTCCGTCGGAAGGCTTTAAAAGCAGATGGGTAATATTTAATAAAAGCGCCCACAGCTACTACTAAAAAATAAATCTAACGAAAAAGGAAACTGAAAAGCGAAAAGTAAAATAAATCGTTTTAGTTTTAATAATTATTTTAGTTATTCGGGCTAAAAAGATTTACTCTATTTTTTGCTTTTCGATTTATTTTTTTGTTGTCCTTTTGTAGAGGTGCTTCCATCTCCGATGCTAGATGTAGACTAGCGACTTTTCCTGCTAAAGTTGTATTTATGCCGGTGGGTAGGGGCGGGGATTGTTCCGCTTCTATCAGCCGTGGTATGCTGAACAGTGTCGTTCGGGTGTTCCTGAGGATCAGGTTCCAAATCTGGTTGAGTCTAAGTGTCTCCTCTTTCCTGTTGAAATTCTTCAGATCTCGATGGCTTCTCTGACCATTCTTCTGTGATAACCGTTGACCGATGCTAGAAGCCTGCAGTTTTCAAAGAGTAATTTGTGGTCGCCATTGCTCAGTGAGTGTTCGGCCACCGCATACTCGCCTTAAAGATGGTCTTCAGTTGTTCGAGTTCCGCCTAGAAATTCTCCGGTTCGCAGATCCTTCTATCTCGTTCAGTAGTCAGGGTCCTGATGATGCCATTCTTCTGACTTGGGTGGTGTTTAGCTAAGTTTGTTGGAAGACATCCAGCATGGAAGCAGCATCTACTAAACGAGGAAGCCGAAGGAATACGGATCGAGACGGTCAATAGCCTGAGGAAGACAAAACCTCCTAAAAGCAGCCTGACGAGAAATGGAGCACTGCCACGGCGGAATTTAAGCGGCGATGGGGATTCCATCATGCTCCCAGCCGACAAAGGAAACGCAACCGTTCTTCCGAAGACCGAGGACTGAGGAATATCGAGGAAATCTTGGAACCGGAAGCTGCGCAAGCGAGATTACGCCTTACCATCTAAGATGGAACGACCTCTGAAGAAGCTCCCAACTCGGAACGGAACGGAACGTTATAAAGCAACTCCAACCGACAACGGACTTTAACCCGAATCTAAACCTCACCAATTTTTGTACAACAGCCTATAACAAGTTATAAGCAAAACATAATGGCGGTCCTATTCAAACAAAGAGGTAATTTTTTATATATAGACGTGGAAAAATACATGCGAATCGAATATTAGTTACAAGTTGATAAAATAATCTAAATTTAAATTTTATCTGCGTCTAACATGTGCCTTCAGATTCAATAGTGTAATTCAATGCCGGTAGGGGTATTAACCCTTGGAGTAGTTGTTTCTCTTGTTTCTAGCCAGTCTCGTTATTCATGTGAACCTTGTGGTTTGTGTTTGCCTAGGCCTGATGAGACCCAATAGGTCGAAACCGGTTGTAGGATATGGCTTATGGTTCGTTGTGCCTATTGTATAGAACGCTTTTTAAATGTGGGATTTGTAATCCTTAATTGTTTAGACGTTACAGGAATTTTACCTGTCTTTTTAGATTATTTTATCTGCGTCTAACATGTGCCTTCAGATTCAATAGTGTAATTCAATTCCGGTAGGAGTATTAGGCATCGGAGTAGTTGTTTCTTTTGTTTCTAGTCAAAACACTTTATCAAATAAAATAAAATAAAACGAAAGTTTCACCAAAATATTTATTCACATATGAATATCTCGACTATAGTTTCGACCAACAGCGGTTATTATCAAGAGTATAACTAAAATTCAAAGCAGCGGCTAGTCAAGTTGGCCCGTAAAACGCACAAGTGTACCCGATCTCACACAAGTATACTCACGTTCGCAACACTGCCCCCTCCTTAAGGATGTTTCGTCCCGAAACATTTTCACTTTACGTCTCGCAGGATCATGCCGGAATCTGCAGTTCCCGCCTTCACGACATCCGCTCCGGGAATAAAAGTAACAGTCCACGGTCGGGTTATTGCAACAGACCAAAATGTCCACTCCAGTACGGCGGAACAGGTCTTCAATCACGTTTCGTACGATCCTCCAATCCAGGTTATCCAGTCCACAACCAAGCTTCGAAATCGCCAGCTTCTGTACGTTATCCTCTAGAAGATGTTTGCCAAGCTCCATTACTGCGTCCTAAAGGTCCCTATAAGTCGTTTTATCAGAGCATCTTCCTTTGGGCACTAGGTAATAGATATTACGTCGTCCGTCAGGCAGGCACAACAGTCTTCTTCCCTTTTGGACTTGATCTTCAAGATGTTCCAACCCGCCAAATCTGCGTTTGAACTTGGACGCGAAACCACGGCTCATGCTGAGATCCTTTGAAACGCAATTGGCCAGAGAATATTCCTTGGATATAGTAAAGAGGTCTCTTCGCATTTCTTGCGTCAGTCCTAATGTTCTGTTGATATGGGGGCCTTTCTTCATGAGCTCTTCGAATGTGGTCTCGAAAGGAATAGTCTCTAATAATCTGGCCCGCGCCTCCTCTTCATTTGCGCCGGCAAATGGAGCCAAGTGATTAAAATGGACTACCTTCGGCTTCCCATTTGGAGTTGTCTTGATTCTGTAGATCACTTCGTTAATCCTTTTCGCTATTTCGTATGGTCCTTCTGAATTTTGTTGGAACATAAGTAATAGTCCACGTCAACTATGGTTTCCGATTACTGGTTTGGGAGGGCATAGGCTTCAACCCACTTGGTAAGATAGTCCATAACGACCACGATGTACTTGTTACCTTTTTCGGACTCTGGGAAGGGACCTGCCATATCGATTGCTATTCTTTCGAAGGGCCTACCAATGTTGTATTGACGCATTGGCGCCCTTTGCCGTTTCCGCGGTCCATTACTTGCGGCACAGGTGGTACATTTCTTACATCAATTCTTGACATCTTCCTTACAATTCACCCAATAAAATCGCTCTCCAACCTTCCTGAGCATCTTAGCCACTCCAAAATGTCCACCAGATGATCCACCGTGAAGATACTGCAACACCTCTTTAACCCTGTTTCAAGGGATAACCAGTTGCTTCCTATCATCCACTCCATCTGTACTTTCAAAAACACGCTTCAGGATGCCATCTTCTTAGACCATTGAGTCCCACTGAGTCCACAACGATTTTAGTAATTGGGTATAGGAAGAAATTTGTTGCCACGTTGGTCGTTTTCCATCTCTTTTCCATTCCATCACCTTCTTCTAGTCCGCGTTGTTTTCTTGGTTTTGTCTTATATTTTCAGGTAACTACTCGTCATTGATTACCGTGATGCGTAGAATTGTGTCTTCGTTCTTTTCCATTCGATAACACTTTTTGCAATCTGCTTGATAGGATCTTCTGGAAAGTGCATCGGCATTCTTGTGTCCTGTTCTAGGCTGGTGTTCTACGTCAAAGTCATATTCCTGTAGCTTCCCAATCCATCCATTGACTACAGCCAGTATATCTCGTCTAGTGACACAGTAGTTTCTTTCGGCTTTTACAAGGTCTTGCTAAAATAGCCGATTACCTTCTCTTGGCCATCTTGTAGCTGCGAAAGAACGGCTCCCATTCCAACACTACTGGCGTCTGTGTCTTAAATGAACATATACCAAGACGAGGGCTGTAATTAAAGCCTTTTTCAAAGTCTCAAATGCCGCTTGACAATGCGAATCCCAATGAAATTTGCGGTCACTTTCGGTTAAACGTGTCAACGGTTTGGCGATATTGGCGAATCCATGAACATAGCGACGATAATACGTGCACAAAACCAACAACATCTTCAGGCACTGACTATTCTTTCACGGCCATTATCTTCTCTAAATCCACGACCATGCCCTTCGCTGATAAATGTCCCAAGTAAGAAACTTCTTCGCGGAAAAGGTGGCACTTTTTCGGACTGAGCCTTAGATTGATGTCACGTAACCGCTGGAATACTGATTGCAAATTCTACAGGTGTTGATTAAAGGTTCCTCCAATCACTATGATGTCATCCAAGTAAACCAAACAGGTCCTTCCAATTTGATCGCTCAAGATTCTCTCCATCAACCTTTCGAACGTCGCCGGGACATTGCATAACTCGAAAGGCATAACTGTAAACTGCCATAGGCCCGTGCCGATCGAAAATGCCGTCTTTTCCTTGTCGGAGGCATCTAAGGCAACTTGCCAGTATCCGCTTTTCAAGTCGAGTGTGGAAAACATTTTCGAGCCAGCAAGCATATCCAAGGCGACATCAATTCGTGGTAGCGGATAACTGTCTTTCTTGGTTACGGTGTTGAGCTGTCGGTAATCCACACAAAAACGGGTTGTCCCATCCTGCTTCTTTACCAACACTACCGGTGACGTCCAAGGACTTGATAATGGTTCAATTATGCCGGTCTCGTGCATTTCGTGGATTATTTGTTCTGCTTCTTCCTTCTTCGCCAGGGGCAGTCGTCTAGGTCTTTGACGAATAGACTACGCATTACCGATATTAATCTTGTGTTTTACGATGTTAGTCCTTCCCTACCATTCTTGTCAGTTTCAAAGACGTCGACATTCTGACAGAGTAATTGTTGGACTTTGCATTTCATCTCACTGGTTAGATTCCTACAATATCTGTCAATTACTCCACCTATTTCGGCACGAACTCTTTCAGAATTTACCTTCCGGGTTACCGCCTCCTGTCCATATTTTATGAGATAAAATTCTTTATTATTCAGTCTCACCACGCCTCTTCTTAAATTCATGTGAAAATCGTAGTTTTATCATATGTCGTTCAAGAATAACGTCATCTTCAATATCCGCTACCAGCAGTTGATGGTCAAAGACAGTCTTGCCAATTTGGAATGACAGATTAACTTCGGTATGAACAACCTCTCTCTCTCCGGTAGCCGTACGCAGAGCCCACTTAGTTGACACAACCTGACTAGGACCCTCAACTACGCTGGGTTTTACAATGTTCCTAGTGGCCCCGGTGTCCAAAAGAAACACACTTCTTCGTCCATTTATTTATCCACCTAGGAGTAGACTGTCTTGCTGGTGCTTCAAGGTCTTCGTAAATGCGGGGTCTCTTTGTCTATGGGGCAACGTTTGCCCCGTTACGCCGACCCCATCTAGTCTTCCTGCGGTTGAGGTCAAGTACTTAGGGGAAGAGTGCCTTTCTTACACTGTCTCTTCGTATGACCTAGTTCGCCGCAATTCCAACGTCTTAGTTTTCGACTTTCTTTGTTGAACTTGGAGATAATTCGGCAGACGGTTTCTTTTAAAGATTCTGACGAATCTGCTTCTTCATACAGTAACCGAATCTTTCCTTTTTTGCTGTTGGCTTTTTTCACAGTTTAGTACTCCATTGCACGAGACAAAGCATCCGCTAGCGTCTCAGGTCGGTCGAGGCGCATCTGTTGTTGAGTATCATTATCCCGAAGTCCATCGGTGAATGCTTCCACTGCCAACCTATCCATCAATTCTTCTGTAGTATTCAGATAGGTCAGTCGAAACAGTCTTGCAATATCGGCCTCGAATTCTTGCAGGGATACCGTTGGCTTCTGCTGGTGGGTTTTCAGTTGAATGTGACATACCGCTTTTAAGTTATCCTCACCGTAGCGCAGCTCTTCTAAACTCGGCTACATTTAATTTGCACAACTTCTTTGCTATTATCATGTCTTTTACTCAACCTGCACTAATGATTCAATTGTTACGATTCACACCACGCCTGACACCAGTTATAGTGTTCGTGGGTTTATAAAATTTATTTACATGACTAAATTACAGGAATAACAATTTACATACACTGATTTAATTATAACTTCTTAAAACACTATTAATTAATGTTAAACTTAGATTTATTTACACCATTCACTTATATGCACGTTTCAATTTATTTGTATTCTCACTGTCGATTCATTTCTTATGTTACCACCGTCACTGTCAATTTATTACTAACTACCCCGCGAACGTCTCTTCACTTTTATAGCATCAATAGAAAAAGTCGGGAAAAGTCTAGAACATTCGAAACGTCGAAAGTTGTTAAATTTCTGAGAACCGCTGAATTCCTTTCTTAGAAAGCAGGTATGACACACGTTTACAAACACGACGCACAATTTGCCAAAACCGGCCACGGCTAGTCAAGCTGGCCCGTAACACGCACAAGTGTACCCACGTACACAAGTATACTCACGTTCGCTACAGTATGTACTATTTAATAAAGAAGGAATAATCAAAATCGGACTGCCCTGTCTCACATAAAAAAAATACACGCTTCGGCTTCAAAACCTTTTCCTCATTTCATCTATTAAAAAGTTTGAGTTGACACTAGTGATACAGTAATTTAAAGCTCACAAAAATTTACCAATGGAATGTCCTAAATCATGTAAGTAATTCTTACAGCTTCCATCTTTAAAGTAATACGAACCCAAAAATATAATATTAATTTTTTTAGTTAATTTAGTTTGTTGATTGTCAATAAGTATGTAAAAATAATTGTCGCATATCACCTAGCGTGCGGTTTATTGAACGGTAGCGATGTCACCTACTTATTCCGGCGAAGCAATGTTTAGTAACGGCGGAATAAATGTGACAGCCGCGTAAAAGGGGTCAACAGACACATGCGTGCCCCATCTAAGACGGAATAATAGTGTTTGCTTTGGATCTGGGTAAATCCATTTTACAGTGTTTCTATTTGCTAGTCTCTTTTATAAGGTCGTTACCTGCTTATTCCGCAATTACCAAACATTGGTTCGCCAAATGGAGTACGTGACAAAGCTCTCAACTAAAAAAACATTGAGTAGTATGCGACATAAGGTTGATCCTAAAAAGCGTTGATGTGAATAAACATTTTCCCTCACCTAAAGCAAAGCAGGAAATTTCAGAAATACTGGTGAGTAGAATACTTGGCCCGACATTAGATAATATTTTGGCAACATGTTCCGACTGAGTTAGATCGTTATTTCTGAAAAAAGGAGTTATTATTTTCTTTTCTTTTTAAATGTATATATTTTAATAGCTTACTTGAGACTATCCTGATATGCTTGAGTTATTAGGAATATGTTGTCTACTCCTATGGCCAGTGTAATAAATGGAATGACTTCAATAGTTAGAAGAGTAATGGTGAAATTTAAATATCCACCTGTACCCAATGAACACGCTACTGATGCTAAAACTAAGACAATTCCTCCAACAGCTAGGGTTATTTTACAATCAACCTAAAATTTAATTATGCATTATTAAGGATAAGCATTAATCAGGATATAATATTAGGATACATATTTGTTACATCATCAGTTGACTGAAATATTAGATATTTTCAAGTAATCAATTCACTTAATGAATTTTAACTTAACAATCTCGCAAGCCTAGCAATGGTAATTGATAGTTCGTGTAAATAGCAATAAATTTAATACAAGTAACATTATTTTTAACTTCGCATTCAAATTGAATTTCCTCAATAGTTTTAATTTAAATTCATTGCTACCATTAGACATCAAAGGCGCATGGGATTTATTAATCTTACAATACGGACAAATGTTAACTGGAATAACATTTACTTCGGCACCAGCGTCTAACTCAAAATTAATATATTTCATGGCGTGTGAATGTGGTATCGCCTCCTCAATCACTAGACCTGTCACCTTGTGCTATGAGGTTGCTTAAAATTCAAAACATGTGGACAAGCCATGAACTCTAGAATCTCAGCGCCCTTGGGGGCCGTGGTGAATTGAGCCGAAAAGGCAGGTATCACCACGTAAAACTAAATAAGCCGAATCGGGGTGACCCGGCGGTGTTGGCAATCCCTGATGCACCCTGTTTCAAGTCGCCGTTTCTCCGCTTATGTACTTCTTGTAAACCATACAACAGATTTTAATGCAGTTCTTACTACTACGTAGAAAATTTATTCCGATAGGTTTATATGAATGATACATGCATCATACTGTAGTAGAGCCGAGAACTTCAAACATTTTTAATGATGTGCAAAAAACATAGTTTTGGGGGCTTACATTGCTAAAGCTGGCGAAGCGAAGCAGTTGTTTAGGACAGCATATTTCTATTTATTTCTATGTCAAAATATACAATATTTTCCTATATTTTATACCGGCAATTCAAACAAGTACGAAACGCGTAACGATACATTATAGGTTTTAAAAACCGTCAATGTTTATAACGCATAGGGCTTATCTATTTCTAGGTCATTGACTTGTTCCAAATAAATTAGTTGAAATTTCTACTTACGAAAATGGTTCTCCAAGATCTTATTCGTCCCAAAGCAATCACTATGTAAACAAACATAATCGAATAACTTAAAACTACCGTTCCTACTTCTGAATTCGACAGTCGAGTTATTTCATCCTCAATGGATCTTTCGCTTGAGTAAGCGATACTCATAAATGAGGGCTTTATGTTCGCATCCCACTCCTTGAGAATGTCTATAAATCTAATTAAAAGTAAATATTTAAATTACGAACTAAAAACATCAACACATATTTTCAGTAATTCATGTTTAAATTTTTAAATATTTCTGTGTAACAATAAATATATAAAAAATATTGCAGTGGAAATAATTTTGCCTTGAAATAGAAGAATATTGCTTTCACAATATACATGTGAAAAAATGCATTTTACCTTTCTTCCCACTCTAGAGCTGGAGTTAGTTCCGTTGAATTAAGACTATTTCTAACCAGAAACGTTATTGAAAGACCGGTTGAGTCTAAATAATTTTCGCTTGCTTTTCCCCCAACAGCAAGTCCTGGTAATACTGGACCACCGTACGGTGCTAGGCAATCGATGGAATACGGACTCCTTAAATTTATTGTTAAAGAACACGTTTAATTATGGTCAAACGTAACACACCTAATTTAGTAATAATAATGATATATAAATCTTATTCTTTTTTTGAGAAGCAGGTCAAATTTTCTTTGTTACTTTGGTGTTAAAACATTAATGTGCCACAAACTGGTTCAAGTTTTCGCGGCCAACAAGAATGTCGTGGTTGGTTTTCGGACTATCTGGCCGTCGTCGGATGAGACTTGTACTTCTCGACGTTTCGTCACCTCGCGTGGGTAACATCTTCAGGAGATCTTCTTCGCTGGATAGTCGATGCAGATCTCCTGAAGATGTTACCCATGCGAGGTGACGAAACGTCGAGAACTACAAGTCTCACCCGACGACGGCCAGATAGCCCGAAAACCAACCACGACATTAATGTGCCAATTTCTAATACTCTCAGTGGTCTGTCCTCTTTTAGTTGGTTTATCAGATAAATACAAAATTTATTTATTGAAAACCTTTCATGGGGTCAATATTTGACTTGCGGATCATAGTTCCAAAGTGTTGCAACTTATTACTAATATGAACACTTTTGAGATTATGGGTTTAAAGTCGGTGACTTATCTTGGTTCTTTGTAGGAAACAGAAAAATATGCTTATAGATATTGACAACAGGCAGATTCACTAGCACGTTTAATATCAGTTCTTCTTCATTCGTTTTTTATTTTAAAAGGATGGGTACGTAAGCATTGCTTTTGTGAAGAAACCTATTTAGATACTTATCAACAATGAAAAACTAGAAAACATTTATTGGTGGTAATTTTAAATACATTAATACGAATTAATATATTCAACTAACTACAAATTACATACTTCAAATTAATGAATAAAAATCTGTTACTGCCGTTGTGACTTCGCCAAGATTAGAATCCGCGTCTTTGCCAGGGATTACTGCATAGGTACTTACAAACATAAATGCCAATTCAGTGTTATCGGTTAGAAACATACACGAAATATTAGGACTTTAACAAATGAGCGGGCACAATTAACATGCAACTGAAATGTAGCAACCAAAATAGTGATGAAAATTTGCAATGAATAGCGCTGAACAGTATTTGAAGCAGGTCTAAACACCACGCCATGTTCTACCGCCAAGCAGTAGGAAGCCCTAGTAAATCTGACCACTATAATCCTTTTAGCAGAATTTCCAAAACCCTAGCTTATCCCACCACTTAGGGATACAATACCGCAAAATCGTCAACTGAATCTTTCTATGGTGTTAATTTAGTTATTACTTCTTTTTATCAATACAACACACTACCAGAGATGCTTCTAAACCTTCTAAACCTCTTCGAGAAGTGAAGGATGTTTTCAAAGTTGCTTTTTACTATGTGTAAGAGTGAAAAAAACAGCAATAAATCACATTTGTAGGTTTGGTTAGGTTAAGTCAGATGACAGCAAGATTTTGCCTCATTAATTTGAGGTAATTTATAGTTGATTAAATATCTTAATTCTCATTAATGATTTAAAATAATCACTATCAGGTATTACTCAGTATTTCAATGTCTGTAGATTTGATTGTACATATGTACTTCAGAAATGTAATATACATAATAATGCAGAACAGCGAAAAATATTCTTGAGCTGGAAATTCTATGCGGTGTAAGCGTACTAGTAATAATTTATGTTTGAACGGTAATTTCTATGTTATAAGTATCATATATCACATATATCACTTATTGCTGCTGTAACGAATACAGCAACACGTAAATTAAGTAGATAGTCTTATTTTTTCTAACTACACCCCAACTTTTCACCTTCTCGTAGATATTTTAGAGAGTTTTTTAATGAACATCAAATAAATGAATACTGATGAGAATGTCTAATTCAAATAGTGCATCTCAGATAAATTCAAATGTGGTGGTGAATTTGACTGTTACCTACACTTGCTGCATGAAACATCGATGCTACTAGTGCGTCTTGTTTACAAAAGTGTGAATTTTATTTTGGGTACCTAGTTGTTCTTATCCTTATTACTTCTACTTACATGAAACATTTAGTCAGGGTTCCAATGTAATCCGGGTCTAAATTAAAGGTGTTGATGTCATTCTCGAAATAACCGAGTATTGACTGAATTGTGCAATCCTTAATTGTTCTGGGACCAGAGAATTCATTGACCACTGGAGCATAACAAATTGTTTCTAATCCAGATCCATCAGAAAGTGTTATCTTTACAATAAATTATTGTGTAGACGTGGTTATTCGTTCAAAATAAAACAGTATTTTCATTTATTAACCTTCGTAATATTAAAGTCCGTCTATTAGTAACATTAAATATCGAGTGGGATACGAATGTTCGCCACGTGTGTTTATCTACCTCTTTCTAGCTACACAAAATGAAAAACATACAAACAATACTTGTTATGAAGAGTAAATTTATTCATTACATTTGCTATAAATAATTTTAATGAATTATGTGTTATCCATCTTTTTCGGCAATTTCTAAAATCTTCGAATCTCGTAAAATTAAGAATATGTTCTATTGGCCACTCGACATCGTGGTTTATGTTACAGAGCGACACAAAATAGAATCTTGAATCCAGGAAACGTAAGTAGATTCATTATTATTAATTCATGCTCTTTAAAGCAAAGCAAAGGCAAATAAAAGCAGTTATTATTTCTGTTTCTATAAAATACATTTTTTCGTCTTTTTTAGGGTACCGTAAGTCCAAATGAAAAACTGAATAATTATAGTATCATTCGTGTTCTGTCTCTTCCAAAAAGTACCGTGTTACTTATCAAATAAGAAGTACTGTTGTGAGGGTCTCAAAAATAGTTTGCTATAATTTTAAAATGAAATAGTTTTAATGTTATTTAAGAACGAAAAGAAATTTAACATCTTTCCTCTGAAACTACTGAGATTAAAATATTTAAAAATACGTAAAAAGTTTTTTACCTATACATCACCAAAAAAAGTATACTAAAAGAATAATATTTCTTTGTATTACGAAGGTTAAATAAAGTAAACTTTACACAATTGTATAATTTAGTTACATTTTCAAGTTCCTTTTGTAAGTCGAAAACCGCAAGTAGAAAGGTTTTATTGAAGATAGGACCAATAGAAAGTGTACCATCTGAAGTAGAATTGTATTCAATCTAAATAAAGAAAAAGTTGAATAAGATATAAATGTAACTATTAATTTCTTGCAAATAACATTTTTACTGATTACAAATATCTTTTATATTTACGTTGCGATATATAGCATTTTTGATACGTTATCATCGAGAATTCATGATCACGCGCTTAATTTCCTTGTAGAATTGATTTAGTACGGTAGCCAAGGGATTCTATTGTGAAGAAATCTTTTAATCACCGATTCTTGTAGAGGTGGGTCAGAGGAGCATTTGTTTAACTGTTTAACAGTAGCAAATAGTTATTGCTAATATTTAACGTTAAAGTTTTGTGAAACGCGTTTTTTTAACACTTACCACCTATGTAGTGAATCGCGATATATACATATAGTCAAATACATAACACATCCTGCCAATTTATTTGGCTCTTTTATGAAAAATGAAATCTATAATGAAATTTCGAAGTGGACTAATGCTGAACTAGCTATAAAGAAATAAAGCTACGAGATCGCAACATCAACCCAAAATGACTTGTATTTTATTGTTAGCAGCGGGCTTGAAAGATCTTGTCTCATCTTACATGCGATGAATTATTCAACACGTCTTTTTGTGGAACGCGATACATCTCACGTATAAGTAGAGAAAGGATTGATTTCCTCATAATATTTCTCAGGGTTGATGAAAGTGTACAATTCAAAAGTTACAGCCTGATCTACTAACACCGATCCGAAGAATATGAAACTTGCTTATGATTCAATGTTGACGCAATTACGTCCCTTGAACTAACGTTACCATAGGTGAGCAATTGCTGGCTATTTGTGCTGGATGTAAATTTAAAATGTACATTCCCAATAAACCTATTAGGTGAGTTTGAAAATTGAAATAATGTGTGATAGTGGGACCAGGTACATGATTGACGCCATGCCTCATTTAGGAAAACGAACAAAATCCGGAAACCTTCCTCTTAGTGTGTAACGGTTTTCTGTTTGAGGGTTTACTAATACTATCGCGCCCGTTTTATAGTCATGTCCGCTCATTTCCTCCCTTATTTTGTTATGAAATGAATTGCACCATCCGATTGGTTCACGTCTTCTCTTCAATTTCCTGGTAAAAGCGAACGACCTGCCTGCAAGACTTACCTTCTGATCATGCTCGTGGTCGGTTTAGCTTCCGGCTTAGTATTTGGTAGTTTTGTTAATTTGGCTTGGTATCTTGAGTGTGTCGTCCAGTCTTTTTAATATCAATATATCCGTATACGTACGCTCTATTGAATCCCATGTAAAATTTGGCCTGAGTGATCTTCTCGGTCTCCACGGTCGTTCTATAAAAATTAGGTGGACGCTTTTGTGATAGTTTTGAAAGCCTATATGCGGCTACCGTATATAGTAGTTCAAGACCTGTCCTGTAGGCGGCGGGAAACTGAGCGACGTATATAGGTGTCGCGTATATTCTTCATACACTTTGACGATTTTAAAGCGTCCCAACGTTTTGCAACGTGTTTCCGCAAATAGTGCTACGTTTATTATGCTATGTACGTACAATGCATGCGAAGGGACGCCTCTTTCCTTCGGAATATGTAAGTTACGGTTATAACGAAAACACTTGAGGAGTTCGCGCGCAAAACCCCATAAATTTAAAAGATCGAAATATGAGGGAAATACGAAAAATGTATATTACAAAAGTAATTTAACTTACTCAGCCTCAAGTTTTTAGTATAAAGCAATGTAAATGAGTCTTTGAAAAAGGTAAATTTTAATTTGACAAAAAGTTTATTACTTCAGAATCAATATAAGGCTCAAGGTATGGGAAATACAGGGAGTAGAATCGAGTGAACGCATGTAATGGGAAACGGAAGTACCGCTGCCTCTTCCATAAATATGCTTTACCCACTCATCATGAAGTAAACGCAACCGTATATTACGGATGCCACAAATGCGGCCAGAAATAAGTAAATTGTATATTGAGGACGCGTCGTTGTAGGTAAAAAGGGATGACGCCACAATGACGGTACAGTGAAACTAAAATTTTTTATTTTGTCACTAATGCCACCTTGTTGCCTTTACATGGAAGTAACTAGGAGTATAAATTGGTTTCTATAAATCTGCAAGCACGCTTTCCATGTTACTTATTGCTATTTATCGTACGGACGCCCGACCATCGCTTTTTGCAATGACGCCGTAATGATAGCGGGATGTATATATTGCAGATTTATAGAAACCAATTTATACTCCTAGTTACTTCCATGTAAAGGCAACAAGGTGGCATTAGTGACAAAATAAAAAATTTTAGTTTCACTGTACCATCATTGTGGCGTCATTCCTTTTTACCTACAACAACGCGTCCTCAACATACAATTTACTTATTTCTGGCCGCATTTGTGGGGTCCGTAATATACGGTTACGTTTACTTCAGTAATTGTAAGGCGTCCA
The DNA here is from genome assembly GCA_947389935.1 of Agrilus cyanescens. Classification (NCBI taxonomy): domain Eukaryota; kingdom Metazoa; phylum Arthropoda; class Insecta; order Coleoptera; family Buprestidae; genus Agrilus; species Agrilus cyanescens. The sequence continues at coordinate 19,353,558 of OX376706.1, forward strand.
GCAGTGTTGCCATTTCTTTTAACTACAAGCATTACATTTATTACCATTTGGGAAATGAGTCTTTTTAGTGGCTATTATGTAATCTCGTAGAACACAGACAGATGAATGCGAAATCGTTAAAAATTAAAAAAAATACTACTTCTCATTGGTGTCAAATACTTTCAAATGATTTAATTATTACAAACGCAGTGAGAATGAAAGTATAAGAATAGATTCCCAAGAAATTAGCGGTTAGTTTACTATGACACGTTGTTTTGGTATGTAAAAACATAATAATAGAAATTGAATCCTGCTTATTAGTAATTTAAAAAATACAGGAAATAAATATATTCAATTAACCTCCCAGTCAAAGAAATGTTTTCTATATAATGTAATTACTTACAATTAATTAATGAATTAGATATCTGGCTTGGCTCTTGGTGAAACATGTTTAATAATAAGAAAACAAAACACTTGGTATATGTTCTACTAATTTTATTAAATTACTGACAATATCGTTTCGGCTGTTATGCCATTATCAAAGTGAATAATTATTACATAGTTAAGTACATTTAAATACGTGGGATGAAAAGTAAACATCCTTATAGTCATAAATACAGAACATGCCTATTGTTATAATATTAATTTCAGACAGGTAATTATAAATCAATCATTGCCATACAGGCATCTTAACGACACTTATATGTAAGACTCATTCTCTACGAACTTATGAAAAGGGCCTACGCCCTAATATGTTAGTTATTATTAGAATAAAGTTCTTGCTGGGAACTTACGTTTTTCTTATTCCGTTGCCTTTAACATTGCTATAATTATTCTTCATTATTATATTAAGTGCTGTGTTAGATTCTATACTTATGACTATAAGGATGTTTACTTTTCATCCCTTGTATTTAAATGGTCTTAACTTTGTAATATTTATTCACTTTGATAATGGCTTAACAGCCGAAACGATATTGTCAGTAATTTAATAAAATTTGTGGAATATATACCAAGTGTTTTGTTTTCTGATTAATTACTCCCAAAACTAAATACCTAACTAATAGACCGCTTATGTGAAGGTGCGTGTGTGTGTGTTTGTGTGTGCAGGTGTTGCTGTGTGCGTTAGTGTGACGGTGTGTGTTTAGACGTATGTGTGTGTTATCGTGTCGGTGGTTGTTTTGGTGCGTGTTAGTGTGTCGGTGTGTGTGTGGGTGTGCGTGTCAGTGTGTGTGTGGGTGTGCGTGTCAGTGTGTGTGTGTGTCTAGGTGTGAAGGTACCTACGTGTGTATACGTGTTTGTGTGTGCGCCGCTATGTGCGTGTTTGTATGTGCAGCGCCATGTGCGTGTTTGCTCCTCTTTGTACGTGCGTGTTAGTGTGTCGGTGTGTTTTGGCGTGTGTGTGTGTTAGCGTGTCGGTGGTTGTTTTGGTGCGTGTATGTGTGTCAGTCTGTGTGTTTTTCGGTGTATGCGCATCAGTGTGTGTGTGTGTGTGTGCGCATGTCTGCGAGTCAGTGTGTGTGCGTATGCGTGTCTGCGTGTCAGTGTGTGTGTGTAGGTGTTTGTGTGTGTAGGTGTTGCTGTGTGCGTGTGTGTTCGTGTGATGGTGTCTGTTTTGGCGTATGCGTGTGTTATCGTGTCGGTGGTTGTTTTGGGGCGCGTATGTGTGTCAGTTTGTGTGTGCGACGCTATGTGCGTGTGTGCGTTTCTGTGTGTGTGTGGGTGTTGCTGTGTACGTGCGTGTTAATGTGTCGGTGTGTGTATGTGGGTGTGCGTGTCAGTGTGTGTGTGTGTGTGTTAGTGTGTCGGTGTGTGTTTTGGCGTGTGTGTGCGTCATTGTGTCGGTGGTTGTTTTGGGGCGTGTATGTGTGTCAGTTTGTGTCTGCGACGCTATGTGCGTGCGTGCGTGTTTGTATGTATGTTGCTGTGTACGTGCATGTTACTGTGTCGATGTGTGTTTTGGCGTGTGTGTGTGTGTTATCGTGTCTGTGGTTGTTTTAGTGCGTGTATGTGTGTCAGTCTGTGTGTGTGTGTGTTTGTCGGTGTATGCCTGTCAGTATGTGTTTGTGTGTCGGTCTGTGCGTGTGTGCATGCGTGTCAGTGTGTGTCGGTGTGTGTATGGGTGTGCGTGTGTGTTGGCGGGCGTGTTTTTGCGTGTCAGTGCATATTTGTGTGTCGGTGTGTGAAGGTGCGTGTGTGTGTGCGTGTTTGTGTGTGCGGCGCTATTTGCGTGTATGCGTGTTTTTGTGTGTGTTACTGTGTGCGTGTGTGTTACTGCATGCGTATCAGTGTGTGTGTGTGTGTATGGGTGTGCGTGCGTGTGTGTGTGTGTGCGTTTGTGTGTGTGTGTGTGGGTATCGGTGTGTGTGTGGGTGTCGGTGTGGGTGTGGGTGTGTTTCGGTGTGTCAAGCCGACACACACAGTAACACACAGGCACACAAGCACCAACTCACACAAGCGCACTCCCTTATTCAGGTATTTAATTTTGTGGACTATTATATTATATAGAAAATATTCCTTTGAATGGGAGGTTAATTGAATATATTTATTTCATTCTCACTGTGTTTGTAATAGTTAAACAGTTTGGTATTTGAGACCAATGAGAAGTATAAAAAAATTAAATGTTGTCTTGATGCCAACAATCGATATATTTGATTATTATCGATGCTCTGATTTTTTCGAAAAATTAAAAAGTGCATGTATTAAATCCTTGTAACCTAACCTAACCTAATTCAACCTTATCTTCATTATAATTTTCTAGCAAGTTTTAAACAAACAAATAAAGCCAAAACAATATTTTTAGTACTAAGCGTTTAACTTCCTTATTCACACTTGATTTACCTTTTGCAAAGACTCATTTACATTGCTTTATACTAAAAACTTGAGGCTGAGTAAGTTAAATTACTTTTGTAATATACATTTTTCGTATTTCCCTCATATTTCGATCTTTTAAATTTATGGGGTTTTGCGCGTGAACTCCTCAAGTGTTTTCGTTATAACCGTAACTTACATATTCCGAAGGAAAGAGGCGTCCCTTCGCATGCATTGTACGTACATAGCATAATAAACGTAGCACTATTTGCGGAAACACGTTGCCAAACGTTGGGACGCTTTAAAATCGTCAAAGTGTATGAAGAATATACGCGACACCTATATACGTCGCTCAGTTTCCCGCCGCCTACAGGACAGGTCTTGAACTGCTATATACGGTAGCCGCATATAGACTTTCAAAACTATCTCAAAAAAGCGTCCACCTAATTTTTATAGAACGACCGTGGAGACCGAGAAGATCACTCAGGCCAAATTTTACATGGGATTCAATAGAGCGTACGTATACGGACGCTCCAATGAAGGTGGACGCCCGATTGATGGTATTCGTTAAATGTACGGGCGCTGTATTGATGGTGGGATATATATATATATATATATATATATGCCAGCATTAATTAGCCTTTTGTTCACTACAGTCCCTAAAGAAGGTAACTTTGTTATCGAAAGGTGCTTCGGACTTTCGTATTTTCGAAGTTTTGGATTTGAACTATTTAGTACCTTACACAGTTATATTCTCCTATACTTTTCAACAAAATTGTGCAGGACATGAGTATCATAATTCATAATACTATGATATTTTAACCACTAATAACTTTTGATTTCATTAAAACTGATAGCACATTGCGGTTTGTTCTTGATTTAAGCGATTGAACATCTTCTCGGATTTTTCGTATCTATCACGTTTTTGGCCACCTATGAGTAAGATCAAAGGGTGCGTCACCACTAAATATTTATTTATGATGTATTTTATATAATTAAATAAATGCCGCATTATATTATTGGACGTGCCTATCTATCGAAGTGTCGGATTAGTGAGATTATACTGTACTTATATTTCTTTTTTTTTTTATTGTATCTTTTAAGCTACACAACTATTTTAAATTTATATTTTTGTATGGGGCTTGCTCTGTTGAAACAATAATAAATAAATAAATAAATGCTGTAAAAACTAAAAATTTATTCTTTTCATAAAAATATTTGAAAAAAATAATTACTGTAATTTCAAATTTAATTAAATCAGTTCAATAAATGTGAGTTAAGCCCTGTTATGGAAATAAAAGATTTTTGTATTATCTTAATTGGCTATTTGTTTATAAATTTAGTGTTTTGGTGATTAATTTTGTGGATCGGGTCGTTTACCTTTTTCTAGGCGTTCAGTATATGATGAGTGGGTAAAGCATATTTATGGAAGAGGCAGCGGTACTTTTCCCATTACATGCGTTCACTCGATTCTACTCTCTGTATTTCCCATACCTTGAGCCTTATATTGATTCTGAAGTAATAAACTTTTTGTCAAATTAAAATTTTAAACAAACACTCTTCTAACGAATCTCTACAAGATCCGCGATGAAGAAAATTAGGAAGAAGTAGAAATTGCATACTGCGTTGCTTGCCCTTCCTTTTGTCACAAGGGAGCACCCACGTTTGCGGTCTTTGCTATTGTAGAAGAAAATTTCAAATACGAGGGCGGTCTAAAAAGTTTCCGACCTCAACGTGAAGATGGCAGCACTCGTCAATAAAAGTCAGGGAATGGTGCATCTGTTGACAGCAACACATCAAAGTTTCAGCCATTTTGGAAGCGCAGTTTTTATTTGACAGTCGTTTGAGTGAGTCGATGTGAGTATTTTTGTGAAAATGGAAAAAATCGAGTATCGAGCTGTCATAAAATATTTGTTTTTGAAAGTGAATACGCCTACGCAAATCAAAGATGAGTTATACTCTGCGTACCGGGACTCTTCACCGTCATTTACCACAGTGAAATTTTGGGCAGCTGAATTTAAACGTGGTCGTTAGAGCTTGGGAAATGATGAACGTTCGAGACGTCCAAAAACTGTAACTACTGACGATAACATCGCTAAAGTTGACCAAATGGTGTTAGACGACCGCCGAATTAAAGTGGGAGAGATAGCAGAGGCAATGAAAATGTCCAAAGAACGAACGTGTTTGTCACATATTAAATCAAGATCTAGGGCTGAGAAAGCTGTCTGCGCGTTGGGTGCTTGGGTGCGTTTGCTAACGTTAGACCAAAATCGTGTTCGAATGAACATTTCCAATGCTCTGTTGGCGCAGTTTAGGCGCAATAAATCCGAGTTTTGGCGCCGATTATTTACTGTAGATGAAACTTGGATACACCACTATACGCCTGAAACAAAAATACAGTCAACAGTGGACTGCAAAAGGGAAACCGGCTCCAAAAAAAGCAAAATCTATTTTTTCAGCTGGGAAAGTGATGGCGACTGTTTTTTGGGATAGTCATGAAGTTATCCTAATCGATTATCTTCAAAAAGGGAAAACCATTATAGGAGCATACTACGCATCATTATTTGACAAGCTGAAGGCAAAAACTGCGGATAAACGGCCACATTTGCAGAAAAAGAAAAGAAAAATCCTGTTTCACCAAGACAACGCCCCGTCTCACACCTCAACAGTTGCCCTGGCGAAAATCCATGAATTACGGTTTGAACTGCTTGACCATCCACCTTATTCACCAGATCTAGCCCCAAGCGACTTCTTTCTGTTCCCTCAACTGGAAACTGCGCTCGGAGGACAAAGATTTTTGTCAAATGAGGAGGTAATCACCTTCGTGAACAATTATTTTGCAGAGAAGAACGCGGAGTACTATTTGGACGGATTAAAGAGATGGGAGCATCACTGGGAGAAGTGTATAGAGTCACAAGGAGACTATGTAGAAAAATAAAAATAAATTTTAAGATAAAAATTCTTGTATCTATTTTAGGTCGGAAACTTTTCAGACCACCCTCGTATATCCACCCAGTAGATTTAACTTGATGCAGGTATATCACCGTTTATATACTTTTGGGTTTGTATTGACATGTTGTTTTTGTTTATTCTCCAAATAAAATATAGCTATTACTGTTGAATAGTTAAATTTTGTTCATACATGCAGCTACATATGGGCGTATCTTCGTTGTCACATACGAAACCTTCTTCTTTGTTTGCTTGATAAGATATTATATTCAAAAATATCTTGATATGTGGGCCTAAAAATTACCCGTTGTATTTCACATAACAGTTTTATTGCTTGCACTAGGTTTATGTAAATTTGTTGAACGTACACTTCTTTTTGTAATGAATGTGAATTGAGACCATCCGATGAAACTGGTACGTCAAATGCTTTAGCAAGCCTTGAGTTTGCATTTTAAGATATTGTTGAAGCTAAGTGAGTTAAGATAAAGAAAAGCTTATGTACACAATCGCGGATAAGCTTGAACGTGTTATCACACCTCTCAAGATCAGGTATCCTTGATTTGTATGATTCAATAAAATTTTTTCAATTTTCTTTATGAAGCATTAATATTCACACTAGGTATCCACAATCCACAATCAACGATAAAGTGAAGCGTTATTGCTTTTTAATAACAATTTAATTAAATACATTTTCGACTTGTTAAATATACAAATGCTGGTGCGTCTTTAGGGAGTACACTCTGTTTCATATTTAAGTAAGGCAATAACTTTAATATTTTAATGGAAGAATAAATTAATTTTTTTATTTTCGTGTATTTTGTAAAAGAATAGAAATATTTAGTGGCACGAAAAAGAATCTTTACATATAAATCGTAAATACTTGTATTCTTTAACACATTGGTGAGCATTTGATTATATATTTTTAAGTAGCTAGAGGTAGGACAGCTACGTCCTTTTTTTAACTCAGCTTCGCATGTTAATTTATAGTCATTTAATGTTGAAGTGAAGGTGTTTGTCACCTGTCTTTGAAAATACGACTCTGTGATGATGCAGATATGTTAATATTTATTTACTGTTTTGTTTTTAGTAGGCATTTTGATGGTTTATAAAAAATGTCTCACTGTCAATAGTTGAAAGCTTAACCACCATTTAAGTAAGTAAGAAATAAACGTTAATTTTGTGGGTTAATGCCCAATGGACAGTTTTAATGAATTTGTTTTCGTGACATATAGGTATTGCTCTTCGGCTAAATTTTTTTGTAATAGAATTAGCAATGCAGTTCTAGAAATAAAATTCAATAAAAAAGTTATGTCTTCAACTTACGTTGTCAATCCCTACTGTTTTAATGTAAATTTGTTCTGTTCTGTAAAATGGTCCAAAGTAGGTATCGAAGTAGTCTTTTTCCAAGCGACTTTGACTGGTTGGTGAAGCCCATAATTCCACTGTATTGGTTATTAACGTCAAATTAAAAGAGCCATAACTGAGTATTGCAACAATCCAAGTCCAAATAAACAAAACAATGGCTGAGTGATTTGCAACATCTTAAACCACATACAAAAACAAGTTAGTTTCGTACAATAAACAGAGAATAACTTTATTGCCTAAGAATTTAGTTGGAATTGAATTAATAACAACACTTTCTTAAATTTGCTATGGGAACGAAAATTATGAACTTTCATAATTCTGTCACGTCAATACAGACAACCCACCATACAGGTGAAAATTGAAGATCGCGGATCGATGCTCCAAAAACAGCGATATCGAATTTTCCAGAACGACTTTTCAGCCAATCGAGATCGTGGCGAGCGATAGCGTAGAGAAGAAATAAAAATGTAAAAATAAGAGCAGATTTGAAAATTGAACATTAAAGTTTTGATTAATAGTAAGAACCAGACTCTGACCAGATGAGCACTCAGGCACAGTTACGAGCACACTAAAGGACAGTAGCATTTAATAAACCACAAAATAATACCTGCGGACTCCGTATTGCGTATTGCGCGTACGGACTGCGCAGTCATATTGCTACTAAAATATAATAAGTAATCAAATCGTAAGCAGCTGTGATTATTAGCAGTTCAATTTAAAGGTCTACTTTAATTGTCTTTTTTTTAGATATTTTTTATAGACAACTTTTGGCTTGAGTGCTAATCCATACGTGGTCTGTGGTATTGTAGCGAACACGAGCATGCTTGTGTGCGATCGGGTACACTTGTGTGTGTTGCGGGCCGGCTCGACTAGCCGCGGCCAGTTTTCGGCAGTGTGTGCGTCGTATTTGTAAACGTGTGTCTCGTACCTGCTTTCTAAGAAAGCAATTGAGCGGTTCGCAAAAATGTAAACAACTTTCAACGTTTCCAATATTCCAGACTTTTCCCTACTTGTTCTATGGATGCTATAAAAGTGAAGAGTTCGCCGAGTTAGTTAGTAATAAATTGACAGTGACGGTAGTAACATAAGAAATAAATTGACAGTGAGAATACAAATAAATTGAAATATAAATTGCATATAAGTGAATGGTGTAAATAAATAGTAATCTAAGTTTAATGTAGTGTTTTAAGTTGTAATAATTAAATCAGTGTATATAAATTGTTGTTCCTGTAATATAGTCTTGTAAATAAATTTGATAAACCCTCGAACACTACAGTATGCTATTAATTCACAAAAAATATCGAAAAGGAAAACAATGTATTAAAATTTTGTACCTCAACCTACTAGTGTTCCCAGCTACTTACGATCCGATTAATTATTCATTAATATCATTTTATAGCACAAATAACAAGTTTTAGCATTTAAATTCACATTTGCGAAAGTGTGGAATGTCAATTGTTATCATTGTCCCTTCTCATGGAACCCATAGTGGATTGTTTTTATAAAAGTAAATTTATAGAGCCATGAATGGACAAGGAATGATATTTAATTATTTAATTCGATTCTAAAACGAGTATTTATTTGTTAACATCTTCAATTTATTTGACTCAGGTCTTACTGTTTAATTTTCTTTTACTTACGCAAAGAGGTTAAATATATTAATAACGTTTTATATAAGTAAGTTTATAAATGAAAAGGATTCATGAAATATTGAGGAATACACGGTAGTGGTGTTTTTCAAATATTTTAAGACGAATTAAATTGGTCAACCATTAACCGACACCAACTACGGTGTTGCTGTCATCATGCCTAGCTTAGTGGTTAGAGTATTGGCGCGTAAAGCTAGAGACCCGGGTTCGAATTCCGGCGGGTTCATGATAAGAGCAATAGATTTTCCCCATTAATTAGAGGTAATTTGTAGTTGGTTGAAAAATATAATTCATATTAATGCATATAAAAAATGAGTGCGTATAACTTTTACGCGCGACTGAAGTAAAACTTCTTTGATATTGTACTCATTGATCGGCTAGTATACTGGAAATACTTTAGATACTTATATAATTAATTAAATATAGTTAATTCTATTATATGATTGTTATTATTTGTTTTATGATCTTGTATCAATTTTTTGATAAAATATTTATTTATAAAATGATTATTATGGGCATACAGTATACATATAGAATAAATATTTAAAAAGCCGTTCCTATATAAACGCGTCATCGGCGTGGCGAGTTTCCGTTTCATTGACGTCGTCCAAAGCATTCAGTTATACCGTAGTCACGCCTAAAGAAGTCTTACTTCAAAAATAGATAGCTTTAAATAAATTTAAGAATTCTGTTTAGTTAATACTTACATAATCCTAGGCTGTAAAAGAATTTTTCGATCCAACTCATAAGAGTACGACCAATTCGGCTAGAAGTTCTGTACCGTGTCGCTCCATCTAAAACAGTGCACAAGTGTCTATTAGTACAGCCAATGTTATCGGTATACCAAGTTGTGGTAGGTTATAAGGTGCGTCGATGCGCGCGCACTACTGGAAAATTAATAATTTTAAGGATGTATCGCTTTCCGAGTTGATACGTCGTGGGCTGTAGAATGATGAATGTCTGCGGTAAATATTTTCAAGGGTGATGTAATCTCGGTCTGGCCTGACGGCCTAAGAAACCCGAAAGCGATTTATCTTTGGTGAACGTGTATCCCTATTAGAGATGTTTTTCAACCATTACAATATATGCATTATTGCATTAAAAATATTTGAAACTGGAGTTTCTATTTGCTTTCATAAAATTCATTATTGAAAGTTAGACATCAGATAATAAATGCTAAATTAAATGTCGTTTGTTGGATCTCAGTTAAAAGCTTTTATCTATGTATGCTTTGACAAACACGTATAGGTAATGTACGGTTTAGGAATATATTGTCATGATAAAAAGGATGCTATAATACAATTTTACAAAAATTAACAAAATTAGAAAATCAAATAAGTTCCAAAATATTAAATAACAAAAAAATTAGAAGTTATTAAAACTTGTGAAGATAACTAATGATATTTAAAAGAATAATGAAGTTAATGGAATATTTCAAGATATTAAAAAATATTTAATAAAAAGGCAAGAAAAAAAGAAGTTCAATAATATGCATGGATAATTGTAATGTATGATGTTAAAATAAAAGAAGAAAATTTATAGTAAATTATGGTAAATGCAGTTATTCAAATGACATTGATTGATTTTAAAACAGAAGTGAGTGAGTTTAGACATTTCATCATAATCTGTATTAAAAACTGTAGATTTCTATAGTTAAAAATGTAACGAGAGCGGCGACGAGATCCGGAAGCAGATAAGCGGAGTTCAAAGAATACCGCCGTCGGTCGGCGCTTTGATGACAATAAACAAGGCCATAAATGTAACAATAAAAAGTATCTTCTGGTAAGTGTCTATCATTCACCAAATGCTGATACAAATGAATTCTTGCAGTTTTATAAACAGTATATCAATAATGAATCCGATAGTAGAGAAAATATTATAGTAATGGGAGACTTTAAGGAGGTTCGAGACAAAATGCAAAATAATACCAAAATTATGAAATTTTTCATATCGAAAGATTTATAAATAAAAAAATTACTGCCAAAATCCCAAATCGATTTACCACACCGTTTTCGAGAAATAAATCTTCAAAATTCGGTCTTATACACGGGCGTAAATGGGGATTGATTTTTGAAGTTATATAACTTCTATAAAAATAATACCATCGTTATAAAAAATTGAGTAACAATTAAATAAATATCCCTGAACACATTTCTACTGTAGTTGAGTTCAATCATGGGTTTGTTATTGTTGAAATGAATCAAACAATTTCGTTAAATTAAAAATGAAATGAGTTGGCAGAAGTAAAAAAAAAATGAACAAAATATTACCATGACATTAGAAAGTTTGTAAGGCGACGAAGTAACGTGCTCTTATTTTGTATCCACAAATTGTTTAAAGAATAATTGTAAATTGACGATATAAAAATTAATCGTTGTTTAAAATCAATTGACCAACAATCCTTGGAGATTCCACGACTCATTTCAACAGGTTATGGGCGCAGGCAAGTGGTGAAACCTCATCTTCAAGGATCAGGCAGTGAAATTGAAGGAATTGAAAGGCAGATTCGAGCAAGAACGTCGCACGTTGCATTTTTAAATCGACACGTCAAGTAAATTAAAATTGAAAATTTTACAAGTCAGAAAGTCAATTTTAAAAGTCGAGTCATTCTGTCAAAATGGATACAGTAAAGTCGCACCTAGTCATGTTAAGTCAAAACTCACAAGGAGTAGTAAATTATGTGCCATGGAGGTTAAAATTAGATGCTGTTCTGAGAATAAAGAAATTGTATGATGTTGCAACCGGTGTCAAAGTTAAGCCGGAAGGAGCTGAAAATGTCCCTGCAGTTGTTGAATGGGTCGAAAAGGACATGGAAGCTCTGCAATTAATTGTATTAAACGTCAGTGATCAAATTGCTTACAACATCGCACATTGTAAAACGCCGAGAGCAATGCTGGGCAGACTAGTTTGTCTGTATGGCACAAAGACAGAGGCAAATATGGAAATTATGAGACAGAAACTTTTTTCATGTAAATTTGATGAAAACAAGTCAGTGGCTGAAAACTGCATGGATGTTTTGACTTTAGCAGATGAACTGTCAAGCGGAGGTGAACCAATGCCCGAAACCTGGATGATGAGCAGAATGTTGAAAATGCTGCCACCGAGACTGGCCCATTTTCGAACATCGTGGAACAACGTTCCAGCTGCCGACAGAAGCCTGACAATCATGATTGAAAAACTTAGACTTGAGAATGATTGTCAATGCGAACAAAATGACGAACCGGGAGTGAGCACTAGCAACGCGTTGATGGCCAAGAAAAATAAAAAGCAACCAAGAAAGACACAAAACAAGAGTGAAAAAGGACAAACTACCTGTTACAAATGTGGGCAAACAGGACACTACAGAAAAGACTGCAAGAACAAACCCTGTGCCAAATACTTGGCATATTGTAAGAAAACGTACGCATGCAACTCGTGTGGACAAAAAGGCCATTTTGCGAAAGAATGTTCACAACGACAAGATGACAACTCAGATTCGCAAAGTTCAAGTAAACCTCGTTTTGCATGGGTGACCGCAAGCTTCAAAGCATCTGACCTTGACAACGTATTAAAAAACCCGGAGGAAAGGAAGTCTGCTTGGTATCAAGACAGTGGTGCAACACAACACATGACATCGCATCGTGATTGGTTCCAGGAGTACAACGAATTGAGCAGTCCAGTGTCTATTCTTCTGGGAGATTCAACTGTGATAGATGGTGTTGCAGTCGGAACGGTTGAATTGGAAGCTTTTGATGGGAAAAGTTGGAATCTTGTTGTGCTGAAGGATGTTCTACGTGTACCTGAATTGAAATTCAACTTATTCTCTGTAAGTCGCATCGAGGATTCCGGATGAAAGCAGACCAAGGAAAGTCAGAATTTTTAACTTCTGATCAAGGAATCACCGTTGGACTGGCGAAACGAGAAGGCAATCTGTACAGGATGATGATGAGAAAGAAAAAGGAGGAAGTGAGCCTGGCAGCAGTGTCAATTCGTACATGGCATGAAAGATTAGCACACCAAAACGTGAAGACGCGAAAGAAGCATTGGAAAAGAAAGGAATCAAGTACTTGGACGACTGGAACAGCTACTTGTGTGAAGGATGCACGTACGGAAAGCAGCATCGAGCCTCCCACCCAGCAAATGATAAAACTGCAAGTCAACCGCTGGAGTTAGTTCATGTGGACATGGGTGAGATGGACGAACGCTCGCTTGGTGGCGCTAAATATTTTCTGTTATTTAAAGACGATTACTGGCATTTCCGAACCGTTTTTTTTTATGAAAACAAAAGACGAAGCAGCAGAGAAACTGGTGAATTTTGTGAAGATGGCTGAAAACCAGCTGGGAAGAAAGTTGAAAGTACTGAAATCAGATCAAGGCAAGGAAATCAGAAATAGAAAGACAAGAAAATTTCTGGATAACCTGGGAGTAATGCACATACATTCAAACGTGTACACACCACAACAGAACGGACGCATTGAACGAGAGATGAGAACTGTAAAGGAAGCAGCGAAGTCAGCCTTATTTGCTGCGAACCTGGACTCAAATCTTTGGGCCGAGGCAATCTATTATGCAGTATTCACCGTGAACCAGACTGGGACAAGTTCAGTGAAAGGAAAGACACCAGCAGAATTGTGGTATGGCATACAAATCGACCTAAACAAACTGAAGACTTTTGGATGTGAATGCTACGTATTGATTCAAGACCACAAGAGAGGTAAATTAGATCGAAAGTCGGAGAAAGGATATTTTGTAGGGTAAGACGTGGAGTCACCAAGTTACCGAGTGTATCTCCCTCGCACCCGAGAAATAGTCAGCTCTGGAAATGTGAAGTTCAATGAAGAAAAAGAAACAAACCGAACTGAAGTTGAGACTGTGACAGCCGAAAACCAAACTGAAGTAAAGATGGAAGAATCTGAAGAAGACGAAAACGAAAAAGAAGGACCATCTTCAGATGAGTACGAAAAAAAAAATGTGAGAAGAAAAGATGAACGAATCAAGACACCACCGAAGAAATCACCTGAGAAAAGACAGCTACGAGACCGGAGCAAGTTGAAAGTGCTCCTATTTTGTATCCACAAATTGTTTAAATAATAATTGTAAATTGACGATATAAAAATAAATCGTTGTTTAAAATCAATTGACCAAAAATCCTTGGAGATTCCACGACTCATTTCAACAGTTATTTAATTATTAATTAAATTCGAGGCGAATTTCGATCGATGACGTCACATGTGTCATAAAGTCGAATAAAGACGGCAACAGCGTAAAATCATCAGCTGATTTCTTTCTCTTCTTTCCATTTTCCGATTGTTTTAACCGCTTATTGTAAACAGCTTCGGACACCAATTTACCTTTCCAATATTTTCTTTTTTTACTATCACTTACTTCCATAGTTAAAATAAAATATAAATTCACTCTGATTTTTTTTTGTTTACGTCGGGTCAGCAGTTACTCATACAATCACACTGTACCCGTGCCAGATGTGCGCTAGCTACCAACACAAAAATTACTAAACACTAACGCGCTGTTGCCGTACTTACGGGAGAGTTTAGTAATTATTTATTTCGTAAAAAAAATTTATTTCATCGTAAAAAAAAATTTTTTGGAACTAAATATTATTCTATTATAAGTAGATTTAATAAATTTACAAAAACAAGTAAATTTATTGAATATTTTATCAACGAAATTTTGGTATGTAAGAGTTGCAATCTTGCGAAAACACAATAGAAAATCATCAAGATCCCCTAGACAGATAATCGGTCTCGAACCTCCTTAATATAGATTGGGCAAGTGACAGTAAGGCTACTAGAGAGCTCAAGTATGCATCTTGGGATATGGGTCTAAGGCAGATGATAAATGAACACACAAGAATTACCCAGAGTAGTGCTTCAACTGTTGATCTAGTTTTTACTAATATAAAAAGGATAGAATGTACTGTTGCACGAACACCAAAAATTAGTGACCACGACTGGAATATAGCTATCATTGATAATACCTCTCAAAAAACAACATTGAAAAAGAACAACGAAAACTTATAGATTATGACAAAGTGGAAAATAAATTAATGAATTGTGAATGGAGTTATGACAGTACAAATATTGAAGAAATTTATAAGCAATTTAACGAAAATATCAACAAATTGTTACAGGAAGCAACGGAAGTTCGTGAAATAACTATCAGGGAACATAAAGATTGGTTTAATGCAGAGGTCTATATGGCTATAGAAGAGAAGACCAGAGCATATCAACAATATGCACTTACTAAGGAATTGGATGACTGGACAGTATACAAAAAGAAACGCAATATATGTATGGGTGTTATAAAAAGAATAAAGTTGTCATACATAAAGGACCAAATAGAAATTAACAAAAATGATCCAAAGAGGTTGTGGAAATTTCTAAAAGGGTTCTTAGAAGAAGAGAAAACCAAGGAAATACATGAAATTGCACTTGAAGAAGGGCTTTACAGCTCACCCTAGATAGTTGCAAATAAATTCAACAATTACTTTGTAGAGAGTATTGAATGCATAGTAAGGTCAATAAAGAAGGAAAAAGGAATTGAGTACTATATAGAGAATATTGAATGCACTGCAACATGGAGTAGTTTTGAGAGAATCTCGTTGAATAAATTAAGAAATACTCTGGCGGAAATAAAAAAACTGAACAAAACAGAAAATATAAATATTGAAATAATAAGAAAAATGTTCTCAGTCATAGGCTTTCCATTGTTGCATATGGTCAATACTTCCTTGGAATATGGGAGATTCCCCTCGTTGCTAAAAACAACAACTGTGATACCCATACCAAAGACTAAAAATACTAAGTTGTGCACTGAAATGAGACCAATCAATATGTTACCTGATGTCGAAAAGATATTGGAAAAGGTAGTGTATAAACAAATGGTGGATTACATCAAAATGGCGGGAGTTCTATCGAACAAACAAGCCGGTTTCCGTGAAAAGCATTCTACGGAAGATGTCATACAGTTAGTCATACAAGAATGGAAGAAGAATAGAGATAGTAATAAACATACACTTGCAGTATTCCTAGATTTGAAACGAGCGTTTGAAACAGTAGACAGAGGTATTTTGTTGAGAAAACTAGAGGCATATGGTTTTGCAGGAAAAGTAATCAAGTGGTATGAAAGCTATCTACAAGACAGGCACCAAATGGTGAGATGGCAGATGTGTGTTTCAGAGGAGGAGATGATACAACGGGGAGTCCCGCAGGGTAGTATACTCGGCCCGCTGCTTTTCTGTATCTATGTTAATGATGTAGTCAAAATACTTAAAAATGTTGAAATAATGCTATTTGCGGATGATGCGTTACTGTACATCACTGGGGAGAATGTACCTCATATAGTATCAAGTATGAATGAAGAACTAGAGAATGTTGATAAGTGGTTGAAGTGCAATAAATTAAAGTTAAATACTGATAAATCGAAATATATGTTGATAATGTCAGAAAACAATTATCAGAGGTTTATGCAGGAAAACTTAAAAATAATATAGATGAAGTGGAACTGGAATGTGTGAATCAGTATAAATATCTTGGGGTAATTGTAGATAGAAAATTATGTTTTGGTCCGCATATAGAATATACCTAGCACCAAAAAAATTGGGAATAAAATAAATTTCTTGAATCGTGTCTCATTTGATTTCCCAGCTGATGTAAAAATAAAATTGTACAATGCAGTGGTTCTACCGCATTTTAAATACTGCTCGACTTTGTTTTACATGGCGAAGCAAGGAGAACTTGATAGGTTGCAAGTACTACAGAATAGAGCAATGAGAACAATTTTACGTTGTGGACCGTTGACACATATCGACCATATGCTGCGATGGTTGAATTGGTTGAATGTAAGGCAATATTTTAAATATAATGTCTTTATATTTATCTTTAAGGTCACAAAAGATTTAACTAATCCAGAACTAAAACAGTTCCTAATGTACAACAGCGATAAACATGAACATGCTACGAGGTCTGCCGGAAATTTTCACCTAACCCGAGTAAATCCAGAGTTAATGAAGAACAGCATATTTTTTAAAGGCATAAATGAATATAATGGATTACCATCTGAAATCAAAAACTGTAAAAAATTGTTTTCTTTTAAAAAGGCTGCAAAAGAACATATATTAAGAATGTAATATTATTGGTTCTGTAATTAATTAATTATACAAGTATATATATACTTTTATTATAATTTTAGGATAGAGTTTTTTTTTCTTTTTTGTTATACTATAATGTAATTAAATTAGTGAAACTAAATAAAGCTTATATATATAATGGGAAAGGATTTTCTTTCATGAATAACACTGAATTGTTTCTAGAATATAGAAGTTTTTACTAATTACTACTCTTACCTAGAATATAGAAGAAACAACATTCAAAGTTGCTATTCACGTTGTTCATCTGTAGAGTAGAGCGCTTAGTTTGATTACACTAACGATACATTCCTTACAGAGGTCTGACTTACCGACCTGAGTTTACAATAGAGCGCTAAGTTTGATTACACTAAGGATACATTCCTTACATATATATAAATTAAACGAACACAATAGGAACTCGCGTAAAGTCTAGTACGTCATTTTCGATTCTTCTGGAACTTTCGGTGTCTGTATAAATACTTGTTGACGTGGTCAGTGACAGTAGTTTACAGTTAGCTTCCGAACGAGTAATATAAATACCGAACTACGATATACCGAGTGATATAAGTACGCAACTAGAAAAGTCGTTACAAAAAGTTTATTCTGAATGTTTGTAATATTTAATTAGTTAGTTATTAAAAAGTTTTATATTAGATTAGAATTTTTAGAATAATAATTAATTAGTTTTAATGTTAAGATTTGAATTTTAGAATATTATTTAAATTAAAAAAATTGTAAATTTTATTTTTTGGAATTTACACGACATTGTATTGTATTTCATCCCCCAACAGATCATTAAGTACATATTTTTATTATCCCAACAAAACATTACACAATACAATTCCATTAATTTAAAATTATTTTTTAATTTAGATATTAATTTTTTAATATTAAACAGCATGAAGTAACTTTACTCAGTGTAAGTTCCAAAAAATTAAATTTACAATTTTTTTTATTTAAATAATATTCTAAAATTCAAATCTTAAAATTAAAAGTAATTAAATATTTGACTTACAGAATAAACTTTTTAACTATAAGAATCTACAGTTTTGTTTTACACATTGTGATGAAATGTCTAAATTCACTCACTTCTATTTTAAATATTGTTGGTAGTAAAACTGGTCGGAGATTTATGAAACATTGTTAAATATTTAAAAAATAATAAAACACACTTTTAAATGTTTCAAAATAGAATATATTATTTACTCTACAATTGTTTCGGTTTTACAAAACCTTTTTCAAGAGTAACAGGATATTACTAACATTAAGAGGTTCTTAACATCTATTTATACCTAATTGAGAGTATGTGATAAAGGTAAAGGTAAATGGGCAGGTATTTTGGAAAATCCTAATATTGGCTACTTTGAACTATGTTTGTTTATTATACTGGTAAGTCTGGCGTCTATTATCGGTGTATTGATAAAATTTTGTTGTTCATTGACTAAATTATCATTATTTTTTAAAGATTTTCCAAAATACCTGCCCATTTACCTTTACCTTTACCACATACTCTCAATTAGGTATAAATAGATGTTAAGAACCTCTTAATGTTAGTAATATCCTGTTACTCTTGAAAAAGGTTTTGTAAAACCGAAACAATTGTAGAGTAAATAATATATTCTATTTTGAAACATTTAAAAGTGTGTTTTATTATTTTTTAAATCTATTTTAAAATTAATCAATGCCATTTAAATAACTGCATTTACCATCATTTATTATTCTAAATTCATACAATCTTGATTAGTATTATTATTTTAAAATGCTACAGTCTTTTCAAAACAATTTCCAAAACTGTACTTCCAAAAAATATATATTTTTTTTAAAATATATTTCTTTGTTATTTAACATTTATATATATATATAAAAGTAACTGCAGTAATTGATCACTTACTTTTTCCTTTACCTTACATTCCCTATACGTGTTTGTCGAAGAATACGTAGGTCAAGAACTATTAACTGAAATCCAACACATTAGGTTATCTCAGTTGTTGATATATGGCAGTGAAGAATGACAATTCCTAAAATCCTCCCCCGTCCTTTCCCTTTTGTAGTATAGTTTTAGCTGCTCTTGACATTCAAAATTTAGTGAGCGAAACACGTGTCTGCATTTTTAAAAGCGTTGTGTTTAGTTGAGGTAAGACCTTTGTTTTTTTGCTTACTTCATTCACCACAGTCTCCTTTTATATTTATTTCTGTTTGAGCCATTGAACTATAGGTTCGCAGCAATCATTTGTTTGTATCGAATGAAATCTGACAATTGGGGGTAAAATTACCTAGAAACGTTTATGAATCAATTCGGAGAGGTGTAATTTTTCTCAAAACAGCCTAACTGTAAAGACCCTTAAGGGTGAAGTAAACGAAAAGCGAATGAGTATATGTTATTAAAAGGTCACCCTGACTATTGTTGCTTAAATACTATGCACCACCGTCCACAGTTGGACGGGTTAAGCTAGTCATATATAAATCATCATTTATTTTTTGTTAAATTACTTTAGAATGGTCAAATTAGGAACTGTTATTATTATTATATCCGTTATGTTTGATAAATAATCAACTAAATTGAATGTCATTTATGATAACTTATTGATTTTTATTTATTTACCTTCTTTTTGTATAAATTTATTTCAACTGTTTCATACACTAAATGAAATTCGCCATTTAGAATTAAACCAATTGCCGATAAGAAATTTGTTATACAGAATAAAAAATTGAACTAATTGAAAACAAAAATAATGTCAATAATAAGTTAGAAGATATGTAGATGTTAACGTAAATTTCTTTGATAGATTTATAAACCTTTGCAAAACTCAGTTTAACACAGACCAGATTAATTTAATAAATATAGGCTTCAAATATAACTTGAAATCCACTATTAACAAAACTGCCTTAGAAGTTTTGGCTGTAGAAACAGAATTAGCTTTACGAGATACAAAAAATAGCTGTATTAATATGTTTAAATAAAAAATGTTTTTTGCAAAATTTGTTAAGAAATGAATTAGAGGCTCCTAGATCTAATTACTTAAATAAAAAATGTAAAATAGCTAATTGTTTGAAATTATTAACCAAAAACCATAATTTAATTTTTACGAAAGCAGACAAAGGTAACACGGTGATTGCTATCTTTATATACAAAAAGTTAATACCTTCTTAGCTAACAATAGTTTTTCTAAATTATCTAAAGATCCTACTCAGTTGTTCCAAAAAGAAATCATCATCAAATCCATCGAAATTATACGGACTTATAAAACTACACAAGAAGAATTATCTTATTAGGCCGGTAGTATCTTTCATCCAAGCCCCATGTTTTCCATTAAAAACTGATTGGAACTAGTGAACAATATTTCTAAATTAAAATTACCACCTAACAGCAAGTTTGTTTCTTTCGATATTTGAAATCTCTTTCCGAGTATTCCGCCTAAAGAGGTAGTTCAAATTGTAGTCTTTTAGTTGACAATCGGGTAAATCCAGTTATAATTGATGATTTAATTTCTACGTTAAGTACCTGCCTCAAACAAAATTACTTTATCTTTGATAATGTTTATTACCAACAATAGGAAGGATTAGCGATGGGAAACCCAATGAGTCCTATTTTAGCCGAATTGTTTCTTCACAATTTAGAAAAGAAAATTTCCAGTAACATTTTGTTTAAAACTTGTTGTTTTTATTATTACCGTTATATCAACGATATTTTAGTTAGCTTTACAGGTACGGATAGACAATTATCTAGTTTTTTCAACTTTTTGAATAAATTACACCCTAAGATAAAATTCACTTTAGAGTTAGAACATAACAAATCTATTAATTTTCTGGACTTAACAATAACAAATTCAAACAATTTACATACGTTTTCTATTTTTCATAAAAATTCACATACAGATACAGTTATCCATGCTAACTCTACTCACCCTTGGTCTCATAAATTAGCCTTCTTTCATTCAAGCTTACATAGACTAGTAACTATACCAATGTCTCAAGAATGTTATAAAAAGAATTAAATAGAATTGATGTGATTGCAAGAAATAACGGTAATAATTGTTCTTTAGTTTTAAACTTGTTAAATAAAAAATTAGCCCATAAAACTGGCAATTCTAGTCTATGCCGTTGTTGGTGTCAATCAATTATTAAAACTCGTTATAATTCAATTACGTACTTGGGAAATATATCGACCAACTTAGGCAAACATTTATCTAAATTTACAAATTGTTCGATTTCATTCAAAATAAATTAGGTAAAAGTTTGATTAATAACAATGATCCTACCAATAACTACATTGTGGTACGTGCAACAAATCTTATATTGGCCAGATTGGTAGAGCCTTTAAGGATAGGATCTCTGAACATAAGAATAGTTTCATTAAAAAATATTCCCATTCTACTTACGCAGAACATTTATTATCAGAGGCTCACCAATTTAATGAAAATTTCGAGATTTTACATATTGAAATGAAAGGCACAATATTAAATCTTTTAGAGTGTTTAGAAATAAATAAATTTAATAAGTTAGGATTAATTATAAATGACTAAATTGATGTTAATAATTCACCTCTTCTAAATTTATAAATCTTATATAATATTCTCCTCTTCTAAATTTTATAAATCCTAGGTAATATAGTTTGTCCCCTTCTTCCTTTTATTTTTAGTTAGTTTCACCCGAGGAAGCCACAGTGTGGCGAAATGGTTATTGTGGTCAATAAATCATTTTTTTAACTTAAAAGTTTGTGTTTTATTAGTATTTGTAAGTTTGTCATTTATGAATACAGGCACCCGGATACCTGGTTGGAAAATTCGAGTACTCTTTTCAAATTCAAAATTTTTGTGGTATATTTATAAATAAATAAAATATAAAGAAATATTTTACTGCATACCATAGTGGAAAATCGTTTAAATCGTGGGGATCCGAGAGATTATTAACACATATTTTGTAGCAAACAATATAGTCAATAATTACGTTGATAGACATCCGGGTACCTGGTTGGTAACACAAGGGTTAACTTTGTATCACACAAGGAAGAAAAACCACTTGATGTATTTCTTATTAACCTCAAAGATAAACTGAAGAATTGTTAATGTAGCTCATTACAATATTCCAAATCAAGAGGTGTTATTCATAAGGATAAGAGGTTACACCAACTGCTTGAAGAAAATGATCTAACATCACAAAAGCAGTGATTGTGTTAACGTGAAATAAAAAGAATAAACCAAAAAAAGATCAGAAAAGAAGGTTAAAAAGGTTACATTGTTGAAAATTTGATACACGTGAACTAACAATTATCAATTTATTTGTCTTTTGGTTACGTATAACGTCCCAGATGAAAGTTTGTGACCTCCAGCAGAGGATGGGACCATTGGCTCAGGAAAAAAAAAATCGCAATGAGGTAACATTTGTACCTTTTTGCAACTAACAAAACTTTATCTTTTAATATACGATACAAAACTTGTTGGTTTCAGTTTGCGATTTTGTGAACGTTTCAAGCTCCCAGTCGAACAGTGGCCCTTGGCTGTGCTTTGTCGAGGCCATTACTTAGATAAAATGGCGCCAGAGTCAAAATTGTGGGAAATACTTTCCCAGTTTGAGTTCATTGATATAACTTCCGGATTCATTAGTATTCGTTATTACTGTAGTAATATAATGAACACGACGAAATAACCTATTTTTATTATTTAATTAAAAAATGTAAACTCTGAGTCTGAAATAATTTGCAGTCTATGTAGTCAAAACTAAGCATATTAATAATGCTGAGGCATTCCTTCATCAGCCTTTTGTCGAATATATTGTTATTCTTCCCTTGGTAACGATAATTTTTTGAAACGGAGGGTCTGGCTGCACATAAGTTTCTCGATTT
Source organism: Agrilus cyanescens (assembly GCA_947389935.1). NCBI lineage: Eukaryota > Metazoa > Arthropoda > Insecta > Coleoptera > Buprestidae > Agrilus > Agrilus cyanescens. Next base: position 19,376,275 of record OX376706.1, read on the forward strand.
TTTAGAATTTCCATACCTATATGTACGTATTTTGAAAAAAAATATTCGTTTCATTTTTACACAAAATATAACCACCCTTGATACACAAATGTAATACACGAATATCAAATAAAGTAAGGGAAGCAGTAGTAGACGAAAGTAAAATAAATTGTTGCGATATTATTAATTGCCAATCCTAAGCAAGCAGTTGAAAAGAGCGAGAACGAAGTTGAAGGCAAATTCTCTACAATTACATACTGGATAAAACTTACTACTGGACTTATTCGGTATTCCTCTCTGGCTTCTTTTAATAAGAACGTATGTTAAAACACAAGAAACAATGCATAAACATATCGACAAAATAAAAGTCAATCCAAAGAAGCCTAATACCATAAAGGCACCATCTAGAGCGGCGAAATTTTCATTGACGCAACTCAAACTGCAATCAACGCACGAACAGGAAGCTGTATCGTTCTACAAAAAATTAAAAAAAGTAATCGTTTATAAAATTTTAAAGCTAATAGCACCACTGTATTTATTTATTTATTCACTTAGTAGGCCCTTTTATAAATATACTAATTAATTAACAGCTACGTCGTACAGTTACAATGTGTACTTACATCGAAACGTTCGTTGCAGTTTACTGCCTTTGGATTGAGTACTGATGAATCATTGTTTCTTGAGGGTATGTAATTTATAGTAAATGGAATGTATGGGTTTTCAACTCCCATATAAACAAACCACCTAAAATATTATAAAAATAAAAAGGGTACTCAAAACTTCAACTGAATTATAAGTCTCTCCAATTTTATTTGGTTTCAGTGACATACAATTAAACAACCAACTTTTTTGTAATAATTCATTATGAATGTTAGTTCTAACAAAATTATACCTTTGAGGGGTGCAAAAAGTTGAGCCCCATTCGCCACAAGCACTGTCCATAACCACTCCTCCAGAACTTGGCATTGCTACTCCAATACAGGAGTCGTATGTATTATTCATGTAGAACTCGCTGATTGTAACGTCCACTTCCGTTATGTATGCTAGAACGTAATAGACGTGGTTCATGCACAATATTGCAAAATTAACAAAAATACAAATCTTAGGTCAGATTTAAACTTTCTACGGTGCAGTTCTTGTGAAACATAATCTAGTACTTAATGAAATACAGAATATAAATGTTCACAGATTTATTCAGAAAAACATAACAGTTGTTTCTGGCTTTGCCCACTATTACGGATGTTATTATTCTCAAGCTAGCGACTTTTGTCTCCGCAAATTTTCGCATCAAGGTTAATATGTTTATATGAAAATGCGCCCATGGTGCGATGCTACAACCGGAAATCATGCAAGCAAAGAGTACATGTTGTTGTATGATCTGAATTATAAAGAAAAAAGTAATGAATCAAACACTTTGAAACTAATCCCTCATCATAACTAAGATAAGAACTTGCATAAAAAGAGGAGCAGTAAATTTGTTTAATTTCTGTCTTATTTTAGAAACGGTTCGATTGAGGAAGTCTTTGATGTCTATTTTAGTCTTCCGCTGCAAGTAACTACATTAAAACCGATAAAGCAATAATTGTTACAAAAGTGTTATTACTCATCGTAATAATTTCAATAGTTGGAACACTTGGAAGTGTAAATAGAAGATTAATGGCGCCGAGCACAAAAGACCAACGGCGTGTAAGGAGATTCAGTGACGGTCAGATTGACAGGTAGGTAGGCGGAAACATTATCACTGCAATAAATAGAAGAGCAAATAAAATTGTTTTACCAAATCATAAATAACCACGTCTCACCCCTACTAATTTGCAACTATTTGAAGCTACCCTCCACCGCCACCTCCTGGCTAATAAACCCCACCCCGAATGGGCTAAGCTTTGCCACTGCATATCTTATGATCTATGGACTTTGAATCTCCTAAGACGCCGCTTATTATAACACATTTGAATTTTTCTCCAACATTATAAAAATTGCGAATACGTGGCGAGCGATAGCAAAGAGAAAAAGAAGGCGTTCAGAAAGTAATAATTAGTAACTAAGTGAATAGTTAGAGTTAGAAACGTTTTAGTAAATTTTTGAACATCCTATACAGTTACAAAAAATCTGGAACATTCTGAAATATTCTAATGCACTACTGTCACTCCCTGATTAAAAAAAAACTTGAATATTGTTGTTCAAATGTTCATTCTAGATAATTCCCAAAAAGTTAGAAACATTCTAGATCATCACACTGTAGTGTTCGTGGGTTTATTAGATTTTTATTTACTTGACTAAAGTACAGGAACACAATTTATTTATACTTATTTAATAATAACTACTTCAAAACAATATTAATTAATACAGAACTTAGCTTACTATTTATTTACAACACTCACTTTTATGCGCGTCTCTATTTATTCGTCTCTTCACTTTTAACACTGTCGATTTATTTCGGATGTTACCACTGTCACGGTCAATTTATTACTAACTCATTGTCGAACGTTTTTCTTCTTTTATATCATCATCGAATAATCCAGAAAAGTCTCGAAGTTTGCTTACATTGTTTACGTTTTTCGGCGGGCCGCTTAATTACTTTCCAGGAAGGTAGGTACGGAACACACGTACAAAAATACAACGCACACTGCCGACACCGGCCTTGGCTAGTAGAGCAAGCCGGAATGCATATAAGCGTACCCGGTCGCACACAAGCACGCTCGCGTTCGCTATACTGCCCCCTCCTTAAGGTTGTTTCGTCCCGAAACATTTTCACGTTACTTATCGCAGGACCATGCCGCAATCTGCAGAACTCGCCTTCACGACATCCGCTCCGGTTGTTGGCGCGAAGTTGTACGTGGTATCTAATTTGGAAAATAACTTGCTTGGCAAGCCAGAAATTAGACAGCTAGACTTGATCGCCGAGATTCACAATTTATGCGTTACAGAGTCCGCGAGCCCGGAAGTGACCGAAGACCCAGCGTTTTTGAAAAAATTTGACAGCGTTTTCAAAGAGCTCGGCAACTTGAAGAGAGAGCTAAAAATTCATTTGAACGACCGTTTTCTCTCTCTACCCCCCGCCCGGTCGCGATTCCCCTAATGCCGAAGCTCAAAGCGGTTCATGTGTACGCGTCTCCCGTTTGGCGTCAACTGCGCGTCGGATTATTTCTCCCAGATTTTTTTCCGGAATATTCGCAGACCTACCAAATGTAAGCGTCCACATCGACGATGTACTTATACATGCTAATGATAGACAAGAGCACGACGCTACTCTGAGGACGGTGCTCGAGCGTTTAAAAAAAAGGGGCGTCACGTTGACCCAGATAAATAAACCCATGAAATTATGTATATCATATTTTGCCACTGTCCTTTTAAAAGCCTGCGCGAGAAATAGCTATAATATCGTAGTTTGGCTATTGATATAGGTAGGGCACAACTTGTATTAAACTAAGTCTGTAAACACTTAAACATTTGACCGGTTGTAGATTAGTTTGCATCGAGAGGCTTGATAAACACGTGCTTTGAAATTCCTAGTATTCTTCAGTAAAAAACATGGCTAACTTGAGGTAAGTTAAATTCTGAAAACGTTTTTCAAAAACTAATATTGAGGCAAATTATTTTAGACTTATATTGCATGGGATAGATTAAAACTATTTAGACGTTGATATAGTTTATAATTTTTGTTTTATGACAGTTTTTTTGGCGGTGTCCTTTTAAAAGGGCAGTGGCAAAATGCGCTGCTATATAGATTTTTATTTTAGAAATCTCTGGTTAAAACCTTTGACTTTCAATGAGCTTATGGAAGAAGCGGAAGATTTTGATCTTGATCCAGAGTTAATTCCGGATGAAATAGTAATTTTTCCACCAGACGATGACGGAGTAACAGATGAAGACAGCGGTGAAGAAGATAACATCGTCATAAATAATTTCCCTGGGCCACAACTCAGAGCTAAAGCTGAGGCGGTGTTCCATGGTACTAAAAGTAATTCCGATTATGACAGCGAGGACGACCTTCCATTGTCACATTTCCTTAAGCGAAAAAAAGTATTCAGGCCAAAAAAACATACAGAGGAACTTAAATGGACCAAAAACGATATAAAGTCAGATATGCCCTCCTGGGCCCTTCCTTATGGCCCCAAGCAGGAAATATCACCCATAGAAACTTTTTTTCTATTTTTTGACGATGATATCATAAACATGCTAGTAACGTACACTAACCTTTATGCTAACAGTAACAATCGTGCTGGTGACTTAACAAACAACGAAATGCGCTGCTTTATTGGCATTTTGTTACTCAGTGGATATAATTGTCTTTCTCGTCGCGTGATGTATTGGGAAAATTCGCCAGACATAAATAATACTCTGATGTGTAAATCGATGTCAAGAAACCGCTTTCGACACATTATTCAAAATATACATTGCTGTGATAACCAAAACTTGAATAAAGACGATAAATTTTCAAAAATCCGTCTATTTATAGAGAGCCTAAATAAGAATTTCATGGATCTTGCTCCTTTGGAGGAGCATCACTGCGTAGACGAATCAATGATTCCCTATTATGGACGCCATCCAACCAAGCAATTTATTCGTGGTAAGCCAATTCGTTGGGGATATAAGATGTGGACAGCTACGAATAGATTAGGATACATTGAGTGGTTCGAACCCTATCAAGGATCCAAAACCAAACTGAAAAATACGATGAATTAGGTTTGGGTGCTAGTGTAGTTTTGGAGTTTGCAGATAATTTGCCGCGGGCTAAATGCAACCTAAATTATCATTTATTTCAAATGAACGGGTATATTCGTGAAAACCGTGTTCCAAAAAACTGTCCTATAAAATTGAAAGACAAAATGAAAAAAGAACAACGGGGTAGTTTTGATTTTGCAACAACTGAGGACAACAAACTAATGGTGTGCAAGTGGCATGATAATAATATCGTGACAATTGTCTCAAATAATACTCAAGTTCTTCCGACGGTACAAGTGAAAAGGTTTTCTCAAAAGGACAAAAAATCATATATGTCCCGCAACCAATTCCAATAAAAATTTATAACGAAAATACGGGGGGGGGGGGTTGATCGGGCCGATCAAAACAAGTTTATATCGGGTATCGATTCGTGGAAAAAAATGGTACTTTCCACTACTGTGCCACTTTGTGGATATGGCAGAACAAAATGCCTGGCGCATGTATAAAGTGATTGGCGGTAAATTAGACCATCTTGGTTTTAGACGATGTGTAGCTATAGGAATTTTAGAATCATTCAAGAAAGGTAATCATTAGCAGGATCTAGCAAACCTAGAGATGCACACCCCTATTCAAAATATGATGGAATAGACCATATGGTTTTATACCAAGATAAACAAACTCGTTGTGCGTTATGTCACAAAAAATCAAATTTTGTGTGTAAAAAATCTCCACCCCAAAAAGTGTTTTTTATTGTATCACAGCAAATAAATTCTCATATATATATACTTGTATTGATATGTAGACATTTTGCATACAAATTTTCTATTTTGTAATAGTTTTAGTATTTTCAAATAAAACATTCTGTCGTTGAGAAAAGTGTTTCATTTTGCCACTGTCCTTTTAAAAGAACAATCAATTCCAAAGAAATTAACGGCTAGGTACAAACTTTTTTACCATTTTATTTCTTTTTAACATAAAATAAACGTATAATTCTGATTAAACCATAATTTTACTATTTTAAGTGTTTTGGCAAAATAAGGTATATGGCTTTTAAAAGGACAGTGGCAATATCTGGGAACAAAGGAAAATGCGTTTTTGCGTCCAAGGAGGTCACATTCCTTTGGCATCTCATCTCGGAGCGTGGCATCGATATACTGCCAAAGCGTATAGCTGCAATCGCGAGCTTCCCAGTGCCTCACAACAGAGATTCGCTCCAACAGTTCCTAGGTATGGCAAACTACGTCGGTAAATATATTCCAAACAAATCCGCCGTCGTCGAGCCCTTGCCCTCCTTGCTGAAAAATAACACGCCGTTTGTTTGTTGGCTTAATCCACAGCAAGGGGCTTTCGAAAAAATAAAAGATTTAATAAATAAAGCTCCTACTTTAGCCCACTTCGATTATACAAAGAAAATCATTGTCCAAGCCGACGCATCAGGCTACGGGCTCGGCGCGGCGCTGATGCAGAAAAACGCGGATAAAAGTCGCGATATCGTGGTATAAACTCTCACCCCATGCGAGCTTCGCTACAGTCAGATTGAGAAAGAGGCTCTCGCGTTAGCGTTCGATACAGAGCGCTTTAAAGAGTACATAACTGGCATCGACGTCACACTGGAAACCGATCATAAGCCGCTCATCCAGGTGTTACAAGCTAAAGCTTGAGACGAGCTGACCCCGAGGCTTCAGACAATCCACTTAAGGTTAATGCGTTATAATTATTACGTAAATTCTATCCCTGGGAAGGATTTGATTTTAGTGGACTCCTTATCCAGAAATCCACTCGAGAAATCGGAGGAAGTCGGGGACGATCTAAGCGAAGAAATCGACTGTTACGTGAAATTTGTTCTTGAGTGTTTGGCAGCGATTTGGGGCATGTTGAGTAAAATCGCGAACGACCAGCACACCGATCCCATTTGTAAAAAACTGATGGAATATCAACTGTCGAGCTGGCCCTCAAAAAACCTAATGTCTAGCAATACCCTGCCTTATCTTCAGTACAAAGACAGAATTTCCCTGTGCAACGAGGTTTTACTTTTCGACACAAGGATCATTATTCCTCTCTCATTGCAGCCGGAGATCATATCGAAAATACACGAGGGCCACCTCGACATCAGCAAATGTAGGGACAGAGCGAAACAGTCTGTGTGGTGACTCAGAATGAGCTAACAACTAAGTAGTCTAGTCGAGAAATGCCCAGCGTGCATCGAACAAAGGCAATATCCACGCAAGAAGTTTCCCGATCGCCCGTGGCAGAAAGTAGGCCTCGATTTGTTTTATGTCGACCGGTGGTACTTGATCGTGACAGACTATTATTCTAGGTATTTCGAGATATGCTCGTTAAAAACCATGACAGAAAGGGAAGTCATCGACAACTGTAAAGACGTTTTCAGCCGTTTCGGCATCCCAGAAATCGTCCGCAGCGACTGCGGTACCCACTTTTCCTTACAGTTCCGTAAGTTCGCGAATGAATACGATTTCAAACATATGACGAGCTCCCCTAAATTCTTACAAAGTAATGGCGCAGCTGAGGCTGCAGTAAAAACCGCCTAGAAAATCATAAAAAAGTGCGACGACGTAAATCTAGGGCTACTTTCTTACCGATCGACCCCGCTGGAAAACGCGTACTCACCAGGCGAAATGCTTTTTTCTCGAAAAATCAGATCTCGCGTTCCATTACTTTCCGAAAATCTCGGTATGTTTGTAAAGCATTCCGAAGTAGCCACGAAAGAAAAATTAACAAAGGAAAAGCAAGAAACATCGTACAATAAACGCCACCGCGCAACGAAACTGCGCGATTTAGAGCCAGGCAAGAGAGTGTGGGTGACAGATGCACGCGTATATGGGAAAATTGTAGAGCGAAACGAAGCACCGAACTCCTTTATTGTAAAAACAGAGAGGGACACTACGATCCGGCGGAACCGCTACCACGTCATCCCCGCTCCTCTCGTTAATGGCCAAAACACACGCGAATATCCTCTGGCAGTCACCAGGCCGGTTCGTAAAGAGTGTGGGAATGCGACAAGCAGCGAAAATTCTCTCGTAATCGTTAAGGTGGTCCAGAAAGAGTTAACGACGATGCGAATAGAGCCCCGTCTTCGCCACACACCGGCGAGGCCGAGCAGTTTTCCGACGCCAACCCCTCGGATGCCGCCGAAGGCGGTGGAGCGGAACGGGGGACACCCGTATTGGCGGGAAGCAATTTGGCCGTGTCCGCTAACGGCCTGCGTAGGTCGACCCGGGTGGCAAAACCCCCGGAGCGGTACTCGCCTTCTACCCTGAACAAAATTTAAAGCGTCTCGAGGCGATAAGCCGAACATTGTACTGTATCAACGTTTATTGTTTGTGTAGTGTTTCTCCCCAATAACTGGTTTTATTACGTATCAGAATTATACATCAACTGTGTACAGAAAGAGGCACACATCGACTGGCCTCGCGGTATTCGCAACCAGTCGCGCGTGTCGCGTACCTACCTCAACACACACATACAGCCATGCCGAGGCAGTCCTCAGCTTCATTGCTCCCAAACACTACAGTTTGTTTTCCTATACTGTATCGTCATGTATTTTATTCTATCTAAATGTATTCGGCATGTTTCCGATCACATCAACAACTCTAATTATTACTTAGCCACATCTGTAATCACTATAAGGCATATGTATTTGATTTGCTTGTTCTTAATAAAAAGAGGGAGATGTTGTGTGAGTACGTCCGAGAGACAGTGCTGCGTCGGCAAGTGGGGGAAATCGGGCATCGCGCTGTATAGCAGCGCGAGGGCGGCAGTCGACTGACGCTCGCCACACTCACGGCATCTCCGGGTTTAACCTCACTGTTGTATATAATCTCTTACCTCTCCTCTCTCCCTACTACAACACCACCATTGTTCTGCTTATGTAAAACTATTGTTGTAATAAAATTGCTTCTTCATTTATATTAATGTGAGTAAAATCATCCAACCACAATTACGTTAAATTTCTATAGGGGAACTCGGTAACTATACGAGATACAAAAAATTAATGTCGCATCCGCGATCTCATTAAAAGTTTATAATTTTCGAGTTCTTGATATGAGTCCATATCTTGGTTGTTTATTAAATTAAAAAAAAAAAACGGGTTTCACATTCTTGAGTAGTTTTTTTTACGTAGAATAAAGTTAAAATAATCATGAACTTTTGCGTTACAGCAAGTTGTTTTTTTTTTTTTAATGAGAATCATATTTTCAAAAATATGTATAATACATGGGGTTGCCTTTGCTGTCTAAGGGCAATAATAGCGAAAACAAGTTTTTTAGGCTTTCATTTGCTTTTTTATATTTATTCCTAAAATTAGGCGTCTGTCGTCTAGACACAATTAGCCTTTTGCCTGGAAAGATTTAAAAAAAGATCCGCTAGGGGCAGCACCGGTAGGGGTACATTTGGTTTGAGTTCTCTGTTGACAACAACGTCAAACGTACGTCATATTATTATTAGAATAAATAAATATTGTGACAAAAAATTCAATTTGTCAAATATGTACCTACTGGTGAAAAAATTCTTACATTCTGATGCTGTTATTCTGAGCTGTCGTTCACTTAACCACGCAGAACTATTTTGTTCAACTTCGATTTCAACAGCTCCAGGTTCGACTGGAGTTAAGTTCGTTACCAATTGCTCAACTTTTAGTTCTAAAATTAACTGTTCGTTTAGACTTAAATCATAATCATCATATTTTATGTTTAACAATGTATTCCACATACAATGAATTGCCTTTTTATTTTGAACAATTTGAACAAATCTTGACGATTTTTATCATAAATGAGAAAATGTCTTACCCCAAGTTACCACTACTAAATTTTTATCACTAGCGGACACGTGTTTCGCCCACTTCAAGCGTGGGCATTATCAACGCGAGACTAATAATGCGTTGATAATGCCCACGCTTGAAGTGGGCGAAACACGTGTCCGCTAGTGATAAAAATTTAGTAGTGGTAACTTGGGGTAAGACATTTTCTCATTTATTCATTTACCACTGTCTCCTTCTCTTTCTATTTTTATCATGGTTATCAATTAAATACTTGTTTTTTTTTTTCGAAACAAAACTTATGATTGATTTCTTTACGTGCTTGCGTTTGATAGAATAGCTAACAGTTAAAATATTGTCTGAATTAATGCCTCATTTTTTTCCTTTATTCCATTCTTTTAATTTTGATGTGCTTTTCAGTGGATCATAACCGTAACGTACAGTGTAATCCTCGAGTTTATAAAGTAAAGCAAGAATGTGAGAGCAGTTCTTTGAAAAAGATGCTGGACACTGACACTGAGCATTTATAAATTTGCTACTATTTTTATCTAAAGCTATACTTATTTTGTACTTCACAGTGACTCGAAAAGAAGATTGTAAGTACATCTGCTCTTAACTAATATGCTAAGTCATTCGCATTATCTTCCATATTTAACACAAAGTCACTCAAACAATATTGCCTTCCTCTTTGAAGTGCTTTCGAGTTACCACAATTCAGAAGCTGTTCGTCATCGTCAGATAAAGTAGCATTCAAATCTAAACTAGGATTTTTTTATTACTTGACACGGTTAAACCACGACATGCAAGCCATCGTTTTAAACCCTGGACAAGATGCACTTTTGCAAATTTCAATTTCGCTCCAGGTACATCATCTTCCGTTAATCCATTATAATTCTGTACAAAGAATATATTCTGTACGTTTGACGTTGTTCTCAACAGAGAATTCAAACGATATGTACCCTCCACCGGTGCTGCCTCTAGCGGATCTTTTTTAAATTTTCCCAGGAAAAAGGCTAATTGCCATTTTTAAATGCGTATTATTATATTGCAATTTTACATTTACGCTAATTTAGTCATAAATCTACAAAATGTCTTATGAAAGCTATGAAAAATACGACATGATAGAATGCTTTATTAAAAGTAATAACAATGCTGATATGTTATAAAGTTTTGTAGGCTTTCACGGCCGGCGTCTTGTAAATGATTGGCGTTATCTTCCGGGCTTTGAGGCCGTGGTCTAATGACTGTTTGGTAGTCTGACGTTCCGTCAGCAACTGCGGCTGACATCTTCAGGGATATTGCGGACGGCGCCGTTGTTGTCTGTTGTGGAGTGTTCTTCTTAGTTGTTCGCTGTCGTCTGCGACTGCCGTTGCGACAGTCTCGCAATTTATGCCAAAATATTGGTGGGCGGGGCTACTTATATACGTAGTGACGGTGTTTTCGCCTTCGCCACTGCTGCCAATCCGTCAATGTCAAGTCGCCAAATTGAAGCTGATTCTGATTTCAAGACGTCAAGCTTTACCTATTTTACATAGGCTTAAATTCAAGCCTTATACAATATAATAAGGAAATAGCCTTGTTTGAACCAGAAATGTGGATCTGTTTCATCAATAAGCAGTTGTTTGATTTGCGGTAGGATTGAATCTCATCGGTCCTTGTTCCATTGATTGATATAATTTAAATGGCGAAACTGTCTGGGAGAACATTTTTCAGGGTTCTGATGGAAGGCGAACGTGAGCGACTTATGATCTGTTAAAATTACGGGTCTCAATAAAATGTTGGAAGTGCTTAATGGTACGGTAAATCGCTAGAAATTCTCTATCGAAAACACTGTATTTGGTCTCCGCGTTGGAGAGTTTAGTAGAAAAAAAATGCTAGTGGCTCCCATCTCCCTTCGTGAAATTGTTGTAAAGCGGCGCCTAACCATCACAAAATATAACTATCGTAGCATTTGGTTATGGATGATGAAGGAGTGCAGTCTGTGCAAGCTGTCGCTTGCTTGTGTTAAATTCTTCATCAGCCGCGCTGTCCCGGTGCGTTACTTTTAATTTTCCTTTTAAGTAATTTATTCAGTGGTGAGTGCGTGCGTGCGGCATTTGGCAGGAAGTTTCTATAGAAATTTAGCGTACCCAAGAATTACCGTTCATGTATGGAAATTCGAAAAGGTCGAATGGTTTGTTATTGCTGTTTCAGATAGGATTAGGGAGCATTTTAACAGTTTTAAGTTAAAAAAGTGTACGTTGGCTTATGCTGAGCATAGAATTAGTTTTAGTCAAAATTTTAATAAGAAATTCAAAGTATTGCATATAGAAAACAAAGGGCAAAAGTTAAATCAATAAACAATACCAAGAAATAAACCGTTATTTTAAGAAAAGATGTAGTTTTGAGCGATCAAATTGGAAAAGCCAATTCACCGTTATTAAATTTAGAATTTAAAAATTTCCCTCCCCCTCTTTAGTTCTGTGTCGCTTACATAAGGAGGTCTCCGTTATTTGTTTTTATCTCAGGATATCTTCACCTGAAGAAGCCGCAGTGTGGTTAAACGATCGTAATGAACAATAAATTTTCGTTTTGAAACTTAAATTGTGTTTTATTTAGTGTTTGTTATTATACTATGAAGTTTCAACAGGCAAATACCTCAACAATTGAATATAATTAGGTAAATTTGGAGGAAGTCTCTAACTGTACGGAATCAAAACGACCATTTACTTATATCCTATTATAGCCAGGTTAAGTATCTCCCCCAAAATAGTTATATAATATATATAAACGGTTAATTTATGTTCTGTATATATATTTTTATGTAAGTGTTGGTATTTTATTCCGTTAATTAGACTGTTTATATGTTCAAATAAATTAAAACTAGAAAATTCGCTGCAATATATATAATTTACCTGATAGTGATATAGAATGAATCCACGCGTGAGAATTAAACTACTACTACTAAACCGAACTGAACAGTGCAAAAATTAACATTGCTAAGGAAAATAAGAAGACAGCTACCAAAGAGCAAGGAAACATCGCACTTCTTGGAATGCCAAAACACCAAGTGGCGCTTAAAAGAGAAACAACAGCCCAATTTACCCTTCATTCAGCAGAGATTTTACCAAAGTTCTGGAAAGGTTCGTAAACAATCCCGGATCTTTCTTCCAGATACTACTTGTGTTTCAAGTGCAGTTGGCGATCAAGAATTTAAAGGGAAACTCGGCAGCATGGTGGCGTCTTTACAAAGGATTCCTATTCCAATGAGAAGAATTTAAAACTATAATTCTGGCATAATATAATCATCCAGAAGTTCTAACCATTCTTACGGCTGAGCTATAAGGTCAGAAACAAGGGCATAAGGACAATAGTGAAACTTTTCTAATAAACAAAATCCAACTACTCTAAAGGCTCGAACAAAAAAAACCAGCTGAAAACAGTATACAATTACTAATCGAACTCTTGCATGCGGCGGTCCGCATCTTTCTGCAACCTCCAAAAGCAAATACTTTGGATGAATTACTTAGAAGAGCAACGGAGGTCGAGCGTGATCTCGCCCAAACTCCTGCCCCTTCGTCAGCTCGCAAACGAAAGGAACCAAACTTCCTCCAACGGCAGCTACGCCTCACTAAAGGATGAGTGTTCATCAATTTACACTTACCAGAACAACATTTTGCCAATTTGTTAATAGGAGACAAATATTAAAGCTTTTTTGGATACAGGAGCTGTCTTCAGCCTTACCACTATTCTGAAAAAGAATCTCATTCAGGGACAAATTGTAGTAAATGCCCAATCCACCTACAATTGGTTTGCAGTTACAAAACAAAAGAATGGCGGCACCTGAATAGCCTCACTTACGGTGAAGTTTCGCTCCTTCCTGCCATACCGGAAACTCTAAAGGCTATAGAAAACTGCAACATTTTCTCTATCTTAGGCCGGTATATTGGCAGATTCCAATGCATCCCGAGTCTCGCCCTCTCATCGCTTTCATCGAGCCGGATAATGGAAAATTCCACTTCAAACTTATGCCGTTTGGGTAGAAAGGAGCTCCCGCAACGTTTCAACGAAACAGAACAGAAAGTGTTGGCATGAAAAGTGTGTCTTCAGATCATGGACGTTGATTTACTTAGAACACCCCGTTCCCCAGTCAACTTGACAGCGTCTACGATGCGCAAGTCCCAACCACAGGAAGGGACCTAAAGAAATTCTTGGGCCTATGCAATTGGCTGCACGAATACTTTCCCCGTTTCGGCTCCAGAAAGAAAGTGGAATTACAGTCATGATGTGACCAGTCTTCCAAAGCATCCGGAAACTCATGCAGGAGCCACTACATTTTAAGAATACGTTCGTCCTGCACTGCAATGAAAATCCTCCGTGACGATATCAGGAGAGAGCAACATAATGTACTACTAACTGAAAATCCTATTGGATATTCCAATGATAACTCCGAGTTTCTCTAGAATCACCCGATTCTTGACGATGTTCTCTGGCAAAAGAAAGCGAACACCTACCTTATGGTTATACCCACACCTTTTTTTCCATAGCTTATATACAAATACAACGACGAAGCCTGACATCCGAGCATCCAAGAAACAACCCAATGGCAATTCGGTATGGCAGGATTGTCACTTAAGACGAATTGTAAAACAAACAATAATAATAACAACATAGCAAATAACTTTCAATTTTTTGACAGACTCAAAAACCTTACCTTTATAAGCCAGTTATTGAAAAACAACGGTATCAAAATTTAATATTGAGGATAAAGAGGAAACCACGCAATAGACAAAAAATATCAGTTGAAATGTACTCGAACGAAATAAGCTAAACCCAGTAATAACGCTTGAAATTATATCACTTTGAGAACTTTAAAATTGTCTACAATTTGTTAATAAATTTAATGAACAAAAATTTAGACTAGCTATGGGAAATCCACTAAGCCCTTTGCTAGCTAAAATATATTCAGACAATCTTGAAAACAAAATCCAATCATCAATCCATCACACATGTGAATATTGAACTCTGGAAACAACGATCTCGAAGCTTCCAGAACAGCTTTCCGGGCTATATAAGCAGCTGTCGAAACCATATCAGGATCAGTAGTAGCGATTACATGGCGAGCGGTAGGGAAGAGAAGAAGAAGGCGATCAGAAAGTGATTATTAGTAACCAATCGAATAGTTAGAGTTATAGTTGTATTAAGGAAATTGTTGACACTTATTGTAGTGTTTGTTAAGTGTGAAATAAAGGTATTAAAATTTAGGGTTAGAACTCGGTCTCCAATAAATGTGCCGTTTCTTTCGAGGAATACGAAGCCACTGTTTTAATGGAACCCCCTTAACAGTGTAAACGATTTTATGCAAAACAATTTTAAAAATAACGGCCGCGCCATGACGCAGGACAGTGAACCAGGATAGCTCTTTAAAGACGAAGCCTTTTTTTTCGCACCAAGTTGTAGAGGTCGTCGAGTCGCTAAGTCGTGCTGTTGGATTCGGTACCATTCTCGAAAAAATCCACCAAGCATTGGAATACCGTTACATACCGTACATCATTTCTGCGGATGCGAACTTCAGGTCTATTTTAATTGCCGATTTTATTTGTAGTAAAACAATAAACGATATATCCACCATTCGCTTGAGGATGATACACAGTCGTACAAAAGTGTTTGATTTCTATAAATTTGAGCAATTTTTTTAAGGGTTCAAGTTTATGGCTTCAACAACGTTTCTACGTCTGTTGACGGAATACCTTCCAACCGAATAACTGTTAATACATTTTCGTGTATTGTATGCTGATAGTAAAGCCTGTTCTGTAACCTCAATTTGAATAGGCATGTTTGAAATAGAATAGAATTAGTGGGTAGAATCGATATTCCACCAATTGGTATTCTGTAACTCTACGAATCGAAATACACAATAGATGCCAATTTTGAGTGTATCATGGCTGTCTGAATTGCATTTTGATGTAGAAATCGCTATTCACACTTACGCTCGACTATTTTAACTCACTACAGATTTGGCAGCAGCAGTGTCTGTGGTAAAGTTTTGTTACTTTTTCCGGCTGCCTGGCGAGTGTTTTTGCCCGCTAAACATCTACGGTACATCTGTAATGTCCACTTTCAAACTAAATTTCTGTTTACTCCTCTGTTAAGTTAGAAGATACAATGGTAGGTTGGTTAATAAGCACTGTAATAGCATAAAAAATACAAAGTTGCCACATTTTCAGCAAGGCGCTGTCTAATTTTAAGCGACGAAGGACGAGGCGTCGGAATCCGAGTGCCTTCTTTATTTTGTGTTAATACCACGTTCACTGATTTATTTTCTGAAAAGGGAGGACTCGTCAGCTTTGAGAACTGTTTGTAATACAGAAATTTAGACTGAAAATTGCTACAGATATTAAATTTAATTGCCTCCTTGGTGTTACAAACCCAAACTGCGCTTCCCACGTTATATCCAAGAAAACAAGGCTCGACAGCTCTGGCGTAAACTCTAGGCAAGTTTAGATTAGTAGCGAACACTACCAAAGAATTATTTTGATCGCAGATTTTTGTAGAAATTGATGAGCAGAGTAGGGGAAGGGAGGGCAAATTGGAAAAGGAAGGCAAAGTGGAAAATAGCTATTTCACCAACGTAGGTTTAGAAAATTGTAACTATTGTTCCTTAGTTGGCACTTCTAATAACCCCAGTTTGACTCCCATAAATAATTTTAAGGTTGTCAACACTGTTACTCACCATAACCAGTGACATTTCATGTGCCAAGCTCATTCGTTTTGGAGGTAAGTAAATCAGTTTTATGTATTTTTGTTAGCTTATAACACAAAGTTGTTGTTTATTTTATATGATAATATTGAAACCTTCGCCTTTTATTTAAAATAAAATGATCTCGAATGTATCAAAGCGTTACTAAATTAAAAAATAAATTTGTGTCGAAGTGAGGGATTTAGGTTATGAGGGCAAAGTGGAAACCTGTAAACGCGGGTAAAATGGAAAGCTTTCCACCTTGCCCTCGTATATTAGAATTGGAGCATGGATATTATTACAAAGTAATCACTTATAACGAACCCCAAAAAAGGATCGCTATAAATGAAGTTCGCAAAAAACAGTAAAAACAACTAAACGCATCAAATAATTCACACCTTAAAGATATTGTTATAAACGAAATTTTGCGTTAAGCGGGTTCGTTATAAGCCAACATTTTTGTATTAACAAGGGAAATAAAGTACAGAGTTAGGTGCAGTTATGCTTTAGATTTCAGATAGGTAAATGAAAATGGTTCACAATTACAAAAGAAAGACAGATAATGGTAAATGGACAGAGGAGCATATGCAACTGGCTATGGATGAGGCGCGTCGGACGTCTATATCCAGCGCATCCAAGAAATATAATATACCTTTGGGAACTTTACATCGACATATTAAAAAAGGGTCACCTAAAAAGATATTTTACCTTTACCAAAAGCAAACAGGACTACAGAAACACAACGGAGACGTCGTTGCCAGAAGTCTGAAATTTTAACTAGTTCACCCTTTAAAAATGATTTAATCGAGAAGCAAAAAAAGAAGGTTCCATTAAGAAAGTTTCATGAAAATCACAACAAAAAAGCTAAAGCCAACAAAACCGTTATGCCAAGAAAAATGCCTCAGCCCCCTAAGGAAAATGTGTTGCCTGAAAAAGATATACCTTGTCTAATATGTAATGAACCTTTTGGTAATTCCGCAAGCAAAGAGGTATGGATACGATGCAACTTTTGTCAACTTTGGGCTCACAAACTTTGCACAGATTATGAAACAGGAGTCTTCATTTGCGATTTCTGCAAAATTGGTGTTCTTTCTGATTTAACAAATAAGTAGATGGTGTTAAATGAATAGAAATACTATGAACTGTAAAAAGTGAATACAAATAAAGTATTTTATTACACTTGTTAAAAGTTTTATATAAGTAATCTCAACCATCCAATACATTTCCGTTTTACCCTCCCACATTTTCCACTTTGCCTCCTTAACGAGGGCAAAGTGGAAAATACTTACTTTTTTAAAAAAATTTTTTTTTTCACATTAAATAGGGTGTTATAATAAAAATTTCCATGTGTTTAGAGAGAGGATAAGCATGTTACTTAAAAACAAGCCCCTAAACTATTCTTAATTTGTTTTTCATAATTTGGGGAACGTTCTAAGTTAACCCTTCCATTTTGCCCCCCGCTCCCCTAATTGCGAAAATAAGTGTGACTGTAAGTTAAATAATGTTAAAATGTTGCAAGACAGGTCTAATGTTTGGAGCGTTGTAATTTTTTGACTACTAACTACCTTCTATCTGTTGTTCCTTACAAAACCGCCACTTGCAGTGTTCTATGAGTGCCCCTTATCTCTATTGTATTATTTCTATGAATACATATTGCATGTTGATAGTTCCAAAATACTTACTTGTGTTATTATTTATATTTCCGCCAACTTGACTATTAACCACATCCAAAAAGTTCGCTTGATCGGGGGAGCAGGTCATACCACAAATAGATCCGATAAGGTTCTTTAGACATGTGGGGCAACGACTAAAAATTTCACTTATTGCGATACTTTCTGCCATTGTGATTATTTGGTTACTGTCGCAACACAGAGATGGATCATCTGTCAATAAAAATAAATAAAGATAATTTATAATTACACAGTTATTGATGATGTATATTAGCCTGATGTTAACCGAAATTGGCGATGTGTACAATAAAGGGCTTACTAGCGCCATCTCTCGCAATTTTGCTAAATTGTAAGCTCTAACAAGATCCTTAATGTTAAGAAAATTTAAACTTGTCAGACACGTATAGCTTTGCTGTACATATACCGGTTTTTCCACGTTCGTGTAATCCCGGTAGAGTTTTGAAAATGGAGAAAATAACTTAGTAGCTGATGCTCTCTATAATTATAGTATTTACGACTGCAAATACTAAACAAATTTTAAATAAGACACTTATAGTAACGAAATTGCTATCCAGTTTGGGTATAACCGAAAGTGACGGCCTACTGCAAATATTTTAATTAGATAGAACATCAGCTATTAAGTTACTTTTCACATTTTATAAGTTATCTATAAGACTTCTAACGAACGAGTTACGTGAAAAAAATTGTACAATAATATTGGTTTGGAATATGAAAGAAGAATGAAGAAAGTATGAATTAAAAGTTTACAATATATTATTAACTGAGGTAAATATGTTGTACCTAGAACACATATCAAATTATTGTGGAATTAAAGTTAGTACATGATGCAAAATTGTTGTAAACTAAGAGTGTGACAGGTGTTGTTGGAGTTTAGAAGGGAGGTAGTGGTGAGGGTGCTACAAACGCTAAGAATAAAGTAAACGTTTGGGGTGTTAACCCCACTCCTATACCAACCCCCTCGATACGCATCATATATTTAAATTAATTAAATTATAATTTGGAATTATGTTGAAAGGACAAGCAAAAATAATTTTAAATTGAAACTCCATATGAAACCATATCATGGAAACATCAATGATAATGTTTTTAAATCTCTTGAGTTGAAAAATTTGTATAAGTGCAACTGTTTATTGCTAAAATAAATAATCAATCAACCGCGTCTTGACTGTCATACTGCGCGCGAGTTAATAACTTCGTATTTTTCGCATTCAAAGGATTGCTTGCCGATTGGCTAGAGTGAATGCATAATACATTGGTAACTGTGATTGAGCCCTTTTGTCACGTGGTAAGCAAAAAACTAATTAAAAAGGGGGAACAAGTATTAAGTTCTCCTTATAAATTATGTTCGCATTTACATGAATTATACCAGTGCCGGATTTACACATTTTCCGCCAATAGGCTATTTAAATTTCGCCACCCTTACTGACCTCTGCTACTTGATATTCTAGTTCACAATCATGTTAATTACATTTTTTGTCAATGAAATTGCAACTTTATATTTTAATCAGACCAACTAAAAAATATTCATTATATAAGAACAAAAGCTTTCACGGCCGGAATCCATAGAAAAACTAGGGCATGGGTTTATAGCAACTGTTTAATCCAACTTTCGTTGGATGAATTTACAGCTTTTACTCATTACAATATTGCAGTTTATAGGGTAGCCGAGGGTTAAAAAAGCACACACAAATGTCATCAGATCGCGATCCTTTTATTTTATTTTTAAAACGTCATAACATCTTTACCGTCTTACTTGAACTTAAACTATTTTACTACTGCTTTCAAAATCTATTTTCTTTCCATTCACTCTACCCCTCTCAAGGTCGTATCGGCTAGGTTGGCAGTTGGTCAACTTTAGTAATTGACAGATACAAATAAATGTAAAATGCCAAATGAATGGCCTGAACTGATTTAATTTCTTTCTTTTTCAATAAGTATTCTTTTTACTATGGTCTTTAAGTGTTGCGTTCCTAATTTCTAAAGCAATTACAATAAGAAAAACAAAACGACTGTATTTTCATTTCCTAAAAACGAAAATGTCCGTCGAAAATGGATCACGGTGATTCCTAGAGACTTCGAACCTACGAAACATTCCAGCATAAGTTATTAACTATTTGATCCAAAATATGAGGTTTCTTTTATTATTGTGATAGATTACATATTCTCGTTGTTAGATTTGGTTTTTGAAGGTATGAGAGCATCGCTTTACTAAGGATCAGTTAATAAAAACTTCAAAAGCCTACGGTGAAAAGACTGGCGTCAAAATCGTAATTAAATTACAAAAATCTATGTAAAATTTCTAATATTAATGAATTTAAAAAAAAATTAGAAACTTTGTCGGTTCAAAATTTCGCTTATGTACTTCCTTCTGTTAATGATAATATATGTAATGCAGTTACGATTTTAGAGAATAGCTTAAAAAATGATAAAGTTTCGAGTACTAAAATAGAATTGTATCCACAGTCAGATTTTACAAATCTTGTAATGTTGAACAACATAGTGTTTGAGAAATTAATTAATGACAGTAATTACTTTAGAACAGAAACTTTTAACTTCTGAAAATCGAAAGGAATTATTGATCAATATTTCCTCAAAAATAATTTTAGAAAATTATACACTGTTTTCTGATTTTGAATGTAATAACTCTGAACGTTCTTTGGTTCTTTAAAGAAAGCGATATACTATTTGTTAAAAGTATCTTGTAATATATTATTGAATAATTATGTAAAATCTAGAAATGGTGCACTAAATGAATGTCATAAGAAAAAAAGAAAATTAAATACTTTAACGCAAACTGTACAATAATAGATTTATAGTTTCTTTATACTTGCAAACATATAAAGCAAATTCAAAGCCAAAGAAGAGTAAAATGTTTTATTATGAAAAGCCGAGACTAATGTTTCGACTATGTTAAAAGTTTTTCTCATGGTAATTGCTTTTAATAAAGTATACGGAAGCACAAAGAGAGATATAAACTTAATACAATTGAATAATATCAAAGAATTAGCTCCAAGAATTAAAATAAAATTAAATAATTGAAAACCATGTGGTACAATAACGAAAAATCCCAGTTACTTGAGTTTGCTTGAGGGAAGATACTATTAGTATTATTAAAATACTAATAATCTAAAAATACAGGTAAATTCCTGTTACGTCTAAATATTTAAGGATTACAAATCCCACATTTGGAACGCGTTCTATACTATAGACACAACGAACCACAAACCACATCCTGCAACCGGTTTCGACCTATTGGGTCTCTTCAGGCAGGCGCTGGCAAAACACAAACTGCAAAGTTCACTTGAATAACAAGACTGACTAGAAACAAGAGAAACAACTACTCCGAGGGCTAATACCCCTACCGGCATGTAATTCAATGTTGTAGTTGTAGTAGTAATTGTTTCTCTTGTTTCTAGTCAGTCTTGTTATTCAAGTAAAATACTAATGTTAAACTTACTTAAGGCTCACTTATATGAATCAAATTTTGTTGGTAAATTGATATATTTACAATAAATAGAAGCTAATATCGCCAGTAATCAGCAATTATTAAAAATCACTGTAAATATGCAACGTTTCGACCATCCAATTCGGTCATCTAAATCAAGGATTATATCTACAGAATTATATTAAAATAAACATACAAGACTCTACTGGAAATACATACGCAAACACTCCAAAATAGTAGGTATAATTAATAGAATAGAACCTATTTTGTTTTCGAAAATATGAATGCTTTTAATGTTTTTTTGTAATTTCTATTAATATATTATGACAAATTTCTATTATTGTATTGTATAATATGAACAGACATAATATTTTTTGTTGTCTGAATTTACGAAGTTAAAACACTTTTTACATAGAACTGTTTTGTATATTCAGCTTAATAAAATTTTATTCAGACACGTTTAATTTTTTGTTTAAATTTCTTCATTTGAATAAGTATAAGTCGAAAAGTGCAACTGCCTAGTTTAAATAGCAGCTACTAGCAATGACGCCATGGGAATCGTGGTAGGCTTTTTAATTATAACAGATGGTGTTATTCGCATCCCCTATCACTCATTGGCCAATCAAGCAAGGACATGACGCTCTCGATACATGCATCGATCTTTAACCTTTTCCACTCACCGTCCACGCATCACAAAGAACACATATACATCCCCTTTTCACCTATTCACCCAACACAATATTGTTTATATAGTGACTGGACCTAATAACAATGAGGTACACGAAGAAAACGTTATAGTAGTAATTTATAAAAAAAGAGCAAAAATTACTAAACTTAAATTGTAATATTTAAACGCTATGGGAATATTTTATATGTTAGCGTATCCAGTATACTGTGTAGTACCAAAATTGTAATTTCTTTTTCTCTGTGTATATAATAATGTTTTTTTCTATTTCTGTAAAACAAATAAAAATTTTTGAGCCAAATCTGCAGTCCCCTAAAATACGCTGCCCTATGCTCCAGATTACTGGTAAATCCCCCGCTGAATTATAAGTTAAGAATACGGCAGAAATTTGGGAAGATTCCGATGGTGAAGTTTGTGCTGGGCGAAGCGTTGGTATAGAGATGGGGTTGGTATATTGGTAGGTGTTGGAATGGGTATTACATTTTTAAGGATAAATGTTCACCGTTAAGGGTAAACTCTTAAGGCCTGACACTTTTTTCATCGAGTAAATCTTTATCGCATTGTGATAATAATAGTGGTAGTAGTAATTTTTATTGTATACCTCGGTATATAACAGAAAAAGTTTACATTAATTTACAAAATACAAAACAGAATGCTCCGTTTAACTTGAAACTTAGTCATAATAATAACAATAATATTAAATTAAAATCGTTTACGCTTAATGTACCAATCATAAACACTGAGACGAGATAAATTACATATAGGTATATAAAAAAACAACCTGTGTGTTACAAATTTAAATAACATCAAATAAAATAAAGTCAATGCAAAGGAGGAGTCAACCCCCCACCGTCAGCACCTACTACTTTTTTATATTCAACTGCTTTATTATTTCTTGCGGCCTTTTCCGCCAAATACTCTAGGTAGGGATTCGTTCACTCTCTAGTGATAGTAGCTATTAAAAAAATATCAACATAATGTCATCATATTAATGCTTAAACCCCCAAACATTTATTCTATAAAAATCAAAAGAAAAAGTAAAAATATAGATTTGCATGTGTATACTACGAGTATATGGTAAGTTCACATACATAGAAAATGTCTAGAGCTGGTAAAACTAAGATTACTGTATCGAATAATACAGAAAAGAATTCAAATTTAACAGAAAGTAAAGATGTACAAGGTAGTGACGATAAATATAACGATTTTATACAGAATTTTAGCCAAACTTTTATGTTATGTTATTAACGTAACTGTATGTAGTAGTATTCAAAGTATGAATAGAGAAATACAAGAAATTATAAATGATGTAAACCAAATTGAACTTTATTCTGGCAACACGATCAAAACAGCCGAAGGTACAAGAAATTCAAATTATGTTAGTTTATGGAAGGATTTGGAGGATTTGAATCTGAATTTTAGTCCTGGGGGTTCACTGCATCCTGCACTATTTATAGAAAAGCTTTCTAAGCTCCTGGAAGAGGCTAATGTTCCCCAAAATAAAAGGGTATATTTTGCAGCAGGGTGTCTGAAAAGTTCTTCACAAGATTGGAGAGAAATCAAAGAGGAAAGGTTCAATACTTTTAACTATTTTATAGAGGCCTTTCTAAAATGATACTCGGGAGTTCAGCAAGAAAGAGAATGTTTAACTAAATTTAAATATGGGTACTACAAGAGCGGCTCGCGAGCAGATTACTTTCTTAAATTAATTCGGGAAGCTAGATATCTAACTCAGTTGTTCACGAATTGCGAATTAATAGACTTGGCAAGCAATCACTTTTCAACGGAAATTCAGAAAGGTATTTTGCATGCAGGTTTAAAAACAATCGAAGAGGTTGAAGGTTAGATGAAACATACGGAAATAAAGAGGCTCGGGGACAAATAACTCGGGATAATAGGAATATAGCAGTGAGAAATAGTGTTTCAGGGGGGTTAACAATTGGCGTAGACACGAAATAGATTGGGTGGAGGGTCTACAATCAGGTGCGCGATCACGTACTCTACTTAATTTAGATACTGATAGTCATAGACCAAGCGGATGACAGGTTGCATCGAACGCTAATCGTAAGGAGACTTCGACAGTACTATTTTATGATAACTTGGATGAATTGGTAGAGGAAATCGCCAATGACACAAAAAAGAGTGTTATCACGAATCCTATTCTGACGATATTGATAGAGGGTTTAAAGGGGGAAGCATTGGTGGACTTGGGTAATTAGAGGATTGCATCTTGAACATTTACGAAAAAATTTAGACGGGGTATGATTACGCTTTAATTGCATAAGTGTTGTTTTGGGCGGAGTAATGTGAAATTTTTGGGGCATATAATCACGGAAAACGGTATTGAAATTGATCCGCATCGATTAGAAGCTGTTAGGCGATTTCCGGTACTGCGAAATGTCAGACATTTAAAACCTTCTCAAGATTATAACTTTCAAATAAAAATTTTTGGAAGGAAAAGAATGGTTTAGCTGACGCACTGTCACGGTATCCAATTACTACTCAAAATGTAGACACTCCGGAATCCAACGAGATTTATTTAACGATGATAAGAACGTCTCTGTTAACTAAAACAATTTCTGAGAAAATTCAAAAAATTAAAGATGAACAAGAAAAGTTAAAGTTAAATACTGATGGGTTTAAAGATAGACAAAGAAATGGTGCGTGATCCATAAAGAAATTTTGTTTAGAAAGAAAACGGAAAGTAGCCCCCAATTTAAAGTATGTGTTCCAAAATCTCTTATAATAAACTTGGTCATACAGCAACATGAGGAAGAAGGTCATTTTGGGCCTGACAAGTGTTACTTAGCGTTGGTTTGTTTCCTAACATGAGAAGAGTTATACGGCATATCGTTAGTATAGACGCATTTAGTAAATACGTAAAATTATATGCGGTAAATCGCGCGACCGCGAGAGTTCTTTTAAAGTATTTTAAGATCAATAAAATCTCAACTTGCAAATAACCAACAAATTTTTATTAACAATTAGGAAACGTTTCGACCGTCAATTTCGGTCATCGTCAGGCTAAACACAACATTAATTACTTAATAAGTAATAAACAGTAATAAATTATGACATAGTAAAACTAGACAATATGTGACGTTCCATTGCCTACTTGACTTAAAAGAATGATGAACTTATTTCCTATTAATATAGGTGTATATATTTCATTCAAGTTGTCCGCGTCCGTTTGTGCATTCAAACAATTAGGGTTATTCTTTATGTATATCATTTCAGCTATCAACCTTCTTCGAAAATTGTTTTGTACACAGCATTTAATTTCCGACTAATACCAGTTGCCGGATTGTCCGTTTTCTTATCCATTACTAATTTTCCAGGCGAATTCTTGACAGGAATGCGACTTTATTTGTCGAAGGAGTCCTTTTGTTTCTCTTGGGCAAACTTCACCCTTGAAGCCCCTCTATCACACAGCTATTTTCAATTTTAAAGGTTAATGTTTTGTAACCACCCGCATCCGGGTGTTACAGTATTATAAATAATTCTCTTATATTTATTTATTTAGCAGGTGGGTTTTGTCTGATAACCAATTAAATATTGAATTCAGTTATTGCAGGTCAGGTAAATAAAATTTCTCTAATTATTGTCCATTGAGCAAGACGGTATTTTAAATAAAATATAATATAGATTAATACCTAATGAAAAAATAATACATAATTTTTCGAATAAAATAATAAGTTAAAGAAAGAGAGAATTCGCCCTAAAAATCCGCATTTAGCGTCAACTTCGTGCCTCGGAGTATGTGTTTCCAGCCATCTGTTTATCGTTAGATAACGAGTGAGAGAACAGTATAGGGAATCCGGTTGCAAGAGTGAGAAGGAAAATGGAGGAGCTGCACGTCTATGTCGTAGGTATGTGATATTCTAGGGAGGAAAGAGGGTGCCGTTGTAGATCAGGAGAAATCACGTTTGGATATGAACAAGAGAGATAAAGCTATAGAGAAGTCTAGATAGAAATATCCTTGTCCTAGTTTCGAATGATAGGTATGAAGGAAAGCAAGGGGAAGCTCGCGAGATGCAGAAATCGCGTGGTGGAGGGTAAAATTTAGGTATAAATAGCTGCGAGTTTCGATAGGATGGCATAGAGAGCTGTAGTATTGTTGGTTCTTTATCTTCCCTAGCTTGATTGGATGCGGCAATTATCTAGCGTTCGGAGAGAGCGAACCCTAGCCCTTGCTTAATTGGATGCGACAACTTGTCTAACGTTCGAAGAAAACCCTGTTGCCCATCAATTCTTCGTTAACAAACGTTATTGATTCCAAGTACCATACTAAGTCTGTACGTGTGGATGATCGTAGCCTGGCCACCTCGAGCCCATCCAGTGACGTCCGCCCTGGTTTCACCAACCTACCTAGAGGAGCCCGAGTTTGTTTCGACTGACCCTGGTGGCTCGTTCCACATCTTGTTTGCAAGTCGAAATCCACCCCTGCTGCTGCCCCTCAACAGTCTGGATTGGTCGATCCGTCGCTCCCGGCGAGTCTAAGGGTAATTGGTCCATGTTCTACACTGATTTGGTGAAATCCCTCCGTACCTGTTCGTCTACCACCTAGTGTGCCAACCCCCGTCTACAGTAATTTGAAGTTACCTATTGCCGTCCCCGTCGCCCCGAGGAAGCCGTGCCCGTTTGCCGCACAGCCCGCCACTGGTCGTGTGAGGCCATCATCCCTGAAATGTACCCAGAACCGTAACCGCCCCATAGACCTTACCGTGTCCGACAACCTCGAGCCAGATGCCGTCGAAGCCGACGACACACAAAGTCAAGGTGCGTTATAACCGCTGACCGATATATGGGTCGTAAATTGTGTTCTCTGTCACTATTTGAAATTTATGGTTTTCGGTATTTTGTGTCACTTTATTTCTTTGCATTGCTACCCGTGTTTACAACTTTTGACCGTTCCTTGAACTTTACCACCCTTAGAATTAAATTTCAGGATAGTTAACGTTTAGGTTTGATTTCTTTTAGAATCTTTAAATTTACATAGTTTTTTTAGGTTTATTCTTTAATTTTGATTAGCTTATTATCGATTTAATTTCTATTGAATTGTTCTTTATGTTTGTAACTCATTTTACTTAATATGTATATATGGCTATATTTCGGTATTTTTGATATCCTTACAGTTGTCCCTGATCAATGTGATGTCCCTAGGTACTAGGAAGGTGTATGACAAGTACTTTATTTTGGTTTATTAAATCAGTATAACTTGAGAAGTTTGATTAGTTGTTTTAGAATGGGTTCACTCTAACTTTGGTATATTTCCCTACAAAATTACCTAAACGTACATGTTGACTAAATCGGCCTGAGGGAGTAAAACCTACCAGCAGGGATTTAGATTTACGGTTACTCTATTATGATTAATTCAGGTGAACGTGTAGCTACCGTATTAAATCAATTTGGCGGTATCTATTCTTTCAGTTGAAGGTATCCGTTTTGGTTTGTTTTTTGAACCACTAACACTGTTTGAGCATCTCAAGGTTTTGCCTTGGTAACAGATGTGTTTAAAAAGATAGCAGATTTGCAGTTTGTCTAAATTAAGGCGAAACTCTTAATTGAAGAACTTTTGATCAGAGAGAGGGAAGTCGAGTAAGTTGACATACTCTGTTGTTCTGGAATGTTATAAAATAGAGACGACGTCCACTAAGAGTGGCGTGTTTCGAACCACCTTATAAATAGAGACTATGTTCACCAAGGTGACGTGTCTCGCCAAACACAAAGGGCTATGTTCACCAAGTGTGACGTGTCCGACAAAAAAATATAAAAGGTTTCGTGGTTACCAAGTATGCCCGATTCCTCACACCAAACAAACTATATACAAACTCCCGTGACATGGCATCCTCAGACAACAGGTATTCTAACATTGACCAAGGTAGCCCATGGGCTTACAGCGGTTGTGGCTTTAGCGACGATTAAAGTTCACGATTAGCACGACTTTCCTTCTCCCAGATCAAGACGAACATGCGAGAGTTTTTCCTACGTATTTCGTTGTTGCACTGTTTGACGATGTTCGAACTTTGTACCAACACATTATTTGGTAATTAAAGGTCTTTGATGGCACATCTGTCTCAACCCTAAATTCTATGGTAAAATAAAAAGGTGCTTGTCTTCCCGAACCGAGGGAAATTGTAAATATGTATATAATGTAAATAAATCCTGTGGTTCAAATTTATTGTGTTTTCTTTGTTAGTACATATAACTTGTACGTAACTCATAAAAGAATATATCTTACTACATTCTATTAACACAACGTAATTAAAAGGTCCTAACACTAGACGATTTACATTCACAGCCAAATTCTTCGATTTAAATAAATAAATAAAGATTTTTGAAAAGATAAGTTTTGTTTGTTTTTCTTTTCTGATTTTTTTGACGAAAGTTAGGGTACCCCCCTGGCTCCAGTTACAGTTTTCAGCTGATGTATTTGTTATATATGCAACGCCCCAATATTTTCTGTTTATCTTCATTAAAATTTTATATAAAGTTTCCCTTTTGTATTATTTCATATGGTGTTCAATGAAAACTGCATATCCTTTAAATAGGTGGCCCATGTTGTCTCATCTGAATCGTTGAGTCATACACCTTAGAGAGTCTAATATAATTTGGCTGTATATCTCACATTGTCATTCGCCCTTGGCAACGCTACTGCATTCAAAATATGCTTAATGTTGTTTCTCACAAAATCTCGTAATTGTTGAAGAAGTAAATTTGGTGCCTCTGTCCAAAGGAAAAAATTTACTTGAAATTTGTCTAGTGTGCAAATAACATATTTGACCTTTGTAGATTTTACAGCTTCGAGGAAAATAAATTTACTAAATCCGTCGACTAAAACAAGCAAACAGCAATTTCCCTTCCTAGATTTTATGAAGGGTCCGACGTGATCCAAGTGTTCAAAAGGTATTTTCCCCTTTTCTATTGGATTTAGGTAGCCCTGTTTTGGTCCTTTTACGTTTTTCATATGCATACAGTTCAGACAGAAAGCTACACATTTCTTAAAAACTTGTCTCATTTGTGGAGAATAACAGTTTCGTGGAATATTTTCCAGGGTTTTTGCAAATCGGACATGTCCACAGTCGTTATGCTTCAGCTTCCATCTTAACCATCTACTCGAATGAGGCGCTACCCATTTTTGTCCACTCTCCGTTTTCCGACACAGTATTCCTTGTTTTATTACAAAATCAAAATAATTCTTTGTGCCATTATTTGGGTTGTCCTTTAGGATTTCATCATCTTGAGATTGCGCTGCTTTTACCCAATTAAATTCAGTAAGACTTACAATTGTATTAACACTTATGGGATTTTTGATGAGATAGTCCACATACGTAGCTTATATCACAACCGGATCGGTATTTCACAGTAAAGTCTTACAGATCCAGCTACCATCCGGCGATGCGTGAAACTAAGTTTTTCTTCTAAGTTGCAGTCCTGAGAGCCACACAATCCGTACAAACCAAAAATTCTGTTCCCAATAAGTACACCCGGAAGTGTACTTACTCTGTTCGCACGTGCGGGTTTTGCATTAATAATAAGCTACTGGGTTTTTACCATCTTCATGCTGTTGGAATAATTTGGCTGCAATTACGAACATCCGTGTGAACCTCTATAGGCTTTTTAGGGTCAAATATCTTCAGCACTGGACCTTTGGCCAAAATGTCTTGTATTGTTGTAAAACATTCTTGTTGTTTATTGCCACTGCCAACTTACATTTTTCTGTAAAAGATTGGTTAATGGGTAAGCAATGACAGCGTAATTTTGAATAAATTTTCGGAAATACCCTGGCAGTCCAAGGAGTTATCGTAATTGTTTAACGTTTGTGGATATTCTGGTATCAAGTACCGCTTGTACTTTTTTCCTATCGGGGCGTACACCATCTTTGGATATTTCTCTACCTAAATAGACCAGTTTAGACTGTAAAAGTTTGCACTTTGATAATTGTAAGTTAAATTATGTTTTATAAACAACGACAAGACATTTTTTTTAATTTTGCAGTATTTTCAGCTGTTGTTGTTGCAGGTATAATTGTATCATCTAGATATCAAACCCCATTGCCTGCTTCCGATTCACTTAAAATTTTAATAGTTTGAATGATATTGAAGATAATTACACTAAAGTTACAATATTTGAAGTTGCCTTAAATACTAGTTTTTGGAAGGGGGGGTTGTGGAAACCTAAGTACCTATCTATAATTACATTATTTTGAAACTCTAACTGATCATTAGTGATCTTATCTTTTCTTAAAAAGGCTTGTGAACCTATCTAATACCGTTTTTAACAAAAACGTAACAAACCTTCTTAACTTAGGCTTAAAATATTCACCTAACTTTTAAAAAAAAAAAGAAGATTTTGATTCACTTGCGGTCAATACAGAATTAGCTATATCTTCGTCCGAAAATGTACAACATATTGTAACGACTTTTCTAGTTTAACTTATTTATTTAGCGAATATTTTATTTACAATTATTTATTTAACACTTAAACACTAATAGAATACTTAAACACTAATAACAATACAACAACTTATATATATGACAAGGAAATGTGTATTTATATCACTCGGTATATCGTAGTTTGGTATTTATATTACACGTTCGGAAGCTAAATGTGAACTGTTGTCACTGGCCATGTTAACAGTATTTATACAGACTTAGAATATTCCAGAAGTTCGAAAATGACGTATTAGAACTTACTGGAGTTCCAAATGTGTTCGTTTAATTTATGGCCTTGTTTATTGTCATCAAAGCGCCGACCGACGCCGGCATCCTTTGAACTCCGCTTACCTGCTTTCGGATCTCTTCGCCGCTCTCGCATACATACATCTCGTTACACTGCCCCCTCCTTAAGGGTGATCCGTCCCGGATCACATTCTGCCGTTCCTTCAAAGGATCATGCCGGTACTTGCAATTCTGTCCCCTAAGGCACCCAGTCGTCATATGGAAGTAGCAATCCACCGTCCTTGGCTGTGCGGATTCTCGTTGGGGATTGTTGGTGTATACCGTTATTTTGACGCCGCTCCACCGGAACAGGACCTCCAACATGCTCCGCACCACTCTCAGTTCAGTCCATCCAACCCACATGCTATCCTTGGCATGGCTAATCTTGTGGTACCCGTGGATAGCAGTTGGTCTCTTAGTTCCACCAACGAATTCCATAACGAGCGATAGGTGGGCTTTTCAGACGATGCCTCTTTTGTGACCAGGTAGTAAATGGATCGGTTCCCGTCCACCAGACTTAGCACTTTCTTTTCATCTCCAAGTTGGTCTCGCAGCTCTGGCAAGCGGCCAAACTTCTTCTTGAACACGGTGGCAATACCGCGATCCATCCTCAAGTCTTTGGCCACACAATGAACCAGCGAGTCCGAAGCAGTAAACAAATCTTCGGATCTCTCAGAGGTGACACCGAATCTGGAGTTAGCATACAAGCTCAGCGTGGCCATAAACTCGTCATACTGAGGATCCGGAGAACGAGCTTCTTTGTGATTGTCACCGACGTATGGGGCCAAACGGTTAAAATGGACAACCTTCGGTTTTCCATTTTATGTGCGTCGAATCCGGTAAATAACGTCATTTATTCTCTTGACGATTGTATATGGGCCTTCCCAGTGCTGCTGTAGCTTCGGCGAAAGACCTTTACGGGGCTGTGGATTGTATAACCACACCATGTCTCCCTCCTGGAAACCTCCATCAGTGGCCCGTATATCGTAGGTTTCTTTCATGCGGTCGCTAGCTATCTGCATCCGGGAACGTACTTCCTCGTGGATATCGTCAAGTCTTCTGCGGAGATCACTAACGTAGTCTTCTCCGGCAACGTCCTCACCAGGTTTGAAGCCAAATTTCAGGTCACATGGCAACCGTAGCTCCCGACCAAACAGTACTTTTGCTGGTGTTTGTCCAGTGGTTTCGTGAATCAATGATCGATATTCCATAAGAAACAGTGGCAGATGGCGATCCCAGTCTCTTTGGTGTTTGGAGACCACTTTGGACAAGTACTTGTTAATGGTCCTGTTCATTCGCTCTACCATGCCGTCTGATTGAGGATGCAGAGGTGTTGTCCGGGTTTTGTGAATGCCTAATGTCTTGCAGATTTCTTGGAACACGGTCGACTCAAAATTCCGACCCTGATGAGAATGAAGCTCCATGGGCACGCCGAACCGGCTGAACAGGTGGTTTACGAGCTCCTCCGCTACTGTGGTGGCTGTCTGATTTGTGAGTGCGTACGCTTCAACCCATTTTGTGAAGTAGTCCATTGCCACCAGGATGTATTTGTTGCCACCATCGGTCTCTGGAAACGGTCCTGCGATATCTATGGCAATCCGTTCGAATGGACTGCGACATTGTACTGGCGCATAGGAGTACGCCGTCGTCTTTGTGGTCCCTTACTGGCTGCACAAGTTGTGCACTTCTTGCACCAGTCTTCAACGTCCTTTTTGTAATTGACCCAGTAAAACCGCTCACGGACTCTTCCAAGGGTCTTGTTAACACCAAAATGTCCCCCCGAAGCATCGTCATGGAGGCACTTCAAGACTTACTTTACCAAGCTCTTCGGTACAAGCAATTGACATTTGCTCTCAGTACCATCTTGGTTTTCCACTATTCGCTTCAGGAGTCCATCTTCTTCAACAATAGAGTCCCATTGGGCCCACAACGATTTCACCTCCCCGGATTTAGCGGCGATCTCTTGCCAGGTCGGTCGTCTGCCTTCATTCTTCCATGCTCGGAACAAGCTTAGGACCGGATCAGAACCCTGTTCCCTCTTGATGTTATCAGGTTGCCATTGTTCATCCGTGACGTTTATCCTCTGGACTTCTTCATGTTCCTCTAGGCGCTTGCAGTTTCGGAACATAATCTTCTGGATAAGGCATCGGCATTCTTATGGCTATTTCCAGCTCGATGTTCTATGTCGAAGTGGTATTCTTGGAGTTTTTCTATCCAACGCGCAACTTGACCCTCTGGATTCTTGAAACTCAGTAACCACCGTAAAGCAGGATGATCTGTTCGGAGCAGGAACTTCCTTCCATACAAGTACTTATAAAAGTGCTCCACGCTCTTTACTACTGCCAGTAGTTCTCGTCGGGTTACACAGTAGTTTCGTTCGGGCTTGGATAGGGTCTTGCTGAAATAGCCGATGACTTTTTCCTCTCCGTGTTGTATTTGTGAAATACTGCGCCTAACCCAACATTACTAGCGTCGGTGTCCAGAATATATTTCCCCTCTGGTATCGGATAACTCAACACGGGTGTGGAAACGAGAGCTTGCTTTAACTTTTCAAAGGCAGCCTGGCAGTTCGGTTCCCAGCAGAATGGTCTGCCACTTTCGGTTAGTCGAGTCAATGGCTTGGCAATATTGGCAAATCCAGGAACGAAGCGTCGATAGTAAGTACACAGGCCAAGGAAGCTTCTGACCTGATATACGTCGGTAGGTACTGGCCATTCTTGTACGGCTGTGATCTTCTGTGGATC
The DNA here is from genome assembly GCA_947389935.1 of Agrilus cyanescens. Taxonomy (NCBI): domain Eukaryota; kingdom Metazoa; phylum Arthropoda; class Insecta; order Coleoptera; family Buprestidae; genus Agrilus; species Agrilus cyanescens. Next base: position 19,409,696 of record OX376706.1, read on the forward strand.
GACTGAAACGCCGGTCTTCGTGACAACGTGCCCTAGATAATTCACCGTCCCTTGAAATAACTGGCATTTCTTGGGGCTTAATTTAAGGTTGACATCACGCAGCCTTCGAAGTACCTCTTCCAAGTTTTTCAGGTGATCGTCGAAGTCTTTTCCGATCACGATTATGTCGTCAAGGTATACCAGGCAAGTTTTCCCAATCAAGCTGTTCAAGACCGTCTCCATGAGTCGTTCAAATGTGGCTGTTGCATTACACAACCCGAACGGCATCACGTTGAACTGCCACAGCCCGGTTCCGATCGAAAATGCCGTCTTCTCTTTGGCCTCAGGATCCAGGTCTACTTGCCAGTATCCACTTTTAAGGTCTAGCGTTGAGAATATTGTCGACCCCGCAAGCGTGTCTAAGGTATCATCGATTCGTGGCAAGGGGTAGCTGTCTTTCTTGGTGATATTATTTAGCTGGCGGTAGTCAACACAGAAGCGTGTAGATCCGTCCTTCTTCTTGACCAAAATTACCGCCGATGTCCATGGGCTGGTCGATGGTTCTATTACTCCATCCTTCCGCATGTCGCTTATGATCTTTTCGGCCTCTTCCTTTTTGGCCAGTGGTAGTCTCCTTGGTCACTATCGGATGGGCTGCGCTTCGCCAGTGTTGATTTTATGGACGACGATGTTGGTTCGCCCTTTCTTGCCGTTGTCCAATGCGAACACGTCCTGGTACTTTTCGAGGAGTTCCCCTATTTGACGTGGTTCAGGTTGATTACGGTTTTCACCCGCCTCCTTGTACAGTTTTAACAACCCCTCCAGAATACCTTGGACTTTGCGCATCTCTGAACTCATTCTTTTAACTTGTGACATGGCAGTGTCCTGGGCGTGTAACTGGAAGGTTTCGCTGTTCAGTGTCACATTTTTTCTCCGGAAATTCAAGCAGAAGTCATATTTTAGGAGGACGTCCAAACCCAGTATAACATTGTCCTCTATTTCTGCAACTAACACGCAGTGTTTAAAAGACGTTCTTCCCATCTTGATGTTGACGTAGCTTTCGCCCCTCCAGTGGCGGTACGGAGCTTCCATTGCGTTGGCAAAAGTTTACTGGGCTTGGTCAATATTCCGGGCCTTATGATTGTTCAGCTAGCTCCAGTATCCAGCAGAAATAAACACTGCTTCCTGTTTATGAGTCCAGTGAGAAAAAGGCTGTCAGTTCGATCTTTCATTGTCTTAGTCAGTGCTATTAAAACTGGGATATCGTGTCCCGGGACCGACGATTGCCCCGCCGCGTCGTCCCTGATTAGTTTTCTGGAACGCGGGGCACGCGTTCTTGAGTAACCTCTTCATTCTTGCAAGCGCTTCTTACGTGTCCCAATTTCCCGCAGTTCCAGCATCTGATTGGTCTCGGTTTCTTGTTTAGTCTTCCCACTATCCTGCTAACTACTTCCTCTAGTCTGTCTTCGTATCGACCGTCGGGCTCCTCCCTTAGCTCGCGCACTCTACCTTGCCGTTGCAATGCCTGTTTAACGACGTCATACTCCAGTGCCCGAGCCAATGTGTCAGCGAGTGTTTTGGGCCTGTCTAGTCGAAGTCGCTGTTGGATGTCGTCATCCGTCAACCCATCGATGAAAGAGTCGACAGCCAACTTCTCTAGCGTGTTGTCGGGAGTACCTGGATACGCGAGGTGGACCAGACGAGCGATATCGGCCTCGTATTCTTGCAAGTTTTCCCCTGCCTTCTGACGTCGGTTTCTTAACTGCACGTGACTGACGCTCGTCATATGTGCCTGACCATACCGCATCTCTAACTTCCTCACTAGATCTTCATAGTCGTACAATTTCTCGGGTGGTATGGTAACCAAAATCTCCTCGGCAATACCATGCAGCGCGCAGACCAGCTCGGAGGCTTTATTTTCCAATGTCCATGCGTTCGACTTCGCGGCCGTTTCAAATTTCTTAAGGATAGTGGTTCATGATGTTTTTCCGTCGAACTTAGGTGGCTTCGTATATGCTTTCGATAAAACACCGTGCCCATTCTCCTGCTTCACACTTCTAGCTTCATTATCGATTTGTTCAGACATTGTCGTACATAGAAACCTCTCTTCTATTTCTTTAATTCGTGAATCTATTTCTTGAAATTTTCCTGCAAAATTCTGTTCTGTTTCGGCCAATTTTGCGTCGAATTTCTCTAAATTTTCCTTCAGTTCTTTTGAATTTTCGGTTGATTTCTCTTCCAGGTTTTCCATTTTCTTTTCCAGATTTTCTTTCAGTTTCCCTTCCAATTCCATTGAATTTTCTTCTAATTTCTTTTCTAGGGTTTCTTTCAGTTCTTCCAGATTCCCTTCTAGTTACTTTGAATTTTCTTTCATTTTCCCTTCCAATTTCATTGAATTTTCGGTTAATTTCTTTTCTAGTTCATCCTCAAATTCATAGGTATTCGGATCGAAACCCTCTCGTATCAGAGCTTCCTCGAGTCGCCCTTGTAAGGTGAGCTTGTTACCAGACGTATCTTCGTCTCGCTCCTCGAGTTCACTTTTCAGTTCGGCAACTTTCAACTCGAACAACTTTTTCGGCATTTTGATTTATTTAACTATTTTTCTTCTACTAGAAACTTCTCTTCTTTGGGGTATCGATTGGCTGAGCACCCCACACCTGACACCAATGTAACGACTTTTCTAGTTTAACTTATATATTTAACGAATATCTTATTTACAATTATTTATTTAACACTTAAACACTAATAGAATACTTAAACACTAATAACAATACAACAACTTATATATATGACAAGGAAATGTGTATTTATATCACTCGGTATATCGTAGTTTGGTATTTATATTACACGTTCGGAAGCTAAATGTGAACTGTTGTCACTGGCCATGTTAACAGTATTTATACAGACTTAGAATATTCCAGAAGTTCGAAAATGACGTATTAGAACTTACTGGAGTTCCAAATGTGTTCGTTTAATTTATGGCCTTGTTTATTGTCATCAAAGCGCCGACCGACGCCGGCATCCTTTGAACTCCGCTTATCTGCTGTCGGATCTCGTCGCCGCTCTCGCATACATACATCTCGTTACAATATTAACAAACTAAAAATGTGTAATAACTTAAAACATTTCAACCTTAAAAAACATTCATTAGAAAAAGAAACGATCAACATCTCTTATAAACTTGAAAATGATAACCTCGTACTATGTAAAGCGGATAAAGAGAACTCAGTGGATTATCTCAATAGAGTTAATAAGTTTCTATAAGACAATAACATCATAAAATTAAACTCAGACCCTACAAAAAAATTTCAAAATATTGTAGGAACAATAGTCAAAGATAACGCTTTGATTTTTCCTACGGATATACAATTCCGTTTCATAATTATGAACCCAATGGCTCCTTCGCTATTTGGACTTCCCAAAATATATAAAGATAATTTCCCCATTAGATCAGTAGTTTCATACATGTATGATATATATTGTTGCATCCCAACCTTGATCACAGGTTACATATTATAAATCATTATATGACATTTATTACTACCCCCTCCATGGGGTTGACCTAGATCAGTATAAAAGGGTGTCTGTTTCACCCAAAAGTTAGTTAATATTCGAACTTCTACGAGTTAGTTAGTTGAGTTAGCTCATTATTTTGGAAAGTTCTCATCCTGTACCGTATTGTACCGTGACTTTCATCAATAAATAAGTAATTATTACAAGGTGTTGTTATTCATAATAATCTCATTAGTTGGATAATTGCTTAAGTGAAAGGAAGTGACCAGTGATCCAATTATCATTTGGGAAGTGAAGGTGTAAAAGTGATTGTGTTAGTTAACCATCATTAGCGGCTTCAATAATCATCAAGCCCTTCACCTCATTATTCACTTCAAAGAGTCCGGAGTCTCGATAAGAAAACTGCCCTGGTGTCAGAAGAACCTTGTGAGTAATTACCAATCACTCGATTGTCTTACCTAGCCAGGTATACGACATAAAAATTGGTGTCAGAAGTGGGATTCGTCAGTCGCTATCGAGGAACAAGAATAGTCCCCAGCGGTACCCAAGTGGTGTCCGGCGGTAGTGATTGTGTTTCAACACTTAGCTGCGAAAAGAAAGAACCTACCATCCTGAACCAGCGGAAACCATTCACCATTTGATTTGGCAACCTGCTGCTCCATCTCACCCCAGAGGTGAAGAAAACCCTGCTCCAAGCGGACAACAATCTACTGCAAAGACGCTCCATTCCAGCAGTCGCTCACCATCAATTAACCCAAGTAAGTGTTGTTCTTGCAAACTTCCAAAATTTCTCCCATCTACCCAGACCTTTCCAGCCTTTTTAAGATGGCTGAATCTAACAAAGACCAAAAACAAAATCCCGAGGTAAAGGACGAGTCCTTTCAGGACGAGTCAGAAAACGAATATGAACTCGAACCATTATCTCTAACATTACTTTTCAAATTTATTAGGCCTTTCAATGGTAACAGAAAGGAACTCAGTACCTTCATTCAAAATACCAACAGTGCCTTTCAAATGGCACAACCTAACCAAAAAAACCAATTATTCCTTTACGTTGCTGCTCAATTGTCTAGCGATGTAGTAAATGAGTTAAATTTGGAAGAAATCAATAACTGGACAGAATTAAAGAGGAAATTGAAATCATATTATAGTCATGTAAAAGATCTAACTCAATTACATGAGGAGTTAGAAACAATTAAGCAAAATTTAAATGAACCAGTTACAGATTTCTTCAAACGTTTAGAAAGTTTGAAAAACGAATGCATCGCAGCAGAGAAGAATAATTGCGAAATACCTGATGAAATTCCAAGTTTGGTTAGGGCAATCCAAAGGACTGCACTTAGACGTTTTATTTTACATAGTAGGCCGGAAATTTCACAGATGCTAAGGGCTAGGGATATCAAATCTTTAAATGAAGCTTTCGGTATTGCGCTACAAGAGGAAAAAATTCTAAATTATACAAGGGTACAAAAACATAAAAACAATCCTCTTTATTGTAGCTTTTGCAAAACAAACACACACTCTACACAGAATTGTAGAAAAAAATCCAATTATGTACACCATAATTCCCAAATTAACCGTAATCCATTACCTAGTAATCACAACAACTATAACCCCAACAAAAATTCGTTCTCATCTTCCTCCTACGATCCAAGTAAATTCTGCAATTATTGCAAAAACAAAGGTCACTTAATCCAAGAATGCAGGAAACGACAATTTAAGAATCAAAATAATAATTCGCAAAATAGAGTGAATCATTTAAACTTAAAACCATCCCTGGAAACCAATGCCCTTCCAGAGGATTCACAAATTCAAGCGGCATTCAACAGTATGTAACTGCTCTTTCCAACTCGAATAAAAATCAAAAAACTCTTAATTTTTACTCAAATAATTCTGAAGGTAAACTAACCTTCCTAATAGATACAGGAGCCACTATTTCTCTCATTAAACATTCATCTCTAATTCCCTCCAAAACATATCTTAAAAAGGACGATACAATTACTATCAACGGTATAAACCCAAATAGTCCAATAACGACATTAGGCTCCACACATCTCGATATCTCATCAAAGGGTCTCACAATTAAACCAAAAGTACATGTTATCAACGCTGCAAAGATTTCAACCCCATTCGACGGAATACTGGGAAACGACTTTCTGGAATCACAACAAGCCGAAATCAACTATAAGGACCAGTATGTCAAAATACAAGGTAAGGAACTCTACTTCAACGGGTGCTCTCCCCCCAAACCGCCCATTACGCTAGCTCCAAGGAGCGAAACGGTCATACAGATCGACGTCACCAATAAGGTTAGAGAAGGTGTAATTCAAGCCACACGTATCACCGAGCACGTCCTATTGCCAAACGCCCTGGTCACCGTAAATGATAGCGAAAAGGCTCTTTGCACAGTCATTAATACCAGCGATTCCGAAGTCACCATCCAGCAGCCATCAATGGAAGTAGAAGAAGTCGAACAACGCCACGAAATCTACGAAATTCACAAATCAAATTATAAAGAATCCTTTAATTACGCAGACCGGTTCGAGACCCTCGATGAAAACCTTCGCCTCAATCACCTCAATGAGGAAGAAAAAACATCGATACAAAGGATATGTTACGACTTCCACCACATTTTCCATCTCCCAGGAGATCAGCTAACATCAACTACATCGGTCACACACAAAATTCCAGTAACAAATACCTCTCCAATATTCACTAAAACCTATAGGTACCCTAAGGTCCACGAAGAGGAAGTCAACAAACAAATAAACAAGATGCTGGAACAAAGCATCATCGAACCGTCCACATCTCCGTGGTCATCTCCAGTGTGGGTCGTCCCCAAGAAGATGGACGCATCTGGAGAAAAGAAATGGAGAATCGTTATAGATTACCGAAAATTAAATGACGTAACAATAGGTGATGCCTACCCTCTTCCCAACATGGAAAGTATATTGGACCAATTAGGACATTCAAAATATTTTACTACTCTCGATCTCGCCTCAGGCTTCCATCAAATAAGGATGTCAGAGGAAGACAAAAGCAAAACCGCCTTCAGTACACCCCTGGGACACTACCAGTACAACAGAATGCCATTCGGGTTGAAAAATGCCCCAGCAACGTTCCAGAGGTTAATGAACAACGTCCTAACCGGGTTACAGGGCATAAAATGCTTTGTATACCTGGACGACATCGTAGTATATGGAAATTCACTGCAAGACCACAATAATAAACTAATCAACATCTTTAAACGGTTGGACGAACATAATTTGAAATTACAGCCAGACAAATGCGAGTTTCTAAGAAAAGAAGTAATGTATTTGGGTCATATCATCTCGGACAAAGGTGTCGAGCCAAATCCCGATAAGGTAAAAGTCATAACAGAAATTAAAACCCCAAAAACTCCAAAAGACATAAAATCCTTCCTAGGCCTCGTAGGTTACTACAGGAAATTCATCCCTAACTTTTCTAAGATTGCAAAACCCTTAACAAAATTATTAAAGAAAAACGAAAGATTCGTATGGTCTCCAGAATGCGAAAAAGCATTTCAAACTCTGAAGGAAGCATTAACGAAGGAACCAATCCTCAGCTATCCAGATTTTGGTAAGCCGTTCATATTAACAACGGACGCCTCTAATGAAGCAATCGGCTCGGTACTCTCGCAAGGAGAAATTGGATCAGATCTACCTATTGCCTATTACTCTAGGACATTGAACAAAGCGGAATTAAACTACTCTACAACCGAGAAAGAACTCCTTTCCATCGTGGAGTCCGTAAAACACTTCAGGCCCTACCTCTTTGGTCAAAGGTTTTTTGTTTACACTGACCACAAACCCCTTATGTGGCTGAAAAATTGCAAAGACCCTTCAAGTCGTTTAATTCGCTGGCGCCTCAAATTACTCGAATACGATTATGATATAATTCATAAACCAGGTAAATCCAACACAAACGCCGATTTTCTTAGCCGTCCTATAAACCAAGTAACGACCGACGCTGATCGAAGAACATTCGAAGAATTCCAGGTTTTCCATCAACAAAATCTGAATATCAAAGAACCAGTAAGGGACAAAACAGCAATCACTAAAATCAAAAATCTCGTGTTACCAATAGCTTGCGACGCACTTGACGGTAACTTACACATGGATTATCTAAAACAGCAATTTCCGAACGACAATTTCCAAAACGGACGTCTAGAAGAAATACGCACAGTAAGGTTACCAGGACAGACGATCTACATCGTCTATTTGAAACAATTTACACAAGATTCTACAACATACAAAATCCTATTCAATAGTCTTAAAAACTTAAAACTTCTATTAGACTTTAATAAAACAACTTCATTTACAATCATAGATGTAAGCTTACAAAATAAATCAATACAGCCAGATACCTTAAACAGCTTACTACAATATTTATTCGAGGCATACGATTATAAAATTTTTGACAACGAACGACTAACAATTACAACGCCGGAGGAAATGGAACTAGTACTAATAGAAAACCATGATCATCCGATATCAGGTCACCAAGGATTCCAGCGAACATACGAAAACATCAAAAATCGTTATTACTGGGATAATATGAAAGAATACATCATGGACTATATAAAAAAATGCCCCATCTGTCAACAATCCAAGACTAACTTCAAGCCAAATAAAAGCCCAATGATTATCACAACCACATCCCGTAAATTCTGCGAACAAATCGCAATGGATATCGTTGGACCACTACCAGAAACGTCTAATGGTAATAGATTCATCTTGACTTTACAGGACGACTTAACAAAATTTATACAGGCTTTTGCAATGCCCGAACATAACGCGAAAATCGTCGCGGTTCACTTTTTAAAATTCTGCTCTCAGTTCAGATTCCCTAATAACATATTATCAGATCAAGGAAAGGAATTCACATCAAATGCATTCAAAGAAATTAACAAATTATTATCCATCAAACACAAATTAACCAGTCCATATCACCCCCAGAGCAATGGCTCGTTAGAGCGAACACATTTGACGTTAAAAGACTATTTCAAATGCTACGTCAACAAAGACAACAACGACTGGGACAATTATTTAGATTTTGCAACATTTTCATACAATACCCATATTCATAAATCAACAAATACAACGCCATACGAATTAGTTTTCGGACAAAATCCGCGAATACCGAACTCCCTAAATCAACCAAAAAATAACAAAAATTACTCTGACCTCGCGAACGAAATCACCTCCAAATTCCAAAAATTAAGAGAAGTAGCACGCGAAAATCAACTCAAATCAAAGGAAAAGTCGAAAACACACTATGACAAAAGACACAACCAACAGTATAATTTCTCTGAAGACGACTTAGTCCTAATAAAGAATTCGCTTGCAAAAAATACAAACAAAAAATTAGCTAAGGAATACAAGGGTCCATATAAAATCGTTCAGGTACATGATAACAACACAGTTTCTGTTAGGATAACGAAAAATAAACAAAAAACTTACCATTTTGATTTACTGAAGCCTTATGTTTCAGGTAAAAACCCACTCCAAACCAATAATACTGAACATGAAGATTAAACCACTCTTTTCCTTTTCCCCTATCCTACAGGTAATCACCACCTACAAAATTACACCATTGAACACTTCTAGCGGGTTACTTTACCAACACCTAGGTAAAGCTAAAATTTCTAATAAAAGATTTTCACTATTAACATATACCAACCTAACACAAATCAAGGAACAAATCACTTCTGCCCAAGATTTATACAAAAAATCCTCTAGTCTATGTAGTAAATTATATGAAGAGCATGTCGATTTTCATTGCCGAAACCAAGTTAAGTACATTAGCACAAAACTAAAGAGAATTAATCAAAATTTTAAAATAATTGCTCACCAAACCTCACGTAAGAAACGAGGTCTTATCAACGGTATTGGAGATGCTTTCAAATGGCTTTTCGGTACCCCAGATGCTGCCGATGCTGAATTTTATACCGACTCAATAAATTCCCTGTTATCAAATCAAAAACAAACGGAAACTCTGATACAACAACAGGTCAGAATCGTTTCCTCAACTATCACTAATTTTAATGACTCACTTCAACTATTGAACAAAAATACGAAGATACTCAATGAAAACATCCTTAAATTCGACAATTTCATGTCACAAACGGCATCCAACGAACAAAAATTGTCTCTTCAAACGAAAATTAACCAACATATTCTAACATTAGTAGAATTGACAGACGAATTACAAACTCTCTTGAATAACTACATAGATGGACTGAGCCTTATCAGCAAAGGAATAATTAGTTATAATATTTTTAGCCCGGAAGATTTATTTATAGAACTCAAATCGATTAACGAAAAACAATTGTTACCATTAGAATTAACTTTAGAAAACACTTACCTTTATTATAAAATAATGAATATCAAATCGTTCATTAGAAACAATCTATTAGTTATAGTTTTTGAAATACCCCTGGTTAATACACTAGTATACGATCTTTTCGAGATTCATTCACTCTTAACTCCCCATAAAAACGATCCAAGCTTATTTTCCTACATCATACCCTCAAATTCTCACATCCTTATATCCATCACAAGAACAACATATGCAACTTTGAACAATCTACAAGACTGCCAAGAAATCGTACCAACACAATGGATATGTAAAAAAATGGATACTATAAGAAGAATGGATCAACCCACGTGTGAAGCTGAATTATTTTCAAAAACAACCACGCATATTCCAAAGTCATGTCAAACAAAGCATGTCTTTGCTAACGTCGAAATTTGGCAGAAAATCAAACCAAACCAATGGGTCTTCGTTCTGTCAAAACCATCAAGAATTAACATCCTCTGCGAACACATCCAAGATCACGAAGAGGTTATCAATCACATGGGAACATTGGACCTGGATGGTAATTGCAGAGCATTCACAGACTTCACCATACTAGAAGGACAAACGGTAATCGATTCCGCTAACATTTCGAGCAGAATCCCTACCACGGACATCACTATGGACGACTGCTGCGAGAGACTAAAAGAAAACATCACCCTTCAGTCGATAAAACTTCAACCCCTAACATTAACAACCTTCGATCTGAAGGAATTAAAATACGCACAACACAAACTAAATCAATTCGACGAAGTCTTGCAACAGCAACTCAACAAGCCTTTCGTTATACAACATTCGCATTGGTACACCACAATCCTCTCTATATTGGGAGGAATCGTTGCTCTTACCCTACTATATAATTTCTTCAAGTGGCTTGGAATATTTACAATCATAAGAAGATATCTTTGCTGCACCAAGGAACCTCGAAACCCAGAATCTCACCTCAAGAGCGTTTGCTGCTGGCCATGTGTCAATATTTACAATCAATCACATAATGCGGGAAATTACGAAAGTCCAGTCAACTCTACCGAAGTGGTCAAATACGATGCTGAATTGGAGAAACTGTACTACCAACCCAGCACTAATCCCGACATGAAGATTCATGGAAGAAGATCAATTAAATCAGTTGACACAAGAAGCACAGCTCCACCACTAAAATTATTAACCGACTAGATTGATAAGTTCATATTAATATCTCTCTTTATACTTCCTTTATATAACTTATAGTCTTAGGAAACATATGCATAAGTAAGATTTCTTTTCCAAATTTTGCATTTTTAGACCAATTCAAAATTTAATTCACCCCAGAGGTGTTGCATCCCAACCTTGATCACAGGTTACATATTATAAATCATTATATGACATTTATTACTACCCCCTCCATGGGGTTGACCTAGATCAGTATAAAAGGGTGTCTGTTTCACCCAAAAGTTAGTTAATATTCGAACTTCTACGAGTTAGTTAGTTGAGTTAGCTCATTATTTTGGAAAGTTCTCATCCTGTACCGTATTGTACCGTGACTTTCATCAATAAATAAGTAATTATTACAAGGTGTTGTTATTCATAATAATCTCATTAGTTGGATAATTGCTTAAGTGAAAGGAAGTGACCAGTGATCCAATTATCATTTGGGAAGTGAAAGTGTAAAAGTGATTGTGTTAGTTAACCATCATTAGCGGCTTCAATAATCATCAAGCCCTTCACCTCATTATTCACTTCAAAGAGTCCGGAGTCTCGATAAGAAAACTGCCCTGGTGTCAGAAGAACCTTGTGAGTAATTACCAATCACTCGATTGTCTTACCTAGCCAGGTATACGACAATATACATTATTATAAAATTTGTAAACACATTAACAACATATTACCTAATTTAATTAATTTTCAATCAGAATTTGCAGTAAAAAAATTCCCGATTTCATAAAAAAAAACTAAAAACTTAGTTATACCTGATAACGCAAAACTCGTATCATTTGACGTAAGCAGTCTCTTTAGCTCAATTCCTGTCAATGAACTAAAAATTATTCTTAAGGATAAGATAGAAAATAGTTCTTTAGACTCACAACTAAAAATACAACTAAAAAAGTCATAAATAAGCAACTGTTTAGAACAAAACTATTTTGAATTTAATAACGATATTTTCAAACAATTAGATGGACTAGGTACCAATGGGATCCCTTTTATCTCCGCTATTCGCAGAAATATATATGTCGTTTTTGAAAAAACTTTATTTGCAGACAAAAATAACAAATTACTGAAAAATATCTTCCATTGGTCACGATATGTCGACAATATTTTTTGTATATGGTTGGGAACCTCAAGACAGTTGGATCAGTTTATTAACCTTGTAAATATAGTAAATAAAAAAATACAGTTCACCATAGAAATAGACAATGAAAAAGGACTTAATTTTTTGGATGTAAATATTCAAATCAACAACAATAAATTAAACTACGATATTTACAGGAAACCAACTTATACTCTAATCATACATAACCGAGCAAGACAATCTAAACAAATTAAACTATCGGCTTTCCATAGTATGATACATCGCCTCTTAGAATTCCCTTTGAATCAAAATAATTACAATAAGGAACTTTCAATCATCAAACTAATAGCCACTAACAATGGCTATAAAACAAAATTAATAGATGAGCTAATAAGAACAAAAAAACAATAGGAAAATTAAAAAACAATTTTATGCTGGATCAACTTTAAGTAAAGAAACAAATGTAAAATAAATTTTAAAACATAACATTCTTTTTTATATATTTAATTTGATATTGCTGAATAATAGGGTTTATATCTAAACGTTCTATTTATTGTTTGAAAAGGCTGTTGGTTTCGAGTGAATGAAGTCATTTGTTTAATGATTGGGTAGACCCATAGGTAATAACATAAAGACGATAAGCAGACGACCGGAGAATAAGAAACACATGAGTCAGTTTGTATTGGCCGGCCTCGCGTGTGGTTGAATTGTGAGCGTATCAAAAATGATACAGAAATAATTAGTTAAGAGATAGCATGCTTTCACCCCTGGTGCACTGTTGCCCGGTCAATACGGCCGTGGTTCCTTCGAGTGGGGCTACTCGCAATAGGGGGTGTTGCGGGCTACTCGAATGACATGATTCTGGTGGAGGGGTAGCTTCATGTAAGTGCCCCACATCTGATCATTGAGATGCTAGTTCCAAAGGGAACTGGGCGTCTAGGGAAGCCTTACTTATTTTAGGGAGACTCTAGCTAGTTGTCGAAGAATAAAACACGTACATACAAAACTGGTAAATGATGTAATGGGTGTCTGTACAATATTGATGGTTTAGTTGAGCTAGGGGGAGGCAAGCCCCCCGGTGAGTACATTCATTCTTATTATTGGTTGTCAGTAACTGTTATCTATTTTTGGGTCTACCGGAGAATATGTTTGTCCATATTAAGTGCAGTCAAGATCTGTTGGGGAAAAGAATCCGTGAGATTAGTTATCAACGCCCTGGAGATAAAATGTATGTTTTACACAAATTTTAAATTTATTAATTATATGCGCCCAATATAAGCAATAGAATTTGTAATGAAATTAGCAAATTAGGAATTAAAACAATTCATGTAAATAAAAATAATTTAGGGAAAATGTTAGTAAATAATAAATCCAAAATTGACAAACTTGAGAAAAATGGTGTTTACAAATTGAAATGTGATAATTGTGACGCATATTATATAGGCCAAACGGGCAGATATCTAAGAACCAGATTTGACGAACATAAAAAGGCTATTTTAAAAAACAATTGTTTGTTACACTTCGAAAACAAAGGAAAAATAATGAATCTGTAGGATTAAATTGAAATTAAAAAAGCCTTTTTAAGAAAAGATAAGATCACTAATGAAACTAGTAATATTGTAACTTAAGTGTAATTATCTTACTCTCTTGAGAAAGGCTTAACTCAGCCGAAACAATTGTCGAGGGTTGAATAAAATTGGATCGGTAGTTTGATTAAGTTTATATTTGGAACTACGAACAACAAAAGTTACAGGTTGGTATGTTAACATCAGTTGAGTATGAGCAAAATACTAAAAAACACTACAAAAGACCTATGAATGTATTTCTGATAACAACATCATCGCGAATTATTAACACCGTTTCTAATACGGTTGTTACGGTAAAAGTAGATATTGCGGCCAATATACACATTTACCTCCTCGTTTGGGTAATGTGCATTCAACTAACATTTACAATTTTAAAGAAGGGAAATGTACATTGAATTCACAATGACCATATCGTTTTGGTAAATGTGAGCATACAAAATACGAAATCGCAAGTGCTAGTAATAGGGTGCGCATGCGCACTTGTAGTGGTACGCGAACTACCGTTTCGGCTAGTTCAGTAGGCGCTGATATTTCACGTTACACATTTCGTGCAAGTGCTCTTTTTTTTAGTGCATCAAATGCATTTTAGAGGTGGGGAGATATATTTTCATAAAAAAAAATTAAAAAACCGTCGTAATAATTTCCTGTGTTTTGCAATAGGTTATGGTAGAGGGTGGGTGTGTTTACATCTACATACCCCACACCCTGTACCTTAACCTAATCAAATACCAAATTAACTATTACATTAAAATTTTGGGGTGTGGGGTATGTATATGTAAACACACCCACCCTCTACCATAACCTATTGCAGGAGAGAGGGAATTATTACGATTTTATTTTTTTTATGAAAAATATATCTCCCCCACCTCTAAAGTGCATTTGATGCACTAAAAAAGTTTTTAATATGCAGGAAATTTTTTGGAACAATTTTCGGCTGGAGCCTCACTTCCCAACAATTACCCTATTTTGGAGAAAATGAGGAAAAGGCCTAGCCATCCACCTAATGCAACTACATAATACACGTAATCAGATGAACAATAATTCTTAGTTTACTTAGGGTCTTTTTGGTTGTGCTTCTAGTTATTTATTAGTAGTATGTATGGTATATTTATTCTTCGAGAACAAAGAACAATCTAGAACAGTCTGCTTTTACCTTTACAAGAGATGACTTGTAATGCATACATATATTGCTAATTATTGCACACCATTATATGTAATTGGTATTCGAAATTAATGAAAGTTTTTGGTTTTGTGCTATTGTGTTTATTTTCTACGTCAAAAATAATAAAAATTAGTGGTAAGTACAAATGCGCCATGGTTAATTTTGTTGACTTAAGTTCTAGTTGACAATCAAGAATAATCAGGTTTTAATAGAACTACGGCACCAGAAAAATGTTCTACAAATACAATCTGCAACACCCTGAAAAAATGGTGACTTTTCAACAGAAGTAGGTATATATTATAATAATAGCAAGCCCATACAGCGTTTGTAATGCAATTTACAAGACGTTAATTAGTATTTTATTTGCAGATAATACAGTATTGGATATATGGATGTTATCGCGTAGTCAGCATCAAATCTGAAAATCCATTATACTAAAAAATTCCTCTTTTCGTCCAGCATTTGTTAAAATAAAGAAAATATTTCACCGTTGGATTTATCTTATGCGTTTTTGAAAAGAATACATACATGTGAGCATTCTCACGAACTCTTATCGTATCACCTGATTATATTATGGTTTCGGCGCTAATCAGCTTGAAGATAACTCAAAATCCCGGGGAACTACTGGACCAAAATGACGTAAACCAACTGGTTCAATAATTCTATTGTTTGAATTGTTCGAGATCATTCTGTAAAATTTAAAGTAAACAATGACCTAAAAATTGTTCTTGTTTTGACCTACAAGTTGTTCTTATTTTAACCTGATTTGGGCCTGAAATGGTCCTAATTTTGCATCAGTTTTTGACTAATCAGCACAAATTTAGGTCACGTTTTAAAGTGGTTGAGATCTAATTTTAGGTCAAAATCAGTTTTAATTTTTTCGAGTCGGGACTGCCAACATGCTCGAAATCAGAATTGCAACATAAAATTGGCGCATTCAATAGGAATGCGATACCGTCTCAGAACTCTCAAAATATGCATTGTTTTTGAAAATTCTAGGCAGAAACAACAAAGTAAAGTAAGTTGATGCTACCAATTATTAAACTTAGGAACAATAATAGAATGTAACAATTTAAAAAGGTCATTTTTGTAACCTCAATTGCAAAAATCCGTCATTATTAACTGGTTTGGAGACTTTTGAAATGACAAATTAACCGAAATAATAATTTTAAGACTCAGACTGGTGATTTTTGAATTACCTATATTTTTGAATTGAATTAAATTTTATTTAAAACATCTTTCTCTGCAAATAAAAAAACCTGTTTTTGTTAACTTTAAATGGCCATAAAGCAATATAAATGTGAGATTCCGAGAGCTGCAATAGTATAGAGGTTTTGTATTTCATCCCCCACTTTATCGGAAATTGTATCACAAAAAATCAGAAATAAGCACGGCATTTCTACCTCGTTAAGTAAAACTATTGTTAGGTATTACTGCGAACGTAAGCAGCAAGCGATTGAAATTGGCGACGCCCTTACACCGATTCGGAAAAGGCCGTGCTTGCGGGGCAGACATGCGTTATCAAAGTACTGGCATTTCGTGAAACTCATAACAAAGGAATTCTCTCGATATAAGGAGAAGCATCTGGAATTCTCCAGAAAAAGGCTATTTGGTATGAATACCGACAGGATGCGACTGGAGTCAATTCAGTTCAGTGGAGTACAGTGCTGGTCTTCGAAAGGGAACAAAATGAAAGTGCAATGTACTACTGTGCGAAATAAATATTTGAGTTATATAAATAACTGTACAATTTAAATAATTGCCATATAAATAGTATTAAGTTGCTGATTTGTGTTCTGTATATGGTAATAAATTTTTTTGTTATTATTTTAGTCAGTTTAAATAAATAAATTATTTTTAAAACTAGAAAATTCGTTACAGTACGGGTGGTCTGAAAAGTTCTCGGTCTCATTAAGAATCACTCGCGCTAGGACCCATACAAGTCTCTGCAAGTCTCAAATAAAATTCCATCCAATTCCGATTAGCAGTTTGGCTTTGACAGTCGATCACAGTGGGTGTAATGTGAAGCACCGTAAGACATGGAGAAGTTTGAGTACCGTGCGGTGATAATGTTCTTTGTAAAACAAGGTTTATCTCCGAATGAAATTCACCAAAGGTTTATTAAAGTTTACAAGCAAGATTCATCTTCATACTCCATGGTCAAGAAATGGGCTGCTGAGTTTAAACGGGGGAGAGAGAGCATTAGAGATGACTCACGCGAAGGGAGTCCAAAAAGTGCAACAGCTCCTGAATGAAGTTGCGCGAGATTGCCGAGGCAGTTGGCATCTCAGTGGAACGTGTTGGTCACATTTTGCATAACGAATTACACATGAACAAACAACAAGCTCTGTGCAAGATGAGTGCCGCGCATCCTTACTCCTGAGCAAAAAAGCAACCACATGACGATGTCAGAGCACGCTTTGAAGCAGTATAACAAAAATTCAGCGGACTTTTTGCGCAGATTTATAACAGTGGATGAAACATGGATTCACCATTATACGATACACCGGAATCGAAACAACAATCAAAGCAGTGGACAGAAGCCAGGTCCTCTAAAAGCCAAGTCAGTTCTCTCCGCAGGGAAGGTCATGTGACGGCTTTTCTTTTTGGAACGGTAAAGGCATTCTGCTTGTGGATTATCTTAAAAAGGGTAAAACCATAACTAGGGAGTATTATTCTTACTTTTTAACTCAATTGGATATGAAAATTCGTGAAAAAAGACCAGGTTTGCAGAAGAAGAAGATCATCTGTCATCAAGACGATGCGTTGGATTTGAAGTTCGAATTGTTTGAGCATCCTATTCTCCTGACTTGGTCCCAAAACTCAGAATATTTCTTAGTGGGCAGCGTTTTTCATCGAATGAAGAAGTGACTGCTGCTGTGGATGAGTACTGTTTAGAACTTCCACAAAATCATTTTAAAGGCGGAATCCTGAACGTGAAAACCGCAACCTTCTAAGTGCTTTCTTTAACGACATATACAAAGCAGCGACAAACGTCAATTTTTTTAAAGAATGTGAAATTACTCCAAAACGGTGCAACCCATGTAGTATTAATAAACTGACATTTGTTTTTTATGTAAAACTCAAAAAGACAATAATATACAGAGGTTTCTAGTTAGGGTACATTTCCGGTATAACCGGAAGTTCGTCATTTTTCAAAATAATTTTGTTTTTCGCATAACACATTCGTTGAAAATTTCTAAACCTATAGTAAAATGTGACGAATAACGTCATGGATGATGTTCCAACTAATTAAAATATTTGTAGTCGCCTGTCACTTCCGATTATACCGGAAGTCGACATCAACTTTGCTGTTTTAAACGGAACGCTATCTTTCTTATGACATTTTTGGATTCAGCATAGTTTTTTAGTTTGGCTTTGATAATTCAACTTAATCCCAAAAAGTAGTACTTTTGAGATATTGCGGTATTTTTGAAGATTTTGAAAACCACTAAATAGCGAATTATTCTGATAAATTTAAAACTGAAAACTTCATGTTTGGTGGTCAGCTAACTAGCTTATAGCTACGTCTACCTGAAACTGTACCTACAGTATTGTTAATTTATGCAGGGTTTTATATATATATATATATAAAGTTAACGTTCAACATATCAAACTACGAACACGTAGAACAAGTTTATTACAAATGATACGTCCTGTATATTATTTCATCAATGAACGAAGAATTAAATAATGTGTCGATTGAAATGAGAGTTCCACCTCTAATAGTATCTACCCCTAATAGTTACCAAATAAACTAGAAATTTTAATAAGGAGAATTTAAACCTCCAACCCCGATTGCTTTGAGCTTCTAATATGTTGTAGAGCATGTTACGCTGAACAAGAATATATGCAGGGTGTACCAAGGAATTCCTTTGTTAAAACTAAGAATTAACAATCGGATTAATTTTTTCTTTTAATTAAAGGTAATTATTCTTTTTAGTAGAATTCTATTATGCAATTAAAAATATACGTTTCCATTAAAAGAAAAAGGAAGTAATCTTGAAATAACAATCAAAGGGGTCACCATTTTCTTTTTCCTCATAATACTAAACAACTTTTGTATAAACTTTTTTGCTATAAATGGTACCGTTGTTGAGATAAAAGCCTGTCTCAAGTTAAATGGACCACCCGGTATATTATTTTATTTGGTTTGTGAATGTTTAGGAAAAGCCAATTTTGAACGCAATGAAAAATTGTTGAATGTGAAACTGAAATGTACATTCCAATTTTTGTCACCTCTTTTTGTTATACTTGATACCTTTTTAATTCTAACATCTATTTAAAATAATTTTAATCAGGAGCAGAAGATCTTTTAAATATACGCAGCAGAATCATAAATAATATCCCGTTTTGGGGCCTATTACCCCTGTTAAGTTACATTTATAAATGCCCTCGGCTTCCACCAAAATTGTGAGTTGAGTATTCCATCCTAAAAATTAAATCTGCAAATATCCTAATGGGGTGCTTTTTTCAAAAGTTACAAACAAATTACGTATTTTGACTCTTTAAAAAAATCAATGAAGCCCTGCAAGTAATTGTATAACTCTCACCAAATTTTCCATAACTACGGAAACCAAGCATAATGAGCATAATTGGCCCTAATCCGCGTGATGTTGGTTACCTATTGTTACTACTTTTTCCCAACAATTTATTTTTTCAACACTCAAAAACAATTACTCTTCTGAATGAACGTCGGCATGACAATAACAACACTTAACAGCAACTCAATTATATTAATAGTACAATTTTCTCCTCAAAACCGCTAACTCGCTCTTCTCTAGATACTTAAAATCACTAACTCGCTCTTCCCTCGCTGGTTTGCGCACTCGCAGTCTCCAAACAGTCCCTCTCGTATTACTGTCACTTACTAAATAACTTAGATTCATTAGTCGCCCTCATTTTATAGTTATTTGATGTCGCTTAGTAACCACTAGAAGTTTCTCGAGAAATCTAGGTACACAGACTGTTGACAACATTGGACAAGTGTTTCAAAGGTTACTTAAATCCGTAACACTATCTTACAGTATTTGCAATATGCAGTTTATTAAAAAAATCAATATATTTCCGTTTCTACAACGCTTGAAAAATGTCTGCTTCGAGCGTCGATGGGAAATACAACATAATATTATTTTCCCAAAACGGAAACAGTAATTACATATTTATTAATGGCTGTATTTATAAAATTGATATTTTTTTTATATCTTTAAATAAAAAGTGGGGCCCTAAGGTCGTTACTTGAATAGATAACATCGCTATGTTTCTTTGATGGACGTTCAGATGAGGCAGTAACATTGCAGTACCTATCATTAAACATAAATAAACTAAACTAAATATTTAGAAAAAATAAGCACTAGTATTAACTGCAAAAGGAACACATTCATTTTTGTACGTTAAATTATTGTATATGTTTCTGAAAGGTAAGTGCTCCGGACTAATTTTCAAGTAATTCATTACATAAATAAGTTTACGACTACAGGTGCTCTACAATTTAATCGCAATTTTCGTTATCGCAATCTTTCCACAAAAGTTTACTTTGTATTATAATTGGTAATAATTAAGTTTTAATAAATACTAAGAATCGCACCTGTTGACTATTTAATAATTCAGATATGGCGAATCAGCGATAGCCCTGTGGACTTTCAGCTACAGTTTGCATATGAATTGTTGACGTTCTTGACAATCAATAGACAGCACTCGAGCGATATGATTAATGAATGGAATAACCCATTCGAGTGACGTCCTTCCGATTAATGATGTCACATTTGAGGTTCGAAAGCAACGCTTAGCTACTGAAATATAGAAATTCCTTGATCTATTTTGTTACAGATAAAATATAATAAAACGTCCGTGTTATGCTATTACGAATCTTGCATGTGAAACTTTATTTCATTAATATTATGCACTGCATTTTTTGAATACTAGATTGTAGCAATAAAAGTAACGAAACAATAAGGGTGAACGAGTCAATATAGGGAAAGACCCATTTTGCAATTTTTAATTTTGAAATGGCTCGTCTCTAATCGCTCGTCATTTGATTAGATGTGATTACTACACTTACTAGACTCATCAATGGCTCTTACATCTCTTACGCAAGGTTTTCAGTTTTATCGAAATGTTAGCTAAGGGATAAAAAAATATATATTCAGAACAAAAATTTTGCAAGCAAACTGCACTTAACGGCGCCAATACCGTTCACAGTTCACATCGAAATTGATCGCCGTTTAGTTGTCATTCAAATTTTCGGGTATATTTTATGGCAATACGAATAGAGTATGGCCTGTGTATTACAGTTATATAGATAGGTAGTACAGGTTGGACTTACGAACTAAAATTAGAAATACTGCAGCGAAATCTAACGGTACCTAAAGAGTTCCAAAAACCTTAAAGGTTAATATGTCTAAGGTTCACCTCTGATTGATCAACGTAGATGCGAGTTCTTTAAAATGACAACCTTTAATAATATAACAGCATTATCATCTATATCTATACTATATAATAATGTTCTAGTGTATGGATGTCTGTCAAACACTCAGTTAGCTATGGAAAAAGTAGCTAAAATTGCACTTTTCTATTAACGATTGTCGAAAAACTGCAAAAGACTCGCAAAATGCCGTAAACGATATCGATTAAGATTAAAACGAAGTAAGGTTTTGCAAAATTTCATACAGATTTATTAAGCGGTTTAAAAGATATTAGCAAATAAAAATGGGAAAAAACGCGTTGTTGGTTAAAAGTCATCATTTTCAGATCTATCTCGTCCGAAGATAGGATAATCTGGAATTAGTCGACAATTAAAACGTCCAAGTTAAGGACCAAACAGCTGAATAGGCCTATTTTCGAATCGGAAGGTGGTGTCGTTTAATTAGAATTTGTAATTAAAAATCGTTAATTTTGACATGTCCGGATTCTAAGGAAACAACTGCTCAGAGGGATGGGCCGATGGGCAGAGCTTATGTTGTTATTACTTGTTTTGTATACGTGTAGATTCTAACCTTGGAAGTTTGGCGTTTATTTTGACGTTTATCAAATAACGTTTATGAAAGATACGAAATGAGAAAATACATGTAAATTATATGCAATAATATTCATTACAGTTGTTATGGTTAACATAAAAACAAATAAATATAGACATTCTGATCAAATCGGTTCGTAACGTATCGCTATCGCTTTATCTCCAGCAGTAGTTGGTTCAAGTCCCATCCGAGGCGAATTTCTTTTTTTTGTTTTTTTTGAATTTTACAATTTTAACGGTAATGATAGACTTTAGCCCGCCAACTTAAATTACTTTGAGCTTGTAGTAGGTATGTTGTAGAACATGTTAAGCTGAACAAGAATATAAATATACTGTAATTATATGAGATACAATACAATTTTTTTAAATATCAATTATTCTGTTTAATTTTGATATTGAATTTATTATTTCGAGCATAAATAATTTTCTCAAAGTAAGTTCCAAAAAATTAAATTAACATAACCATTTGCAGGTTATTCGAAAAAAAAAAACATATCTGAATTTTGCCATGAGCCGGCGATAGGTTACGGTAAATCCGTTAAAGGCTATGCACCACCTTCCAAGTATGGACGGGTAGTAGGTACTATTACAGTAAAATATGGGGTGTGTTATGAAGGTTAGCGAGCAAGATTATACATGTATGCTGGGCGCAGAAACCACCTCTTCACATGGGTTTTTTTACTTTGAGAAGTCAAAATCGAAACACTCTGACATCTTCTTGCAGGAAAAAAGAGGATGAAGGTGGTGTCAGAGGAGGGGCTGCTGTAGGAGGAAGTGTGATGGTGGGTTGGGGATTGTGTAGAGGGTGGCAAGGAAAGGGGGTGGTAAATATTGTAGATAAAATAAAAGTTTGGGATGGGTTCGAGGGTGTGAATGGGGGACAGTTCTTGACCCTCTTAAAACCTCCAACCCCTACAACCGCTACCCTTTGTAACTACCACCTAGAACGCACTCACGATTACTCCCACCACCCACCACAACAGTATTCTTAAATTTTTTCAAGATATCAAGGGAGAAATGGTTATGATAGGGTGTATGTGTGTGTGTCTCCGAGCATGCTTTTTGAGAGGCGGGGATATTGTCAAAAATGGGAATCAGATTATGTAAGGGTTAAAGGAAGTTATGGAAGCGGGTGGGTGTACGCGTAAATATACATGGTATTCATTACAGCTTTCATGCTAGACATAAAAACATAAATATGTAAATCAAATAATATATACACAGTACAATGCTAAATATTATTAACTTTTACGCAAATAATTGAATAATAATAAATATTTGAAGCAATAGAATGGTAAATGCATTATGTGGAATACGTTTTGGTATTTAAGGGCCTCTTTGAAATAATAAGATGTGCTCTACGTCATAAATACTGAAAGTTAGGTTGAAGTATTTTACGATTTTTAAATAAAACAAAATTAAAGAAACACATGATTTTCGCCATGAACCGCCGATAGGTGCTATGCACCATCGTCCAAGCTTTGACGGGTAGTACTATAACAGTAAAATATGGGGTGTTATTAAGGTTATCGATTAGGTTATGGTAATTGTACGCCTTTATAGCAAGATTATACATGTATGCTAGGCGCCGAAATGACCCCTTCACATGGTTTCAATGGGGTCAAGAACTCCCTCTACGACACCCTCGAACCAATCTCAAACTTTTATTTTATCCGTAATATTTTCCACCTCCTTCTCGTACCACTCCCTACACAACCCCCAACCCTCCCATCACACCACCTCCTACAGCAGCCCCACCTCTGACGCCACCTTCATCCTCTTTTATCCTGCTAGAAGTTCACCATAAACCGCCGATAGGTGCTATGCACCAGTAAGATAAATGCTACGCACCACCGTGAGATTACGGTACAAAGCGGCCCCTCTGATTAAATTTGTTACAGTGCTATGCACCATCGTCCAAGCTTTGACGGATAGCATATAAAACAGTAAAAAATTGGATGTGTGGTGAAGGGAAGCAATCAGTTTAAATAGAATCTTTTACAACAATTTTCAGAGATGTGTAACTTTTCTTAAAACAGCATGATTATTATACAGGGTGTCCCCTCTCAATTGGAAAAAACTTCTAGGGCATATTGAGGAACCATAGACAGGCAGTTTGAGATATTAGACTGATGTCCGGAAGTGCATGGTTTTCAAAATACAGGGTGTCAAAGTTTTTTTCAAAAAACTTTTTTTTTTATTATCTCAAAGGCACGTTGACCGATTTTCTTGAAAAAAAAAAAAAATTCTCGAAAACGGAGATACGAAAAAATATCAAGTGACAAAAAAGTTGTACTTTCAACTGAGCTTCTAAAAAATATAAAATTTTCAAAAAAGTCAGTGGCGTACATTTTTTTGTCATTTTTATTCGTGCCACTGGAAGTAATAATTACCATTTAATTAGTGCTAACTGAGCGTCTTATTAAAGCTTACATCACCAGCGAATTTCAAGAAAATCGGTCAACGTGCCTTTGAGATATTGATAAAAAAAAAGTTTTTTGAAAAAAACTTTGACACCCTGTATTTTGAAAACCATGCACTTCCGGACATCAGTCTAATATCTCAAACTGCTTGTCTATGGTTCCTCAATATGCCCTAGAAGTTTTTTCCAATTGAGAGGGGACACCCTGTATAGACGATTTATAAAAAAGTTTGCAGAAAGCAACTGAGGTCTTAATACTAAATTGTCAACCTGATTATAATTTTTTAAATGCTATGCACCACTGTCCAATGCTGGACGGGTACAACTAGTTCTAAAATAATGTAAAAATGCACTTTCAAGGCCGGTGTCAATCTGTGGTACAATAGAATAATCTAATCTACGTGGGGCATTATCAAGAGCGTCGATGAAAAGACGTTAAGTTATAACGTAATAGTAAACATACTAAGCTCAGACTCGACTGCACAAAACGTAAAACGTAGCGGGGATAGTTTCTATCAGATGATGCGCGCGCAACTAGAGCTGTTCAACGATATCTACGATTGGTACATTATCAATATTTACGACTTTAATTTTTGTCATAATATTTAACGAATTCAACCTAACCTAACAACTTCTTATGGGACACTATAGGAGTTTTTGGCATGAGAGTGAACTCGTAGAGTTTAACAAATCTGTTAAACTCCTTGTCTTTTTCTAATTAGCATTTACGTAGTCAGAGTGAGAGAGGCAGAAAATCTGTTAAACTCCTTGTCTTTTTCTAATTACCATTTACGTAGGCAGAGTAAGAGAGGCAGAAAAAGTTTACGAAGATCCGCACAAAGGGGGGGACGCCGAGAATTGCCGCCAAGCATACCAAATGTAGTTGCGCGCGCATATGGGAACAAAACGCCTTGAGAGGCAGAAAAAAAAGTACAGATTATCCCAGCTGGAATTGAATCCATGGATGGTCATGACCCAGCGGGCGTGAATTTCTCTAGCCGATTCAACTACACCAAGCGGTCTGTTGTAGAGCCTTCACTACGTAGAAGTAAGAAGTAGAAATCCAGAACGCTAGCAGCCCATTCAACAAATTTCAAAAAAAAAAAAAAAAATGTATATGGATTTAGTAGGTCACAATTTGTCAGATGGTCCCGCTAATTGGTCAGCGATAAGAAAAAAGTAAAAGCAACTCGATTTTTTTGTATGAATATTCGATACTGCTGACAGCCCATCTAAACTAAAATTAAAAAATTGTAATAGCAATCGATGGTGTTTTAGACGCTTTTAATTGGTCAGCTGTAATCATTATTTTGTTAGGCCTAAATAATTAGAAAAAACAATAAAATATAACCGTTTCTACAATACGCATGCGCGAACATTCTATGTTGCTTCTATGATCTATCAGCTGATAGGATAGTCGATAAGAATTGTATTTTTGATTTACCTACCTATCGAATGAATTATTTAATAGCTTTTCTACTATCCCCGCTGAAATATAGAAGTATCTGTATGTGGCTCATTCGACTGTTGTTGTTTGTATATAAATTAAACAACTCAATTGTTTACGAAATTTTGTTTAATTTTTTTTTCTAAAAAGTACAACTCAACTGTACATTCTAATTTGAGACTGATCATTCTGTGTAAAGGACCGACTTTACAAGTGTACAATTAAATTGCTGACAATTTAGTTTTTATAAAATGAACTTACTAATGCTGAATTTCTGTTTTGACAATTAGGTAATTTACAATGAACTGTTATATTATTGACGAAGTATGTTTTACGTTTCGCTGAACTTGCTAGTTTTGAATAATCACTTTTAAGTAAAATTGCACCTATAACTCTTCCGCCCTGAGGTTGTTCCATTGTCTCGTTCCTTTTGTCTGGTATAGCCTCCTTTTGGTTTCTTATTTTCCAATTAAAATAACCAATTCCGATTACTAATGATAAGTCCTGTCCAGATGCTGGGAGTATAATAGTCGGTTGGTTTCTGATTGGTAAAACGGGTTCTACCGGGATGTCTTTCAGATTCAATTTCTTCAGTAGCTTAGGAATGTTGTGTCCACTGATTTGAAGTTTTGGGACATCCATTATTACTGGTTTCCCATTACTTATTAATTGAAAAATGACTTCTTGGTTTTGAAATAGTAATTTGCAGCTAGTTTTCTTAATCACGAAGATTCCAATTAAATTTCAATTTTATCTTTCCTCAGAGGAACGGCTGAATATTTATTTATCTCCGGAATTATTTCTATGTGGTATCCAATAATTTCCAGTTTTGTGAATTGGCATTCTTCTGTAGTGTAATTCAAGACGATATTTCCTTCACATGGGATTCTACGATTATTCAGCAGCTTTCTTGGCCAACATCAGGGGTTGCCGAAAGAGCATATATCAGATAGAGGTTTATTTGAACTTTGATCTTTTGTTTAAGTAAATAATTAAATGTGGAAATTATCGTTAAAAATTCTGATTGGTGTTCAATTGGGATAGGAAGCTAATTAAATAACTGAAAATCTTTTCAGTAATTGATAGGTAGTGATAAAAAAATGTTATTTTATCTAACTCTACCTTACCCTTAATTTTTAATATCGATTAAAGTGTTATTTTAATGCTTTAATCTTAATCGGTTTTTTTAATTTTTGCTAATATTTTCCGTGGCTAACTGAGTGGGGCTCAAACAAACATCTATACACTGGAACATTATTACATTCTAATTGAACCCGTCGAACTTTGGACGGTGGTGCTAAGCATTTAATAAACCATAATCCGGGAAACAATTTAAATCTTAACCTCATTTACTTTTCGCTTGCTTTTTCTTAAGGGTTTATATAAAGGAAGTCGTGATTTCTGTATTACTTAATGTATTATAAAATTCGTCGATATAGTCGTGAATTAGTAGTCTTGTTGAAAGTCCAACTTCATTCACGTTAAGCTCTATTCGGGAAAGTGCGTCAACGTTTTTATTAGATGTACCTACCTTCTTTTATAGACAATCTCATATTTTAAGACGCCATCTTACTCATTTGAATTTGATTCTTTAAGAGAGATTAACCATTGAAAAAGTTTATGATCCGTGACAATTTTGAATTGACGACCAAAAGGATTCGGGCGGAAAAGGGACAATTTTACAAGTGTATAAATATATTCCTATTTTGACAATTAGGTAAAGTAGAGTTAGCTGTTATATTATTGACGAAGTATGTACCTATTACGATTCGCTGAACTTGCTAGTGTTGAAAAATTACTTTTAAAGGAAAATGCACCTATAACATATAATAACAATGAGACCTAAAACAGAGGAGACCTTGAGAATCGCTGTTCTACCTTACATTTATAAGAAAAAAAAATAACAGAAATGAAAAACTCCTTCAAGATTGAACCAATTTTTAAACCGACCAAACAGATACATAATACAAAATATGTTCTTGGTCAGATTCATAATCTTCTACTGGCAGCAAAAGATGTCACGGACAAATTGTCTTCGACCGATGTTTTGTGCTCGTGTGGTGCTATTTAAATAGGTATCACTAAAGGTAACATCAAAACACAAAAAACTGAAGATATGGCGAGACGGAAAAATATGCAGAACACACGCAAAAATCGATACCGTCCGTCGCAGTCGAGTCTGAGCCTATTACCACTTGCGCTCTTCGTTGAAGTTCTTGAGAATGTCCCTCGCAGATTCGAACGAAACGTCGGGATGATTCTTTTATCGAACTAGATTACGTCACCACAGCCCGGAAATGTACATTTCTCTCGTCAGAATTCTAAAGTATTGTAAAGATATAATAAATAAAACAACTCGTTAAACTTCCACACTTTTTATTGTCTTAACAATGTTTCACCACTATGTGGCTTCATCAGAAGATATACAAGTTCTTAAACTAACAGAAGACTAACATTACTTATATACTAGAGTAGGTACATAACTACGGTGGGGGTGTAGGTTGTAGATTAAGTAAAGGGGAATTATTTATTTCTAATTGGTGCGTGCCTTTCACGCAGTCGTAACTATGCGGGAGGTCTGGTTCAACAAGCATTGCCTTAATGAAAAACGTATCTTGTTGAACACTACAGTACCTGTTATTAAATAGCGTTTACCATAGATGGCGCTCTAGTGACATCTTTGGTCTTTATTAACAAGAACATCTTCTACATATCTATACCAATATAAGCAATGTTTAAATAAAGGTAATTTTTGTATAGTTTTTTCCAAATTGAACATAAAGATTTCTGCAAGTAACGGACTTAATGGGTTAGGTTAGGTTATCGTTATCGTTTCTGAAAATTTCGTTATTAAATTGAAAATAGTTTTGCTGGAAACATACTGTAAGTAAATCTAATATTTCTTCTATTATTACAGGATTAGTGTTATTGTATTCTAATGAAGTTTTAACAATATTTATTACATCTTTTGGTGGTATAGACGGAAATAAGTTTGTTACATCGAATGATACCAATTTAGATGAATGTGGTATATTAATGTTCTTAATATTATTTACTAATTCTAAGGAATTTTTAATTGACAATTTATTATTAAAGTTTAGATATGATTTTAAAATAGGGATTAAAATTTTTGACAATTTATATGTTGGGGCAGTGACAAAAGAAACTACAGGTCTTATCGGTTTATTATCTTTAGCAATTTTAAAAAACTATATCATTTCGGTGGTTGTAGGTCCATACTTATTAGGTTGTATTTATTATATTGTTGTAATATTATAACATTATTATTTATTGCTTGTTTTAATAATGTTTGATATTTCTCTGTAGGGTCTTTTAGCATTTTGACACACTTAGCAGAATTTAAAAAATTGTTTTAGTAATACCTATAATCTGTTTTGTTTATCGCCACTACAGATTTCCCCTTATCTGCTCTAGTTATTATAATATTGTTATCCTTTAATTTAGTTTTTAAGGTTTTTAAAATTGCAGGTTCATAATTTAACTTAGTTTTAATATTGTTTGACGACTTTAGTATCATTTGCGCTGCCATTGATTTATCTATGTAACTTTATTTTCTTAATGCTATTTCAGTATCTATTCCTATTAATTCTATGTTTTTACTATTAAAGGGAGAAGTTAAATTATAATTTAATCCTTTTTCTAACAATGATATTTCTTTAGGACTAAATACTGTGTTAGACAAATTAATGAATCTATCGAAAAACTTTTGTTCTAATGGTGTTTCATTTTTCTTTTCTAAGTTATTGCTCTTAATATTTTGACTTGATATTATTAAATTCCTCAATTTTCTATATAGAATTTTGTATTTTTTGTCAATTAAAATATTCACTTTATTTCTAGTTTCACGATCTAGGATATCAAAATAAACATTATGCGTTTTATATAAAAGTTCAGTGTGTACTAACTTCATACAGATGCTATTAGGTGTCTCTTAAGTTGTATTGTGTTTTCCTTTCTTCTCTAATCCATTTTTTTTTCATTCCCGCGATTCTTCCTTTTTGTGCTGGTGGACTGCAGTTGCTTGTTTTCAATTTTATGTACTTCGGTATCACTTCTTTCTTTATACATTGGCTCAGGAACCATATATTTTGTGTTTTAGTCTTCAATTGTAGTAAAAACTTGAAGTATAGAGTCACTAATGTGGGTCATGTCATAAATTTTATATTGGGCAAACAGGAAAATCATTTGAAAAAAGAATTAATGAACATTTAAGGTCATTTAAACAGCTTAAAAATGATTCACATTACGCTACACATTTAATTATGGAAAAACATAATTTTAACATTAATTTTACAATTTTACATACTGAAAGTAAAGGCTATAAACTTAATTTCCTGGAATGCATGGAAATTAATAAATACAAACATAAAAAATGTACTTCTAAACGACCAATTAGAAATAAATAATTCCCCTTTACTTAATCTACAACCTACACCCCCACCGTAGTTATGTACCTACTCTAGTATATAAGTAATGTTAGTCTTCTGTTAGTTTAAGAACTTGTATCTTCTGATGAAGCCACAAAGTGGTGAAACATTGTTAAGACAATAAAAAGTGTGGAAGTTTAACAAGTTGTTTTCTTTATTATAATTTAAAATGAACTTCCATCAAGTAAGAGTTGATTCAATTAAATATATTGTTAAGATAATTAACGAATCTAAACTTAACCTATAGTCTATTGCTTATAATAAGTGGCGTACGAAGAACTCGCAACTTAACGGTTGCCAATTTGATTCAATTTATTATACAGAGAGAACGCGTTTGTCGGAACAAATTCATTTAAAGTTCAGGGGTTTGTATTTGCAAAAACACTTGAACAAGTCGATTTTTATTTTTGGCTTTTTTTTTACATTTTGCTACGTTCTTATTTTGTGTTGTCTTAAATTAAAACTTGTTTGCCAACGTAAACCACTCACCATCTTTATCAAAAAACTCAGGACAGTATTGTTTCAGATGGTTCATGGCCTGCTCATAGTTTTCACTAGAATCTTCACTTAGAGTCCTAGGTGGAACAGTATCTTTGTAATAACAGTTTTGAATTAATCCATTTGAGTTTCTGTTACACTGCCCGTACATTAAACATCCACTCTGGCAATAGACAATATTTAGAAATAAAAGCACCGACACTAACTGCACTTGAAACGCCATTTTGCGAAACTCCTTTACTAATTCGCACTATGCAGCAACTTTAACTATATATTCGAATGAATGTGCTTGATAAATTTCAAGCATTTCATTATATAGATAAGTTTACGATTGCAGGTGTTCAACCGTTTAATCTCATTTTCAATTATCATACTCATTGCGCAAGAGATTAATCCTCACGATAGCAGTTAGTATTCCTGACTAATATTGAAGGTGATCCTTTTATATTTTCTAAGAATATATCCTGTTACTGGAATTGAATATTTAAAAGTCACAAAGACGTTCTAATGGGAATACAATAGATACAAATTTTCTTAGTAGGTACTGTATTATAGAAAATTATTTTTGAAAACTATGTACCTGTGAGAAATCATTCCAAGAAGTCTGAACTTCCTTCGCTCACCGACGTGGCAACCTAGATGTATCTAAAGGACATTCCTGGAATTTATGCCGCCGTGTTTGTGTGGAATGAGCATGCTAGTTGATTAAACTTAATTTCTTGTTTTGTTTATATTAAATCGCGACAGCTGGTCGCCCGGACGTGTTTCGATAGCAACGATGATTGTAAACAATAAATAATAAAAAGGTGTTCGTCAAAAAAGTGGCTTTTATTGAAAGTTGGACCAAATCTTACAAAAATTGAATCAAATCTTACATACCTATAGTAAGAGAAATTCCTCAAAAACTACAATATGATAAAAACCAGGCAAGTTTTGTTATCGCGTCTATTATAGATAGCATATAAATAGTCGTAGAGAGCAATTTTATGAAATAATGAAAGAATTGTTTCGGTAGTTTCGTAAAAAGCAGAATTTGCATTGTAATATGACGTCTACTGCCACATACCTACGTCTCCAACAAAATACTGAATTTGTCTATTTAATATCTATTGTTAGAAAATAAAAGTATTCAAATACTTGATTAATTTTATTCGCCAAAAATATCCACATAAAATAGCAAACGTGTATCAACAGTCAAGGTTCATATATGAATGCCCCTTTTTATTCGTATATTCATCTGACTAATATTGTTATTGTTTCTTCGTTCTCCGATTATGTTACCATAAACATACACCGTGTACCGTTTGTCCCACTACCAAATGGCATCATCTGATCTCGCTAACACTATTAACAATGA
This sequence comes from Agrilus cyanescens, assembly GCA_947389935.1. Lineage (NCBI taxonomy): Eukaryota > Metazoa > Arthropoda > Insecta > Coleoptera > Buprestidae > Agrilus > Agrilus cyanescens. The sequence goes on from OX376706.1 coordinate 19,441,767, forward strand.
AATATTGGCAAACATTTAGTAGTGGTTATGTTTTTTTTATTGTAAAAATATCACTGTTGAAATTCTTCCCCCGGGAAATAAGTTTAAAATGTTAAACGTGTACGAGATGGAAACTTTGAAAACAGAGAAACTTTTAGAAGTACAACAAAATTGTGGAAACATGCTGGATGAATTCAGCAGACCTTTTTGACGTCTATCTCATGAGTCTGGCCACTCCGCCTTTATTGTCGAAGGTAACGCCCATCATATGGTTCGACAGGGAGCGGATAAGATAGTCGGTGTAAGGTCCGGAGAGTACTGCGAATGATGAATAACCTCCCATTCGAGCTCTTGGAGAGGGCTTTAACTACTTGTGCAACATGGAGCCTGACATTTTCATGAAGTAGTATGGTTTGGTCTCGTCAATGGGGTCTTTTCAGTCGAATAGCCACTTTAACGCGCTGCTGTTGGGCTATGTACAGCTTCTTGTTGATCGTGGCATTCCTTTCGAGCATTTCCCAGTAAACCATGCCCTCAAAGTCCCAACAAGCATAGATCATGGTCTTCTTAGGATGGCGGTCTGACTTGACTCTCACCTTTGACATATCTCCTGGAGCCACCTACTCCTTTCTTTGCTTCGTATACAGGGTGTCCACTAAAGATGCTACCAAAATTTAAGAGGTTATTCCTTGGACTATTTTAAGAATATTTTGTCCTTTGATGATTTTTGAAAAACCGCTTTGTTTCGATGATACAGGGCGAAAACCATTTTCGAGAAAATCAATGTTGATAATTTTTATCGAATGCAAAAACATTGTACGATGCAAAAACTAGGTTTTTTATTATTCATTTTACCGGCGAAATGTATCGCAACTTTTTGGAACACACGCTCCCTGAGTTTTTGGAAGATGTACCATCAACAAGAAATAAAATGTGGTTTATGCACGATGCTGCACCAGCGCATTTTAGTATAGTTGCTCGTCACTTTTTGACAACATACGGAGATCGCTGGAGTGGTCGAGGTGGACCTCACTTATGGCCTGCTCGTTCCCCGGACTTAAACCCTCTAGATTATTTGTTATGGGGACATCTAAAGCCATTAGTTTACACTACTCCAGTGGAAAATGTCGACGATTTGAGAAATCGGATAATTGCTGGGTGTAACACAATACGAAACGACCCAGGTGTGTTTGAACGAGTCCGGCAATCAATGAGGAGAAGAATGGATTCTTGTATACAAGCTGGCGGTAATCATTTCCAACAATTTTTGTAGATTAAAAACAATTACTTGTAATCTTTCAGAATAAAATGTTGTTATTGTCGAAAATAGTTTTCGCCCCGTATCATCGAAACAAAGCGGTTTTTCAAAAATCACCAAAGGACAAAACATTCTTAAAATTGTCCAAGGAATAACCCCTTAAGTTTTGGCCGCATCTTTAGTGGACACCCTGTATATTATATGTAAGCACCATTTCTCATCCCCCGTGATGATTCGGTACAAAAAGCACTGCTTATGACCGCGTGTTGCTCGATGGCGGGCGAGATGTGGAGAAGCAATAAGAAGGCGATTTTCTTTATTGTTTTCGTTAAGCTCGTGAAGTACCCATGCTCCCAATTTTTCGGCAAATCCCTTTAAATGGAGATGATTGAGAATCGTTTTATGATCGCAGTCCATTTAGATTTACCTACCTACCTGTTCCATATACATTGCAAATGTCCCGGACTGTTTGAACAGCTTTTTCGCCTCCATGATAAGATGAGCAGTTATCAAAAATGTTGTTACTCGAATTCGAATGCTATTTCAGTAGCTACGTATCTACCGAGTATGTTGTGCGGTTAAAGTATCAGCTCCTGCGGACGGGGTTGTTTTCCCCTGACGATATTTGTATCTCCATCTATGCGTTACGCTAGTGAAACAACTTTATAAAGTAAAACTTTCTTAGTTTCTTTCAGATAACCTTTCGAAATTACAGCTGTATAATATAGATCATAGTGCAAACAAAAATATGGTATAATCGACAGGTTCTAGCCTTATTATCATCATACATAATAATGTTCTGGTGTGGGAAGTTTGAGCCCCACTCAGTTAGCCATGAGAAAATGCATCGAAAATTGCACTTTTCGGTAACAGATTGTCGAAAAACTGCAAAAGACGCGCGAAATGCCATAAACGATATCGATTAAGATTAAAACGAAGTAGGGTTTTGCAAAACCTCATCACGACTTATTAAGCGGTTTCAAAGATATTAGCAAATGAAAACGGGAAGAAACGCGTTTTTGGCTAAAAGTGAAATCGCGTGCATAAAACCCCTCCGAAGATCGAACGAACTGGAGTTTGCCGACTATTAAAAAGTCTAATATAAGGACCAAGGGGTTACAAAGGGCTACTGTCGACATTCATAATGTCATCATTAAATCAGCATTTGTAATTAAAATCGTTAATTTTGACATTTCCGGATTCTAAGGAAACAACTGCTCAGAGGGATGGGCCGATGGGCGGGGCTTATGTTGTTATTACTTGTCTTGTATACGTGTAGATTCTAACCTTGGAACTTTGACGTTTATCAAAGAATGTTTATGAAAGATACGAAATGAGAAAATAAATGTAATTTATAAACAATCATCATGCAATAAAATTCATTGCAGTTTTCATGGTTAATATAAAAGCAAATAAATATAGACTCACAAGTCAAATCGGTTCCTAGCGTATTCGGTAGTGCACCGATCTCGCTAACGCCTTACTACAGCAGTGGTTGGTTCAAATACCATCCCAAATTTCTTTTTTTATTTTTAATTTTACGCTTTTAACGGTAATGGTGGACTTTAGCCCGCCAACTTAGATTACTTTGAGTTTGTAGTATGTTGTAGAGCATGTTAAGCTGAACAAGAATATATAAATATACTGTAATGATATGTGAGAGAATAGATTTTGCCATGAACCGGCGATAGGTTACGGTCAAAATTGTCAAAGGCTATGCACCACCTTCCAAGTTTTGACGGGTAGTACTATAACAGTAAAAAATGGGATGTGTTATGAAGGTTAGCGATCATGTTAGAAAACATGGTAATTGTACTCTTTTACTTCCACCTCCCCTTTTCAATTCAAATATTAGTATGTTGTAGCATTTATCGCCCCTAGCAAGATTATACATGTGTGCTGGGCGCAGAAACCACCTCTTCACATGGGTTTTTTTACTTTGAGAATTCAAAATCGAAACACTCTGACATCTTCTTGCAGGAAAAAAGAGGATGAAGGTGGTGTCAGAGGAGGGACTGCTGTAGGAGGAAGTGTGATGGTGGGTTGGGGGTTGTGTAGAGGGTGGTAAGGAAAGGGGGTGGTAAATATTGTAGATAAAATAAAAGTTTGGGATGGGTTCGAGGGTGTGGTAGGGGGACGGCTCTTGACCCTCTTCAAATCCCCAACCCCTACAACCGCTATGACAAGGGAGAAACGGTCCATGAAACGACTGGCCAAACACCTGTCACTGTCCTTTTTGGAAGGGAGCTACAAGTACCTTGTGACCTCAAATTCGATTGTAAACCAGGAGATGATTTGACTGTAGAAGAATATGTTACCAATCTCCGAAGAAAGCTTAACGATATCCGCGATACACAAATTGCTAGTGTCAGAATGAAAGAAATCTTTCACGAAAGTTCCAGAAAGAAAACAAAAGAGTATAAAAAAAGAGACCATCGACGACGAGTCATAAATAAATTAACAGCTGTAGAAGTGTTTTCATAAATAAATCGAGACGCGCAGTAAAAAGTGATAAAGTGTAAACAAATAGTGTAGTTAGTAATCTAAGTAGAAATAATTCTATAGTGTTTTTAAGTTTCACTGGTAATTAGTGCAAATAAATTGTTGTTGCTGTTATAAGTCTTTGAGTCTGAATTAGTTAAACCTACAAACATTACAATATTATATTATTATCAAATTCTGTTCAAATGACTTCTGTAGGTATTTTACAACTACATAAAACAATTAATGTCTTATTATAATCTATTCAGATTGTACCTAACAAATTTGATTTTGGAGTAAAACTATAGCTCTGATAAGTGTAGTTTTATAGCATCTGTGGCGAACTTATAGTGCTAAGTTAAAGGCGGACTCTCTTATAGATAAAATAGATAGATATTGAACTATTTATCAACAAGCATTTACTTTTTATTTTCTTTTTGTGATAGAATCAGCTCAGAAGAGAAAAATCAATGTCCTATTTTATTATACAATTGGGAGGACTGCTTTTACAAATTTAAATGAGACCGAGATATTTTCTATCCAATAAAAAAATTATAAAAATCGAATACACCGAGAAAGTAATACTTAGAAGAATCTGTCAATAGGTAGACAAAATTCAATGACCAAACAATCTTCCCTTACTTTCCTAACAACCTCTACCTTCCTGATCTTAAGGGTGAAATTCCTTTTTCACATTTGGATGCATACCCTCTTTTTTTTTTTTGAAGGACCAACTTCAAGGTACGTCCTACTCAATAAAAAAGAAAATAATCAACAACTATTCTGTAAAAAGCTATGCGTGGTTATGGAAAACATTGTATTTTCCACCATAAATTAATGAGAAAAAATCTAAAGCGATAGATTTTTCCTCATTAATTTGTAGTTGGTTGAATATCTTAGTTCTCATTAATATATTTAAAATCACCACTATCAAGTATCATCATCTATCATCTATCATTATCTATCTATCATCTATCTATATCTATTCTATATAATAATGTTCTAGTGTCCGGATGTTTGAGCCCCACTCAGTTAGCCATGAAAAAAAGCATCGAAAATTGTACTTTTCGGTTAAATATTGCCGAAAACCTACAAAAGACACGCAAAATGCCGTAAACGATATCGATTAAGATTAAGACGAAGTAGGGTTTTGCAAAATTTCATCACGATTTATTAAGCGGTTTCACTTTTCCATTCGCCATTTTATTTAACGCTTCAGACACCTCATTACTACTGATGTCCCCATCTAATAAGTCATTTTCAACGTCTACATTTCGGAGATCAACTACCTCTTCTGAGCTCGTCTCAATTCAAATTTCCTCTTCATTACTATTTCAGAGAGCCCTAAAATGCCTTAACCATCCATCCTTACTGATATTGCCTGTAAATATTTGTTTTTTCGAAACCCTAAAACTGTTTACCGCCTTCCACCAACCTGATATTCCCCTGGCTGTATTTATTGCTCCCCATTTATCGTCTATCCAAATTTGCTTTGCAACCTTTTCAGCCTGTTTCAATCTGCCTATGCACTCATTTAATATACTTTTCGTTTTAAGACAACGATTATTTACCCAATTTCTTAATAACGCCCACATCTCTTTCTTTAGGCCCACACACTCTTCATTGAATTTGTTGATTTTTAGCTCATAATTTCTCTTACTAGTTCGCATACGCCAATTGGCCATGCCAGCTTCCTTCGCCGCCTCCCAAATGATTCTGACCACCGTGTCCCACCCCAGCACTCTATCGCAATCCTTTTCCAATCTTAACAACACTCGGATTATCTCTCTGTATTTATTTACTTTGCTCTCTTCCAAAAAAAAAATTTCAATTTCTTGAGGAAAGTCTTTCCTCTGATTGCTTATCCTAAATTCTTCGCTCTCCCCTCCAATCGAGAAAACCACTGTAAAGTAGTCCGATTCTACTCTAGAAATCACTTCCAAGGAATTAACTACTTCTATTCAACTCTATCACTATGGTTTTCAGTACTCACTGCCTCAATCTCCCCGAATGGGCTGTTTCTTTAATTCTGCAGATTTTTCATTTAAAATCAGCGTTTCACCGTTTATATTTATCTTCAAATATCCAACTTTCGTTTCTGCTCCTTTCTCTATTTCTGCTTCAGCCACCAATCTTAGCCACTTTTGTACCTCGATTTCTCTTTTAATATGATCCAGGGCCTAGACAATCTAATGGCGATAGTTGGTTTTTCATTGCCCTAGTTTGGCCCAGGTTGTTAGGTGGCGCTACAGTACAAATTACAACCGTTTCTAAGCAACAAGGATTGTTAAATAAATTATCGATACAAACAAACATCAATCTAACCATCAAAAATATAATCTGTCAAACCGGCAAAAGTATTATAACAAAAATATAAGGTAATGTAAACCTTTTTATATGTGTGATTACTGATTACGTATGTAGAAGTAAAGAAGAAACACGAGAAGTTGGGAACGGAACGTACAGTATGTAAAAATATAGAGACTTTGCTTGATTTTTACTTCATTGGACTGGTGTAATTGTGGTGTAATTGTGAGTGCTTTCATTTTCTTTTACGTAAAATTTTATGTGATAATGTGAATAACAGTATCTTCTGCTTCTATTTTATTGTGACCGTGTTTTATTGTTTTTAATATTGATGTATTTAATCATAATAAGTTAGTAGGTAAGGGTTTATTATTTTGACTTATGCAATGCTGTATGGCATAGCTGTTTATCAGTAATTCGTCAATAAATCCTTTTTTCTGTAATTTTATTTTTTATTTTTTTATTTACCATTATTGTAAAAAACCAAAACTATATTTACAAAAAATTAAGACTTTAGTAACAGAATTCCGTTATTATTCAGAACTTTTTTACTCCTATTCCACAAAAGTTCACCAAACATCATTATTTTCACTGATTGTTTGGTGAACTTTTGTGGAATAGAGGTAAGAAACTTCAAAATATTACAATAACATAGAAAAAAGAAATAGAAACATTCAAATTTGCCGCCATTTAGCGTTTAGTTCGGCCCAGGTTCATAGAGGCGCTGCTCGGTTTTCAGTTACTATGGAAGTGCCGATTCTTATATACGTTAGTATATATAGTATATTCTTTGATATGATCATCATCTATCCATATGTTTGATCCTTTTAATTCTGTTTTCCTATCTATTATCTTAAGTTTTTTATCAAGTGTATCAAATTCTACACAAACTAAGATATCTATTCCGTATTTCATGTTGACCTTCTTATTGTCTATTTTGAAGTGTTCCATGGTGTTACGAAACAGCTCCTCTTTGCTGTAAAACCTTTCCCTGTTCACATTTCGAATTACTATATTCTTTCTCCTTTTCCTTCTTTCCTGTATCTCATACCTCCAATGTTCTTCAACCATCCCTGTTGGTGCCTTCTCTTTATACAACTCTCTCGCGCTTTATGGTCATTTCAAGTTTGTTTTCGCTACCTCGACACTTCCTCTTTTTCTCCTACTTTGTTTGCCATAATTACTATACCTCTTGTTGCCACTTTCTAAACCCCTTTCCATTTGCTCCGTACTTCCATGGGATTCAGTTGAATCCTATTTTTTCTCTTCTACTATACAACTCAACTTTTCTCGTAGTTTTTAATTTTCTTTTAATAAACACCTTTTTTTCCTCTTCATTCTCAAAATCTCGTCGTTCTGCTTCTTTCTTCGTCTCTGTTACAACCTTGTTCAACTTACCAATGTCGTTCTTCACTGCAAACAACTGTCTTATCACTTAATCTAATTAGCTTGATTCGTTCCTTTTTTTATTTTTGATAATTTCTTCTACTTCACTACCGCGCTATCTTTGTTTAACTCTAAACCTCCCTACTCGTGTATATCATCGCTCTCACTTCTATATCTCAAAACATATCCCATGCTTTTCTCGGTCGATGTGTCTATATCAAGAGCCAATTGGCATCCTCTGCTGTCGCTATTGATAAACTTCAGTAAGTTTCTTACATTACAATCCACGCACTTTTTTGATGGATGTCCCGGCCCTCTCTTTTTTATCCCGCCTTTCGTCTACATAACCTTAATTTGCTATTATTTGTTTCAAATCTTTGTCTATTTTACACTCTACTCTCTGAAAATAAGTTCAAACTGGTACTCCTGTTTTTTGTCTAAGCACTGAAGCATTTATTTCTTCCAACCACCACTTATTATACGTTTCTTTTTACAAAACTTTCGGAGCCTTACTAAACACGTCCGGTCACTACAACTGTCAACTCAACTGCTCCGGTAACTCTTTAGATATACTCATAAACAATTAAAACTTTAAAAATTACTGAACCGAACAGTGCTATCGGTATAGCAGAGACTCTTTAGATATACTAATAACCAATTAAAACTTTAAAATTACTGCAATTCGTTGTAAAATATAGTCGCTCTTGAATTTTCAAGTGCAAATAGCCCTATGTTGCAGCCATAAGAGATTTTTTTAATGCAGGGGATACTGCTGAGTCGAACAGTTTTATCGGTAAGACGGTCAACTCTTTAGATAAACTTTCTATTCGTTAAAACTGTAAACATTAGTGCAGTTTTCTGTAAAAAATTGTCGCTCTTGGATTTTCATGGGCAAATAGCACTATTTCGCACCCATGACGGATGTTGTAGGATGCGAGCAACTGATGTGTTTGATATGGATCTTATTAGTTTGGCTGCTATACCCATGGCGGAATTTTTGACACATCGCTTAGAAGAACAGAAATGTCATCAGTTAGCCAAAAAAAATCAAGAAGAAAGGACGAAACAAAAAAAATACTTCAAAAGAGGAAATTATCTGTAAAACAAAACTCCGAAGAATGTCGTTTGTCAATAAAGTTGCAGAAAGAAGAAGTTAATAAGCATTTAACGTTGGCATTAAACGATAAGAAGGGTAATAAGCGAGCAGCTCCTGCCGAAGGTGGGGCGGAATTGGATTTTGCTTGAAGTAAGGATAACGTCAAATGAAGGCTTTCGAAAAAATCATGGAAACAATGTGCTCCACAAAGCGTGATAGAATAAAATCCGTCTACTTCCTTACCAAACCTTAATAAAGATGCTAATGAAATAAATAGAGGGGAATGCGTAACGGAAACAACCCAAGACATATTAGAGGAATTTCTTAAACTAGTACAGAAGCCGCTCTCAAAAGCCTTCACGCAGATAAGGAATGGGAAGAGATGTTTCAAGCAATGGAAAGGCAGAAAGCAAGTCAGCAGCAGCTAAATGAAATAATTATGCTAAATGGCGATGATGACGTTTTTAATACCATAGTTTAAAACAATCGTTAGTTGAAGACCTTGTAATATACGCATAGTGTGATAGAGAATACTGTATTATTCCTGTAATTTAAACAATTTACCAAAATGCAATCCAATTATTTTACCATTTAATCTTATAAAAATATTTATCGATCAACGGTAATTCTAAATATATATATATTTAAATATTTGAACTCTGGTCTATATAAAGTGAAGCAGTTTTATTTTAGTAAGAAATAGGTTTATACAGAAACTAAAAAAACCATGTCAAATTAAATAAAAATATTTTGATTTCTTGTTGATAAACTAAAACAAGTTTCATTGAATTAAATACTACAACTATACAAAATATACAAATAAATTTAAACTGACATACTACACTTAACCTAACAAGCCTAAATTAAATTCAAAGTCCTTAAAACAGAAATAAATTAAAAATTCTTACCATTTTCTTCAAAAGGATAACTTACTCGCTGAATGCCTCCAAAATATCCTTCGAATTATTATCGAAGGAGGTCGACACTCCACCTTCACTGTCAGGGGAGGTCGACCGTGGAGGCATTTCTGCGTTCCCTAAAGCAGCCGACGTTCCGCCTTCGCTGTTATCGAACAGGTCAGGGGAGGTCGGCCGTGCAGGCAGAGGTGGTACAATAGGGTTGCCCACCGCTTCACTTGGCGTGTGGCTACAAAAAAGTAAAATATATAAGACTTGTGGAATCCCTTATAAAGATAACACTTTCACAACTCTATTCCCTGCCTGCAAATTTCTTTACGCACCCTTGACGACCGTCGCCGGCGCCTATTTGGCACAAAATCTTCATATGGAGATGAAGATCTTTGTCGGCGTCGGTTTAGTCCTGACAAGCCCGGTGTAGGAGATGGTGGCGGCGGAGTTGACGCTAGTGTTAGCCTGTAAACATGTAAGCTAATAGAGAAAAGCAGAGAGAAAAAAGGAAATATAGTACAGTAACTGAAGCATTGAAATTTAATGACGTAAATAAAGTTAAGCTTTTCTAAATTAGCTAAATTGTTGTTGTATGCAATTTATTTTAAAAAACTAACTAAAACCACGGCACGCCTGTTGTATTTGTAGGCGGCACACGAGCCACCAACCTTTCAGGGGTATTTTGAACACCCCTGCGTTTTAACAGCTCTACTACAGCTAAAACAGCAGCGCATTGCAACAACGTGACGCACTCGAGGAGAGGCATTTTGAAACTAAACATTTTACAAGCAATGCACCGAGCAAGTAACCTGTTTTTCTCCAGACTTGAATGCATTTTTAAGGTCACTGACAAGGTGTTTGAGCGTTGTTCATGGCCATATGAACAACTGAAAGCTATAAAAAACACCCTCTTTACCTCGATTCCCAAGCACCAAATTAGACCGCCAGATGCGATAAAATGGGGTCAGAAGCCCCCTGTAAACTCTCACCCACTAAAAACGCCCCCCATCTACCAACCCATTAGAGATGGGACCATTGTGGAATCGCCTGACGGGGCATACCAAAAGCAAAACAAACAAAAAAAAAAAACAACAAGCAACAGCAAAACCAAGCGAAAGCAAAAAAGGGCAAAGCAAAGCAAAAACAAAAACAAGCAAAAGCAAAAGGGCAAAGCAAAACAAAAGCAGGGATCAAACAAAGCAACAATAAGGGGACAAAAGCAAAGCGCCAATCAACAAAATCTAGCTGAAAAAAAAACAAACCAAGAGCAGGGTTATTAATAATTCAGGGCAAAGCAAAAGCGGCAAGAAAAAACAAAAGCAGGGTTATTAATTATTCAGGGCAAAGCTAAAACGGCAAAACAAAAACAAAAGCAGGGTTATTAATTACTCATGGCAAAGCAAAGCGGCAAAACAAAAGCGGGGTTATTAATTATTCAGGGCATAGCAAAAGCGGCAAAACAAAACAAAAGCAGGGTTATTAATTATTCAGGGCAAAGCTAAAACGGCAAAACAAAAACAAAAGCAGGGTTATTAATTACTCATGGCAAAGCAAAGCGGCAAAACAAAAGCGGGGTTATTAATTATTCAGGGCATAGCAAAAGCGGCAAAACAAAACAAAAGCAGCAGTACCAGGCATAGACAAAAATTTACGACCTACCTACCAAGGAATCTGACCTATTGTTCAAAAAGTACTTAAAACTTGTCACGGGTTTACGTGTAGAGGGCAGTATACGATCCTAGATCCGCCGGCCAGCTCTGCACGGCCACCCATCAACGAGCAGTATAAGGGAAACCCGCCTGCCAGCGCCGATGGGGATTGTCGGGTGTAATAAAAGACACCTCGGGAAAGAACAAAACGACAATACGGAGTGGGTGGTATAAGGGTCAGGAACCCCGCCCATCCCTCTCTCGCGAAGCTTAAAATTAACTCATTATAATTAATTAGTGCAGAGGGCAGCATAAGATCCTAGATCCGCCTGCCAACTCTGCACGGCCGCCCATCAGCGAGCAGTATAAGGGAAAACCCGCCTGCCAACGCTGATGGGGATTATCAAAAGTAAAACACCTCGGAAAAGGAGCAAAACGAAAATACAGAGTGGATGGTGTAAGGGTCACGAACCCCGCCCATCACTCCCTCGCGAAGCTTAAACAAAACTATTTATAGAAAATATATGAAAAATATAAAATTTGAGAAGCATGTTCTCGGTTATTCAAGTTAAAATAAAATATTTGAAAAATAAAATTGTAAAACACAAACTTAACACTTAAAACTAGATAACAATGTATAACACCATCACTATGTAAATATAAATTAGGACGCACAAGTACAGATAATTTCGGAAGATAAACTATATAATAGGAATTCAACACTTAAAAAACTAAATAACAAGGTATGTATCGTCACAACAAAAGTTGAGACGCATACATTCTCGGTACTTCCATTAAAAATAAAATAAACTATTTGAAAATAAACTATTTAAAAATAACATTGTAAAATATAAACTTAACACTTAAAAACTACATAAAAACGGTATACCACATCACTACATAATAATAAATTAAAACGCACATAACACAAATAAATATATTAAATAATCTTACGTTGCCAAACCTTGTGCAACTCTCTCCTCTGCACACTTGATCTTCATAATCTGTGTAATCCAGGGGCCGACGGTTTCCCAGTGGCCTTCCTTGATTACCTCCCAGAAGTTTGCCGTAGTCAGTGTTCTTTGTAGCGCTAATTCTAGGCTGGTTCTGTCTTCCGCCCATCTAGGACATACTAGCATATGTTCCGGGGTATCTCTGTCCCGGTAACAATTTAAACAGGCGTCCGTGTCTATTAGGCCGAATCTATATAAATAGCTGTTGAAGCTTCCATGGCCGGTAAGGAACTGGCAGTTGTAGTGGTTGAGGTTTTCTGTGCAGGCCGTCTTCCGGGTGTATCGGCAGTGGATTAATTTCTTAGTCCAGCTGGACGTATCGCGTTTCTTCCATCTTCTTTTCCACTTTTTCCAGGCCTTCTTTTTGGTCTTGCCGACGTCCACCCCTCTACATCGGCTTCTCGCCCACACTTGGAGGTCAAGGGGAAGCAGTCCCGCTATAACCATGATACCCTCTGTGGGAACTGTTCTATATGCTCCGCACATCAGGATTGCCATTTTCCTCTGGCAGCTCAGGAGCATCCTTTTATATTTTGCCTGTTTTATTGTTGCTCCCCAGACCGGCGCTGCATACAGGACCGTGGAATGCAACACCTCGGCCAGGATTCTTCTCTTACTTATATTGGACCCGCCTTCGTTTGGCCATAACCTTCTAAGGTTTTTTACCCGAGTGTTGCCTTTGTGTATATCTTTCATTATGTGAGACGATATCTTCATGTTTTTTCTAATTGTAACCCCTAGGTATGTGGTTTCGTCAATCATTTTTAATGTTTGTGTCTTATGTCTCACAGTCAGTCCTCCCAGTTTCCTGGCACCTTGGGCTATTACTAGTTCCGTTTTCTCTAGCGCGAGCTGTAGCCCGTGGTCCTCCAGCCAGTCGTCCACGGCTGCCACTGTTCTTTTCACATTTCTAGTTAGAGACACCTTGTTTTTACCAGTTACCAGGGCCACGAGATCGTCCGCATATGCAATGAGTTTTGTTTGTGGCAGCTTCAGGTTCAACACGTCGTCGAACATGACGTTCCACAATATTGGGCCCAGGATGCGATAAAATGGGGTCAGAACCCCCCTCTGACCCCAAAATTGCCTACCTAATCTCACCTAACCTGACCTAACCTAACTAACCTTACCTTGCCTAACCTGACCGGACCTGACATAACCTAATCTCACCTAACCTGACCTCACATAACCTAACCTAACCTAACCTAACCTAACCTAACCTAACCTAACCTGACCTGACCTGACCTGACCTGATATGCAAATAGGGATTGGCAGAAGGGGGAGGGGGGAATTAGTAACGGAAGCAGCAGGCTGCGATTATTGGGTGGAGGATGTGGTGAAAGGTCAAGTAAAGGTTATGAACCTATTAACCATCCAATTGAATTCAAGCGTAAATGCGGTTAAAGGGTGGGGGATTAGGGGAAGTGTGGCTGGGGGTTATTGAGAGGGGATACACTACTTTTGTATATAAGTTAACGCAGCTACCAGCGTCAATACGTTCGTTTCTACGTTTCTGTTAAGATTATTTTACATATGAAATATAGACGTCCAAACGGTTAAAAAGCTTTATTCGTAATTCTTTAAAAGAACAAAAAACACACACAGTGCCGTATTCAAACAAGAAAAATATAAACGTAGATATTATCGTTTCCCCGAACAGTCACATAGGAAACATAAATTATATTAGTTGATCCATAAGTTCAGATTTCATAAACATATTACCGTAGAGGTACATGCTACTTGCAGCAAGGTCAAGCTTATTCACAACAGTTTCACATAAATTAACCACCTTCAACACGTTTGCACCATGAGTAGTAACTAGTATCCATCAATCCATTTTACCGGGCTATTTACACCCATCGCGGCGCGAATAATATATGATATGTTAGACGATTTAATATTAAATTTTGAAATCGAATCAGTGACTCTTCTCAATTTTATGACCGGTATTCGAATGGTTATTAACAAAAATGTGCCTATTGAATGTTTGCATTATGTTAAGTGTCAGTTCATCATGATTGGTATGTTTGAAGCTAACGCTATACGAGTAGAAATGGTTGATGATTCCCGAATATAAACTACAAATTTTTATTCTCAATTTATTTTGCTCGACTAATAACCAACCTTCGCGCCGAGCATCATAGGTAATGCGTTAGACGATTTAATGTTTTTAAACTTTGCAATTAAAACGGTAACTCTGCTTCATTTTTTTGATATCAATTCGTCTAATTTGTAATAAATTCTACATTAAATTGATAATTTTGTGTTAGTTCGCTATTTTAAAGTGCATGCAGTGTAACTTTTACCCATTTACTTAGCAGTAACTGAAGTGTTTGTTATCATGGTCTACCAATGTAATCAGCGTCAGAAGAGTTTCACTAGGATAGATAATCTTCGAAGGCATCAAAAGAATTCCTGCAGAATTTCCAATACCCCCAACGCGGTTGGTGAGCCTAATAGAAAAATACGTAAAGCAGACAGTGCAGCCTTTAAAAGTGATGCGCAAGCAAGTACGTCGGACGCTAAGTTCTGGAAGGAGTGTAATGTTTTTGTACCAAAGCATGCCCAGCAGGGGCATTCCCGGTCTCTGCAGCATAAAAGTAAATGCGCTGTCAACGTATGCGGTGGAGTTCAAACTATAAGATCAGCATTTCGACAAAAAATTTCGTCGTTTAGAATATGGCCGAAACAAAATTATATCCACTATGATGATTTTTTTATGGAGATTAAAGAAAAATTTTTCGACCTTCTGAATAGTCAAATTCAAAAACTTAAAAGTGTCAAAATCTGCATGGAACTGTTTGCTCTTTTTATTCATGCTCGAACTGAAGAAATTGATTTAAAATCGTTTAATAGTCCAAATGCTGTTCTGTCGGAGTCATCCAATCTTTTGGCCGACTACGAGAATTTCATCGATATTTTGAAAACTAAAGCAGTGGAATTCCAAGAGAGAGATTCCGGTAAGATTATATTATATATGATATTATATTAAATACCTCGAATCATATGCGCACATTTTTTAAGCTAAAATAGCTAAAAATTATTTTTCTTAATTTTATTAAATTAATGGTAGTAATAATTTATTTTGCAGGATAGGCCCTTGTAAGTATTGAGTTTCTCGAAATAAACTTCGGGAAGTTCAATCCTATGCGGGCAAACTCCTTCATTCCATTACCTAAATTTATCGCATTGAAGAATGCTGTCGTGAATATAAAGAACAGCGATGACCACTGCTTTGCGTGGTCCGTAGTTTCAGCTCTCTACCCGCCTTCAGGAAACCCTGCTAGAACATCATCTTATCCCCATTATTCAACAGTGCTTAAACTGCAAGGTATCGATTTTTCAGTTAAACTTAAACAAATTTCTTTATTTGAAGAACTTAATAACGTTTCTTTTAACGTATACGGGTTGGAAAACTCTTTTTCTAACGGTAAATGCTCAAAAGAAATTGTTGGGATTTCTATTATACAAAAAATAGGAAACAGGTGCATATTAATTTATTAATCATGTGATCTTGCTGGTAATCAGCATTACGCCTGGATAAAAAATTTCACCCGTTTGATTTCAACCCAGATTAATAAAACCAATCATAAAAAATATTTTTGTGACGCATGTCTTCAATCGGAGTCTTTTAGAACATCAAGCTAGAGATTGTAATCATATTGTAACAGTCACCCCTTCAGCAAATTTTAAAACTGATGTTAATGGTAGTTTTGTTCCTGAAAATATTTTAAAATTCGAAAATTTTTCAAAAAAAATTGATTTACCCTTTGTTATTTATGCAGACTTTGAGTGCATTTTGAAACCAATTTTAACATGTCTTCCCGAGAGCCGAGACAAACCTTTCACTGTGGATACGCGTTATCATATACCCTATTCCTTCGGTTATTACTTGAAATGCAACTTTGATGATTCCTTATCGAAATTAAATATTTACAGAGGTGAAAATTGTGTACAGAAATTTGTGAACGATTTAGTAGTGTTAACCATAGATATATATCATCATTATTTAAAGTTAACTCTACCCATCGAACGACTAAGTAAAGAACAAGAAATTCAGTTCCAAAATTGCAGGCAATGCCATATTTGTTGTAAGGAAATTTCGGAAAGTAAAGAGAAAGTGAGAGATCATTGTCATTTAACAGGTCATTTTAGGGGTGCTGCCCATTCTATTTGTAATTTAAATTATCAGCTCCCGAATTTTATACCAGTAATTTTTCATAATCTAAGTGGGTATGATGCGCATGTTTTCTTTAAGACGCTTTGCACATTAGGAAGTAAAATAGATGTGATAGCCTTAAATAAAGAAAAGTACATCACTTTTTCTAAAAGCATACATGTTGAAAAGAATACTGAAAACGGTAGTCAGAATGGGTGGCTTACTAGAAACTATCACGGGTTAGGGTGGAATAGTGGGCATCACGATTATCAAGAGACTGATATAGGTAAAATTTTAAGTAATTCGACTGCTGTATACGTTAAAGGATTTGAGAAACGGGTGTGGATATCGAAACAATTTCCACATTTAGAGAACATCATCAATCTGGAGGATTTGGAGTGTCCTTCTTTAACAAAACTCCTCGCAAATTATAAAACCACTCCAGGGCACTGACTCATATAGAAATTAAACATGTTTAAACTTGCTAGAGGTGTCATAGAACCGGCGAATCTATACTACTATTAGGATTTGAGGGTCTTTTTTTCTGAGTACAATATAAAAAACTACAATCATATTGCCCTTGGTGTAATCGTCTACGGTAACAGTGATATCATTGATGTTAAAAATTATGTAATCAATGTTAGGTTCTATGGCAATAATGATAATTACCATACCAAAACTGTTCACAGAAGATATTTCGAAAACAAATTTAAGGACGATTCTGCAGATAATTAGTGAACAGGTTGACGTAGATGCAGGTTTTGACAGCGATAATTGTAGAAGCCAGTAGACATGAGAGCGATGATTACGAAATCACAGAGCTAAAATTTTTACAGAATATTTAATGCAAAAATAAATAAAACGTGTATAAAAACAAATATTAAATATAGACACTCCCTCTGAATACATTACCAAAATACTATGAACAAATACTAAACAGATCGCAACAATAAAATCAACAAACACTTTATAAATTGAACGACAAAAACACTAAACCTTTTCCAAAAAAAGTCTATATTAAGGATCAAAAATTAAAAAACCTTTTTAAATTTTTCGATGACAAAGATAATTAATTATATTTAAGAAATAACAAAAAAAAATAAAACACCAAGAAAGAATTTTTAAACGAAAAATAAAAACAGTAAGAAAAATTATCTCTCCCTCAGGGCACTTCTTTAAACAACCAACATAACCTCTATAAATAAAACTGTAGCGAACCTAGTAGAAAATCTTGGAACGCATATTTATTTAGTCATTACCATAATTTTACCCGATTAACATATGTATTTCTAGTTAGTTACTATTTTCAAGTATCAAGTAAAAAATAATCTAATTACAATCATGAAAAAAAAAATGTTGAATCAAATTCAAGACATTTTGTACAAATTACCTACGACTTCTGCGAGAAAATCGTAAATTAGTAAATGAAATCAACTGATTGAAAGAACTCTTTCTTTTGCAAGAGAGGATATAATTAGTTACTAAATCACTTTCGAATAAACAGATAAGCGAAATGATGATGCAATATCTTTCTAGTATTTACTCTAACAGCGCTTACACACAGCGTAATAAATCGCATTTATTTAATGATCAAGATATCACCATAACTAACGACAATATTATAGGAAATATTTAATAACCCATATCTCTGATTTGAAATTTTCCAAATTTATCCATTACTAAAACAAAGTTCTTATCGTACGTTTCGATCCTGCCTAGGGCCATTAGTTCTAGGCGATTTTAATGCACGACATACATCCTTCGGAGATATCGGTACTATGCGAACCGTCGTTTTCTCTACAACGCATTACTATTAATTGATCTATATCGAGTTAAAAACACCAACATCACTTTTTTCAATCACGTAGGTTCATCATCCACACTAGACCATATAACCTATACAACGCGAGTTACGCCACTTTTGTCATACGACTGTAAAATTGGAACGCCAATCACTAGCGACCATTTGCCACTTTCTGTTAAATTAAAAATCCGTACACCTAAAATATCTCGTCTGTCGTACAAAGAAATACGCGATTACAAAAAAAAAAAAATTTCGACGCTCTTTGCGAACTTATAACAAAAACTAATCTACTTCCGCCGGATATACATAAAGAATCTCGAAGGTATCGATACAGAAATCGACACATACTAGAACACCGTAAACGCGATAAACGAAACAGTAACGACAGAAAACCCCTCTCGCGGGAGATAATCGATTTGATAAAAAAAACAATATATATACTTATATTGTCATGATAGATGATAGAGGGATGCATTACAATACATACACACATACAATACAATTAAAAAAAAAATTAACAATATTAAAAAATGAAATAAGTTCCAAAATATTAAATAAAAAAATATATACTTATTAAAAAGAAAAATGTATTACTATTTTAAGTTATTAAAACTATAATGTAACAAATAAAATTTAATTTTAATTAATAAAAAAAATGTTTTTAAATGAATGTAGCATTTCAAAATTATAATACATTATAATACTAATAATCATGATTGCATAAAAAAAATTAAATTTTATTTGAAAGATCCAGTGGAGAATTTGTTAGTATGAGATTAGACATAAAAAAAAATTAATAAGAGAAATTTTGAAATGAAAAGCAAATAAATGAGAAAATAGATTAATATAACAAGAAAATAGAAGATAAAATAGATGAAAATATTAGAATAATCAGTGAGAAGATTGACATTATGGAAAATAAAATTCATAACATAAAACAAGAAATAATAGAAGAAATTAGAGAAAATTTTAAATAGAGAAATAGACAAAATATTAAAGAAGATAATTCTAGTTTAAAGGAAAGAAGATTTAATTTTAAATAATGGAAATACGATATATTAATGATAAATGAAGTTTTAAACGAAAATAATAATAATAATGAAAATATAATGATCAAAAATGAAGATATAGAAGAAAATAATCATTAAAATGATGATATAATAAGTGAAATAATAAAATCTCAAGATTATGTTAGAAATGGAGTAAGAGAAAAGTGTAGCGGGCAGATACAAATTCGAAGAAACACATCTGGTTTCCATCTGTCCGTAACACGGTACGATTTTACCAGCCCTATTGCATGGGCAAAGGTGCCGAACCCTAACGGATCATTTTTATGACCAAGAGAAGGGCGAGAAAAAGGACATTCGGTCTGTAACTCTCGGAGAACTAACGTGTAAAACTTTGTAAATATTACTACCAATATATATGTGTAAAATCAATTTAATTAGAATAATTTCGTCACACACCATACCCACTACAAAAGAATTTACAAGAAGTCAGTTTAATAGTAGATTCTGACCTGAAATATAATAAAATAATTTCTAAAATAATAGAGGAAGATAACAGAAAATATTATAACTTTAATCTCAATGTAAAAGTCATACAAGTGTTTTTAATTAGGAAAAGAGTAAAATTTAAATTAGAAAGTTTAGGAAAAATAACAATATAAACAAATTTTAATAAGAAAAAGAGTAAGGTTTAAAAATACAAGATTTAGGAAATGTATAAGGAAGTTAGAGAAAATTTTAATATACCGATATTATATTATATTATACAAGTATTTATATAAAGATGATAAAGCATTTTAGGTGTTAAAAATTTGAAAATTTTATTCAAAAATTTGCCTAAAATTTTAAAATTTTGGGGGGATTATATGTCATGATAGATGATAGAGGGATGCCTACAGTACAATTAAAAAAAAAATTAATTAACAAAATTAAAAAATGAAATGTTCCAAAATATTAAATAAAACAATATATACTTATTAAAAAGAAAAATGTATTACTATTTTAAGTTATTAAAACTATAATGTAACAAATAAAATTTAATTTTAATTAATAAAAAAAAATGTTTTGAAATGAATGTAGCATTTCAAAATTATAATACATTATAATACTAATAATCATGATTGCATAAAAAAAAATTTTATTTGAAAGATCCAGAGTGGAGAATTTGTTATGAGATTAGAAAAAAAATTAATAGGTAACAGAAATTTTGAAATGAAAAGCAAATAAATTAAAATTAGAAGAACATAATTAATAAAATAGAAGATATTTAAAGTGGTGAAGTAAACAAATGATAATATTAAGAAATATAAAAATTTATCAAAAATTCAGGATTTTAAGAAAGCAATAGAATTTTAATAATACAAATGGAAGAATAAGTAATAGAAGAAGAAAAAGTTATATTGATATAAAAGAAAAGAAACATTAATATGGATATGGAATTACTTCATATTTTGGAAAAAGCTGTTTTTCAATAGACATTGTGACCAAGTGAGTGAATTAAACATGTCTCCATAATTTAATAAAAAAAGAACTATAGACTTTTAGTAATTTAAAATTTCATTTAGTTTTAGTTTTAGTTATAGAGTAGAATTATAGAATATTATTTAAAATTAAAAAAAAAGTTGTAAATTTTATATTTTGGAACGTACACTGAGTTATTCATGCACTTCAATATTGAAGGAATCGCACCTCTTTAATTTATTTTCAAACGATTTCACAATAAGGGAAATATTATTATTTTCTCCCCAGTATCTAAAATTTAAAAAAAAATCATTTATTCGTGTTACTAGTTTGAAGCCAGTGGTTTCTAATTTGGGGTGGAATGTTTACATAAGTGGTTCTGGAGGCGACGTTATCGCTCTCACATGTTGTAGGTTCGCAGGGTAGTTTTTGGCTACGCTGTGTATGGGCTTCTATGTATTCGTGGTTCCAGTGGGAATGTTTATGTTAGAAATTCTTTCGTTTTAAGAATAACTAAAGACGCGAAGAAGAGGGCATTGGAGACACAGTGTTACGAGAGTGAACAGTGTTAATTTTTGTACGTTTTTTTAGTGTTTAAAGTTATTTCTTGTAGGTGAGTTATTTGTATATAATATTTTTTTTGTTTGTGTTAAGAAAAGAATTTGATCGATACGTTTGATTTTTATGTTTCTGAATTTTATATTTCAATTTCTTTAATTTTGTTGTGATGCGTTTTGTGGAATTATCTTTTTTGTTATACCATATTTGATGCTTTTGTTTATATTTTATTTTCAACGTGTATATAATTCTGTGTTTTGTCTTTCTAAATTTATTTCTTGTTGTCAATTGTGGGGTGCAGTCATATATCGTTCGTAATTTTTAAATCTATACTGTGTGTTGTTTTTTTGTCGCGTTGAAATCCGCCTTCGGTTCTGACTTGTTGAATTTGACTAACATTTTTCTTCCGTGTAGGGTAACAGATCTGAGGAGTATTCACGAAACTGTTTATTTATGTGTCCATTTCGAATTACTGATTTGAATTAGAATATTTAAAGTGAGGCCCAGATCGTACCCTAAATTTCAACTCTAGCCGTGAATCCCGTAGCCCAGGGTCATGTGTACCTACTGGCGGCGTCCAGTTAACTAACATAAATTTTTCTTCACTTATGTTTGTTTTGTGTAAAAGGAACGAAGGGGATTAGGGGCGCGGAATGATAGTGGGACGTTATGATGTTACTTTCATTCCGATAGGCGGCTTTCTCTATCTTATATTATGTTTGTTTTTTTTTTATTTGTTTACATCTCACAATTTTGACTTTTAAGGACTGAGATCGGGGTTTTTCTTTGTCATGTTCTTTTCCCTGGGAGTCCTAGTGAACATGGCAATTTAATTTATTTTTTTCATCGTAACATTTATTTGATTTAACCTTTTTAATAAATACGATTTATTTTTCACATTATTTTGGATAGTTCTATTTTTTGTTTTGTTTGTCCTGTTCCACCATGGTACTTTCTTGCATTTTGGTTACTTCCTTTTGAAGTATAACGAACCACCCCTCTGACCACTACAATATTTAAAAAATTAATATTAAATCTGAAAATATATTTAAATAATTTTGTGGGAATAAATGTAGAAACAAATAATTTTATTAACATAAAATATATCCGTACATCTTTACCATACGACCTGAAGAGAGTGAGTGAGTTTCTCGTACCTCTATTTATCCTTCCATCTTATCTTAATTAATAATATCTATTAAGAGCCTCCTGCTCTCCTCAGGTCCATGACCATAGTACATACATAAATACCTGTACAGTACCATACATATGTATACACATATACCCGTCCAGTCTTATACTTCAGTTCGGACGTAGTGAAAATACAGCACTTCAGCAAGACAAATTTACTTGATAAACACGAAATTATAAAGTTTATGTAAAAGGACTGAGTCAATCAATTGACAGTTTTAGACTACTTTTCTTTTGTTTTTTTTTTTTTGAACAACGCAAGAGCGGTTAATGCACCAACCGAACACATGAAACAGAAATATAAAACAAAGAATGAAAACATAAAACAAAGAATGAAAACAATTTAACATTTCCGCAACACCTTAAATTTACATTACTTTCAACATTTCTCTAAATTTTTCAAATTTATTTTTTCCTAGTGGCTTTGTTAGAATATCTGCTATATTAACACATGAATCGACTTTTATTATGTCGATAAGTACTTTCTTATAACTCTCGTTTACAATATGAAAGTGCGTTTCAATATATTTAGAGTTTCTCGTGAAATTGCCGAATTTTGCAATACTTATAGCACCTGCATTGTCTTCATAAATTTTAATAGGTTCTTTTAATTCGATTTTGAAATCACTTAATATATTTTTAATCACCTCTAGTTTACTGACACTTTCAGATAACGCAACATACTCAGCTTCAGTTAACAATTTTGTTATACTTTTTTGTTTTCGTGACTTCCAGAATATAACATTATCAAATAATCTTATAAAATAACCAGTTACAGACCTTCGGTCAACTACATCGCCGGTCCAGTCAGCATCTACAAAGCAATCAATTATATTATCAGTGTACATGTATTATATTTGTGTTAAGAAATAAATAAAGAAGCAAAAGGTAGTATACGTTTGAGATATAAGATTAAGGT
Source organism: Agrilus cyanescens (assembly GCA_947389935.1). Classification (NCBI taxonomy): domain Eukaryota; kingdom Metazoa; phylum Arthropoda; class Insecta; order Coleoptera; family Buprestidae; genus Agrilus; species Agrilus cyanescens. The sequence goes on from OX376706.1 coordinate 19,464,943, forward strand.
AGAGTTTGGGGATAATAAGAAGTTATATGGAAAGTGTGTCAAGGTCAGAAGTCTTTAAAAAGGAAAAGGAAGGTGTAGGAGAGGGTGGAAAGTGTGTCAAGGTCACAAGTCTTTAAAAAGGAAAAGGAAGGTGTAGGAGAGGGAGCTATTGAAAGGTAGGTTTATGAAAACATAATGGATTGGAAGAGTTGACGCCTTTGCTCGTAAGTATTGCAAAGAATACAGTACAGCGTGTGCGTATCATCGATCTCGTAAACAAAGCCCAACTTTTCGCAGAGGTACGATTGAGTCCCCTGACGACAAGGTCGGCAGCACAGGTTTACGACATCGCAATGATAAAATCTGCAGCTGTGGCAGAAAAGCAGAGTTCTGTTGTCAAAATATTCTTGACAGCAGAATCCTGTGTCAGCCGTACAGCTTTCACGCAGACGCCAACAATATCCGCATTGAAGGAAGGTGGTTTCATTAATAGTTTGCCTGAATGGTGAAAGGACAATAGATACACGAGAAAGGTCAATGTTAATTCATAAGACCCTTCTGGTAAAGTGATGCTCTCTCAGGTTGACAAGGGTTTAAATAGGAAGGTATGTGGTAGGGAAAGAGTGGGGGAATAGTGGGGATGTAAAGGAAGTGGTATAGAGTAGTGTGGTAGCGAAGGTGATGGTGTAGCAATATTTTTTATAATGAGGTGGCATCGCTAGGTAGTAGTAATTTTTTAATTGATGAAGGAGTGGGTAATTAAAAGTGTATATAAGGCGTAATATGTGTTATTGAACCTGTTGTATTCGTTTATGAATTTTAATAGACAGTTGTCGGAGGAAAAATTTTTAGGTGAGAATAATGGTAAAAATCCAGAAATTAAAATAAAATATATTTTGAGGGCAGGAAAAGAGTAGTATGAAAAATTAGTACATGAAAATATGGATAATGAGGTGTAGTATAAGAAGACAATGAAGTATTTAATGAAATACTACAGCGTAAAAAATGATGGGGGTGAAAGGTTAAAAATGAAGCTTTAGAAATTTTTTTGAAGCAGAAGGAGTTGAAATCGGGTAATAACTTATGGTGTGGGAAGAAGGTCCCCAAGTGGAAGTACCCGAATCTGAAAAAATTTTTGAAAAAAAAAAATAAAGTTGACAAAAAGTTGACACCTTTAAGCTTAAAAAAAATAGAAGCAGTTAAAAAAAAAATGTAAGTTGAACAGTGGGCTAAATGATCCCACCCTGAAAATTCGAGAAATATTTTTTTAACGTGTTTCACCCTCATACTTTGACCTCCGAAAAGTTTATGAAGGGTAGATGATAGGGAGAAAATGTCTGAGTAAAAAATGTTTAAAAATTGAATTGAGGAAGCTTTAAATTGTAACTCCATATTAACGACGAAAATAACAACACAAACACAAGTTACAAAAAATATTTATTGTACCACTAAATAAATACATAAATATTTTTTGTAACTTGTGTTTGTTGTTATTTTCGTCGTTAAAAAATGTTTAGTGTTCCATGAAGAACAATTTGCTTCCAACGAAACTTGGAGAACGTCTGTAATGGGGGAAGTAATTCCTACCCTAAATTTCAAGAATTAATTAAAGGTATAAGGAGCGGTGCTAAAAAAAAAGGTACCTCTCTCACTATTGATGTCGAAGACTGAAGGTTCCACTTGGCAATGTCAGAAGTATCAAATTCAGACAACTACCCCTCTCGGACTTAATGCCTCCCGACCTCACCCCACCAGCCCATCTCGGCGCCCTGCCCCCCCCCTGTACCCATTTCCCTATGATGTTTTTCAGCGGATTTTCGTCTCAACCCCTTTTTCACCTCATTTTTCATCCCTTCCATACCTATACACAACTTCTCCTAGGAAACATAAATTCACCAATTTTTTTTTTCCCAAAATATTTTGGGACCTTTTTGGTTGGTGGTTTTTTGTTTTTTTTTGTTTTTTTTTTTTTTCAAAACACTTACAAACTAACTCTAACAAACTATTTACTTAACTTATTTACACACTTACATACTAACCATTATTTACAACACTTACATACTAACCCTTATTTACTAATTAACTTATTTACAACACTTACATACTAACCCTTATTTACTAAGACTACATATATACATTTACACTATTTACAATTTATCTTATGTACTACTATAAAATATCTACCTATTGGTAACCGACGTCAACTGCTGCTTCGCGGTGTCAAGCAACGTTTTCAATCGCTCCAACTTCGGACGCTTTGCTTCCTTCGCGCGCTCTAAGACGTCCACTTCCTGATCGATCTGGTGGTCCTCCTCAACCAGTTCGACCCGTTTCGTCAACAAAGCTTCCTTGTTACAGGCAGATTTCGCCACTTTTGCTTCAAGCTGAGCAATCTCAGCTTTCCGCTTAGCGATCTCAGCTTTCCACTTAGCGACGTCGTCGTCCTGTTGCAAGATAGCCTTGTCGACTTGGGAAATTTCAGCGCGCACCTTCTGCTGCGCAGCGCGCCTTCCTTCCCAAGCTGACGTCAAATACGCCATCTTTTCACACACTTTCGGAATTATCCCAAAGGCGCTTTCCAGACTATCAATGTCCTGCGATAGAGTCGTCTGAGACGACGCTCCGCTTGCTACCTTCCCTCCACACTTCTTACATATTTCTATTTGCTGAGTAAGCAATGGTTCACACGCTCGATGAGCCATGTATCAGAACTTTTATGTATGTGTGAGATGATACCAAACACCATGTCTACCCGTAGGTTCATGACATTACTATACATGTAACCTATTTCTATTTGCTGAATAAGCAATAGTCACACGCTAGATGAGCCATGTATCAGAACTTTTATGTATGTATGAGATGATACCAAGCACCATGTCTATCCGTAGCTTCATGACATTACTAAACATGTAACCTATTTCTATTTGCTGAATAAGCAATGGTTCACACCCTACATGAGCCATGTATCAGAACTTTTATGTATGTGCTGCTGGTATACAGGTGTTAATCAGAAAGTATCCACACCTCACTCTAACTTACATTGTCATTTATAGCTCAAACAACTTCTCTTTCTAGTTTTTCCTTCTTCGCACAAACACTTGTGCTGATCTTAACTTTACCCCACTCATATCCTCCTCCTCCAAATTGTATAAATACTCAAGTTTTCACAACGTTCAGCACAGATCGCTAACACTGTTCAAACATAATACATCAACAACAAAATGGTACAATATACTGCAGTGTTCCATGGCTCCGTGCCAACGGATTTGAATATCAGGGTGGACACGATGATTTTTACTAGTACCACTGTTGAAATAATATCAAAATGTGATTCCTAGCGCCATCTAGTATAAGAGATCGTGTACTATTTTTTAGTCTTTAGCCTTTATGTTTTTTCTTTTGAACGTGAGTTAATCAATAAACGACCACACCGTTTTTACTTATAGGTTATGGGCCGCTTCCCAATTTTAACCAAAAAAATAAAGTAATATTTTTTGAGTTTTTTCGGTAGTGTATCGTGTGGTGCAAGCAGGACAATGAGTGCTAATTATATTACGAACATTCCAAAGCTGAAGAGTCGCGAGAACTTCGACGATTGGGCCTTCGCTGTGGAGAACCTATTGGTGCTCGAAGGTGCTGACAAATACCTAAAAGAAGAAGGCACTGAAGCTGCAACCAAGGCGGCAGATGCTAAAGCACGCGCGAAGATAATACTGACGATCGATTCATCTTTATTTGTGCACATAAAGGAGACAAAGACCACGAAGGAGTTGTGGACAAAACTGCGAGCTTTGTTTGACGATTCAGGATTTTCGCGGAGGATTACTTTGCTTCGTCATCTGATTTCAATACGTTTGGAGAACTGTGAAAGTATGACGAATTATGTGACACAAATAGTTGAAACTTCTCAACGTTTAAGCGGAACGGGATTTGCTATTAACGATGAATGGGTAGGTTCATTGTTACTGGCCGGATTACCAGAGCGATTTATGCCGATCATAATGGCAATCGAACATTCTGGCATTCAGATAACTGCAGATTCGATCAAAACAAAATTGATAGATATGGAGTCAGTTGATCCGAATGAGATGGAAAGCAGCACAGCACTATTATCGACTAAAAATTGGCAAAAGAAAAAAATCGCTAAAGGTTGCAGCACTAGCAAATATGGAGGGCAGAATGTCTATGGTACGCCGAATACGTCAAACTCAAATGTCAAAAATATGAAAACAATGAAATGTTTTCGTTGTAAGGAAATAGGACATTACCGAAACCAATGTCCACTTTCTAATAAGAAAACGGAAAAGAAAAAGCAAAGTAACGCATTCAGTGTTGTTTTCTTAACAGGCGAGTTCAGTAAGACCGATTTAACGTTGACTCCGGCGCCAGTCAGCATATGTCGGCGAACGAAAGTTGGTTAAAAAACGCAGCATATACGCCTTGTTTACAAGAAATTGTTGTGGCAAACAAGATGAAAGTTCCCGTATTGTGTACAGGAGAAGTGGAAATCATAACCAGTTACAATTACGACATAGTTGTAAAGGATGTATTGTGTATTCCTACTCTGACGACTAACCTATTGTCGGTCAGTGAGTTAATAAAAAACGGAAACAATGTCGAATTTGTGCCAAATAATAAATAATAATCAAAAACAAATCGGGTGATTTGGTCGCAGACGCGGATTTAGTAAACGGTGTTTACAAACTGAACTTGAAACAAACACAAAACTGTTTATTGACTTCTGTCAGTGGAGAAACATGGCACCGTCGGCTCGGGCACATAAACAGTAGTGATTTGAACAAAATGAAGTGTCGTGGATTAGTAGAAGGTCTAGAATACCAGGATACTTTAAAAACAAGTAAGTCTAACTGTGAAATATGCTGTATTGGTAAACAAACTAGGCATCCGTTCAGTACAGGAACGCGAGCAACAGATATATTTTTTTTTTGTTGTTGTTCATAGAGTTAACATAATATGTGGAGTACAACTTTACAAGTGTGATCATTAGTAAATTGTAAGGTTTAGTTTATTTTTTAAATTTGATATAGTGGGGGTGTTGAAATAATATCAAAATGTGATTCCTAGCGCTATCTAGTATAAGAGATCGTGTACTATTTTTTAGTCTTTAGCCTTTATGTTTTTTCTTTTGAACGTGAGTTAATCAATAAACGACAACACCGTTTTTACTTATAACCACTCCAGGTGATTTCACCATTTGGAAGGTGTCCGATGGTAGACCCTTCGGAGACTTCTGCCAACACCTTGAGGTGCAGCTCTCGTGGTGCTCCTTCCAGGGGACACTGGTCGTGTATGCGATGGACCACGGGGCAGCGGTCTACATCAAGACGTTCAATTGAACTGTTTTTTTTTGTATAACTGTACATGTATTGCTTTTTTGTTTTATGTACTACAATAAATAAAATGTGTATATTTATAATTTATATTCTCTTTTATTTCTTTAATTACAAAATATAAAACGATACAATATAAAACAATTTTATTTAATATAATACAATATAATATAAAACATCAATGAATTTTAGTCATTAAATTTACTCAGTAAAGCAGACTTAAAGTTAGCTAGCTTATGTTCGATTTCTTGTACCTCCTTTCTCGTTTCAACTACCGATCTGTTCAACTCCTCCAGCTCCTTCTCTTTCCGCTTCATGTACTCAGTCAATGAAGCGGCCTTTGTCTCTCTTTCATTCAGTATCACTTCTCGTCGCCGCTTTTCCTCCTTAACACTATTTATAGCTTCTCCTACTTGGTCCACTATCTTGGAATAATCGAATGGAGCAGCCGACAACCTTCGTGTGTACGATCGCTTCTTCGGCTTCATCGATATCGACTTCGTTCCCGCCACCGCCATCGTAGAGGTGCTAGCCACAGGCTCTGCCATCGTTACCGTGGTAGCACCTCCAATACACCCCTCACCTTTAGCGGATGATGTGAAGGAATCGTTTGTAAAGAAGTTTTCCAATATATCAGCCAGCTCGGTTTCGTTCATATTTAGCTCAGCAGCTAAATCAACACCGTTACCCTGTTGTCGAGCACTTATCTTACCACACCGTACCCACTACAGTTTCAGTATATATTCCATTCGCCCCTCTCCTTATGCCATCTCCACCTTACACATCCCTCCCCTTTTCCTATAGCTATTTATTGTCCCTCGCGTTCAGTATTCCTCAGTCGTTGTCGAGATATACCTCTTACCGCTAGCCGCTATGATCCCTTGTCCGGACTGTGATGCTTCCTTTACGCGATCTGATAATTTAAAAAGACATCGATTAACTTCTTGTCGGAAACGAGCACAGCTCCAACGTACATCGCCTCTGCCGAAGAAAAAACTTAAAATTGCTACGCCTGCTGGTTCTTCTGACCGCTGGTGTGATACTTGTAACATTTACGTTCCACAACATTCCTACAACGGTCACCTTCGCAGCCTCAAGCATAAACAAACTTGCTACTCTCCTCTTGAGGAAGGAATTACTTTCCTTTCGTCCGCGTTCGCTAACAGAATTGTGTCCTTTCGGATTTCATCCGCCAAGTTCTTCCTGTCGTATACCGACTTTTTCGCCGAAGTTTTCGACAAATGCTTGCGTGTTATTCGTAATCAGATACAACTGCATGACACGCTTAAACTAAATCTTGAACTTTTCGGACGATATGTACACGATGCTAAACAATTGGTTGACGTGAAATCCTTCAACACAAATAACAAAGTTGTCACTCAGTCGACGGATCTTAACCAATATTCTCCAAAGCTTCTTCGACGTTTTTGAGGGTAAAGCTTCTGAGTTTCAAGAACGAGAGTCAGGTAATTTATCATTCTCTCTTTATATATATTTCAGTTGTGTTTACTATTATTTCATTCTTACAGGATGGGCTTTTGAAAGAGTCCTTTTCCTAGAACTCAATTGCAACAAGTACAATCCTCTTAGAGCTTCATCTTACATTCCTCTACCTAAACAAATTGTACTTAAGAGAGCTGTTGTGAACGTACGAAACGATGACCAAGCCTGCGTTGCGTGGGCAATAACCTCAGCTTTGTATCCCGCCCAAGCCAACCCGCACAGAACGACTTCCTATCCGCATTACTCCCGCACGATGGACTATGACGGTATCGATTTTCCTATTAAATTAAACGACATTCCCAAGTTTGAAACGAAGAACCATTGCTCTGTGAATGTTTACGGGACTGAATACGTTTTGAAGGATGGAAAATGGATCTGGGAAATTGTTGGTCCCCTCTACTACTCGTCCGTCAAACGAAGGCTGCACATCAATTTACTCTTGCTACACGATGATCGAGGAAATAATCATTACTGTTGGATTAAGGATATGTCCCGTTTGCTCTCTCAACAACTCTCCAAAACAGAACATCGCAAATTCCTATGTGACGGCTGCTTGCAATACTTCAGCTCTGTGGCTCACCTGCACCGTCATCAGCGGAATGATTGCAACCACGTTTACACGACGCTGCTAACTGCTGATCTCAAATTGGATAAGATGGGTAGGCTCATCCCTAATAACGTTTTAAAATTTCAAAACTACCACAAACGTATCAAAGTACCTTTTGTTGTTTATGCAGACTTCGAAACCATATTGCGACCCATTCATACATGCTTTTCCGATCCTAACGAGACCTCCACCACACCTACCCACGAACATCAACCGCACTCGTTTGCTTACTTGATTAAATGCTCTTTTGACGATTCCCTTTCAATATTCAGAACTTATAGAGGATCTGATTGTGCTAATCAATTTGTTAAAACTCTCGATCAAGACGTTTCTGATATTTATCACCGATTTTTAAAGACCCCGGTTCCTATGATACCCTTGACTGATGAAGAAATGCGACTTTTCTCTGAAACGTCGTCTTGTAATATTTGCGAAGAGCCCTTCCTAATCGATGATGTAAAGGTTCGCGATCATTGTCATTTGACTGGTAAAGTTAGATTAGGGGCCGCTCATTCCAGATGTAACTTAAACTACAAACTACCTAACTTTGTGCCTGTATTCTTCCACAACCTCTCCGGTTACGATTGTCATTTATTTTTAAAAGAAATGGCTGTCACCGATGTTAAATTTAGCGTAATTGCTCAAAATAAAGAAAAATACGTTTCTTTTACCAAATTATTGCGAGTTGATACTGTTCCCGGTGTTTCAGATAACTCTACTCAAAACGTATTTGTTAAGATTCGATTTCTCGATTCCTTTCGTTTTATGGCTTCCTCCCTCGATAAACTGTCTGAAGAACTCGACCCTTCTCAATGCTTCCAAGTGAAGAAGTATTTTTCTGATCCTACACAATTTCAACTTGTGCGACGGAAAGGGGTTTTCCCTTACTCCTACGTCGACGATATTACTAAACTTGACCAAACAACGTTCCCTCTCAAAGACGATTTTTTCGATAAATTAACATCTCTACCCATTTCCGATGAAGATTATGAAAGAGCTGCCACCGTTTTAAACCTTTAACTGCTCCATTCTCGGAGAATATTCTGACCTCTACTTGAAAACCGATGTCCTACTGTTAGCTGACGTGTTCGAGAATTTTCGTGAAATATGTATTTCCACTTACGCCTTGGACCCCGCTCAGTATTACACCGCTCCCGGGCTAGCGTGGGATAGCATGTTAAAATTCACTCGCGTTAATTTAGAACTTCTAACTGACATTGATATGTTAAAGTTTTTCCAAAAAGGGGTACGCGGAGGAATAAGTCAGTGTGTTCAAAGAATGCGTTTCGCCAATAACCCACACCTTCCTGATTATGACGCATCTGCTCCCAGTTCCTACATTATGTATTTGGATGCTACCAATTTGTATGGACACAGCATGAGTCAATACCTTCCCATATCCCATTTTCGTTGGCTCACCGATGCTGAAATTGATGAATTAAATATTCTCGATTTACATGCTTCTTCTGAATACGGTTATGTACTTGAAGTTGACGTTCAATATCCCCAAAACCTATACGATTTACACGCTGATCTTCCCTTTTTAGTTGAAAATATTATTTCTCCTGGTAATGCAAATGGTAGAGTCAAAAAAATTGATTCCGAACCTTATGACTAAGACAAAGTATATTGTTCATTACCTACCGCTTAAACAAGCTCTCCAGAGCGGATTAAAATTACTTAAAGTGCATAGAGCTATTCAGTTTAAACAGTCACAATGGTTGAAACCTTTCATAGATTTGAATACTAGAAAACGCAATATGTGTAATAATAAGTTTGGGAAATCATTCTTTAAATTGATGAACAACAGTACTTTCGGAAAAACGATGGAGAACGTTGATAAACGAGTTGACGTCAAGTTAGTTACTCATTGGCAAAACGTTGGACGGTACCTTGGTGCTGAAAGTTTAATAGTTAAACCCAATTTCAGAAATTCAAAAATTTTCACCCCCCATTTCGTAGCTATTCAGATGAATAAATTACACATTGTTTACGATAAACCGCTCTATGTAGGTTTCACTATTTTGGATTTATCAAAAGTTGTTATGTATGACGTCTACTACGGCTTTCTTAAGCTAAAATATCAAGAAAATATTTCTTTGATGTATATGGATACTGATTCCTTCATTCTTAAAGTTTTCACCGAAAATTTCTACAGAGATATGATTGAAAATATTCATCACCCACACTTCCAATTATCCCCATGATAATAGTTTCAATATCCCTATTAACTCTTCTGTTATTGGCAAATTTAAAGACGAATTCCCTAATAATCCCATTAAAGCATTCTATGGAACCGGAGCAAAAGCTTACTGCGTTGAAGCCGTTGATCAAATTGTTAAAAAAGCGAAAGGTGTCAAGAAAAATGTCATTAAATTACATCTTCAAATCGATTATTACCTACGCGTCATTAGAGATGACGCCACCATTCTTAAATGTATGAATGTTTTCGTTTCCGATCTGCATACTATGTTTACCCATATGAAAACGAAAGTAGCCCTCTCTCCCAAAGATGATAAACGTTTCTTAATTCCGAAAACAACGAATACTCTTCCTTGGGGACATTACAATATAAAAAACTCAAACAGTTCCCTTTCAAAGTTCGACGGTGCCGTTGATCGATTTATACAAAATTTTCATCAACCGTATACCGACGACTTAACGGTTGGAGAATACTTTATTAAAAGACTTTTCGAAGCTTGGTCACTTCCACAGGAAGCCATTGATAATATTTATGAACACCTACTGTAATACCTACTTGGAGTTCTGTTTAAGAATAGCTTACGCTGAAATATCACTCAATGTAAATATTTTATCCTTAATGTTGGTTGTATTGTATAAATAATAATAAAACGTTACTACACAACTTGTTTGTTTACTATTTTTATTCTGCGAAATATATTCCTCAACTTCACAAATAACATGTGTACGATTTCTACTGTTACAATTTATTGTTTCAATAACATTAACAATGAATAAATTTTCTTATAATCTTCGATATTACTTGATGGCCATTTGCCTTAGTCAGGACCGCTCTGCCAGCCTGCAGCTTCTTCCGTTCCTTCTCTTAAAATATTTTCTTCTATCCATTGCAGCACTGTTTGATGACGACCATTGATATTTGGACTTAATGTATACGGAAGCCGAAACAAGTTGATCAGTTTAATACACTTATCCGAATTTTTCGGTTGTGCGTAGTATGCTACATCCAGTATTAGGTCATCCACACACTTTAACAATGTAACATACTTTTTCTTGACATTCATTACGGAGAACTTCTTATCCCGCATTAGAACTGATCCGTTTGTTAACATTTCCTTTAAAAAATATACGTCGTGTCGCATGAAATTATACTTTGTTTTATTTAAAATCATTTCGACATCATCAACCGTTATTTCCACTGTTTCACAGCAACCTTTTTGAAATTCATCCACCAATTCGTCACACCTTTGCTTTCTTTCGAATATGAAGTATAAAATATCGAACGATGTCTCTTGTGTTACAGTTAACCATTGGAATGCTTCCTTTGGTACTGCAACTCCCAACTTCGACAACACAACTTTAACTCTATCTTAATCGTTTGATAGTATTGCTCTTCGAAGGTTGAGAATGAGGACTTGCTTTTCTGCTTGATACAACTCGTACGATAATGAATCCATTTTTATAAAAATTATACTTCAAAATCGTCAGGATCGCTCTCATCGACCACTAAGTAGCCTCCTATTACGATTTTATCGTATTCACCTTTTAATTCGAATTCTTCTGTCACGCTATCCAACTCTGATGCTACCAAATATCTTTTCAAAGATAATAAACCCTCTTTGTAAAATTTAACTTCAATTACGTAACTTTCAACCATTACTACGTCTTAAACGTTCAATGCAGCAACTAACGATTACAACTGATTAAACTCGTCACGTTTTATCTTATTTATAATCATACTTTGGGGAAGGGGTAAAGAAAATCATTATTAACATTGCAGACTTTATTATACGAAAAAAAAAACTGGGGATACATTAAAAAACGTTCGTTTTATGAATCCAGCTGTTATGAGATTGGTTAAGCCCCAACCATTTGACGTAAACCATGTCACCTTTTCGTCTTAGTACACGTTCCACCAAATAAACATCTGGATATTTCGCTTTCTGTAGTTCCATACCATAAAATCCTCCTTTTATGTCTTCCCCTTTATCATCCTTTAAGTGATACATAATTGGATGTGATAATTTTATGTAGCTAATCGTAAATAATTCGTTAGACCAATTCGGAGTATAACTTTTGCTAAACAATTCACGATGTCTGCTTATTCGTACCCGGTCTCCAACTTTAAACTTAATTTCTCGTAAATCCACCTTCTTTGGATTGTTATAAATACTTTTCAAAAGTGTTTCTTCGTTTCGTTTATTAAGGAGGTTCGAGACCGATTATCTGTCTAGGGGATCTTGATGATTTTCTATTGTGTTTTCGCAAGATTGCAACTCTTACATACCAAAATTTCGTTGATAAAATATTCAATAAATTTACTTGTTTTTGTAAATTTATTAAATCTACTTATAATAGAATAATATTTAGTTCCAAAAAATTTTTTTTTACGATGAAATAAATTTTTTTTACGAAATAAATAAATACTAAACTCTCGCGTAAGTACGGCAACAGCGCGCTAGTGTTTAGTAATTTTTGTGTTGGTAGCTAGCGTACATCTGGCACGGGTACAGTGTGATTGTATGAGTGACTGTTGACCCGACGTAAACAAAAAAAATTCAGAGTGAATTTATATTTTATTTTAACTATGGAAGTAAGTGATATTAAAAAAAGAAAATATTGGAAAGGTAAATTGGTGTCCGAAGCTGTTTACAATAAGCGGTTAAAACAATCGAAAAATGGAAAGAAGCGAAAGAAATCAGCTGATGATTTTACGCTGTTGCCGTCTTTATTCGACTTTATGACACATGTGACGTCATCGATCGAAATTCGCCTCGCATTTAATTAATAATTAAATAACAAACCCATGATTGAACTCAACTACAGTAGAAATGTGTTCAGGGATATTTATTTAATTGTTACTCAATATTTTATAACGATGGTATTATTTTTATAGAAGTTATATAAAATCAAAAATCAATCTCCATTTACGCCCGTGGATAAGACCGAATTTTGAAGATTTATTTCTCGAAAACGGTGTAGTAAATCGATTTGGGATTTTGGCAGTAATTTTTTTATTTATAAATCTTTCGATATCAAAAATTTCATAATTTTGGTATTATTTTGTCTCGAACCTCCTTAACTTTGCTTGGTCTCATTCCGATAGTTTTGTGAACCGAATTGTTATATTCCTGTACTATATCTGGTAATAACTTCAAGCATTTGTAGGATCCTTGCAAACTAAAGCGTTGCCACATTTTTTATTTTAGTGTTCGATTTACCCGCTCCACAACTGACGCTTTCTTGGTGCTATACGTTGAGTAATGGTTAATTTTATATTTTTGCATAACTCGTTTCACTTGTTCGTTGTAAAATTCTTTTCCCAAGTCAGTTTGCATATTCTTAGGAATACGTTTACTTCTTTTGAAAATTAACTGTAAAGCCCTTCCAACATATTCACCTGTTTTGCGTTTTACTGCTTGAGCCCACACAAATTTTGAAAAAACGTCTATTACAACCAAAATGTATCTGACACCTTTATTTTCTCTCGCATACGAAATCATTTCCACTAAATCGGCTTGATGAAGATCATCTAATCCTTTCACTATCACTTTACGACGTGTAAAATTAATTCTCGTAGGTTTATGCAGTTCTTTCACTAGTTCTTCTTTCACATTTAACATTTTTCTTATAATGAAGAACTACATGGACGGAACTGTTGTTGTTGGTTTAGAACTGCTCAATTTCGCACTACCTGTTCCTCTTTGTTGTTGCAGAGTATCTAGCCTTACTTTCAGCTCCCTTGCTTCCTTTTTTAGTGATTCCATCATTACCACTAATTCGTTTTTCAGATCATCTTTCTTTTTATTGGTTCGTTGAATTTCTTTCTCTGCAAATTCCTTAACTTTTTTACACTCATCCTGAATCATGATTTTAATTAATTCAAAACTCGTGTCTATATCATTTTTCATATCTTGCACAATTTCCGTCTTCAATTTCTTCGATACTTCTTCATCGCCTTTCCTAACAAACGCTTCTACATCTTTACGCTCTAGTTTTACTTTTGTTGAAAAGACGTCCATGATTCCGACAGCATTCTTTTCTATTATATCGTTCACCTTGTTTTTTATTTCTTTATCCCTGTCAGTATTATATTTTTTCAAGTTCTCTTTCCAAATTTTTAATCGCTAACTCTATATTATCACTAAAAGTTTTCATCATCATTTCACCACTTTTGGAGACAGCTGTTTTCAATTCTTCTCGTAAATCCCTCATCCTTCTGACACCTTCACTGACAGCACGATCCTTTACCTTTTCACACTCGATTCTGATATGCTCTTTTGTTAACCGATCTTTCTCATCTACATACATTTTAGTAGCTGCATGAAACCCAGCGGTAGGCTCGTTCAAATGTGTAATACGCTTATTAGCCACATCAACGAAATACAACACTTTATCGAATGCTTGTCTGATATCGGTTACATCATCTTGCGATAACAGACGTTCCACCTTTTTCTCCAAAAATCGCACATTCACAGCATCATGCTCCTGCTGAGGATCACCGATTCTTGTTAAGCGGTTATGATTGAAATCATGAATATTGCTGAATCCTTCGAAAACAATCGTTTTTTTTCTAACGGACGTCCGAATTTATCAACCGTCATTGTCTAACTAATAAGCTTAATAATTTGTTTATACGATTATACTGCACTCACGCAACTCTTCTAAAATTGATAGAATTTCGTTTTCATGATTTGTGTTGCCTGCTTGTTGAGAAGCAACTAATAACCTTAAACGATCACACAACTCATTAACGTCATCAAAATATTTGTATTCGATCGGTTTTTCGTTGTATGTCAACAACGACAATCCTCCACCTTTAGAAAATTTCGATGTTTGCTGTCTTAACTTGTAAACTGCTCCCGTACGTTTTAATATATCAGCGTAGTCTTTCCTTTCTTTCATCGATGTCGGATATTCAGAACGTAATTTGAAGAGTAGCTCGTATAATCCCACAGTACCTATGTATTTAAATTTTCCATCGATTACAACGTTTGGTCCGTCAAAATCCAGTTCAGAATCACCAATAAAAAATGTATTTGTGTTCCATTCGTATCGAACTTTATCAAGACGAGGATTCAGAACGTCAGCGTTAAATGTGTCACCATCATAGTCGTTAATAATTCCTTCTATATAGTCTCGAGGTAGAGGATCGAATTCTTACAAATATTGAGCAAATCGAGAGCTATTAATATAGTCTATGTACGCTTTCTTCAATTGTTCAAAGTCATCATTATCCTGGTCTGTGTTTTCATGACCCGTTGTTGGGTCTCTTTCATAAACACTTTCTTCCCTTAAGAATGAAGGAGCACCTGGTAGTAAGGTACCTGGAGCATTCGAAGGGTCAAGCTTTCTAATTTTTATTGGTGTTGACGAAGCTGGAACGTCACCTTTCGACCAATTACTCACTTCTGGCTTTAATTCTTTTTTGATCTCTTCACCCAGCTCTGATTTCAAGTTAAGAAGCGATTTTGTAAGTGGTCGATATGCTTGCTGCAACAGGAGATTCTGTCCTGCTGTCGATTCCTTTAACATTTGCAATTTCCTCTTTACCGCTTTCCTAACTTTGATTAGTTCTTTCTTTGCATTTACATCCATGCTCTTGTCAAGGCTGTCTTTTAACAACTGATTGACTTTATATCACTTACATTAATATATATTTATCGAATCCTAAGCGATATCTTCCCTCATTTATACCACAATCCTTGTTTATCACTAGAAATCCAAACTTCTCTTTCCAACACTCTGCACAAATATTTTTAAATTGGTCAAAAGTCATGTCTGTAGTGACATGGTCTGCGAAGACGTGTTTGAGATTTAATTCGTCCTGTTTAAACAGTATTATTAAATTTGCATTATCTCTAATTAAATGTTTGGGAATCTGTGCATATGTTTGATTTAAATAAAAAGTGTCGATTGAGTTATGTCTTCCCATGCTAAAGTATTCCCTTATATTATTTTGATTTTCATTCGCAACATCGTCAAAGATGAATACAGAAAATAACCAATTTCAGCAATTGGTTTCAATCATTCGGCTAAATACTTATATTTTGGTTGATACAATGACTTGGAATAAACGTATACGTTTGCGAACCGTAAACCGTTCGGTTGCTCCAAAAGTCCTATAATCACATTTGTTTTTCCACAATTTGAAGGTCCGGCGACAATGGCTCTTATTGTGGATGGTGGTAATGGACCCTGTCGATTTATTTTCCTGGCAATGTCGAAGTCACGATTGGTTATGGGTAGAACAGATGGATGTTGTACTATCCGCATGTTTATTGATGATTAAACGGTTTGCGAATGTGCTCTCGGATATATAAATTTAGAGTTAACAGTGTTTATGTAGTCAGTTCGTTCAGTATAGTGAGAGAGCTAACACTACACATGTCCCATGACACGAGGTTTTCTGAATAGGTTTATAGATAAATTACCTATTGAATTACACCTCCCAGGGTATAACTTTTGCGGTCCAGGGACTCGACTAAACAAACGATTAGCTCGAGGTGATATCGGTATAAATCCCCTTGACGAATCTTGTAAATTACACAATATTGCTTACGAAACTTTTCCAGACATTTCCCATCGTCGAATTGCTGATAAGGTTTGGGCGCAACAATCATTACAAAGACTAAAGTCGCCTGACGCGTCTTTTGGTGAACGCTTGGCAGCTCTCACAATTGCTTCAGCTATGAAGAGTAAAAAGAAACTTGGAATGGGGCACAAAAAGCGACGTCGTAAAGTTGGTGGTTTAATTCCATTGCGAAAAATAAAGAAGAGAAGGCGAACAAGAAAAGGAGGAGCTCTACCGTTTCGTAAGCTAGTGACAACTGCGAAAATTGCTCTTAAGAAAACGAAACCTCTCCAGCTGATACATGCTGCTAAAATAGCACTAAATACAATTCGTAAATTTGGAAAGCGATCTAAATCTCCCAGAATCATTCCTATTCCAAAGTCAGGTGGACAGGTGGTTTTCTACCGTTAATTCCGATTTTCTCTGGACTATCAGCACTTGGAGCTCTCTCTGGCGGTGCTGCTGGGATAGCTAA
This sequence comes from Agrilus cyanescens, assembly GCA_947389935.1. NCBI lineage: Eukaryota > Metazoa > Arthropoda > Insecta > Coleoptera > Buprestidae > Agrilus > Agrilus cyanescens. The sequence goes on from OX376706.1 coordinate 19,481,634, forward strand.
AGCTGTACGCGATGCGAAAACAGCACAACAACAGCTAGAAGAAGATAAACGTCATAACGCTTCAATGGAAGCTATTGCTCTTGGAAAAAATATTTCAGTACAACCTTTCCGTAAAGGTTTCGGTTTATACCTTAGACCTTATCAACAAAATAAAAAAACGTAAAATTTTTCGTAAAGTTACCAAACCGTCCTTTGACAGATTTGAAATTAGTCAATTACATTAACTATTTACAAATTCCACATTTTCGGGGAATCTTTATGCGTAACGAATTACCCATGTTTATGTTGGAGTTAAAAAGAAAACAAAACTTTACCAACACTTGAGCTCAGTTTATTAATAAAACTAGTTCGAAAACAAATAACAATTATACTAAAATTTAAACCTAAAAAATGAAGCTATGAAAATACCTAAAGATCGGAGTTACAGATTTTAAGCGTACCGAACAGTCGTAATTCTTACTAAGTACTGCTCTTTTATGTGCGTATTCTAAAATGTAAATTAAGATGGTACATTCCAACGAGGGGTGGAACAACATGCATTTTCTAAGAAATAAGTAAGCATAATTCCAGGGTTAATGGTACCACTGGAAGACGAATATCTGACAAAAATAACCTGGTTCTTGATACCTACCTTAAATGTACGGATTTTCCCCTCGTTAGTTCTGATACCTGAAATATATGTACAAGCTTCCAAGTGTAAACAAATTTTAAATCATAAAATACCTGAAGGTAACAAAGGATGTAGAAATACCTAAAGAAAAAGTTTCTAAGAATAATTGTTACATCTGTCTGGCTTTAACATTCCGCCCACCAAAAAATGTAATTTTTTCTGTCGCTTAATATACATATATGAAAACCTACACGCTAATAACTTGAAATACCCAAATGAAATAAGCCTTAACTGTTTTTTGGACTATTGCTAATGACACTAACACTTCACTCTATCACATACAAGTTCAACAACGAATCGACTTAGTTTTTGGCGGTTTCGTGGGTTCTGTCCTGAGAGTCGTTGATTGGTAGGATGCAAATTTTCGTGGTAGGTCGTTTGATGATCCCGTCGGACACCTTCACTGATACGACACGGGTTACATTGTCCTTGCCTAAATGAAGATGTAAAATCCGCCCCATGCGCCATCTCAGTGGTGGAAGGTTGTCGTCTTGTATTACAACCATTGTTCCTGGTTTTAGTTCAATTTTGGCTGGAATGGTCCACTTCGTGCGTTGCTGAAGATGATGTAGATATTCCGTTCTCCATCGCTCCCAAAAATGTTGAACCATCTGGACCAAATGCTGATACCGACTTAATCTGTTTTCCTTGATGTCCTGAAGGCCTGGTTCTGGAAAAGACGTTAGTGCCCGACCCACCAAAAAATGACCAGGAGTTAAAGGTGTGAGGTCATTTGGATCGTCAGACATAGGGGACAACGGACGAGAATTTAAACAAGATTCGACTTGCGTTAGTACTGTATAGAACTCTTCGAAAGTTAACTTTGTTTCTCCAACGACTCGCTTTAAATGATTTTTAGCTGACTTAACTGCGCTTTCCCATAGTCCTCCGAAATGAGGAGACGACGGAGTAATTAAATGCCAATTAATGCCTTTTTCTGCTAGATGATTTGCTACCTGATCGTTGTGAGCTTGGTTAGCGAACATAAGGGCAAGTTCATTTAACTCGTTACGAGCTCCTATAAAGTTTGTCCCATTGTCAGAGTAGATATGACGACAGAGTCCGCGTCTAGAAATGAATCGTCGAAGGCAATTAAGGAAAGCTTCTGTAGTGAGTCCAGAAGCTAGTTCAATATGCACCGCTTTGACAGCAAAGCACACAAAAATACAAACGTAGGCCTTTGTTACAGTTTTGCTACGAGATTTTTCCTTGAGGTAGAAAGGGCCAGCGTAGTCTACTCCAGTTGCGTAAAACACTGGTGCGGAATTTACTCTGTAAGCTGGCAAGCTCCCCATAATGTATTCAGTTCCTGTTGGTTTTACTCTGAAACACCTAATACATTTCCTTAAAATTCCCTTAATCGTTCTTCTTGCTGAAAGTGGCCAGTAACGTGTCCGAAGCGAAGCTAATACAGCTAAGTGTCCTGCGTGCAATAAACGTTCATGTTCATCTTTTATTATAAGACCAGTTATCGGATTTTTGGAGCCTAAAATGACAGGATGTTTTTGGTCGAATGGAATTAAAGCATTTTCTAATCTTCCGCCCAACCTGATCAATCCTTGTTCGTCCAAAAACGGGTTCAGTCCGCATATATTACTAGTCTTTGAAACGTATTTGTTTTCAGTAAGTTCGCTGAATTCCCTTTGGAAATCTTTTCTCTGTGCTAATTTTAATAAAGATGATTTAGCTTCATCGAGTTCATTAGGTAACAGCGTATTAGTTACTCGTAAATCCTTCGATTTTTTCGCATTTTCAGTAAAACGAAAGCAATAAGCTATAATTCTAGTAAGTTTGCTGATGGATGAATATTTCTCCAGAATATCGAAATCAGACTTAGTTTCCACAATAAATGCGTGAGTTGTCTGTCGTGCTTCAGGGATTTCCTCAGGATAAATAACTAATTGAGTGCGCCAGTTATCGGGATAATCCGAAAGCCATGAAGGGCCGTTCCACCATAACTTGGTTTCAAGTAGTTCAGCGGGGTCAATACCTCTTGATATTATGTCAGCTGGATTGTCGGCAGATGAAACATGATACCAGTTGTCGTTCGTAAGTTCCTGAATTTCGGAAGTTCGGTTTGCAACGAATACCTTCCATTTTGTAGGTGGTGCTTTGATCCAATGTAGGACCACAGTTGAGTCCGACCAGAAGTATGATTGGACGTCTCTTATATCTAGAGCAGTAGTTGCCACTTGGTACAAACGTGCTAGTAACAGAGCTCCACACAATTCGAGTTTGGGAAGAGATATCACCTTTAATGGTGCAACTCTTGATTTTGCGCACAATAATTGCACTGAATGTTTTCCTTCTTTGTCGGTAGATCGCAAATACAAGCATGCACCGTAAGCCTTCTCAGATGCATCGCAGAATCCATGAATTTGAATGCTTACAAAATTTCTGCCTAACACACGCCTGGGTATTATAAGATTATTAAGAAGACTCAGTTGGCTATAGAATGATGTCCATTTGCTGTGCAAGTCCTGTGGGAGTGATTCGTCCCAGTGAATCTGAAGCTGCCATAAGTTTTGCATTATTAACTTTGCCTGAATTGTAGCCGGACCCACAAGTCCTAGGGGGTCGAAAATTTGCGATATCATAGATAGAATGCTTCTCTTTGTTACGTGGTTATCATTGATTATGTTTACTTGATATCCTAAAGTGTCATTTGTATGATTCCAAAGAAGTCCAAGTGTTTTACACTCTTTGTCCAATTGAAGTTGTTCGTTTTCATTTCGATTATCACACGAAAGTATCTTTGGTTCATTTGATGCCCATTTTCGTAGTTTCATTCCATTTTCCTTAAGTGCTTCAGACAGTTTATTCTTCAATTCGAGCGCTTCTGCTATTGTTTCTGTCCCTGAAAGTAAGTCATCAACATAAAAGTCCCGTGTAATGACTTTACTTATACGGGAGTGTTGATCCTTATTCATTTCTCCTATCTGCCGCAAGGTCCTGGTCGCTAAAAATGGAGCTGATGCGGTGCCGTAGGTAACGGTGTTCAGTTCGTACACCTTTAAAGGATCTGTGCTGTTTTCTCTCCAAAATATTCTTTGAAAGCGGCGCTGACTTGGAACAACCCTTATCTGCCGGTACATCTTCTCTACGTCAGCGGAAACAACATATTTATGCTTCCGGAATCTAACAACAATAGCAAACAAGTCTTCTTGTACAGTGTATCCTTTTTCTTGGGCATCATTTATCGAAATTCCAGTGGACGTTTTAGCTGAGCCATCGAACACTACACGAAGTTTCGTAGTGCTGCTGCTATTCTTGAAAACTCCATGATGGGGCATATAATAAAATGTCGGACCATCTTCTCGTTCGTCATTTGTTACTTCGCTCATGTGCTTTAGGCCCTCATACTCTCGCATAAATTCGACATATTGCTCTTTTAATACAGGTGATTTATTAAACTTACGTTCAAGGGAGAAAAATCTCTTCAGTGCCATGTCTCGTGAATTCCCAATTAACTGAAGTTTAGAATTGAATGGAATAGATACTACAAAGCGTCCATCACAGTCCTGAATTGTAGTTTGACGAAAATTATCCTCGCAAAAGTCCTTTGGATCAAGTTGAATGCCACCATTGGTAGTTGTACAGGTTTCCAATTTCCAAAACTGTTCCATTTGATGTTGTAATTGTTTCTCGTGATTTGCTGTTTCATCTGCTACTAAATGACAACTGAAATTTTCATTATTTGGATTAAGTTGAACTGTGCCTGCTAAAATCCACCCAAGTTGCGTTTTTTGAAGTAAAGGTTGATCAGGACGGACTTGTATCTGACCAACGCAGAGTAAATTCCAGAATAGTCCTGCTCCGATAAGTGGTTCGATCTCTCGCTGTTGATGAAAATCAGGATCTGCCAATGTTATACCTGATGGTAGATCAAACATGTTCAGATTAAGTGGTATATTTGGTACATAGTTTGTGATTTTTGGCATTATCAGACAAGTTAATGATGCTGAAAAACCATTTATAGTAGAACGTAACTTAATTTCAGTTCTGTAATTGATTGTTCGAGGTACGGTATCAATACCGGAAACTACTGTTGTAACCCTAGTAGAAGGTAGCTTTAAACGTTGCTAAAGTTCGTGTGTAATGAAATTTAATTGTGATCCAGAATCCAGTAGAGCTCTGCATTTGTGTCTCTTACCTTCTTGATCTTGGATGTAAACAATAGCGGTTGACAACAATGTATGAGAAGTGTTTGAGTTCATTGACCGAGCCATCATGGTCATTTCTGCGGTCGCTGATGTTGATGGAGTTGCTGATGTTGACGGCGTCGCCGATGTTGGCGGCGTCTTTAATGTTGATGTTGCCTGAGGCGTCTGTGGTGACTGCGTTGAACCTTGCAAGAATTTACTTCTGTGGTGTAGATTTGGTTCCTGATGAAGCAGAGTATGGTGCTTGCGTTGACATTTTTTACAATGCCCGTACGTGCAGGTCTTATTTCGGTGACCTTCATGCAAGCAATTAAAACATAAATTTAGTCTTTGTACTTCTTCGACCCTTTCCGCAGGAGTAAGTTTCTTAAAGTCTTCACAATTATAAATAGGGTGCGACTTCTTACATTTTTTGCAACTATTTACATTGAGTGTTACATGCGACGATGATTGCTCTGTATATTTAGAAATACCTTTAGTTCTATCACCTTTGATATGGGGTCGTACAGGGTAACCTTGTCGATCCTTTGAAGTAATTTCGAGGTATTTACAATGATTTTCTAAAACAGCTATGAAGTTTTTTAATGTAGGTTTACCGTCTAATTTTACTCGCTGCCCTTCCCATTCGCGTTTCGTTGTTGAATCTAATTTGACTGTTACCATATAGATTATTAACGTGTCCCAAGAATCAGTAGGTTCGCCTAACGCCTTTAGAGCCAATAAATAATTGTTCATGTCGTCTATCAGTTGCCTTAATGAAGTGTGCGATTCCTTTGTTATTGTTGGTAGCTCGAAAAGTGCCTTCACATGGTGATGAATAAGTGCTTTGGAGTCTTCGAATCTGTCTTTAATAGATTTCCATGCAAGCTCATAATTTGATGCTGAAACGCCTAATGATTGAATAACACGAGCGGCGTCCCCAGTGAGAGCAGAATTCAAGTAGTGAAACAGTTCTATGTTAGTTAAAGACTCACAATTATGAATTAAGGACTCAAAGGTATCTCGAAATTTAAGCCACTTATTATAGGAACCATCAAAATTAGGTAGCGATATGACAGGTAGCTTAATTGGTGTTTTTTGTTCTGAAGAGGAAGTTGCATTAAGTAAAATAGATTTATTTCCTTCAGATATGCGACGTTTTCGCTCAACTTTCCCATCAATCAGATCACGTGCCATGCCTACAAGCTCAAAATATGTGTTTTCGAATGCTATACGTTCTTCTGATTGTGTCTGTGATTGTTCATCGTCCTCTACAAGATTCTCGATTTTCGACTGAAATTTGTCGTATTTCTGATAAAGCGGTTCGATACTTGATTCTTTTTCTATCTCAACAGATTCGAGATATGTCTTAAAACGGGTTAAAGAAGCCTTCACATGACCCCGTTCAACAATGAGTTTTTTGAGTTCTGCCATAATAATACCTAATACGCAAGTCAAAAAATTGTTCAAAAACTTACAGTTTTCCCAATAAATTGATAGGATCCGTTGTTCTAACCCCTATCCGAATGCCTGATTTCGTTTTGATATCTCTGGAAAGCCACTGGGAAGGTTGAGATCACAAAGAAGTTCCGCGGTTCACAAAAAAGAGTTCCTAGGTGTCACAAAACACTATTCGGAATAGTCACAAGGTTCATAAACACAGTAATTTTCCGTCACAAAATTACTTGATGCGATAAGGTCCAAAAGTTCGAAAAAATGTCCAACTGTTCGAAAAAATGTTCAAATAACTAAAGTTCACAAATTTTAGTATAATTTGCAATTCACAAACTGTAATCCGCAATTTGAAGTCCGTAATCCGTAGTTCACATCCGGCTCGAAGGACCAATGTTTATGTTGGAGTTAAAAAGAAAACAAAACTTTACCAACACTTGAGCTCAGTTTATTAATAAAACTAGTTCGAAAACAAATAACAATTATACTAAAATTTAAACCTAAAAAATGAAGCTATGAAAATACCTAAAGATCGGAGTTACAGATTTTAAGCGTACCGAACAGTCGTAATTCTTACTAAGTACTGCTCTTTTATGTGCGTATTCTAAAATGTAAATTAAGATGGTACATTCCAACGAGGGGTGGAACAACATGCATTTTCTAAGAAATAAGTAAGCATAATTCCAGGGTTAATGGTACCACTGGAAGACGAATATCTGACAAAAATAACCTGGTTCTTGATACCTACCTTAAATGTACGGATTTTCCCCTCGTTAGTTCTGATACCTGAAATATATGTACAAGCTTCCAAGTGTAAACAAATTTTAAATCATAAAATACCTGAAGGTAACAAAGGATGTAGAAATACCTAAAGAAAAAGTTTCTAAGAATAATTGTTACATCTGTCTGGCTTTAACAACCCAGAAAAGTTAAAAGGTGTGAAAGTGGAATTGTTAATTTAGATTTAGACACAGGAACTGGTACACATTGGACAGCGTATGTAAAACGAAATAACAAAGCTATGTGCTTTGACAGTTTTGGAGATCTCCGTCCACCTAAAGAATTGGTTCAATATTTACAATCTTCCGGACCTTGTGCTATCACTTATAACTACAATCGTGTTCAGAACCCCTCAGATTTTAACTGTGGCCATTTAGTTGTCCAATTCCTTAATGAGACTACGCAAACCTTTTCTTAAAAACAAACCATCAAACTAACTTCGTTGTAGTAGACAGAACGTCAAACCGAAAACATGTCTTACACATTTACCTTGACTAATACAAAGTCGGAGCTGCAAATGATAATAAGTCCACCAATTTTTTTAAGCGATGATGATGAATATCAAATTGCTTTGTTAAATTTTGAAGCATATAACAGTATTCCGAATATCGATGAAACTAACAACAAATTCTATTTTGAAGGTTCTACACCACCAGTCGTTGTTCCTCCGGAAGGATCCTATGAAATCGATGATATTAATCATTATCTTCCCGAGAAATTGCGAGATACTGATGATGCTATTGAATTGTATGGAGACAATATTACCTTAAAAAGCCATATAAAAAGCACCAAAAAAGTCGACTTCTCCCGCAAAGATATTGGGTTTTGAAAATAAGCTTCTACCATCACTTAAAGAGGTGTCTGATCATGTAGCTGACATTTTCAAAGTAAACACAATTTCAGTGATGTGTAACCTCGTAACTAACTCCTACATACATACCAGTGATGGTGCTAAAGGACTAGATGCACATATACTACATCAATTCTTTCCCAATGTACCCCCCGGATTTAAAATTGTTGAGAATCCTACGAATCTTATTTATTTATCAATCAACACTCGTGTCATCGACTACATTTCCCTTAAAATAGTTTATCAAGACGGTAATCTAGTTAATTTCCGTAACATGGTAGTGCAATATAGCTGTCCCCAACGATATTCAAAGAAGAATAGTACTATAAAACTACTACCACAATCCCGGATGCTTATTTCGCCTACAACCATTAAGCGATTAACACCGCTCAATAAACAGTTCCTTAAATCTTTGGGGTTGCGATTGAAAAAGAGGAAACGGTAAAATGGCAGCAGAAATACTGAATGTTACCGAAAAAGCAGTCTTAGATAACGCTATAGTTAACGCTGATAAACATACTCATCAACCTTATGCGAATTCAACTTTCAAAAATAATGATACGATACGTATTCCAATAGAAAAAGAAGATGTTTACACTTTGCCTTCTAGTAGTTTCCTATACTCAGAAGGTCGTTTGCTTCTTAAAAAGGATGGAAAGACAACTGCGAACACTTCTTTTATCCACAATGGAATTTTACACCTGTTTGATGAAATTCGTTATGAATTAGGCGGAAAACTTAGTGATCGAGTCCGTAATCCTGGCATGGTACAACAATGAAATGTTACGCATCTTACAACGAGAATGAAAGTAAACGTCTCAGCAACAGTGGATGGTTGCCTCCTGCTTTAAGCGATCTACAAGGAATTAAGCTTAATTCTGTAAAACTAGTAAATTCCAACGGTTACTTCAACGTTTGTATTCCACTACGTATGATTTTTGGATTTGCAGAAGACTTCCGAAAAATAATATTAAACGTTCGACAAGAATTAGTTCTAGTTCGCAGCAGCACTGACAATAATGCTTTATATTGCTCAGCAACGCCACTTGAAGATGTGCTTGTACATTTGGATCAGATTTCTTGGAAAATTCCTCATGTATCAGTAGCAGATGCTGAACGTTTGAAATTGTTGCGTTATGTTGATCGAAATTTAAATATGGAACTTTCATTTCGGAGATGGGAACTACATGAATATCCGCTACTTCCCAAATCGTATTCTCACAACTGGAATGTGAAAACAACGTCACAATTGGAAAAGCCTCGCTTCATTATTTTCGGATTTCAAACAGATGAAAGTAATAATCTTGCAAAAAATATGAGTGCCTTCGATCACTGCAAACTAACCAATTTTAAAGTTCACTTAGGATCTACTATGTACCCGTATGATAATTTGAATTTAGATTTTGATACTTCTAGATTTGCCGTTTTATATGAAATGTATGCCAACTTTCAACAATCGTATTATGGTAATGTAAGTGAACCCTTATTCGATCCTAAACAATTTCTAGTCATTGCACCTCTTGTAATAGTAGACTGTTCTTATCAGAATGAAACTGTTAAATCTGGTAGTATAGATATTCGTCTAGAGTTTCAAACTAAAGAAAATATACCAGACAAAACAGCAGCTTTCTGTTTAATAAATAATACATGATCGTGTGATACGTTACAATCCGTCCACAAACTTAGTTCAAGAAGTATAAAACACAACGATCACTTCCACAATTTAGTTTTCTTACCGGTACTGAACAGTGAGCACGATGACTTTCTTATTGGACGTACAAGGTTTTCAGTGTAGTGAGAATCGATTTGTTTTTAAAGAAGTAGCTGTTGTTGCTCTAAAAGAAGAACCAGTTTATCATTTCACATTTGAACCACCATTTCCATGGGACGCTCTCCCCGTTCGTTACAGAAGTCAAAATCGTTGGTTAACAAGAAATTTTCATGGGTTATATTGGGATAACGGCGATCTTCCGTACTCTACGCTTTATGATAGAATTTACTCCATATTGATGGAGTCAACAGTTGTATATGTTAAAGGATTACAAAAGATGATGTGGTTGCAGAAATCCTTTCCTACTGTTAACTTTGTTAACATTGAAGATATCGGATGTCCAGCTCTCTCCAAACTCCCAACTCATTTTAAAGTTAAAGTGTGTTCTTATCATTTATTTACAACCGCTGTTGAACAGAATTGTGCTTATAAAAATGTTCTTTTATTAAAATATTGGTTGTCTTTACACTCATAAATTGACTGTATTTTTTCCTTTAAACAAATAAAACACGTTCATAATATAAATTAGATTTTTATTTTTTTTATATTCTTATACAATGTTCTAAATCAGCCGCTTTACTGATTTTAACATATTTGTATAACAATACCCTCTACATTTCCCGACCTGATAATACTATTGGAGATGAAGCCTATGTTTGTAAAAATTTTAATAAGGATATTGATATGTCTTGTACATGGAAGAAAAATTGGGATACTATTATTTTAAGAAATGTTAATGGAACAAATGTCTTTACAGTTGAGAACGTGCGAAGATATATTGAAAGCCGATGGATTCAGCTTAAGGATGATGAAAACAGAGACGTTATAACTAAGGGCTATATCACCGACTCTTTCGTATTTCTACAAGTTGTTAGTACTATTAATGTAATCTTATTGTTCAATATTTTGATTGTATCACTTACATACTTCATTTATATCAAAATAAAGAATCGACAACTATAACGACTTCACTTTTATCTCATATGTCTATACCCTACACTTTTCTCCACTTCCTCTACATTTATCATGTAAACTTATTTAAGATTCGTAAACTTCAGACGACTGCAGACGTATTTAATTTTACATACATGTACATATGTTTCAATTCATTGTGAAGCATTCGACCACTACATACACACAAGTTTAAAGTCAATGACCTTCCATCAATTTGACCTTAAGTAACCTCTCCTCCTCTGAATTAGAACCGGTCATCTTACACTACTCTTAAGTTAATACAAACAAAAAACTACATTCATATAATTCAGTCTCGTCTCTCTAGACGTGTGACTAAATAACACTTATAATTAAACAAACAAAATCCATTTGCCTTATAGCTAATAAATATAAATAAATAAATACATATGACCTCTTACAAAAAAACAGCAGAAAAATATTATTAATCCTCCCTAGCCCGCCCCATTAACCCCATTTATTCTTAGTCTTTTCTTTTTTTTAATATATTTTTTTGTACTTCCATTCCGTCATCCTTCCCCTCTAATATTCTTTTACATTCATCTGAGTCCTTCTTCTCTTCACATCCACTTATTACGTGTAACACTGTCTCCTCCACCCTTTCACAAATCCTACATACTCTTTCTTCCTTCTTCAACCAGTACTTGCATCCTCTACTTTCATTTCCCACTCTAAACCTTGCTAATACGCTCATACCCTTCCATCCGTTCACATATTCAGGAATCCAATCGCTCTGCCAATGTTCCCAAAGCAACCCCCTTAAGTATTCCGCATACTTTGATTTATCTATTTTTCTTAGGTCCTCCCCTCTTATCATCTCTTCACTTCTTTTTCTTATAATTTCCCCTACATTCTCTCCCATTCTGATCCACTCCCTATATTGATCCTGATTAATCTTTAACATTTTAAATATTTCGTCCCTGTCCCCCTATCGTATCTATTTTTTCCCCCATTTTTTGTGTCTTTTTTTTTCCATAATTCCTTTCTTATATCCCCTTCCCGCAGTTCTTCTAATTTCTTTTCGTAGTTTGCTACTCTTTTCCTGGTTCCCTCTACCATCTTTCCGCATTTGAATTCTCTTCTAAGCACATAGTCCGGCGTATTTCTGTCGAGGTTCAGGACCCATTTTATATATTTCTCATGTATGTTTTCTACCTGATTTTGCTCTTTCCACCCCCAAATTTCTACCCCATGTAGTACTATACTCCTAATTATAGAATCAAACAGCCTTTTCCTCCGACTCCAGTCATATTTACATAATTTATTTCCTATTCCCCATATACTTCCTAGCAAGGCGTTTGCTTTTGCTACTTGTGCATCTATATGTATTTTATACTATTATTCTCCCCCATAAGATACCCTAGATACACGTATTTTTTAACTTTCTCTATAACTTCCCCTTTCCACTTTATCTTTTTTACTTCTTTCCCCTTTCTACCTCTTACTTCCCCAAATTCCATATATTTCGTCTTGTTCGCGTTTAGTGTCAAACCTTTTCTTTTTAAGTACTTTTCCAGAATCCTCATCATATCCACCATCGCACCGTAGCTTGTCGCTATTAGTGCTATGTCATCCGCATACGAAATCGTCCATATTTTCTTTCTACCTATTACTATCCCACCCTCCTTTACTTTACTAATCTCTTTTTCTAAATCACTTAAATATATGTTAAACAGCTGTGTACTTAATTTGCATCCTTGTCTTAACCCTGTATCCATCCAAAATTTTTTTGTCTCCCTACCCTCTATCCTTATACACCCCGCAGTTTCTTTATATAATTCCATTATCTTATAAATCAGTCCTTCGTCAATTTTACTGTTTCTTAAACTCTTTACTAACTCCTTTCTATTTACTGTATCATAGGCTCTCTCCAGGTCCACGAATACAGTGAATACCTTTTTTTTTGCCTCCATAGTTGTTTGTATTATATTCTTTAGTAAATAGATCGCGTCGACTGTACCCCTTCCTTTTCTGAACCCAAATTGTGTTTCATTTAATACGCTATTTTCGACGAAATTCTCCTCTAATCTATTTTTGATTACCTCCGTATATATCTTATACCCCGTATCCATGATAGTAATACCCCTGCAATTGTTTATGTTATCCCTCACACATGATTTTAAACAGGTCATATACCTTATCACATATCAAGTCTTTTGCATAAATCCAAGCTTCACCCGGTATCCCGTCCCTCCCACAAGCTTTTCTCTTTGGTAACGAGCTAAAACCCTTCATAATCTCCTCCTTCTCTACGTCAGTTATCTTTCTTTCCGCCCTGTTTACCTCCTCTATATCTATTTCCCATTCACTCCTCTCCTCCCTACCACCTAACCTTCTCTTAAAATGTCTAAACCATTCTTCCTCATTTATTGCGCTACTTAACCCTCTATTTACCTGTTTTTTTTAAATGCATTTACTATTTTCCAAACTTCTTTTGTTCCCCTTGTCTCTCTGAATTGCCTTATCATTTCATCGCTATATTCATTTTTACTTTTCCTAATTTGTTCCCTGTATTCCTATCTCTTTCTTCTAAAGAGCTCTTCCTCGCATTTATTTCTTCTCCACAAACTCAACGCTCTCATGTACTCTTTCCGTTTCATCCCACATTCCAAGCTCCACCATCTCTCATTGTCTCTCCACTTTCTTACTCTGTCTTGTACCATACATTCTTTCATTACATTTATCAAATCTTCCCATGTTTGTATATCATTCATTCTTTCCTTTAAATTTTGTCTATATGTTTTAATTGCATTTTCGGTCCACTTAATCCTTACCCTTTTGTCATAAATCTCCCTGTCTGTGTTCACTACATTTTTCCATTCTACTTTTATAGGTAAATGGTCTGATCCTATTTCTTCCAAGACTTCGAAACTTTCTATGTCATTCCAAGCCCTACCATTTACCATTGCGTAATCAATAACTGTTTTTCCCCGCCCTATAAACGTGTATTCTCCCTTTAAGTCTCCTTTAATTGTACCATTTAAAAAACCTAGACCATTCCTTATACTCCATTGTATTAATTCTTTTCCCTCCTTATCTATACGCCCATCTTGTGAATTTCTACTATTCCCATTATCGTCTACTGCAGCCCCTATTTCTCTCCCAATTCTTGCATTAAAGTCCCCAATTATCATGACATTACTATCTTTATTTAACTCTATCTGCTCTTCTATTACATCTAGCCTCCTTATTCTATTATCATTAAGATAAACAAACATAATTAACCATTTTTCTTTCCCTATAACTCCCCTAACTGTTACTACATCTTTATTTGGTTCTTTGATTTCCAAATTCAAATATTTCTTTATTCCGATCAAAATTCCCCCTTATGCCCTACCATTCTTCGAGGTCCTGTAACTATCCAGTAGGGGGGGGGGGGGGGTACCCTCACTTTCGTCAAAAATCGTGAAAAGAAAATAAACAAAATTAATCTTTTCAAAAATCTTTATTTATTTCTTTAAATCGAAGAATTTGGCTGTGAATGTGAATCGTCTAGTGTTAGGACCTTTTACTTACGTTGTGTCAATAGAATGTAGTAACTTAGATTCTTTTATGAGTTCCGTACAAGTTATACGTGCTGATAAAGAAAACATAAGAAATTTTAACCACATCGTTTATTAACATTTTGATACGTATATACAAACACCCTTGGCAATCATTGGCGGGGACAAGCACCTGTTAGACACATCGAGGAATTTAGGGGTGGTAACAAAAGTGGTATCAAAATTGAACTACCAAAAATTAGGGGTTGGAGCACAGTCCGAACTTCGTCAACACCGTGCACCAACAAATGGTGGCAGGCAAAACTCTAGCATGTTCGTCTTGAACTGGGAGAAGATAAGTCGTGCAAATCGTGACTATAACTGTGATTATAACCACAACTGCTGTAAGTTCATGGGCTACCTTGGTAGGCCATCTTCAAATATCTGTTGTTCGAAGTAGTCATTTGCACGGTAATAATATATATAGTTTGTTTGGGGTGGGGGAAGGTATCGGGTACACCTGGTAACCACGAAACCTTTTATTTGTTTGGCGAGACACGACACCGTAGTGAACATAGCCTCTATAAGTTTGGCGAGACACGACACCGTAGTGAACATAGCCTCTATTGGTTTGGCGAGACACGACACCGTAGTGAACATAGCCTCTATTGGTTTTGGCGAGACACGACACCGTAGTGAACATAGCCTCTATTTTGTAAGGTTGGTCGAGACACGCCACGCTTGGTGGACATAGCCTCTATTTTATGACAGTTCAGAACAACAGTATATGTCAACTTACTCGACTATCTTCTCTCGGAATAAGTTTTCTTCAATAGAGAGTTTCGCCTTAATTTAGACAAAACTATTATTGTGATATTTTACTTCGCACCTGTTACCAAGTCAAAACCTTGAGATGCTTAAACAGTGTTAGTGGTTCAAAAATTAAACCAAAACAGATACCCTCAACTGAAAAAATAGATACCGCCAAACTGGTTAATACGGTAGCTACACGTTCACCTGGATTAATCAGAGTGTAAACGAGAGTGTTACTTCTAAATCTCTGCGTACAGTTCGTACCTCAGGTAGATTTAGTTACATCTACGTTTACTGAATTTTGTGGTTAACATACCAACGTTATTAGGAACCCATTCGAAGACAACTGATCAAGCCCTTAAGATAAATATTGATTAAACCAAAATAAAGTGCTTGTCGTTACCTACTGAATGCCAAGAAGCGGTACAGGGATCTGTGAACGAAAGTGAACATGGTCCAGGATGGACTAGAGTATGTACAAGATTTTTAATATACCTAAGAATATGAAGGAAATTGAAACATTATAATAATTGAATTAAAAACCAGTGTTAATCTAAAATGAATTAAAATTTTATACCTAGAATGTAAAGATTTAAAGAGAACCATAATTTAACCTAAATCGTAAATTATAAGCAATGGTAGCAATGTCAAAGCAAAAGTCAAGAGTGATTTAATGAGGGATTATAACTAAGACCGACATTGAAAAGTATCAAGTTACACCGACACATCTATGGGTCAGTGGTTTACACGCACCTTCGCTCTGAATGTCGTCAACCTCGGGGACGTCTGGCTCGGGGTGAATGGACATGGTACCGCTATCGGGGTTGGTGGCCAGGTGGGGTCGTATGGGCTGGCAGTGGTGAGCTTCCAGTGGCGTAACCAGATGGGTGTACCTCAGGCGGGGTCGGCAGTGTTTGGGCAGGCAATGTACGTGGACGGACGACTCTAGGGCCTCTCACATACGAGCAGGGAGTAACGACGACAGCACGGGAAGACGGGTCAGGGGTCAACCTCAGGGGCAGCGGTGGCAGACACTCGGCGTGGCAGTGGTAGCAGTGGCAGTCACTCGGACGTGGCAGTGACGGCGGGGACAGAGACTCGGGGTTGGTAACGTAGTCAGCGACAGGTACAGTGGCGGGGCAACCAATTTACAGGAATGGACCAAAACCAGATCTCGATGGACCGCACAACGGCAGTCTTAACACTCGTCAACGAGTTCAATCACTGCGACTACACTTATTGACCTCATGTACTGAGGGACGAGCTAGGCCAATAAATGACCGGATCTCACCAACAGTCGAATCAACGTGTATTCGTTTAAGGTTGCTTATCGATTACTAACACTGAGGGACGAGCTAGGCCAATAAATGACCGGATCTCACCAACAGAAGAATCAAGCGTGCGTTCAAGTACCTTTTCGATTGCTAACACTGAGGGACGAGCTAGGCCAATAAATGACCGGATCTCACCAACAGAAGAATCAAGCGAGCGTTCAAATTTGCCTAAGGACCTCATTTACTGAAGGACAAGCTAGGCCAATAAATGACCGGATCTCACCAGCAGCCGAATCCAGCAAAGATAGAGAGCCACAATGACCAAACTCCCTATGAAATCCTGTAGAAACCCGCAGCCTTTTATACCAAAATTCTACCCTTTCCACCGCGCGAGTCTGCGCGTCGCGGGGTTCAAGCGCGCATATTCAGAAATTCCTATCTCTCTTGCTTACCTAGATCAAACTAGTTCACTCGTTCTTTCCAACGTAGTTTGCATACCGCGTGGTCTCCCCTTTACTACATTCCAACCTAATCCACCCTACGAACTGACTCAGGGGTGAAATAATATACCTAACTCACTTCTATACGTGGACAACCTGTCTCTCTCACTTGTGGCTGACCGGATATGGGTGTCTAGACGAAACATTCCTGGTCGCTAAGTCGATGTTAAAATGCTCGCTTTTACGAAGTTTTTAGTTCTCTTTCACTCATTAGGTACAAAAATTATTTAAAATTTATTTAGTTTGCATTGGCATCCTTACTTTAATTTAAGTGATATTCAAGATTAAAATTTCTCAAATGAAACTATTATATACAGGAAAACTATTTACCACTTTGAAACAGGAAAGTACAAATTAATTAAATACTTCGATTAATAAATTCGAACGAAACAAAACAAAATTTAGAATTATTACGATATAAATAGTAAATAAAATATAATACCTTTAATTTAGTTTAAACAGAAATGACGTCATCCAGTTAAATTGCCTGTTAAATAAATAAACAAAAGTAATTTATTTAAATTATTGTAACATCCGGGTACGGGTGGTTACAGTCTTTACTGCACTAATAGTTGCCCACTTATACATCTTATTTAGCTTTATACTATTATCCCCTTTTCCCTTTTCTTCTAACCACGTTTCACTCAAGCACACTATCTCATATCTATTTATAAATTTCCAAAAATTATTACCTTTAGCTTTCAGTCCCCTAACGTTCCACGCAATCAAATTAACTTTTTTTCGCTCACTATGTTCATTATGATCCTTCACATTTTTCACGAAAAATCCTATTTGTTGATTCTTCTACCATCATCTTCTTCTTTTCGTCCCAAATCCACCATACCTCACCTATTTGCACTTTTTTATGTATCACTCTTACTTCCTTCCCTTTGTTTCTCTCTTGCTTTGCCATATTCCATATAATTTTGTTTATCCTTCTCTCCTCCAATGTAAGGGTCTTCCTTGATATACACATTTGAACCTTTTAGTTGATTCTTATTCTTTAATATTTTCAGCTTTTGTATAACATCTTCTAGCTTCACTCCGTACACTTTTTCTTTCACCTTCCATACATCAACTATACCTACATTGACTTTCACTTTCTCATTAAACATTTGTGCCATCGCCTCCTTCCAGTTTCCAGATCCCAAATCTATTCCAAATATCATTACATTGCTCTTCTTTTCTTATTTATTTCTTCTTTCCATTTCGCTCTCCATATTTCCTATTCTTTGTTCTTGCTCTTCTATTTTTCTTCTTAATTCATTGTAGTTCCCATTATCAATCCTTTCTGCATTACTGTTCAAACTGTCCATCTTCTTTTCTATCTCCTTGGTTTTTCTTGTCAGCTCATCTATTTTCATTTTGTCTATTTTCTTGTTCTCTCTGATCTCTTTAATTTGTTTACTCATCTCATCTTTCGTCTTCTTTTTTTTCTCTTGCTTTCTGCCTGTCCTCTTCTTCTCTCCATCTTTCCTGTAACATGTTTTTTATTTCTTCCATCTCCAATGCTAGTTGTCTATCCGCATTCTTTTTTTTTGCCGTTCTGTCTTCTTGTTCCGGACTTTCTGCGGTTATTTCCTTCTTCCTTTTTTATTTTCTTCTTTCCCAGCCATTTACATCATACAAAAATATAGCCTTTCCATTTATTGTATATCTAGCTGAAAAAAGCTCAGAATACTAATTATTTTTAATTTATAAAATATCAACAAAGTCAATACAATAACTATTATGATTGTTATTGAAATATGCACATTATGAGCTATTGGTTCCAGAAAAAAATTGGTTTTAAATCTTCCACATTTAACAAGTGTTTACTAAATACATTGATATCTTTAGTCAGTTTCTTATCTAGGGGTTCCACTGGAATTACGTATAATGAAAAATTAAGTACATTATTTGAAAACGTGTCATCATTAATTACAATATTACATTTGTTTTCGGAATATATGACATTCGAATATTGCAAGCGAAAATAAATTGGTGTTTTACATTGTTCAACAACGGTTTTGGTTTTCTTAAAATCTACAAGAATAGCAGAGTTCTCTAAATTAGTATACAGTTCGTAATTGTTATTAACTCGAGCAAAATTGCATTTTTCCAAATTCAACAAATTGCACTCGTAGTAATTTTCACTAATTTCACAGAAACGTATGTCCTCATAATTTAAGCACTTTTTGCTGGTCCACATATTTGAAGTTCCATTTATTAAGACATAAGGTTTAAAAATTGAAAGAAAATCCTCAGAAATAAGGATCTGGTATTGTACCTGCATATTCAATTCCAAAATGCTGTTAATTATCTTAAATTCATTATTTATCAGTTCGATATCGGAATTAATAATATTCAAATTTTGTTGGTGTCTCTCAGTTATATGGTTAGCAAAGCTTGTATATTTATCAATTTGTTTTATAATTTTTTCTTGGTTTTTGAATAGAATTTCGAAATTGTTTTCATATATAAACAGAAAAATTCGTCGAAAACTTCACAAATATTTATTTTTAACAATAATACAGATGTATACATTTCAACCTCTAAGTGGTCATCATCAGTGTAATTAATACAATAACAATAAAACAAAAATTAAATCTAATTTATACAAATTTGGAAACAAGAGAGATGAGAGGGTTATTCAAATGATGAGTGTCAAAATTCATAAGGTTTTTCCTGATGTAAACAGCTTCATTCGTAATGAGATTTAAATATTTGCTGCAAGGTTTAATTAATTCTAAATTGTTTAAATCGAATGTATGGTCGTTGTTTAAAAAATGGGAAGCTACAGCAGATTTTTCAGGGTTGTTATTTTTTAGGTGGAGAAAATGTTATTTACCTATATCTAGTGTGTATATTTCTTTTTGTTAGACCGATGTAGACTTTGTCGCAATTATTACATCTTATTTTATATATACCAGATTTATTTTTATCATCATCCTTGTCTTTTGGGTTCCCTAGTAAATTACTTAAATTGTTTTTATTATTAGAAAAAACCGGTTCAATATTTAGTTCTTTAGAGATATGTTTAATGGTTTTTGTGAGATTATGATGAAATATGAATTTTCTTTTAATTTTATTTTTAGAAGGTTGTACTAAAGTTGTGGTTTCTTTGATTTCTTTCCTGAACTTTTGTTTTGAAATGATGTTTGTTATTTCTTTTTTATTGAATCCATGGTCTAATGCCACTTAGTGGTTGAAATGTATAGGTACATCTGTATTATTGTTAAAAATAAATATTTGTGAAGTTTTCGACGAATTTTTCTGTTTATACATTGATAGACCTTCACAGTCAGTCAAGGATAATATATATTTTTAATATATTTCCAATTTCCTCATATGTTTTCATATAATTTGGCATCGTTCGCGTCAGTATTCCCAGTAAGATATTTTACTGCAGTTCCCACGAAATCGAATAATCCTCTTTTGACTCGTTTCGTCAGCTTTAATTTTTCTAACTGCTCTTCAATTTTAATACAGTTATTGTGCAATTTTGATAATAACAATTGTACACCTGCATTATGGCTATTATTATTAAGAAAAAACTTATTAACTAATAAACGATTATACTTGTGGGAACACTCTGTATCACTCGTAATTTGGAAAGTAGCACACTCTGTACAGCAGAATCTAAATTCTGTTCACAGAGACTTGTGACAGTTCTGGCCACAAAACTAGGTCAGAAGAATTACCCACACTAGCGTAGATCGCTGACTGCACATAAGATCCATGTAAATATTTTTAGTATAAATACTGTGATTTATTTTAATAAAGTTAGTCTAATCCTGACTCGCTTATAATTGGATCCTGAAATACGCTTCCAATTCAACGGTCCTTATTAGGACCACTCTCTCTCTACACGTATCTTCATGGTAGCTACAACGTATGCTACATACTCATATTCTATTTGAGTAATATTAACATAATGATAAAACTTATGATAGTGGGACAACGTTTTTGCTATACCTAGAGGATAGGCAAAATATCACGAGTTGTTTTCAATCTTTTCGATTATTAGGGCCTGGCTGAGGCTCGTCAACCTGTGAAAATGATTTTCGTTTAGTTTTTATTGGAATTTGTCAATTTTTGAGTTTTACTATAATGTCCAGTAATTTTATCAGCTGTTTGTTCGATAACATCGACTGCATTATACAAAGGGTTTAATTTTGCTTGTCTAGGTTGTGTTCGTTTATAAACGACGGGTTCGATAATTTCTGGATTTTCTACGAGATTTTCGTTGGCCTTATTTAATGCTTTGGTTCTTTTGTCTAGTTGTTTTTGATATAAAGTATCATAAAATGGTATAAGTTCTTGTTTTCTATTATGATTATAAGTTTGGTATACTAATTCATGTAAATTTAAGTTGTCGTAAGCACCATAAAGAAAATCGAAAGG
Organism: Agrilus cyanescens; assembly: GCA_947389935.1. Classification (NCBI taxonomy): domain Eukaryota; kingdom Metazoa; phylum Arthropoda; class Insecta; order Coleoptera; family Buprestidae; genus Agrilus; species Agrilus cyanescens. Next base: position 19,502,726 of record OX376706.1, read on the forward strand.
TGTAAAATTAGTACTAAAGTGTATTGAGGAATTATGAATTAAAATTGCAGAAGTCATTAACTCTTTGGGAGTTTCGTAAGGATTTTCTATATGTAGTGTTTGTAATTTTTCTAATAAACTGGAATGTAATCTTTCTATTGGTGAGTTACTTGTATGATTGTCGATTGTAATAATATGTAATTCTATTTTAAACATTTGGCAGTATTCTTTTAATAGTACAATATTAAATTCAAGTCCTGAGTCAAAAACTAATTTGGTCGGGTAATTGTGGTGTGCAAAGAAATGTTTTAATTTACTTAATATTGTTACTGCTGATTGATCTTCGATTAGATAAGCTTGAGCATATTTTGAAAATAAATCCATTACAGTAAGAAATTTATAGTTATTAAATTTAAATATATCACCGTGTACAATCTCAAAAGGTCTTTTAACAAGAAGATGTCCTAAAAATTTTGTTTTATATGGATCTTTCGTATTTTGATTGAAGACATACATCGCATTTATTTATCATTGCATTTATTTTAGTTTTCATTTTGGGCCAATAATATTTTCGTTTCAAATGTTCGTATGTTTCGTTTATACCGTTATGGTTTTGTTTATGATAGTTGTCAATAATTTGTATTTGTTTTTCAGCGTTAATTATATCTTGAGCCAAAAAATTACATTTAACTAGTTTTATTGTATTTATGTTAAATAATTGAGATAAAGTAACGCGAGATACTTTTTCCAGTAACTCTGAGTCAAAATAAATACCATATAAATTATTTGGATTAATAATTTCTTTTAACCATTCAATTGTGTCGTCTTTTTCATTTCCTCTGCGAATAAATTTTTCGTAATTGAGTTTGCCGAAAGGTTTAGTTAATTTTAGTTCGTTTGCTGAACCGTGTTTAACAATTAATCTGTTATGAAATTCGTTCAAGTGTCTTTCCGAAATTGTTATAGTAAATGTGGGATTTTCTATTGATGTGTGTTGTGTCTCAATGTCTTCAGACATCTATGTCATTTATTTGTGGTATTTCGTTTTCGTCTATTTGTGGTAAAATTGACAAAAGGTCGTCATCATTATTTTGATTATTTGTATCCTTCACGGTACGCGTATTAATTTCTATACGGGAGAGTGCGTCTACATTTGTATTAGTTATGGTTGAAAATTCGCATCGTTTAAACTTTCAAAAAAGGAATTTTTGCAAATGGTGTCTGCATTGTTTTTGTTTTATAGTTAATTATAGCTTTTAGTTTGCTTAAATCTTCGTTACCTAAAAGTGCATAAAATTTATCGTGCCATTTTACAACGTGAAACCGGATCTCGTGATTGATTCCCAACGACTTTAAAATTGATACTTTAATATTTTTATTATGAGTGATGGAATTATTTAATGATGTAATTGTAAATGGTTTTTCAAAAATTTTATCGGAAAAGAATTTAGAAGCAGGACCAGGGTTAATAATAGAATTTGACGCTCCACTATCAATTAAGATTCTTAAATCATACTCGGGAATAATGAATGGTAATTTTGGTTGTGAATTTATACTGTTTAAATCTAAGTTAATTCTTTGGTTTGGGGAACGAACTAAAAATTTTGATTATATTTGTAATTTTCTTTTCTAACCATTCTTCTTCTCTGTCTGTCTGTTGTTTCTCTCTGGTCACTACCTCGTCACACTTTTTTATTTTAAAAACCTATAAAAGAAGATGAGTAGAAGAAAAACACTGGGTTTCGTTGCACTAAATATTTATTTGTTTCTACCTTTTCAGGTCATTCTCAAGAGAGAAATTTTTACTACTGTGTTTTCTTCTACTCATCTTCTTTTATAATTTATAAAATGTTGCACAAGGAATGCGATACACATTCAATCAATTTTAAATTTTAAAAACATGAAAATTCTGTTCTTCCAAATACTGTAATCTTTTCCTTCAAAAACGGGTACTCTAATATCGTCTGCCATCACTTCTTTTTTTTATTCTCCTTTTTCTTCAGAAATATACCTTTTCAGTATCAAAATATTTGTAATTACTTCTTTCAAAAAAAAATTTCTAAGTCTTCTAAAGTATCTTCCACTTTTGCTTTTGAACCATCATCATTCGTACAAAAATTTTTTTTCGCCTCGTGGTCGATGAAAAGGAAACACGTGGGATATTAAGATGAACGGAAAAAAAAAGAAAAAAAGAAACACTCCCGAGCAACTACTACTATAACCACGCTCTGCTCCCATGAAAATATATTTAAATAATTTTGTGGGAACAAATAATTTTATTAACATAAAATATATCCGTACATCTTTACCATACGACCTGAAGAGAGTGAGTGAGTTTCTCTTACCTCTATTTATCCTTCTATCTTATCTTAATTAATTATATCTATAAAGAGCCTCCTGCTCTCCTCAGGTCCATGACCATAGTACATACATAAATACATGTACAGTACCTATACATATATACATATGTAAGTTTACATATATTCCAACAAAATCAAATAAAAGAATAATTTAAATTTTTAGAAAAAAATTGTATTGTATCTCCACAAATCATTACATATTTTTATTATCCCCGCAAGGGATGCCATTAAAATATACAGACTTATCTCAAGCACAAAAAATCCACTCGTTAATACGGAATGAAACAGATTGAACTCGCTTATTCGGTTAAATACAGACATATCACGAAAATCGCTAGCATAAAACCTGTTCAAAATTAATCTTTTACAACGGATCGAAAAATAAAATGTATTTTATATAACAAATACAAAACATCCTTTGAAAAAAAAGTACTTACGTCGAATCTCTCGCTACAGGTGTAACAAACCTCCTCTCACAAGCGACAGAAACATATAACACAGAAACAGGGACTTACGTGGGAGGAGAGTGGTGTGAAACTTTGTTGCCGTGCGTTTTTAATTCTGTGTGAGCAAAATGCTCATAGCGAAAGTACTCGCGGGTTAAAAAGTAATTAAGTAAAAGACAACATAAACTTGCCTTGCCTGCCCATCGACGTAAAATTTCTTGCGATATTTCGTTTTATACAAAATATGTGGTAATAATCTCTCGGACGGCCACGATTTGAGCGATTTTCTACTATGGTGTCCAGTAAAATAATTATTATATCAATTTTAAGCCACAAAAATTTTGCGGAGTACCGCCCGCATTGACGAATTTGGTATAGTATACGAAACAATTGTAGTATGTAGGCTTTCACGGCCGGCGTCATGTAAATTAGGATGATTGTCCGGGCTTGAGGGCCGGAAACATTACAAAAGGCTGAATTGTTGCCTGCCGTCAGCGGTTGTGGCTGACATCTTCAGAGGAAATAGTCCGGACGTTGAAGAAGCTTTCTACTCGTAGTCTTCTCAGCTTTCTGGTGTCGAATGTGACTGCCGTGTTTTTTTTTTTCTCTTGGCGTTTAATAATGTTTCAAGAGCTATATCCCTAGCTCTTATGACTGATCTTTCTTTATTATGGTTGAAGGTTATTACAATACTATTCTCCCTCCCACTTCTTGTCTGTAGACTAAATTACTGTCTAGCAGTGACTGTCTTAGTCTTGCTCTCGCCGCATTGGCTCTTTCCAGAGGGTCTTGGAAAGAGATATCCTTTCGCAATTCATCTGTCTTTACATAGTATGTACCATGCATCGTCGTTGTAGACTCCTTAATTCTTGAGGTATGAAATGCTTATCTTCGGCCCGAATCTGTTCGCCGTAAGCTACTTGTTTCTCGATAATAGCTTTTACCATTTCAGTTCTCCTTTTCAGACTTAAATTGTCGTTACTTCTGATAACATAATACAGTTTGCGTAAGGATCGTTTTGCTATGGTCGTTCTCATCTTTACATGCCGTCCCCATTTTAGCTGGTGGTGTACTTTAACTCCTAGATACGTTACTTGGGTACGTATCGGTATTCGCTTCCCGTTAAGAGTAATATAATGTTCTTTTGGCCACTTTGCCCCGACCTTCAGGATTGTTGTCTTTTCTTCGTTTATCGTAATCCGCCACTTTCAGCAGAAGTAATGTATTTTATTCAGAGCCCTCTCCATTCTGATCGCTGTAATTTTCCAGTTGTTGGTCGACGTCATGATGGCCGTGTCGTCTGCGTATTGATAAACCTTGGTGTTTTTAATGTCAATGTGATTAGCGATATCGCCCTTTAATACATTGTACAAAGTAGGGGATAGTAGTGCTCCTTGAGGATTCCTTCCTTTACTTCCCTCAAACCAGACACCTTGCTTCCCTCTCGAACTTGAAAATATCGTAACCTTAGTCTCTCAGATATCAAATGTGTTAAGGTCTTGTCTACTCCACCCATTGCCATTTTTGTGATTATGCCTTCTCTCCACACTTAATCATACGCCTTCTCTATATCCAGGCATGCCACTAGTATTTTGTTTCTTTTACTATTTCGATTGATGTGTGTAATATCGGAGACCAGGTTGGCCACTTGATGGACTGCCCCGACTCACTTCGTGAACCCGAAATGTGTAGGTTCTATTAAATTCTTCGCTTCGATCTCTTCTTGTTGTCAAGATAAAATAATTTTGTCTAAGATTTTCGCCATAACATTGATTAGACTGATGGGTCTTCTGTTTGAAGGAGCTGTTGGATCTTTACCGCTCTATGGGATCGTTACGACTAAGACTCTTCTCCAGTTATCCGGATACTTGTTTTCTTTGATTATTAACGTGAAGAGTCTATGTATCTCTTGAATCACGTTCGTTGGGAGCATCTTAATGGCTTTTGCTGGAATTTTGTCTACTCCTCCTGCTTTTTTACTATTTATCCTTTTTATCTCTGTTGTTACTTCTTCTATAGAGATTGTGAGCTCTTCTTCTGGTTGGTTACACATATGTATCGGCTGCAATCTTTGCTATTGTGTCTTATTTCTGAATTGGCCTTCTAATTATCCGCAATTAGTTCTGCTTTTCTGGCGTCATCAAAAATCCATTGGTTCCCGTCTCTCAGTGGTGTCTTTGGAGGGTTTCCCTTTCTTACTTGGTTTTTCTTTTCAACTAGCATTCACTCTGCCGTAGTGATTGCATACTGTTTAGTTGCTGTTGTCTGCACTGACTTGGAGTTTGTATCTATGGCAGTAATGATCTTGTCTTCAATCTGTTTAACCGTCTCGATTAATCCCGCCGTCTTCTCAAAGCTGACTTTTCCTAATGTTTTGCTGAAATGTTTTCAGTTTGTCGCCTTTCTCTCAGTACGTTCCATTTTTGTATATCCTACAGTGGCTATTACTGGCATGTGGTCTGAGCCGAGTTTGCAACGGGCCGAAACATCTATTAAAGTTATCCCTTTGGAAAGGAAAATATCTAGAACGTCACCATTGCGTTCATTGTTAGGGTATGATGTGTATTCATCCATTCTGCAGACTGTGTAACCATATTTAGTTGAGTTTCAGTAGCTCGTTTCCTTTCTTGTTCTGAGTTCTGCAGCCCCAGCTTTCGTGCTTGCTGTTTAAATCGCCCACACAATCAATTCTTCGATCTTATTACGGAGGCCGTTACAATTAAAATTTAATATTTTTAGAGGCTTATTATCCATAAATGCTTCCTATACTTTTGGGAAGAAGCCTCTCCATGATTTTTACGACCATTTTCTCGAGGTCCTCATTCTTCTATGTTTATTATTATGTATTATTAGTATTATTCAATTTACGGGTTTCCCCATTACATAGTTGTTTCGAGTGAATTTTATCATTGAGATAATAATCTTGCAAATTAGGCCTATTGTTGTGAGTAGCCTAAAGGAATTAAAGCATATACTAATAATCGAAAAAAACGTAAGAGTACAAAAGTGTCTATATAAAAGTATAAAATCCAAAAATTTTACATATAGGAAATAATTTTTTTTTATATAATTATTCAAAACTTGTGAATGGTGTCTTTAATCTTTTTTGAAATAGTGTATTCACTAGATTCAAGAAAATTGAAAAAACATTTTTTTTAACAAATTCATTACTAATATCGCACATTCTATAAGTTGGCTCGTTTCTCAGATAATTAGCTGTTGAGTCAAATTCTAGATATGTTTCTTTTTTGTTCGCTACCTCAGCATAGGACGTTCCCGGTTTGACCTTTGCTTTTTCGACTAATTCGTTTCTTCTTTTTTGTTGTTCATTCCGAATAAATCTTGGATTTAAGGGACAGCTCCAACTGGACGCTATGTGCTCTCCGTTGCAGTTGGCACACCTTCCTTTCCCTTTGTAGTTGCACTGCTTTGTTATGTGACCTTCAGCGCATTTCAAACAATTTTGGTGCATGTTACAGCTATACGCAATGTGGCCAAACTGTTGTCAGCGGAAGCATTGTATCGCCTCTGCTGGTCTCTTTTTTTGGTTCCGCTGTCACCTTTACTTGAGCAACTTGGTCGATTTTGTATAGCATTTTTCCTTCATCGTCGCGAGATGTATTTATCAAAACCATTGGCAGCTTCTTGGATTTGTTTCTCGTTCTAGTTACAGAGTTATATTTATATCCCTGTTCGTCCAAGGATTCTTTAATTTCATCATCAGTCACCGTTGGCGGTGTTCCTTTTAAGACTACCTTCAGCTCTTTTTCCTTGTCGAGCTAGTATGTATAGTATTGGAAGTTAGCTGCTTTCAGTACTTTAATCGCTTTTCGGTACTCGTCACTTGTCTCCGCAAATATATACATATATACCGTTACTTGAATATTTTAATGGTTGTCTTATGTTGATGTTATTTTTCAACAATAATTTATTTAAGGTTTTGGATTGACTTACTTTTGATTCATCTTCCTCTCCCTCGTCATCCTTCACCAGCTTAATGTTTAAACCATAACCCTTCAATTCCTCTAGTATGGATCGTAGATATCCTTGTAGCTTGTCTATACGGCTTTCGCGATCTGGTCGAGGTTGGACCATAACGGCCACCGGACAGAACGCCTGAGCTTATATCCGAGTTACGCAGCAAAGAAAATCACTCAAATCACTCTCACTAGTTTATGGAACGACAACTGCCGTTGCGTCTGTCCCGCTATTTATATTGCTCGCTCGAGGGGTGGGGCTAGTCGCTGTCGCGTAAGAGGGTGTAGCCAATGGGAGTGTTTCGGTTTTATTAACGACTGTTGTCCAAATTTTGTTTAGCTTCGTGCATTCTTCTTTTCTGTTGAAGTAGTTGGTTTCTTGTTTCAAACAATTTCACAAAAAATAAATGATAATTTATTTATAATTAGTTAATGTTCAATAAAAAAATACAGTTAATGACTGGTGATTTTGACAGTATTCTCATCGCTTTTTGCATTTAGCGCAGCATTTCCTGGTCTTCCTTCTTCTACAAATAGGTTATTTACTGCGTAAGTAGCATGATCCCGTAACAACTTACAATTAGTTTGTTGCGAATATTCATATCAAAAATAGTTCAGGGTGTATAATCTACAAACTCTACTATCTATCTTTCAAATTTAACGCACATGACATTCACAAAATGAACAATTTCACGACATATCTGTTTACGGTTTATACCTGAGTTTGGATACAAAGGGTGTTTGTAGGAAGCTATATAATTGAATACAGCTTGAAGTATATTTGCAACCATAAATAGATCAATATAAATCTAACACATAATGCCATTATAAATTACCATGGGATTCATGCAATAATTTGTATATGGGTACCCGGGTACCCCGGTTGGTCAGCAGCATAAACTGATTTGGTTGGTTACACAAGAGTTAAACTAGTAACAATGATGATATGTCGTCACCAATAACATCATGAAAAACCCACCTCCGTCGGCCATAGAATTTCTGCCATATAGAACGGCATCTTAAAAACGGGACACTACCGGTCAACCTAGAAACATGCCTAAGTGGTCATGATTCCCACACCCGGCAAAGATCATACAGACCCAAAATCCTACCGCCCAATCTCCCTTGTCAACAACACGGGCAAAATCCTTGAGCGCATTACTGTCTCACTCTTTCAGACTACTGCAGGGACAATAACATTTTCCCAGACTATCAAATTGTAAGGAATCCAGTTCTAAAACTACAATCCGAAGCGATCTCCGCTTTGAATTCGAGAAGTAGTAACCTAGCAGTTTTCCTGGACTTCGAAAGAGCCTTCGACACGGTCTGGCACAACGGGCTTCTGTCAAAATCAATTTAGATAAATCTCCCGCCCCATTTCGTTAAATTAATCCACTAGTTTATATCAAACGGCCCCACTCAATTTAAAATCGGTAATACGCTCTTCTGAACATTCACATTATCTGCAGGTTTTCTATAAGTGACTGGCCTAACCCGTCTTCCATGTAACATCATCATCAGCAACATACAACATCCCTAGATGAGTTTATAGATGCGAAACTCGACTTTGATCTTGAACGTCTAACGCCACCTTCTCGGACGGCACCGCAATTGAAAGGAACTTGGAAAAATATAGAATATAGAAAGCTACCTTACCGGTTATGGCGCGAAGTTTAAAATGGGAGGTTGGAGGGTTTTTATTTTTGGTTATTTCAATTTTAATTCGTTATCAAAATAAACACAATATATCGTGATAAAAATATATTAAAAATAATAATAATTACAACAATAAGCAATGTTTATATAACAACAGCAATAGCAGAAAAACAAATGTAAAGCCATAATTGCATGGAAAAAAATATTGCATGATTCTATTGTTGAAATTAGACGACAATTAGCATACCTAAATACAAGTGTAAAACGCCGTCCTTGCGGTTGCAGCTTCTGATTCTTTAATTGACATTTAAAAAAATGAAGTCACATCATTCATACCTTTCAAGTAATTTAGCAGATGTCCGTTCTTCTTCATCAACGCCAATGCTCTGCTGCAACTGGTTCCAGACGCCCTACGAATTTTAGAAATCTTGCCCAGCACACCTGATACGTACTTTTTTCCATAACTGCAATATTATAATAATCTTTTAGTTTACTGTACTTTTTGTAACATTTGATGTAAAGAACGTAGTACTTAGTTCTACTGTAAAGAAATATTTACCTGCTTTTCCTGAGTGGCTAGTTTCTATCATGTGTGGAGATGAGGCAGTAGTAATTTACTCAACCAACTCCGCTGTTGTCATAGGTATTGGTTGAATAGATGTACTTTCTGTTGCAAAAAATAGAAAATATGTAATCAACAGTTCATTATTTCATGGGTGAAATTTACCTGCACTCACAACCAGCTTTCTTTTGCCATGGTAGACCCGCTTTGGAGGTAGCACTTCCACATTTTTTAGTGGCGATAAATCTGATGGTCCCATTTCACCTGCCATTTGTATTCTACCTCCTAGATGAGTTTATTTATGGATAAGCAGTTTTAACAAGTATGAGCTTCAATCACCAATTTTAATATTACGCAATACTGTTTCCATTAATTCAACTTGTTTAGAAAATTGTAAATAAGCCTATAAGTATGTAGGTATTTGTAAAAATAGACTATATTTATTTTTTGAAGTGAACAATTATATTTTCTCAAAGGAAAGATGAAATTATTCTTTACTAACTTACCTTGAAACAGTAAAACAAACACTCTAAAAAGTTTTAAAAACATTAAAGTCGGTCAATCGTGGGGATTTGGACAGGTTAGAAAAATTCAAAGAAAGATAGTTTGAAGATTTCGTTGGACGTTTCGCCACTTTATTGTAGGTTCTTCAGCAACTCATTTTCTAATTTATTTCATTTCGTTGTAACATAATATGTTTAAAACCCAAAAAACCGGTTGGGTTAGTCAATTACAAAGGGCAACTGTACAACATTCAACAGCGTGGTTACTCAATCCATAAAATGATCATTTTTTTTGTTAAAAAATTAAACTTAAAATTGTGATTCTATATTTAAAAAACACTGTACACCTCCGAAAATTTAAAAATTAAAAATGATTCTTGAGATAAAAAAGGAAAACTTAACTTAATATTCTAACATGCTACCAACGCGTTACTGCCGTGTTGACTACATCTTGCCGAGTGAAAGTGACAATTCTTCAGACGAAATTTTCAAACTATCTTTCTTTGAATTTTTCTAACCTGTCCAAATCCCCACGATTGACCGACTTTAATGAACTACATGGACATGAACACAAACAGTTTTAAAAACACTGTAACACAACTTAAAAAACAAACAACCAGCACAATTTCAAAGAATAAATACAAAATCACAACAACACGAATGAATGGCTTCACCGCAATCATTGGGGATTTTCATTTCAAATTAGTCAATTTCACAACCGAAAAACAATCTCACTGTAATATTCACCGACTGTAATTTGTATTCTATAATGGTAGGTAATTTAGAAGAATAGAAGTGCAGTTTAGCTTTTGGTGCCGTCCGAGAAGGTGGCGCTGATGTTCGCAGTTTCAGTACTGTTACCAACCATACCCGGGTGTTACAATAATTTAAATAAATTACTTTTGTTTATTTATTTAACAGGCAATTTAACCGGATGACGTCATTTCTGTTTAAACTAAATTAAAGGAATTACATTTTATTTTCTATTTATATCGTAATAATTCTAAATTTTGTTTTGTTCCGTTCGAATTTATTCATTGAAGTATTTAATTAATTTGTACTTTCCTGTTTCAATGTGGTAAATAGTTTTCCTGTATATAATAGTTTCATTTCAGAAATTTTAATCTTGAATATGCGAGTTTCTACAGGATTTCATAGGGAGTTTGGTCATTGTGGCTCTCTATCTTTGCGGGATTCGTCTGTTGGTGAGATTCGGTCATTTATTGGCCTAGCTCGTCCTACAGTAAAAGAGGTCCTTAGGCAAATTTGAACGCTGGCTTGATTCTTCTGTTGGTGAGATCCGGTCATTTATTGGCCTAGCTCGTCCTACAGTAAAAGAGGTCCTTAGGCAAATTTGAACGCTGGCTTGATTCTTCTGTTGGTGAGATCCGGTCATTTATTGGCCTAGCGCGTCCCTCAGTTAGTAATCGATAAGCACCTCGAACGCTCGCTTGATTATTCTGTTGGTGAGATCCGGTCATTTATTGGCCTAGCTCGTCCCTCAGTGTTAGCAATCGAAAAGGCACTTGAACGCACGCTTGATTCTTCTGTTGGTGAGATCCGGTCATTTATTGGCCTAGCTCGTCCCTCAGTGTTAGTAATCGAAAAGGCACTTGAACGCACGCTTGATTCTTCTGTTGGTGAGATCCGGTCATTTATTGGCCTAGCTCGTCCCTCAGTGTTAGTAATCGATAAGCACCTTGAACGCTCGCTTGATTCTTCTGTTGGTGAGATCCGGTCATTTATTGGCCTAGCTCGTCCCTCAGTGTTAGCAATCGAAAAGGCACTTGAACGCACGCTTGATTCTTCTGTTGGTGAGATCCGGTCATTTATTGGCCTAGCTCGTCCCTCAGTGTTGGTAATCGATAAGCACCTTGAACGCTCGCTTGATTCTTCTGTTGGTGAGATCCGGTCATTTATTGGCCTAGCTCGTCCCTCAGTGTTAGCAATCGAAAAGTACCTTGAACGCACGCTTGAATCTTCTGTTGGTGAGATCCGGTCATTTATTGGCCTAGCTCGTCCCTCAGTGTTAGTAATCGATAAGCACCTTGAACGCTCGCTTGATTCTTCTGTTGGTGAGATCCGGTCATTTATTGGCCTAGCTCGTCCCTCAGTGTTAGCAATCGATAAGCACCTTGAACGCTCGCTTGATTCTTCTGTTGGTGAGATCCGGTCATTTATTGGCCTAGCTCGTCCCTCAGTGTTAGTAATCGATAAGCACCTTGAACGCTCGCTTGATTCTTCTGTTGGTGAGATCCGGTCATTTATTGGCCTAGCTCGTCCCTCAGTGTTAGCAATCGATAAGCACCTTGAACGCTCGCTTGATTCTTCTGTTGGTGAGATCCGGTCATTTATTGGCCTAGCTCGTCCCTCAGTGTTAGTAATCGATAAGCAACTTTAAACGAATACACGTTGATTCGACTGTTGGTGAGATCCGGTCATTTATTGGCCTAGCTCGTCCCTCAGTACACGAGGTCAATAAGTGTAGTCGCAGTGATTGAACTCGTTGACGAGTGTTAAGACTGCCGTTGTGCGGTCCATTGAGATCTGGTTTTGGTCCGTCCCTGTAAACTGGTTGTCCCGCCGCTGCACCTGTCGCTGACTACATTACCAACCCCGAGTCTCTGTCCCCGCCATCACTGCCACGTCCGAGTGACTGCCACCGCCACCACTGCCACGCCGATTGTCTGTCACCGCTGCCCCTGCTGTCCTGAGTTTGACCCCTGACCCGTCTCTCCGTGCTGTCGCCCGTCACCCCCTGCCCGTATGTGAGAGGCCCTAGAGTTGTCCGTCTCCGGTACCTTGCCTGCCCAAAACCGCCGACCTCGCTTGAGGTACACCCATCTGGTTACGCCACTGGAAGCTCACCACTGGCAGTCCATACGACCCCACCTTGCCACCAACCCTCATAACGGTACCATGTCTGTTCACCCCGAGCTGGACGTCACCGAGGTTGACGACATCCAGAGCGAAGGTGCCTGTAATCCACTGACCCATATATATGTGTCGGTGTAACCTGATACTTTTCACTGCCGGTCTTGGTTATAATCCCTCATTAAATCACTCTTGACTTTTGCTTTGACATTGCTACCATTGCTTTTAATTTACGATTTAGGTTAAAATTATGTTTCTCTTTAGATCTCTACATTCTAGGTATAAAAGTTTAACTCATTTTTAGATTTACACTTTGGTTTTAATTCAATTATTATAATGTTTCAATTTCCTTTACCTTCTTAGGTATATTAAAAATCTTGTACATACTCTAGTCCATCCTGGACCATGTTCACTTTGTTCACAGATCCCTGTACCGCTTCTTGGCATTCAGTAGGTAAACGACAAGCACTTTATTTTGGTTTAATCAATATTTATCTTAAGGGCTTGACAGTTGTCTTCGAATGGGTTCCTAATAACGTTGGTATGTTTACCACAAAATTCAGTAAACGTAGATGTGGCTGAGTCTACCTGAGGTACAAACTGTACGCAGGGATTTAGAAGTAGCACTCTCGTTTACACTCTGATTAATCCAGGTGAACGTGTAGCTACCGTATTAACCAGTTTGGCGGTATCTATTTTTTCAGTTGAGGGTATCTGTTTTGGTTTAATTTTTGAACCACTAACACTGTTTAAGCATCTCAAGGTTTTGACTTGGTAACAGGTGTGAAGTAAAATATCATATTTACAGTTTTGTCTAAATTAAGGCGAAACTCTTTATTGAAGAAACCTTATTCAGAGAGAAGATAGTCGAGTAAGTTGACATATACTGTTGTTCTGAACTGTCATAAAATAGAGGCTATGTCCACTAAGCGTGGCGTGTCTCGACCAACCTTACAAAATAGAGGCTATGTTCACTACGGTGTCGTGTCTCGCCAAACAAATAAAAGGTTTCGTGGTTACCAGGTGTACCCGATACCTTCCCCCCACCCCAAACAAACTATATATATTATTACCGTGCAAATGACTACTTCAAACAACAGATATTGGAACATGGCCTACCAAGGTAGCCCATGGGCTTACAGCAGTTGTGGTTATAATCACAGTTATAGTCACGATTTGCACGACTTATCTTCTCCCAGTTCAAGACGAACATGCTAGAGTTTTGCCTGCCCCCATATTTGTTGGTGCACGGTGTTGACGAAGTTCGGACTGTGCTCCAACCCCTAATTTTTGGTAGTTCAATTTTGATACCACACTTGTTACCACCCCTAAATTCCTCGATGTGTCTAACAGGTGCTTGTCCCCGCCAATGATTGCCAAGGGTGTTTGTATATACGTATCAAAATGTTAATAAACGATGTGGTTAAAATTTCTTGTGTTTTCTTTATCAGCACATATAGCTTGTACGGAACTCATAAAAGAATCTAAGTTACTACATTCTATGAACACAACGTAAGTAAAAGGTCCTAACACTAGACGATTCACATTCACAGCCAAATTCTTCGATTTAAATAAATAAATAAAGATTTTTGAAAAGATAAATTTTGTTTATTTCCTTTTCTCGATTTTTGACGAAAGTGAGGGTACCCCCCTACTGAGTCGTTACAGTACCCTGGTAACATCTATTGCCATGATATTCCACAACCCACTAACAATTGCATAACATAGCATAATATAAAGACGACACCCCCTATTGGACTAACTGCAGCAACTCTTATTTCTGCAAATTAAAAATACAAATTCCTAAAAAATTCCTACAAATAAATAAAAAAATCAAACTAGAACTATGGCTTAGCAGATGGCGCATAAAACCAAACCCAAATAAACTACAGCTAATCCAATTTACACACCCTAACCTTATCGTCAAGAGAAAACAACGATTAACGCTTCGAAAAGAAATAAAATATTTTGGCATAACTTTCACAGACACAATTCACCAGGATTCAGACATAAAAACACACTAGATAGAGTACGAGATCGCGCCAGCCTAATTTCACTAATAAACGGTAAAATAAAAACATGCACCACACATTTAAAAATTCGTAAGACGGCTGGTGGACTATAGCTAAGTACAATTTCACGTAATCAGATACATAGTACCTATTATCGCAACAGAAAGGCACATCTGTTGAGATCTTAGACTAAGAAAGAGGGTACACGTAACTCGTATGCCGATTGTACGTCGAAAATTGATGCTTTATTTTGGTACTGTCTCCATTAAAAGATCCCAAACAGTGCGTTAATATCGTTGTGTAAAAGTGTCAATATAATTTAATAGTCTAGTTAGGTTTTAGTGGATTTTTGTTTAAAACAATGCTAATTTGTTCTTCTTACGGCTGTAAAAGCCGCAGTGAAAGAAATGAACCAGAAATCACATTTCACAAGTAAAAAGAATTTTACGTAGTAAAGTTGAGCAAAGAAAATCGCGTTTAATTTGTTTATTGTTTACATACTACTTAAAATATGTTATAATTTACGTACAATAATCATTAATGCATGATATATTTTTGTAGAAATGGTTTACTGATAGTGTAAGAAACAACAAATACTTTCAACGTTGTAAGATGCATCCGTTTACCACAATTTTACCATAGGCGGCGTCACACTTAGTTATAAAAATCTAAAAAAGTAAAATTTATTAATTAATAAAATTCGTCTTATTGTTTATTAGTTCCGCCACATCATGTTAATTAACGTTAATAAAATAATTCTTTGCATTTAATTTCATTGAACATGTATTCTCTTTGACATAAAATAAATAATATTTTCTTAGTAACGTAAGACGCAAAACAACAGTTCTTATAAATTGTTCACTTTATCAAATAAACAATTGATACTCTGTATGGAACGATAATTGTACGAATAATGGTAACAAAACAAACTCCCTCTTAACATTTTATGTTGCGGTACTGAGCGCTGTCTCGTGTTTTATTCTGTTTTTAGTATTGAATAGATGGCGCAGCGAGTAAACTACATACACATATGTATCCTCTTTGTAGTCATTTTTTTAGTTAAGTAGTTTTTACCTTTATATGTATTGAATAACAGCAAGTGGTGGACACCTCCCTAGGGAGTGTTTCCTTGAGTCGTTTTAATATCAATTTCAATGTTTTTGTCTGATATATTTTAGTGCCTTTGGTCCTATTTATTTTTAACTATTTATTAATTTTAACAATTCGTTATTTTTGACTAATTTAGTTTGTTTTGTTTTATTTCCATTTTTTTTTTTTTAATTGTTTTTTTACTTTATATACAGTGGCGGAAAAAAGTCTGCATACAAAAAGCGCCAAATCAGATATGAAGCTTTAAATTGTGTTTTCAATAGATTTTAGGGTTACAAATGCTCAAATATCAACAACAAACGTTGGTTGAAGATTTTTTTGGCTTATTAATACAATGCGAATAGAAATTAGAACAAACGAATGCAAAACTCAAAACAATATAGAAAATTTATGGAAAAAAGTCTGCATACAGAACACAATATGAATTAATATTAAAGAATTATGGAATAACCTAATAAGGGGTTGGTCCTCCCTTTTTTAAAATGGCTTCCCTTAATCTGTTTGGCATTGAGCTGACTAATCTAGACGTCTCTTCTGCCGTTATTTCCTCCCACTCCTCAACCAAGTTAGTTTTTAGAATATCTTTTGACGTTATTTGATGTTTTCGAATTCTCCCATAAATAAATGTTCTATAGGGTTGAGGTCGGGTGACTGTGATGGCTAGTGTAATTGTTTCGGGACATGGTATAACAACCATTCCTTCACAATATGGGAAGTATGCTTAGGGTCATTAACCTACTGAAAAATAAAATCATTTTCCAATGATAATTTTTCCGCTGATAACTGTAAATTGTTCTTTAAAATATCCAAGTAACCAAATCGATCCATGGTTGATTCTATAAAATGTAACTGGCCGACGCCATTTGCCGCCATGGACCCCCAAACCATGACGTTACTACCTCCATGTTTCAGAGTGAGCCGTAAATTTTTGGCATCCATTTCTGTTTTTTTTTTCCCTCCAGACAATTGCCCTTCCATCAGAGCCCCACACATTTAATTTACTTTCATCAGTAAAGATAACTTTCTTCCAAAAGTTCAGTGAGTTTCTGACCACCCTGTATACCTATCATCGCCTTTATATTAACTTCAGTTGATTGCCCTGTTTGTATGCATTTACATAACCCTACTTTTATCTAAGTACCCTGTGTGTTGATATGTTCGCGAAAAAATTACTAAACACTTTAATTATGCACAGCATCCGGCTCAAAGGACCATGTATTTTCCCGTGAATATATCGAAATGAAAAACGACGGTTTGGGTAGGCCAAATAACCACGAGAGTGATGTCTCTAATTAAATATAAATCGCTATTTATTCGGATTATGGTAATATTAACAATGAGAATACAAATAACGAAAGTTAATGTTCACATTTATTATAAGATTATATACAGTTATGAAAATATTACTAAAGGTAAAATGTAATATTCAAAATTTTAACATCAGGTTTTAAATTAGTACCATCACACAAACACGAAACTATTTAACATTAGTAGCGATAAAAATAATTACAGTTTTATTTATGAAACCTACGTTTCTAAAAGGCATTTGTCTTTGTAATTGATTCCTTTTTTGTCGTGGTAACTGTTTTTTTCTCAAAAAACTCTTTTTTTGTAAACGATTCCTGAAAAACTCTGTTATGAGACTCGGAAAAGTTTTTGTTTTCTTTATCTTTTTCCTTAGTCGGAATCCCTTGATAAAAATATTCGATAGAGGTTAACGGTTCATTTCTTTTCTCGTACTTTTTATCGTGAGAAGTAATGCTTCGAGGACTGTTTTTAACATCAGAATAGGATTCAAAGGAAGTGTAATTACTATTGTGAAAGTAAGGTTTACAACTATTCGCATCTAGTTGATAACTTGAGTCTAAATGTAACTGATTTTTTGAAAAATCAGAAGCTGTTAAATTCTGAAAATGTTCCGGTTCGCTTTGAGGTAAGTTATTATGAGGAGTATCAACTTTGCTTTCTGTTTTTTGTTGGTAATACGTTCTGTTAAAAACATTATTTGAACTTGAGGGAAAATTAAAAGAACCATCATTACGGTTCATCTTTTCAGAAGTATTAGAAGTAATATTATCGATGTTATTCTTGTTAGAAAGCGAATTGGTGTGCGTCACTTTAGAATTGTCACTGAATGATTCATTGGAAAGATCGCCAATAAATTTAGAAGTACCATCATTAATATGCGATTTTCCGTATCTGAAAAAGAGAACAGAAAAACATTTAAATACAAATATTTCAGAATAGAAACGTTTATATACACAACATAATACACCATATATTAAAGTCTACATTTGTCCATCTTTTAGGATGACTTTTCGAATTATTTTTTTAAAAATAAGTGTTTTAAACATTCGCTATTACGCGTCCGATTCTAGCTTACATTAAATCTGGTAAAAGATTTTTTTTAGGATTATATTGAATACTAAGGAGCGCGTGAAACTAAGCTTGGGATGCTGAAAGCCTTAGGAGAACTATTGATACCTAGTCGAAAAACATAGAAATTTAAGCACTTTTTTGCTTATCAAAATGACGTTTGACAAAATAACATACTTAATGTACTAGTCATACTTAATTTTATTTCATCCTAACCTATTCTTATCTAATTTTAAAGTTTGATGATTAAGAAAATAGTAAAAGTTTGGAAAGCAAATTGGAAGAAAAATTAATAAGAAATATAAAGAAAAGATAAAAGTGCTGGAAGAAATTATTTTTAATGGCAAGAAAAAACCAATTGACGTGTATGTTGGCGAATCCAGTACACTTAACGAAGTCAGCCAAATCAGCCAAGGAAGCGGTGTACAATCAAAAACACGAGTAAAACCACCAACGTTTGACGGAAAGTCCTTATGGGCCACATACCACAAGCAATTCGAGGCGGCTGCCAAGGCGAATAACTGGGCGCCTGAAGAAAAGTCACTGCGTTGACCGTTGCGCTTCGTGGAGATGCATGTGACATTTTGAATACCCTTTCCCCTGAAAAATTGGCGGATTATGAACAGTTGTTAAAACGGATGGAATTGCGCTACAGTGAGGCTCACTCAACAGCGGTGTATCACATCAACTAAAAACCCGTCAGCAAAAGCCAACGGAATCCTTGCAAGAATTCGAGTCCATTATTGTAAGACTTTCTCGACTGGCCTATCCAAATAGGTACTTCAGAAGAATTGATGAAAAAGTTGGCAGTGGAAGCATTTACTGATGAACAAAACAATAACATTCAACAACGGATACGCCTCGACCGACTTTGGACGCTAGCTGATGCATTGGATCCTGTATTGGAGTACGAAACTGTTAAACGGGACTATAGCAAACAAGGAAAGGTTCTACTTCCAAATTCGACAAAGAAACTCGAAAACTAAGACGTTAGAATTGCGACAAACTAGGTCATACGAGGAGACAGTGTAGGAAAAATACTCCTTCCTCTTACAGATGGAGAGGAAGATAGGAAGCAACTAGTTATACCTCGAAACAGGGTTAAAGAGGTGTTGCAGTATCTTCACCATGGATCATCTGGTAGCCATTTTGGAGTGGCTAAGACGCTCGGGAAGGTTCAAGAGCGATTTTATTGGGTGAATTGTAAGGAAGATGTCAACAATTGGTGTAAGAAATGTACCACCTGTGCCGCAAGTAATGGACCGCAGAAAAGGCCACGGGCCCCAATGCGTCAATACAACGTTGGTGGGCCCTTCGAGAGAATAGCAGTCGATATGGCAGGTCCCTTCCCAGAGTCCGAAAACGGCAACAAGTACATCGTGGGTGTTATGGACTATTTCACCAAGTGGGTTGAAGCCTATGTCCTCCCGAACCAGGAGTCGGAAACCACAGTTAAGAAGAGGGTGAAGGAGTTGATCAGTCGTTTTGGGGCACCCTTGGAGTTGCTCTCAGACCAAGGGAGGAATTTTGAATCGACTTTATTCCGTGGAAAATGCGAGCTGATAGGTATCAAGAAAACTCGAACTTCTCCACTTCATCCACAATCGAACGGAATGGTTGAACGAATTAACTGGACCTTAATTATATACCTCTCCAAGGTAGTGTCTGATCCCTAAAGGGAATGGGACCTCTATTTGCCGTTATTTTTAATGGCATACCGTTCATCTGTCCATGAAACGACTGGCCAAACACCTGTCAGGGTCCTTTTTGGAAGGGAGCTACAACTACCTTGTGACCTCAAATTCGATTGTAAACCAGGAGATGATTTGACTGTAGAAGCATATGTTACCAATCTCCGAAGAAAGCTTAACGATATCCGCGATACGCATATTGCTAGTGTCAGAATGAAAGAAAACTACGACATCAGGGCTATAGCAGGTGGTCACCAAGCTGGAAATATTGTTTGGTTGTACAATCCAAGTTCCAACAGAATTAGGAAGGGTCCTACGAAATAGTGGATTAACGACGTGATCTAGCGAATTAAGAGAACTCCAATAGGAAGCCGAAGGTAGTCCATTTTAATCGCTTGGGTCCATTCGCCGATGCAAATGAAGAAGAGGCGCGGGCCAGATTATTAATAACTATCCCTTCCGAGCCCACATTCGAAGAGTTCATGAAGAAAGGTCTACATGCCAACAGGAGATTTGGAGTGACGCAAGAAATCCGACGAGATCTCTTTGCTATATCTCAGAAAAGGAAAGAAGACTGTTGTGACTGCCTGACGGACGACGCAATATCTATTACCTAGTAACCAAAGGAAGATGCTATGATAAACCAACTTATAAAGGCCTTTAGGACGCAGTATTGGAACTTCGCAAACATCTTTTAGAGAATAACCTACAGAAGCTGGCAATCCGAAGCTTGGCTGTGGACTGGACAACCTAGATTGGAGGACCGTACGAAACATAATCAAAGTTCTGTTCCGTTATACTGGAGTGGACATTTTGGTTTGTTGTTATAACCCGAATCGGACCAATCAAGAGAAGACCGTGGACTGTTACTTCTATTCCCGGAGCGGATGTCGTGAAAGAGAGAACTGCAGATAAAGTGAAAATGTTTCGGGACGAAACACCTTCAAGGTTGCCTTCTAGGAAAGCAATTAAGCAATTCAGAGAAAAATAAACTAATCCCGACGTTTCCAAATGTTTCACGAAAGTTCCAGAAAGAAAACAAAAGAGTATAAAAAAAGAGACCATCGACGACGAGTCATAAATAAATTAACAGCTGTAGAAGTGTTTTCATAAATAAATCGAGACGCGCAGTAAAAAGTGATAAAGTGTAAACAAATAGTGTAGTTAGTAATCTAAGTAGAAATAATTCTATAGTGTTTTTAAGTTTCACTGGTAATTAGTGCAAATAAATTGTTGTTGCTGTTATAAGTCTTTGAGTCTGAATTAGTTAAACCTACAAACATTACAATATTATATTATTATCAAATTCTGTTCAAATGACTTCTGTAGGTATTTTACAACTACATAAAACAATTAATGTCTTATTATAATCTATTCAGATTGTACCTAACAAATTTGATTTTGGAGTAAAACTGTAGCTCTGATAAATGTCGTTTTACAGCATCTGTGGCGAACTTATAGTGCTAAGTTAAAGGCGGACTCTCTTATAGATAAAATAGATAGATATTGAACTATTTATCAACAAGCATTTACTTTTTATTTTCTTTTTGTGATAGAATCAGCTCAGAAGAGAAAAATCAATGTCCTATTTTATTATACAATTGGAGGAGGACTGCTTTTACAAATTTAAATGAGACCGACATATTTTCTATCCAATACAAAAATTATAAAAATCGAATACACCGAGAAAGTAATGCTTAGAAGAATCTGTCAATAGGTAGACAAAATTCAATGACCAAACAATCTTCCCTTACTTTCCTAACAACCTCTACCTTCCTGGTCTTAAGGGTGAAATTCCTTTTTCACATTTGGATGCATACCCTTTTTTTTTTTTTTTTGAAGTACCAACTTCAAGGTACGTCCTACTCAATAAAAAAGAAAATAATCAACAACTATTCTGTAAAAAGCTATGCGTGGTTATGGAAAACAATGTATTTTCCACCTCAAATTAATGAGAAAAAATCTAAAGCGATAGATTTTTCCTCATTAATTTGTAGTTTGTTGAATATATTAGTTCTCATTAATATATTTAAAATCACCACTATCAAGTATCATCATCTATCATCTATCATCATCTATCTATCATCTATCTATATCTATCATCTATCATCTATCATCTATATCTATATCTATCTATCTATCTATACTATATAATAATGTTCTAGTGTCCGGATGTTTGTTTGAGGACGACCCAGTTAGCCATGAAAAAAATTGCACTTTTCGATTAAAAATTCCGTAAACGATATTGATTAAGATTAAGACGAAGTAGGGTTTTGCAAAATTTCATCCGGATTTAATAAGTGGTTTAAAAGATATTAGCAAATGAAAATGGGAAAAAACGCGATGTTGGTTAAAAGTCATAATTTTTAGATCTATCTCGTCCGAAGATAGGATAATCTGGAATTTGTCGACAATTAAAACATCTAATCTAAGGACCAAAGGGTTACATAGGCCTATTTTCATCATCCATTATGTGTTCGTTTAATCAAAATTTGTAATTAAAAATCGTTAATTTTGACATGTCCAGATTCTAAGGAAACAACTGCTCAGAGGGATGGGCGGGGCTTATGTTGTTATTAATTGTATACTTAAGATTCTAACCTTGGAAGTTTGACGTTTATCAAAGAACAATTCATCGCAGTTTTCATGGTTAATATAAAAGCAAATAAAAATAGTCTTTAAGTCAAATTGGTTCGTAGCGTATTCGGTAGTGCACCGATTTCGCAACACCTACTCCAGCAGTAGTTGGTTCAAGTCCCATCCGAGGGGAACTTCTTTTTTGTTTTTTTTTTTTTTTTAATTTTACGATTTTAACGGTAATGAGACTTTAGCCCGCCAACTTAGATTACATTAAGCTTGTAGTAGGTATGTTGTAGAGCATGTTAAGCTGAGCAAGAATATATAAGTAAATATACTGTAATGATATGTGAGATAGAATACAATTTTTTTAAATATCACTTATTCTATTTAATTTAGATATTGAATTTATTATTTCGAGCATAAATAATTTTCTCAAAGTAAGTTCTAAAAAATTATATTAATATAACCATTTGGAGGTTATTCGAAATAAAAAAAAAAACATTGAATTTTGCCATGAATCGGCGATAGGTTACGGTAAATTCGTTAAAGGCTATGCACCACCTTCCAAGTTGGGACGGAGGGCAGTAGGTACTATTACAGTAAAATATGGGGTGTGTTATGAAGGTTAGCGATCATCTTAGAAAACATGGTAGGTAATTGTGTACGCTTTTACTTCCACCTCCCCGTTTCGATTCAAATATTAGTATGTTGTAGTACTTATTTAAATATTTTAAATATTATAGATAAAATAAAAGTTTAGGATGGGTTCAAGGGTGTGATTAGGGGAGAGTTCTTGACCCGCTTAAAACCTCCAACCCCTACCCTTTGTAAGTACCACCTAGAACGCGATCACTACTACCCCCACCACCCACCACAACAGTATTCTTAAATTTTTTCAAGATGACAATGGAGAAACGGTTATGATAGGGTGTGTATGTGTGTGTGTCTCCGAGCATGCTTTTTGAGAGGCGGGGATAATGTCAAAAATGGGAATCAAATTATGTAAGGGTTGAAGGAAGTTACGGAAGCTATGCACTAATAGGGTAAGTGCTATGCACCACCGTGAGGTTACGATACAAAGCGGTCCCTCTGATTAAATGTGTGATAGTGCCATCGTCCAAGCTTTGACGGATAATATTGATAACAGTAAAAAGTGGGATGTGTGGTGAAGGGAAGCAATCAGTTTAAATAGAAACGTTTGCAACAATTTTCAGAGATATGTAACTTTTCTCAAAACAGCATAACTATTATATAGACGATTTAGAAAAAAGTTTGCAAAAAGCAACTGAGCTCATGATTCTAAATTGTCAACCGGCGATAGGTTACGGTAAATTCAGTAAATGCTATGCACCACCTTCCAAGCATTGACGGGTAGTACTATAACACTAAAATATGGGGGGTGTTACTAAGGTTATCGTTCAGGTTATGGTAATTGTACACGTTTACAGCAAGATCATACATGTATGCTGGGCGTAGAAATCACCTCTTCACATGGTTTTCCGCTTTGACAATTCAAATTCCAAACAATGAAAATTGAGAAACATCTGGAAAACGTTTAAGAATCCTCTTTTATCCTGCTAGAAGTTCACCATAAACAGCCGATAGGTGCTATGCACTAATAGAAGTGCTATGCACCAGTAAGATAAATGCTATGCACCATTAGGGTAAGTGCTACGCACCACCGTGAGGTTACGGTACAAAGCGGCCCCTCTGATTAAATTTGTTACAGTGCTATGCACCATCGTCCAAGCTTTGACGGATGATATTCATAACAGTAAAAAATTGTATGTATGGTGCAGGGAAGCAATAAGTTTAAATAGAAACTTTTACAGCAACTTTCAGAAATGTGTAATTCTTTCTTAAAACAGCATGATTATTATATAGACGATTTAGAAAAATGTTTGCAAAAAGCAACTGAGGTCTTTATACTAAATTGTCAACCTGATTATGATTTCTTAAATGCTATAAATTTTTCAGTTCATTTTTGTCAGGGCGTTAAAGTAATTAATTTATTTCCCACAACCCTAAGTAATAAATGAGCAAGTGTAAGGTAAAATTATAAGGTAAACGCCCTGAAGTCTATGCACCTCTTCGACGTTACACTTTACATGGATTAAAGTTGGTTCTGGCAGTATTAATATGTATTTCTTTCTCGTCGTTAATTATTTCAACTAATTAATCCGTAACATCAATTGGTACATGTTTCATTTTTGAATACAAGAATCTTGTTGACAACTTTTCTCTACAATTTCATTTGCACAGAAATACTCGCGTTGGATTGAACGACAATTTTCCTTTAGGTAATAGATTTTGTCGTCAGTTAATGTGACGTAAGCAGTGGGTGCTATTATGGTAGCATTTAGTGCCGTAGGTATAGAATATAAATGATACAGATTAAACGCTGTTTTATCCAAAATGGGAATATGTAACAGGAATACAATATGTTCCGGTGTGATATAAAATTCTACTTCTATAGTTTGAACAAATAGAACGTTATCGTAGTAATAATAAGAGGCCTGTTTATGATATTTTGATAATGAAGTTTTCATAGGGTAGGTTACGTTAGGGCGGGGGAGTTGAGAGACGATGAACAATTTTCGACAATTAACAAATTATTAACGCTTTTTTAAGCCCCCTCCTCCTCACTCCTAACCTAACTTGATCTATCCAACCTTACCTAAACTTTTTTCTTATTCATAAAGACGTGTTATCATCACCTTAGACCTGTACCTCGAAATCCCGTTTGTTTCTTCTAAAAAACACCGTAAAAGGTATCTTTCCATTCTTCAAATATTTAATTTTACCGTACAGAATGGTTTATAGTGTTTAAAATTTTTGCATGGAGCTCCAATTCTAAATAATGACCAGTTTTGTTGTTATCGCTAAAGTATTGTATTTATGCTAATAAGGTCATTCGAAATGAAAAAACATATATTGTATTAAACTGTGGCTATGAAGCGCCTATGAGTGCTATGCATTAATAGGGTAAGTGCTATGGACCACTAGGAAGTGCTATGCTACAATAGGGTGTGCTATGCACCAATAGGGTAAGTGCTATGCACCATCGTTAGGTTACGGTAGGCAGGGGTCCCTATGATTTTATTTGTTAAATTCTATGCACTAATGGGGTAAGTGCTATGCACCATTAAGATGCGCTATGCACTAATAGGGTGTGTGCTATGCACCATCGTTAGGTCACGGTAGAAAGAGGTCCCTATGATTTTATTTGTT
This sequence comes from Agrilus cyanescens, assembly GCA_947389935.1. Taxonomy (NCBI): domain Eukaryota; kingdom Metazoa; phylum Arthropoda; class Insecta; order Coleoptera; family Buprestidae; genus Agrilus; species Agrilus cyanescens. Next base: position 19,528,083 of record OX376706.1, read on the forward strand.
AAATTCTATGCACTAATGGGGTAAGTGCTATGCACAATTAAGATGTGCTATGCACCAATAGGGTGTGCTATGCATTAATAGGGGATGTGCTATGCACCATCGTTAGGTTACGGTAGGAAGTGGTCTCTATAATTTTATTTGTTAAATGCTATGCACTAATGGGGTAAGTGCTATGCACCATTAAGATGTGCTATGCACCAATAGCGTGTGCTATGCACTAATAGGGCGTGTGCTATGCACCATCGTTAGGTTACGGTAGGAAGAGGACCCTATGATTTTATTTGTTAAGTTCTATGCACTAATGGGGTAAGTGCTATGCACCATTAAGATGTGCTATGCACCAATAGGGTGTACTATGCATTAATAAGGTATGTGCTATGCACTATCGTTAGGTTACGGTAGGAAGAGGTCCCTGTGATTTTATTTGTTAAATTCTATGCACCACCGTCCTAGCTTTGACGGGTAGTACTTTCACCCATTCCCGAGTTATCACGAAAACACTGACATTTGCAATTTTCGTCTTTCATTTATAACTTTTTTAATTATTTCAAAAAAGTTATGAAACTCACTACATTTATATTATTGACAATGGACTTTCTAATTAAATTACTAAAAATTTTCTAAACCTACTCTAAATCTCATTTTTCAATGTTAACCATATTAGATTTTTATATCAGGAAATAGAGAAAAAAATACGATTTCATTGATGTACCACAAATTAGATTTAAAATTTCATTTCAGCATGATTATTATATAGACGATTTAGAAAAAAGTTTGCAGAAAGTAACTGAGGTCTTGATACTAAATTGTCAACCTGATTACGATTTCTAAATTGCTATGCACAACCGTCCAATGCTGGACGGGTTCAACTAGTACTATATAATAATGTTCTAGTGTATGGATGTCTGTCAAGCACTCAGTTAGCCATGGAAAAAGTAGCGAAAATTGCACTTTTCTATTAACGATTGTCGAAAAACTGTAAAAGACTCGCAAAATGCCGTAAACGATATCGATTAAGATTAAAACGAAGTAGGGTTTTGCAAAATTTCATACAGATTTATTAAGCGATTTAAAATATATTAGCAAATGAAAATGGGAAAAAACGCGTTGTTGGTTAAAAATCATAATTTTCAGATCTATCTCGTCCGAAGATAGGAGGATAATCTGGAATTTATCGACAATTAAAACGTCCAAGGTAAGGACCAAAAAGCTGAATAGGCCTATTTTCGAACCGGAAGGTGGTGTCGCTTAGTTAGAATTTGTAATTAAAAATCGTTAATTTTGACATGTCCGGATTCTAAGGAAACAACTGTCAGAGGGATGGGCGGGGCTTATGTTGTTATTACTTGTATATTTGTAGATTCTAACCTTGGAAGTTTGACGTTTATTAAAGAACGTTTAAGAGAGATAGGAAATGAGAAAATAAATGTAATTTATAAACAATCATGCAATAAAATTCATTGCAGTTTTCATGGTTAATATAAAAGCAAATGAATATAGATTCACAAGTCAAATCGGTTCGTAGCGTATTCGGTAGTGCACCGATCTCGCTAACTACTTACTCCAGCAGTAGTTGGTTGAAATCCGATCCGACAAATTTCTTTTTTTCTTTTTAATTTTACGCTTTTAACGGTAATGGTGGACTTTGCACGCCAACTTAGATTACTTTGAGTTTGTAGTATGTTGTAGAGCATGTTAAGCTGAACAAGAATATATAAATATATTGTAATGATATGTGAGAGAATATATTTTTTTTTAAATAGAAGCTATTTTATTTAATTTAAATATTAAATTTATTAATTCGAGCATGAATATTTTTCTCAAAATAAATTCCAAAAAATTAAATTAATTAAAATTAAAATAATTAAACCATTTGTAGGTTATTCGAAATAAACAAAAACATCTAAATTTTGCCATGAACCGGCAATAGGTTACGGTAAAAATTGTTAAAGGTTATGCACCACCTTCCAAGTTTTGACGGGTAGTACTATAACAGTAAAATATGGGGTGTGTTATGAAGGTTAGCGATCATGTTAGAAAACATGGTAATTGTACGCTTTTATTTCCACCTCCCCGTTTCGATTCAAATATTAATATGTTGTAGCATTTATCGCCCCTAGCAAGATTATACATGTGTGCTGGGCGCAGAAACCATCCCTTCACATGGTTTTTTCACTTTGAGAATTCAAAATCGAAACACTCTGAGATCTTCTTGTAGGATAAAAGAGGATGACGGTGGTGTCAGAGGGGGGCTGCTGAAGGAGGTAGTGTGATGGGGGGCTGGGGGTTGTGTAGAGGGTGGTAAGGAAAGGGGGTGGTAAATATTGTAGATAAAATAGAAGTTTGGGATGGGTTCGAGGGTGTGGTAGGGGGACAGTTCTTGACCCTCTTCAAACCCCCAACCCCTACAACCGCTACCCTTTGTAACTACCACCTAGAACGCACTCACTACTACCCCAACCACCCACCACAACAGTATTCTTAAGTTTTCTCAAGATGACAAGGGAGAAACGGTTACGATGGGGTGTGTCTCCGAGCATGTTTCTTGTCAAAGATAGGAATCGATTTATGTAAGGATTGAAGGAAGTTACGGAAGCGGGTGGGTGTACGCGTAAATATACATAGTTTTCATTACAGCTTTCATGCTAGACATAAAAACATAAATATGTAAATCAAATAATATATACACAGTGAAAGGCTAAATATTATTAACTTTTGCGCAAATCATTGAATAATAAGAAATATTTGAAACAATAGAATGGTAAATGCATTATGTAGAATACGTTTTGGTATTTAAGGGCCTCTTTGAAATAATAAGATGTGCTCTACGTCATAATTACTAAAAGTTAAGTTGAAATATTTTACGATTTTTAGATAAATCAAAATTAAAAAAATACATATGATTTTAGCCATAAACCGCCGATAGGTGCTATGCACTAATAGGGTAAGTGCTATGCACCAGTAAGGTAAGTGCTATGCACGTTTAGGGTAAGTGTTATGCACCACCGTGAGGTTACGGTACAAAGCGGCCCCTCTGATTAAATTTGTTACAGTGCTATGCACCATCGTCCAAGCTTTGACGGGTAGTACTATAATAGTAAAAATATGGGGTGTGTTAATAACGTTATCGATCAGGTTATGGTAATTGTACGCGTTTACTGCCACCTCCCCGATTCGATTTAAATATTAACATGTTGTAGTATTTATCGCCCCTAGCAAGATTATACATATGTGCTGGGCGCAGGAACCACCTTTTCACTTGGTTTTTCCACTTTGAGAATGAAAAATCGAAACACTCTGAGATCTTCTTGCAGGATAAAAGAGGATGAAGGTGGTGTCAGGGGAGGGGCTGCTGTAGCAGGTAGAGTGATGGGGGGTTGGGGGTTGTGTAGAGGGTAGGTAAGGGAAGGGGGTGGTAAATATTGTAGGTATTCGGTTATGATAGGGTGTGTATGTGTCTCCGAGCATGTTTTTTGAGAGGCGGGGAGTAGTAATAGGAGAGGGCTTCTGGCAGCGTTAGATTCTTGCTGTTTCTGTCTAACGTTAGTTTGCCGTATAAGTCTATCCTTCTCGCACCTATTGGCAAAAGGTGTATGTGTTCTACCAGCATGAACCGTTATTCTAATGCTGTTTCTGTCTACCTGCAGCTCTCCTTTTCGTACTTTGTACGTCGTTCCGTGTGTGCGTGTGTATGTATGTGACGTAGCAAGGAAGGAGCATTTTTTCCCGTCGGTCGCGACCGACGTACCTAGCAAAGAATATGTAGGTAAGTATTTTGCCGACATGTGTTAATTGTTTTTCCGGTTCGGCTGGCATGCCGCTGCCGCAGTGCAAGAAATAATTATTTTTCTTACACGTTCGGCTCTAATGATTAATTTATTAAAGTAAGTGCGTGCATTGAATTGCTTCGTTATGAATTGGTAGGTACCAATGTAAATAAAAAGTATTGTTATTCAGAAATAGTTTTATTCTTTAAAAAATATTAAATTACAACATTATTAGATGGAATCCAACTGTTTTGAGATTTATCGAATCCAAGCCATTTTACGTAGACTTGATCACCTTTTCTTCGCAACATTTTTTCCACCAGGTATACGTCAGGATGTTTCGCCTTTTGCAGTTCATTATCGTAAAATCCTCCCTTTATATCGTTACCTGTTAAATCTTGTAAATAATAGACGATTGGATTAGAAAATTTAATGTTAACCACTTTAAAAATTTCGTTGGACCAGTTTGGAGTGTAACCTTTTGCAAAAACTTCGCGATGTTTGCTAATGCGTACGTAATCTCCAATGGAAAATTTCTTTCTCTTCAGATCTACTGTTTTAATGCGAGAATATACGGTATTCAATAGTAGCTTTTCGTTTTCCTTCTTTACAGCATTTATTGGTTTCATTCTGATAGTTCTATGTTTTGTATTATTATAAACTTGAACTAGTTTAGGTAACAAATCTAACCATTTGTAATTTCCCTGCAATGTAAATTTTTTCCACATTATACCTTTTAAGGTTCTGTTGGCTCGTTCGACTATAGAAGCCTTTTTACTGCTGAAAGTTGTTGCTGTTCCCCATCATCGTCGTCGTCGCTCGTTTTAACTCGAGCGTATAACTTATTATTTTCAATCAAGAATTTATCTATCGTTTCAAATTTTCGTTTAGAGCCTAACAATGCTCGACCGAATTTATCAACAAAATTTGTCAAAGATGGGAATCAAATTATGTAAGGGTTGAAGGAAGTTACAGAAGCGGGTGGGTGTACGCGTAAATATACATAGTTTTCATTACAGCTTTCATGCTAGACATAAAAACATAAATATGTAAATCAAATAATATATACACAGTGAAAGGCTAAATATTATTAACTTTTGCGCAAATCATTGAATAATAAGAAATATTTGAAACAATAGAATGGTAAATGCATTATGTAGAATACGTTTTGGTATTTAAGGGCCTCTTTGAAATAATAAGATGTGCTCTACGTCATAATTACTAAAAGTTAAGTTGAAATATTTTACGATTTTTAGATAAATCAAAATTAAAAAAATACATATGATTTTAGCCATAAACCGCCGATAGGTGCTATGCACTAATAGGGTAAGTGCTATGCACCAGTAAGGTAAGTGCTATGCACGTTTAGGGTAAGTGTTATGCACCACCGTGAGGTTACGGTACAAAGCAGCCCCTCTGATTAAATTTGTTAAAGTGCTATGCACCACCATCCAAGCTTTGACGGATGGTATTCATAACAGTAAAAAATTGGATGTGTGGTGAAGGGAAGCAATCAGTTTAAATAGAAACTTTTAAAACAATTTTTAAAGAAGTGTAACTTTTCTTAAAACAGCATGATTATTATACAGGGTGTTAGGTCTATAAGTACAAAAAAAAGAATTATGGTTTCCTTGCACAATAAATAACAAAAGTCTAAAAGCATTTTTCAATCGAGTGACAATTAAATACGCAATTCGTGTTCGAAAATTTGACCCTGAAATTCGGTTTAATACGGGCCTGGCGAAATACGAATTCTCGTAACTGATAGTTTGCAACGAGCAGCGCCACTTACGAAACAGCGTTATCTATCACCGGCGACTATTCTCTAGGGAATAATCGCGCTAAACCAGGGCCGGCCTCAGAAATAATTTTTAATTTATTTTTTTTATTTCAAAAGTCAAAAAGTGTATAAATTCATGTTTGAAATACAACAGGGAACATGTGGTTCTTTTTTTTTGTACTTATAGACCAAACACCCTGTATAGACGATTTAGAAAAAAGTTTGCAAAAAGGAACGTACAATTACCATGTTTTCTAACATGATCGCTAGCCTTCATAACACATCCCATATTTTACTGTAATAGTACTACCCGTCAAAACTTGCATAACCTTCAACAAATTTACCGTAACCTATCGCCGGTTCATGGCAAAATTCAGATGTGTTTTTTAAACGTTTTCCAAAGTAAAAGTAAAAAGAAAAAGAAATTTGTCGGATGGGATTTGATCCACCTACTGCTGGAGATAAAGCGGTAGCGAGATCGGTGCACTACCCAATAGACCACGAACCGATTTGACTTGCACGTCTATATTTATTTGCTTTTATGTTAACCATGAAAACTGCAATGAATTTTATTGCATGATTGTTTGTAAATTACATTTATTTTCTCATTTCGTATCTTTCATAAACGTTCTTTGATAAACGTCAAAATAAATCTACACGTATACAAGACAAGTAATAACAACATAAGCCCCGCCCATCGGCCCATCCCTCTGAACAGTTGTTTCCTTAGAATCCGGACATGTCAAAATTAACGATTTTTAATTACAAATTCTAATTAAACGACACCGCCTTCCGATTCGAAAATGGGCTTATTCAGCTGTTTGGTCCTTAACTTGGACGTTTTAATTGTCGACAAATTCCAGATTATCCTATCTTCGGACATAGATCTGAAAATTATGACTTTTAACCAACGACGCATTTTCTTCCATTTTCATTTGCTAATAAATAAATTAATAAATCTGCATGAAATTTTGCAAAACCCTACTTCGTTTTAATCTTAATCGATATCGTTTACGGCATTTTGCGAGTCTTTTACAGTTTTTCGACAATCGTTAATAGAAAAGTGCAATTTTCGCTACTTTCTCCATGGCTAACTGAATGTTTGACAGACATCAGCTATGTTTGTTATTAACAAAATGTTATACTAAATTTGTATTTTTTTGTAGCTTAGATACAAACAATTTTAAACTAATCCATATTCAAAATAAAAGTAAAAGATTGGACTTATTAGAAATTTTAGAGATAACGAGAGCCAACAATAACAATAAAATCCTTTTAAATGACCAAATTTATTTCGGGGTTTCCCCTCTATTACGGTCGGTCACAGGTAACCATGTCGATAGGTAGTTTGCCTATTTAAATAGCACAAAATAGATTTTAAGTTAGTTTTTAAGTAACTCTTCGATAATGGCATAATAGCCGAAACATTTGTCAGAGTAAGAATAAATATAAGTGAAACAAATTAAAACCAAGTGTTTCTTTTCTAATTAAAATTTTTTTAAAAATGTTTCACCAAGAGATCAGCCTCACCACCATCTCGACTCTTTATAGAAGGTTGAAAATTCAATATAGAGTAATATAATTACACAGGCTTTTAAATGGGAACTCAAATAAAATGACAATTTGCAACTTTTTGAATTGTATGAGTATGAATGCTATGCATTAATAGGGTAAGTGCTATGCACCATTAGGAAGTGCTATGCACCAATAGGGTGTGCTATGCACCATCGTTAGGTTACGGTAGGAAGAGGTCCCTATGATTTTATTTGTTAAATGCTATGCACTAATGGGGTGAATGCTATGCACTATTAAGATGTGCTATGCACTAATAGGGTATGTGCTATGCACCATCGTTAGGTTACGGTAGGAAGTGGTCCCTATCATTTTATTTGTTAAATGCTGTGCACCACCGTCCTAGCTTTGACGGGTAGTACTTTCACCCATTCCCGAGTTATCACAAAAACACAGAAATTTGCAATTTTCGTCTTTCATTTATAACTTTTTTAATTATTTCAAAAAAGTAATGAAACTCACTACATTTGTATTATTGACAATAGACTTTCTAATTAAATTAAAAAATTTTCTAAACCTACCCTAAATCTCAATTTTCAATGTTAACTTTCGATTTTCTTATGGGCATCATATTAGATTTTTATGTCAATAAATAGAGATAAAAAATACGAATTCATTGACGTATTACACTTTGGATTTAAAATATCAATATCCCCCTTAAAACGTCATTTTTGTATTTATTCGTTAATATCAAGTTGCCACGTTTATGAAATGAGGAATTTCTTTGTTTTTTACTTAAAGTAATTAATACATTAAGTTGGCTATGAAACAAAAACAAGGCAAGAATCTTAGAAAATAAATATATTAGATCTCGTGATGACAATAATCAAATTTGTGAAAACGATAAACAAATACCTGTACAGTAAAAGAAACAAATTAATATTTCTTAACAGATAAATTTAACTACGCTAAACGACTTTATTAAAATACTACAAATACCTACGATGTAATAATAAAATATAAATTAACAAATAAATAAAATACTAATTGTTTGAAATGACCAACCTTCTGTTTTTTGCTGAATAGGTACATACCGCTGCACGTTGGCTCATGTTGGGAACCGCCCTCCTCATAGGTTCTTCAGTGATCGTTGAAAAGGTAATTCTGTGGCACAAATGTTCTCTTTACTATGGAGTTGTTGTAAATTTCATTTTTTATGAAACCTTTTCTTAAGACTCTTGTCTTTAATTGTAAGTAAAAAACGAAGGAATTCCGCATTTCATAAACGTGGACACTTGACGATTTAAGGGGGATAATAAAATTTTAAATCCAATTTGTGGTACATCAATGATATCGTATTTTTTTCTCTATTTCCTGATATAAAAATCTAATATGGTTAACATTGAAAAATGAGATTTAGAGTAGGTTTAGAAAATTTTTAGTAATTTAATTAGAAAGTCCATTGTCAATAATACAAATGTAGTGAGTTTCATTACTTTTTTGAAATAATTAAAAAAGTTATAAATGAAAGACGAATTGCAAAGTTTAGTGTTTTTGCGATAACTCGGGAATGGGTGAAATTACCTCGGATTTCTTTTCAGATTATTAAAAGGCATCTAATAATGCAACTTTACTCTAATTTAACCAACGATGTATCTCTTACCGTTTAGGATATCCCAATGGTGTGCACTGAAAGAGTGACCACCATGTATAGACCTTTTAGGAAAAAGTTCGTTAAAAGCAAGTGAAGTTATGGTATTAAATAATCACCCTGATTATAATTTCCTAAATGCTATGCACCACCGTCCAATTTAGACGGGTTCAACTAGTCTATACTATATAATAATGTTCTAGTGATCTAAAAAGACAGGTAAATTCCTGTTACGTCTAAATATTTAAGGATTACAAATCCCACATTTAGAACGCGTTCTATACAATAGACACAACGAACCACAAACCACATCCTGCAACCGGTTTCGACCTATTGGGTCTCTTCAGGCAGGCGCTGGCAAAACACAAACTGCAAAGTTCACTTGAATAACAAGACTGACTAGAAACAACTACTCCGAGGGCTAATACCCCTACCGGCATTGAATTACAGTAATGAATCTGAAGGTGCACACATGTTAGACGTAGATAAAATAATCTAAAAAGACAGGTAAATTCCTGTTACGTCTAAATATTTACCTGTCTTTTTAGATTATTTTATCTACGTCTAACATGTGTGTACCTTCAGATTCATTAATGTTCTAGTGTATGGATGTCTGTCAAACACTCAGTTAGCCATGGAAAAAGTAGCGAAAATTGCACTTTTCTATTAACGATTGTCGAAAAACTGCAAAAGACTCGCAAAATGCCGTAAACGAAATCGATTAAGATTAAAACGAAGTAGGGTTTTGCAAAATTTCATACCGATTTATTAAGCGGTTTAAAATATATTAGCAAATGAAAATGGGAAAAAACGCGTTCTTGGTTAAAAGTCATAATTATCAGATCTATCTCGTCCGAAGATAGGATAATCTGGAATTTGTCGACAATTAAAACGTCCAAGTTAAGGACCAAAAAGCTGCATATGCCTATTTTCGAAACGGAAGGTGGTGTTGTTTAATTAGAATTTGTAATTAAAAATCGTTAATTTTGACATGTCTGGATTCTAAGGAAACAGCTGCTCAGAGGGATGGGCGGGGCTTATATTGTTATTACTAGGACGTGTAGATTCTAATCGTGGAAGTTTGGCGTTTATTTTGACGTTTATCAAAAAACGTTTATGAAAGATACGAAATAAGAAAATAAATGTAATTTATAAACAATCATGCAACAAAATTCATTGCAGTTTTCATGGTTAACATAAAAGCAAATAATTATAGACGTGCAAGTCAAATCAGTTCGTAGCGTATTTGGTAGTGCACCGATCTCCAGCAGTAGTTGGTTCAAATCCCATCCGACAAATTTCTTTTTAATTTTACGCTGTAATGATATGTGAGATAGAATACAATTTTTTAAATAGAAATTTTTTGATTTAAATATTAAATTTATTAATTCGAGCATGAATATTTTTCTTAAAGTGAGTTCCAAAAAATTAAATTAACATAACCATTTGTAGGTTATTCGAAATGAAAAAAACATCTGAATTTTGCCATGAACCGGCGATAGGTTACGGTAAAAATTGTTAAAGGCTATGCACCACCTTCCATGTTTTGACAGGTAGTACTTTTACAGTAAAGTATGGGGTGTGTTATGAAGGTTGTCGATCATGTTAGAAAACATGGTAATTGTACACTTTTACTTCCACCTCCCTGTTTTGATTCAAATATGAGTATGTTGTAGTATTTATCACCCCTAGCAAGATTATACATGTATGCTGGGCGCAGAAACCACCCCTTCACGTGGTTTTTCCAGGGGGAGAGTTCTTGACCCACGCGTTCCAAATGTGGGATTTGTAATCCTTAATTGTTTAGACGTTACAGGAATTTTACCTGTGTTTTTAGATTGTTTAATCTGCGTCTAACATGTGCCTTCAGATTCAATAGTGTAATTCAATGCCGGTAGGGGTATTAGCCCTCGGAGTAGTTGTTTCTGTTGTTTCTAGTTAGTCTTGTTATTCAAGTGAACCGTGAGGGTTGTGTTTGCCAGCGCCTACCTGATGAGACCCAGTAGGTCGAAACCGGTTGTAGGATATGGCTTATGGTTCGTTGTACCTATTGTATTGGACGCGTTCCAAATGAGGGATTTGTAATCCTTAATTGTTTAGACGTTACAGGAATTTTACCTGTGTTTTTAGATTGTTTAATCTGCGTCTAACATGTGCCTTCAGATTCAATAGTGTAATTCAATGCCGGTAGGGGTATTAGCCCTCGGAGTAGTTGTTTCTGTTGTTTCTAGTTAGTCTTGTTATTCAAGTGAACCGTGAGGGTTGTGTTTGCCAGCGCCTACCTGATGAGACCCAGTAGGTCGAAACCGGTTGTAGGATATGGCTTATGGTTCGTTGTACCTATTGTATTGGACGCGTTCCAAATGAGGGATTTGTAATCCTTAATTGTTTAGACGTTACAGGAATTTTACCTGTCTTTTTAGATTGTAGATTAGTATGTTTAACATACAAAATTTTTTTTGTTTAATTCTGGGTATCTACTAACCCGTTTATAACTACAGCTAATATTTTTTTATATATTTGTAAGGTATAACAGACATATACAGTATATCCTCTTTCGAACCTCACCATTGAAATCTTGCTTATTGTTGCAGCTGGCAGGAAGATTAAATTGGGAAAGATTTGGGGAATTTCAACGTCGCTCTAATGCCGTTTTAAATTTCCTGTGGGTTTCTTCATTTTAAGGACATTAACGAAAATGTATTTTTGAGCCGTTTTGAAAAACTGTTATACTTCAATTTGACCTTTAACAATTTTTTAATATGTATATTATTAGGACGCTATCTTCGTCCGCTTCTCACGGATTTATCAGATACTTTATATAGTCATCTATTTTCAAGAAACTGATGGTTTTCCAATTTTTATTCATCTATGACTGTGATTTTATTTTTTAAGTGTTATTAAGACGTTGAATTGAGCCTTCAACGTAAGGCATGATGTTTTCCAAAGAATTGTTAGAGGAAGGTAAGGCAAACTTAAAACCTCTGTTAAGCAAACTAACGTTAGTTCTGTATTTTCAAAAAATTGAGGTGAAAGGTCAGGTTACAGCTACCATTTTTAAATGTTTTGATTTTATGAAACGGGAATTTTATTATTTCAAGATCCTCAACTTATTAAATTAATATAGATAAAACACAGTTTATAACAATGTCATTCGAACCAAGGTTTACCATAGGTATTTAATTATTAGTAACTTAGATCATTAACTACACTAGTTATTTACACTTTATTACTTCTATACGCGTCTCAATTTATTTATCTTGTCACTACTACCACTGTCAGAATTTTCTGGGGATTCAAAATGTCGAGAATAGTCCATTTCTCTGCGAACTGCTTAATTGCTTTCTCAGAAGGCAGGTACAAAAAACATATTTACAAATACGATGCACACACCGCCGAAATCGTCCCCGGCTAGTCGAGTCAGCCCGTAACATGTCGAAGTGCACCTGATCGCACAAGCATACTCTTGTTCGCTACAATATTGACAACCTGACATTAGTTAAGGAAATCAGAAGTTGTTACCATCTTGATAGCTTTAAGCAAGGGTCCAATTGCCCGCTCTCCGTTATTTAGTCTAATTAAGTATATTTTGTAAAGTCCATTGGGACTGACTGCACTTTGTTCACTGGACCGTAAGATTAGTTAGTATTCATAAAGTACACTTTACGCTTAGCATTTAGTTTACTTCCCTGAAGAAGGTAACTTTGTTATCGAAAATTTATTGTGTTGCGATTTGAGCTATTTAGCACGATTTAATAAAAAAATGTTTTCAGTAAAAGTTGTATGGATTTAGGTGGGACAGTCAGGTAAAATATTTTCAATAATACAGGATATTCTATTTCTTCCGCAGAGCACACAACATTGTTATTTTAAACGAAACACTTTGTATATTGTTGTGTATTTGGATTCGTTATTTAATTTTAGATCGACTGTATTAACCATAACTCTTTGTTTTCGAAATTGACAAGTTTCATACAATTTGTGCACGTTAAATTTATTTTCAAAGCCTGTTTTATTCAACACTTTTCGCTATTTTCAGGAAAGAATCGATTTTTTCTCGAAAGTCATTAGATATAAGTAAGGACAACCTTATATCAATCGGTAGAGAACTTATAAAAAATAGAAGCTAATATCGTTAATAACCAACAATCATTAAAAATCACTTTAACTGAAGTAACGATACAACGAAATTTGGTCATCAGGCAAACAACTAAAATAAATTTAAAATTTACAAAACAATATTCAATATATATCAACAAAATTACATTCCTATAACTGAAAAAGAGAGAAAACTTGATTTCATATTTACCCTTGGTATGTAATATTAAGATTAGATGCATGGATAATTCAAATATACTGTTTTTCAGAGGGTTTTATATGTTTTCATCGAAGAGTATAAATTTTCGAATGACATCCAGCCGTCGTACTACTGAGTAGTGTTGAATTCCCTGCAAGGGCGATCTACCAATTATGTCCTTTCTATCTTATAAGCATGCACATAATAATCAATCTTGTAAGAGCCATTAAAAGTTCAGAAATGCGCGCCATTCAAAGCTACTTCATCATTGGTCAGCCATTTTGTTCACAAGTCAATCTCTGCTAACTTTCTAGATGGCCAAACTTTCTATTCTTGGAGTTACTAGTTGTAAGCCTTATAATGACCAAAACTGACGGTCGAAACATTGCACAATTAAAGCGATTTTCATTAGTTATTGGTTAGGCTAATAATAGCTTTAATTTCACATGACTATTAAAGTCGTTGTTATATAATTTTTAAGGAAAACCTAATACTAAAATAGTAGCGTTAGTGGTTTCTTTTATGATTTATTATAATTAGTAATGTTAAGCACACACCTGCGACTCACCGCGAAGTGAATCCATCGAAGCCAGATTGAACACTTGCATCTGTTTCATCTCCTGATGTGTCACCTTTCAATTTATATTTAGCTTGACGTATAGCAGTTAACTTTCCTCGAGCTTCTTCTAATTGCTTTTCGATTCGCAATACTTCCGACCTAAACAAATAGCACAATCACATTCTTGTAACAAATAATAGTACAGGTATATTACGCACAAAGGGAACATAGTGGGTTATCAGAGATTAGATTAGTTTTTTGTCACATGCGTGCAGAAAATTCGTCTTTCCGTCACTCAATTTATAAACGAAAGTACACATTTTTCAGGTACACAAACAATGCATGCGTAACAACACAAATCAAATTTCGAGACGGCAGGTGTAACATAACCACTTTTTATTCAGTTAAGTGACAAAATTTCCACACGAATGTGACAAATAACAAAACTACGCCCTCGGGAAGAAAGTGAGCTAACACAGACCGGTTATTAAACTAATACAGTTGCCTCAGTTGCAGCGAACCAATCAGAGCGCACTAGCGGATGACGTACCTCAGAATGTACAGCGTAGAGGAAAGATATGCGAAGTATATGCAACATGAAATATAATTGAAATTTACCGGATTTTTATTAATTCTATCGTATATATTATTATGTTCATGTATGTTATTAATAATATGTAATTACGTTAATTGACAATCCGCTTGAATTTCTTTAGTCTTCGAACCTGTCGCTGTTATTTTTTATTTATTGTTTCAGAGATTTTTCCTGAAGTTGTAAATTTTAATACTAAATTCTTATCAATATTCTTTCGCGGCTAAATTCATGGATGATAGTTGAATCAGCTGTATCGAATTTTTTTTAAAGAAAACGTGCTGTTCTTTTTGGAATATTCTTTCCATCCCTAATTCTCTTCTTTCCGTAAAATTTATTAAATAGTTCTCTTCAAGAGCAGTTGTAATAATTTCTATCCGTTATTTTTTTGAAGATCTTTCTTCAAGGGACGAAACAATCGCTTATATATCACCACATCTTAGTAAAAGCGATGGTATACATTAAATATTGAATAATAAATCAACTTTTTAACATTTTACGTAATTTTGACCAATGTACGAAACAAACTTGAAATTTTAACTTTTTTCTATAGGGAACATTTAGAAGTTCTGCCTTCAAATTTCTTTCAAAATCTAAAGGTAAAAAGTGCATTAATTTTGTCGACTCGGATGACATCGATTTATCCACTTTTTGTATTTGTACATCTTTTGGGAATGAAAAAAAAGACAAGTCCTTATTTTTTCCCTGTTGACTTACAAGAACCGACACTAGAGCGTATTCCACCTCCTACCATTTTATAAATAGTCTACAAGTTGAAGATAACCTTTAGAATTGAGTAATATATGCCTTATTTATATTAGCTCATTCATAATTGCATTATTTTACAAAAAGACAAAATTTTGTCCAGATAATTTTAAGTAGCACATGTTCACGTGGTCTGTAACAGCCTACTTTCTTCCCCCGGCGCGTAATCTACTATTGATACCGGAAATCCGCCATTCTAAGTTTAATTTTGTACAACTTTTGTTGGAAATACTTTTCTATATTTTGAAAAATATGTATATTACAGACCGATTCGGCCTGAGTGATTAATCCTGTATATTTCTATTTTACTTGCTGATTACCAACATATTAAACTTCTCGATAAATGAAAAATTTAATTTTAATCAACTAATCAATCAACTACTATTTCAAAGTTGAATTTAGCAGTACCATTGACAAAGCTGCACTTCTCCGACGTACCCCGAAGACACACACGTCTCATTAAATGATTTTTTTTTTCAAACTAATATTAACTAATTATGTAAAGTTAGAAAATATAATAGCTGACACCGTTAGAAATATGAGAAAACATGATAACTTAACATATAGTAAATCAGAAAATACCAGTTTGTGTTAACAAAAGCTACAGGCTAAATTATTGTTCTAACATGGAAATTGCAATATTTAAATTTTTGCATGACGCGTTAAAAAAGTGTGACGTCACTGATTTAGTAAATGCAGAGCCGAATAGAGCCAAGTTAATGTGAATAGGAGGCATAAGTGCATACTTATGACGTCATTCATTCTGTCCAGTATAGAGAACCGTTTGAGACTAATAACCAAGAGATTAGCTATTATTGACTGTAAGTTTAATTATTTAAATTATTATTATGAAATTGTTACTATTATTATTCATTTCAAGTTAAAGTTTTGCAAAACACAAATGACCTTTCAACGTTCACGCAGTGAAAAAAGATGATAGATAATGTACTGTGCCAAATTATAAAATCCTTGTTAAAGTGTCGTTCGCAAACCCTGCTATGATGTGTCAGGACAAAAGAACTTCGATGAATTAATCTAAGGGACTTATTAGTAAAATCACTGTCATTAGGGAAGCGAAACACATACACACATACATCGCGGTTATAATTTTCTCTTCAACCCGGAACACACCACTTATTCGGCGTAATACGCAACTAATTTGTATTTAAATGCACGTAACAATATTAATTTTAAATAATTCACCGTATCTACAAACAGCTATTAAAGCGCGTCGTCTTTCAATGGTAACGGCCAGGTAACAAAGGTGTCGTATGAAAAAAAAAAGTATACAGTACTACAGTTTTCTACATCGGCCCGGATGCAAAAATCATTGATGACGTCGCGCGATCAACCTTCCTATTTCCGGTAGTATCGGTTTATCTCGTGTTTGTTATTAATAATAGTCTGTCAATTTTATAAACAACTTTTTGGGATATCTTTATAGTCGTACATCTACCGCTTAATATCAAGTACCACGCATAACGATTACAACTCATAATATAAAGTCAGTTCATTTAAGAGATATAAAAATTCTTATAAACGAATACACAGATATAAACATTTTAACACATTAATAAACTATGCTTGGCTAACATTCATTCGAAACGACCAGACGAAGATGGCAATGTCAAATTTATTAGTTCTTATCAGTGCGGTAACCAATATTTACAGGTTGTGGGCATTTTCAGTGCAAAACATGTCGCATTTTTTAAAAAGTTTGTGTCTAGTTAGAGAAAGGCCTTCCTTTTTTGTTTATTCAATCACCACAGTCTCTTTTTATATTTATTTCATTATTTAGGTATTGTAAATTTATATTAAAAACGAACCTTGCGTTTATTTCTTGGGCAATACCACCAACCATACGTTTATTTAAAATTAGAGATCGTTCTTCCTCGACACTAATAGCTTTTTGTGCAGCTCGTACTAAGTTGTCTGTTGAACGTATTACAGCATTACCAGCTTGCTGTAATCTACGAGTTGCTTCTGTATCCCCTTCTGCCTTTACTTTACATGCAACTAATAGGTGAGCGGTGGAACTTGCTACCTGTTTTGCCGACGAAATCAACTTTTCTTCACTAGCTAAACCTGAAATGGGATTATATTTATGTAGTGACTACACTACTGAAAACACGTTGAATTTAATAATTTAGAGATACTCATTTGTTTAAGAATTTGGTAGAAAGGCATTGTGATGTACAAGGAAACGCAAACTCATAACTATAAAAATAATAAATGAGAGAAATTAAAAAACGCTTTTAAATGTTTCAAAAGTATATTAATAAAAACTGTACATATGTTTCGGTGGAAAACACATTTATCAAGAGTACAAGATAATACTAAAATTAATAGTGTTCGAGTGTTATATACCTAAGGAGGGTTGCTAATATGGGAATTACCCAAATACAAATCTAATATAGGAGCATCTTTAAATTCTAGTTGGTCATTCGTTATATTTAGTTTTTGGAGTAGATCTCTTTTTATTTCTAGTTGCTCCAATAATGTCAATCTAGTGCCCTATTTTCTGTTTGTAATAATTTTAAACTATCTAAGACTAAATTATGGTTGAAATCTAAACAATGTGAGCTAATGCCTGTGGACCGTCTTAATCGTAAAACAAAAAATTGCATGTACAAATAGAGTGGAGTTTATAGAATAAATTGTAAAGATTGCGACGCTTTCTATATAGGACAGACGGGCGGAAATTTATAAATTAGAGCAAAAGAACATGTAAAAAGTACAGAAAACTTAAAAAAGTCCACAAGCATTAGCTCACCTTGTTTTTTTTTTAAGATTTTAACCATAATTTAGACTTAGATAGTTTAAAATTATTACATTCAGAAAATAAGGGCACTAGATTGTCATTATTGGAACAACTAGAAAAAAAAGAGCTCTACTCCCAAAAATAAATATAACGAACGACCAACTAGAATTTAAGGATACTCCCATATTAGCAACCCTCCTTAGGTATATAAGACTCGAACACTATATTAATTTTAATATTATCTTGTACTCTTGATAAAGGTGTTTTCCACAGAAACATATGTAGAGTTTTTATTAATATACTGAAACATTTAAAAGCGTCTTTTAATTTCTCTGATTTATTCCATAATGTTTCATAATTCAGTCACCGATCAAAGTATATACAAATAATAGAAACTACGCATTATTTTACAGTAAAATGAAAGGAAGTAACGGAAAGTAAATAATGCGTTAACAAGAGAGTAAGGAAATGAAGAATTTTACAAAAAAAAATTCGATAACTTATTTTCTACGCACCTTGCACTAAAGCGTTTGCACTTTCCACCAAACTATGAGTAGCAGCGGCAACTAATCTCGCAGCAGAAATAAGGCCTTCCGACCATTGTCCGTCATCGGAAGAAGAAACGGGAGTTTTGGATACTTTTCCACTGTCTATTAATTCTCGTTGTGCTGCACTAGCTGCTTTGACCAATGCAGAAGTAGCAGCAGCAATCGTCTTTGCAGCTTCCAAGATCATTTCATCAAAATTGATATGAACATCAACATCGTCTTCCTATACAGACAAATATGGAAATATTGCGCAAAATGATCAATAATATAAACTTATTTCTACTGAATATAAATATAAAACTATTGTGTATAGTCTAAACTGCAACGAAGTCGTATATTTTTTCTTAGGCCTATTCACTATAATAAAGAGATGATACCCAAGTTGTATTTATGTGTTCATCTGAGTAGTGATACGTAAACCACTGTAATAATATGTTTGACTCCTGGGTGATTAAAACTACAACCAAGAATATCAAACATATCTTACAGTAATTTAAATTAATGAAGAACGTTCAACAAAGGAACAATTAAAAACACCCACTAAAACACATTAGTTCACAATACTACTAAGTATATACAGTGAATGTAAAAAGTATTCGCACACATTAAGTTCGTAACAAAAACTACAAGTTAAAACTTTCTTCCGCTTATTTATCTTAAAAAAGATAATATTGAATCGTTCAAAGCTACAGCACTTTCTTTACGATAAAACAAATGTAATATTGAACTCAACAACAGAAAAATATTTTTACGTCAACTGTTTTAAATGTTATGAACAGAAAGTATTCTGTTCTTAATAATTTTCTAACTATATAACGAAAAAAGTAACAAATAATATTTTAATATTGCAATTTTAGCATTTATAAATAGCTTAGTCTCTGTAGTGTAACAGACGATATCAGTGTTGTGAATTTTTTAACGTACCAGGTATGAGACGTTCGATTAAACCGTGGGGTTTAAAATCAATAATCTAACGGTGGGGGATGCGCGTCGATGTCAGAGGAAGGGGTACGTGAGGGCAGTATGCTGGCTGCAAGGGTGAGAGATTGTTGTATTTATTTTCACAGGAGTATTATTTTTCGTTCCCGCAGAATGTATTTTTAGTTCGTTTTATGTTTGTGAATTATCCTTTCAAGTTTATTAACATACATTTAATGTTAAAATGAAGTGTGACTTCTTTACACCTTGAAAATCCTCGACGACTAAATAACAAAACTTCAGTACTCAAACGTCGCGAGGGGCAAGCTTTAACATTTCATCACTTGAAGTTAGTCGTTTTCGAATTTTATTATCCAGATAATCTCACAAATGTCCTATAACATAAAATGAGAAGATTGGAGAGGAAATTCGAGGTACCATGGGCGTTAAATAAGATGTAACGTATAGTATTCCAAGCTTAATATTTTTTTAATTATTATTTTTATCTTCATTGGTGTTTACCGATCTCTTTGTCGTCCCTATGTAAATGCAGTCACACCAACAGGAAATACGGTAAATTCCTGTCGACGATAACGGATCCCTTATGTCTTTCATGAACAAAGAGATACTTGAATTTTGGCAAGCGGTTTAAATATTGGTTTTGTTCGAAGTTGTGCCTTTATAGGTCGTTGTTCTTAGTTTTTGTCCAGAGGGTTCTCATGGCTTGTCTTATTTCCGCAGTTCTATGGTTGGTTATGAGTGTTTTTTGTAGGTAGTTGTTCGCTGCTAAGATGTTCTCGAGTGATTGAGCATAAAAGAAACTGTTGTCTTGGAGAAACACAAAAATCAGCCCTAGCAGAGCACGCGCTTTTGGGTGAAGATTATTTGACACTAAGCTTGTGGACAATACCCGAAATGAGATATATAGGCACAAAAAATTATAATAGAAAATACGAAGGGCTCAAGCTCAATAAAATTTGGATACCGGCCTTGAATGCGACAAAAACCGTTAACACCGAAGCTAGGAGGCCTAAGTGTTTACTTGTGATATCACTGATCCAGGCCAGTATATACCGATTGAGTCTAACAACTAAAGGGTTTCACATTTGTTTGAAGGTTGTAGACACGTTTGTGTTGAAAATAATACACGTAGATTGTCGAACTTCTCCATGTCTTTATTTTTGAGAATTACGTTTCGACTGGTATGGTATCATCAGTTACCTGGTGACGACTGGAGATACCATACCAGTCGAAACGTTGTAATTGTCAACATTAAAGACATGGAAGTTCGACAATCTACGTGTATTATTTTCAACTAAAGGGTCTATTGTGCAATTTGTTTTTTATTTCGGATTAGAGGTCGATGAGAAAGCCATGTGCAAATCTTTAACAATGGGGAATAATTGTTACTACAATTTATTTAACGTTAAAGTTTTGCAAAAAACTTATTGACCTTTCGACGTTTACGTATGAAAACCATTCTATAGAGGATTTAATGTTTTGCGAAGAAAAAACTCCAGAACAGCAGCCCTCTATCTTTTACAGGTAAAAAATTAAAGCGCGCCAAATGTTGGACGTTCGATCACGTACTTAAAGTATAAAGTATAACGTATTATCATTGTTAATATATTCACAAGTTGTTGATACAAATATTTTATTATTGTGAATTCTGATCGCCATTCCTTGCAAAAATTTTTTGAAAATTATATCGGTTTGAATATATGAAATAAGAAAAAATATAATTATGTACTGTAAGATCAATAAGAAATAATAGTAACAATATAAGGTACAATTGCAATGAAATAGTTAGGAATATTCTTTATATACAAAATAATTTATAAATTGACGGTCGAAACGTTACTTAATTATTTATTAATTAACAGTCGTTTTTTTTATTGATCTTACAATATTTTATCCATAAATAAGTATGCTAACATAACAGATTAATATAAAAATATAGAAATATTACCTTAGTAATCTGTTTTCTTGGTTGAAGTCCTGCTAATTTTTTGGCTGCAGCATCTATAGATGCAGCTGCACCAAGCAACTCATTTTCGGCTATTATTGTAAAATCATCGGGTTCTGTCCAATCCGATCCTTGAATTATGAAATAAAAAATGACTCATTGAATAAGAAAATAATTAAGAGAGTAATTTTAAATAATTGAGTCATATCGATTTAGGTATTATAATTACATAGCTTTACGCCAACAAACTGCTTAATGTACGTGAAAAAAAAATCAATTGAATTATTATATGTAACAGTTCAACAATTCAAACACGATTCATAAATTGTACGTTATCGCATAGGTTAATTGGCGTATTTACATACCTTTTAGTAGTTCAGAAACAGTTACAAGTTCTGTCACAGATTGTGCAATAAGTCGTGAGTGTTGCGGCAATACATGTTTGGCATCATTTCCTTGCAATATAACAGACAAAAGTTCCCTTGATTGATGCGCGCAATCTAGCCCAGCGTGCAATATTCGATTTCGTAACTCATTACTTTCGGCCAAATTGTAAGCGACACTCTAAAATAAACATTTAGAAAACTAAATTCAAGAGTTGTAACATTAAATTAACATTAATTTAATATATTACAACAAATATTTATGTAATTATTTCTTTATGCATTTAAAATGTATGGGTTCTCACATTGAACAAATTTACTATTAAAAAAATTAATTAAACTAAAAATAAGTATATAGTCCACAATTTACATTGATATTCTAATTGTAACTAGAAGAGAAGTCACATAAATGCTAATTTATTCAATAAACAACTTTTTCTTATTCTTATTCGGCAATTTATCGAAACTATCAGATGTGCATTACGATTTCGAATTTATTGTAATGTCTGTAACGTAAGTATAGACGCGACACCTTTTCCATTTTTATTTCAATAATAAACATTCGATGTACAATGTAATAAGGTGAAACTAAGTACTAAATTAAGCCCGCATCACACGAGGCTAGATTACGCGCTGGAATCTTTGCTCGATTTAGTAGCTAGATTTGAAGCGTGCTATGACGCTAGATGTCGTGATAGCTTTTTTTCACGCTTGGCTTCACACGGTGCAAGTTTTGAAGCTGGATTTTAAAGTTATCTGGTTTTGTTGCATGCGCAGTGACAGCTCCAATATAAACAAAAATGGCCAATAATAAGATTATTGCGGAAATTATTAATCGTAGACGAGCTGCAATTATTGCTTTTTCATTACTTAATGAAAAATAATACTATATCATCTGTCATCTTATGCGCATGTCAACCACGTGATAAAATACTGCTTCCCGATTGGCTCTCATTCGAATCCAGCAGCAAATAACTCGGAAAATAGCGCATGTTCTATCCGTAAAATCTAGCAGGCTCCCAAGCAACCAAGCCCGCAGTGACGTCATTTTCTACCTCCGCAGCCAGCTTGGTTGCCAGCAGAGGTCTCAGCTAACAATCCAGCGCGTAATCTAGCCTCGTGTGATGCGGGCTTTAAACATAACAAAAAATGAGATGTGTGTGTGTGTCTTTGGGACACGCCGGAGAAAAGATGTTTCTATCGCTCAATACCTACTAGGTACACGTCAATGATGTTACGGATTAAAATCCGACATTATAATAATAACAATGCTAATGTAGCATTGGCTAAAACTTTGTCAAAATATCAATAATAGGTTTACTCTTTTAGTATGAAATACTTTATAGTAATATAAATGGTAGGACGACATTAAAAAAAAAACCAGAACACTTCAGAGGACAAAAATGAGTGACGGAAATGAAATGAAAGGAAAGGATTGATTGATACTTCAGAAATGTGTACCGAAGATGATTAAGGTAAAATGGTGAATGATTACCCATTTTGAGATGCCAAGGAAGAGAAAAAAAGTATAAAGCATAAAAAATTAAATTAAGTTATTACATGTAACAATACCTACATCTTCTTTTCACAAGTCACCCGGATAATATTCAATGTAACAATCCACCAAACCGTTCCACGTGAACTACATAATTGTGATAAAAAAATAGTTTCAACTTCTTGGGTAAAAAACGAGTGTAATTTTAGTTTTATTTGTTTCCATTAATGAGAATTAAGATATTTAACCAACCACAAATTACCTCAAATTTATAAAGAAAAATGTATTGCTGTCATCATGCCCCCGCCGGGATTCGAACCCGGGTCTCTTAAAGCGCCATTGCTTCAACCACAAAGTTACTTTAATTACCATAAGACCTGAGTCTTAACATCACAAATGTCAAGTTGCTTGTAAAATGTAAAAATACATGAGTGCGTCTGTACTTAGGTTACATTTCGAGCACAGTCATTGACAAACTGAGTGCAAATACTTTGAAAGAGGGACACATTTAAACAATATATATCTTTCAAATAATAAATTACAGGCATGTTTGAAATTTTTTAAAATGAATTTGTTAAATTTGGTCGTCTTGTTTATTAGGTACTTTATTTTTAAGTGTAGACAACGTTCTGGACCACACTGCATATTAATGAAACCTGTAACTTGGATTATCTGATAAATGATGTAGGTATTTTTTGTTAATTGTTAATGAAACTTAAAGAAATAGAAATAAAATAACACATACCTTACATATGACGAGCATGTCAGAAATAGCTTTCCGTGTCAAATTAGCAGCACTTATTATATCATCTTGTTTATTGCTTATACCAGCAGCCACTGACTTTGAGGTTGCTTTGGTAATTGCTTTTGTGCAACGAATCAAATCTTCTCGTGTTGCTCCGGATTTTACACCGTCGCTTGAATTAAGAGCCTAAAATTGTCAAACAATAAATTCGATATCATAAATGTAATAGGTACTCATTTTTTTGTAAAACTGTGTGGAGCAGACGTTATTGAATTCTAATTATTAATTCTTTAAAATTCAAACAAAAAGTTTATCGCGACCTTCGCCTATTTCAAAAATCCTAATTCAGTAAATGATTTATGTAACCAACTTGTAAAGTTGTAAATACTCTGTATGTGACAGTTATTGCAAAGGTGAAATGTATAGTTACGTAGAGCATATGGAGCGAAAAAACTCAATTCCAAAAGTTACCGTTATCAGATCCCTTACAAAACTTCTTCGTGCCTTGCTACTCTTAACAGTATTACTAAGGAATAATATTCACTGTCATTTTTACTAACTGTCTCATCTGAATATTTTTCCGTTTGCAGTCAGTTAATCAATTTTTGAAGTTCTACTTTTTGACGCGTTATAATAAAAACTATCAAGTCTATTCTGTAACCTCCAATCGAATAGAAATGTCATAAATCATAAGATGCACAGTGGCAAAGCGTAGTCAACTCGGGGCGGGGGTTATCAGCCAGGAGGTGAAGGTGGAGGGTAGTTTCAAATAGTTGCAAATGAATAGAAGTGAGACGTAGTTATTTACGATTTGGTCAAACAATGTTATTCACTCTTCTATTTATTGCTGTGGTAATGTTTCCGCCTGCCTACTTGTCAATCTGACCGTCAGTGAATCTCCTTACGCGCCGCTGGTTATAAATCGGTATTCTTAACTGCTCGGAATCACATTTCAATGTAGGAATCTCCATTCCCACATGCACCAGATTGTATTAGCTCAGTACTTGTTTGGTCGTGACAGTGGCCGTATTGAAATATTACTACTTTGACGAACTACCTGACAAAGGTTTTTGCCTGCTAGATATCTGCGATTCATCTATAAAGTTCACTCTCAGTACAAATTCCTCTTTACCCCTCAACCAATGCAAATGACAATAATTCTACAGCCGTTATTGCTCAAAATAAGTGAAGAATGCATGTGTTCTTTGGTAATGCAAAGTAAAATAATCAACGTTCCAATAAATACTCCTGAAATACCCCGGAATAACTACAAAGAAATATCGACCTCAATTATTCGATAACAGAAAATCTTCCGCTTATGTAAACCAAATTATCGACTCTCCAACCGAATATAGAAAAAGACTCCACTAGAGTCTCTCCACTGTTCATTTCCGATGGTATATCTTGCTTCCAGTAACTCTCTTTAAGAATATGTATAATAACCATATGCTTAATTCATTATTTCCGCCCTAATGGTCTAAAACTATCTGAAAAAGACTTCATTCCAATTTTAGAATATAACATAATAACTAGTAATACCTTCGAACATACTTTTCCTAAATACTGCATTTCTTCTGCCCTATCTCTTTCAGATTCTCAGAATTAGCTTTCTCCTCATTCAGGTCAAAAAAAACGCACACTTTCGTACTTCAAAATCCCAATGATACCTATAGTAGTAGAAATTCCCCTACTAATTTTTCATTGGTCGAATGAAGGGATTTTATAACGTAAGAAATTTTCATGGAAATCTTTATATTGGCGAAAGTATAATAGTTTCAACAACAAATCCTAGGGTCCCCGCACACTAAACACTTTCTGTTATTAGACTGTTTTGTCTGTGTCATGTTCCAATCCGACAAAACAGACTTATCTTTTGGAGGGTGCGCCGACTATGCAGACAGTCGTGCTGCATTACCATTTGGTTTTCTTTCATTGCGTTAGTTAGCTACAGTTGGTTTGAATAGTTGTTACTGAATACATTCAACGATATCAAAATGGTACCGAGGATTGTTATTACTGCGCTTATTGGCTAATTATAAAACGAAACAGACTGATAATGAAGAATTGGAGAAATCGACGGTATATAGGTATACAATGTCGCGTTGTTCTTATTAACTGTCTAGAGACAGTTGTTTTGTGAGAATTTGTCAGTCCATAAAACTTTTTTGTCTTGCGACAAAAAGTCTTATAGTGGACGCACTTGGGGGAGCCCTAATCCATAACTTAAGATTTTTTGCTAATTATTCCGATGAGCCTTTCACCATTTCAAAGTCAAATTAAATTGCATTAATAACACCGAAAATACTTTTAACAATCCACAAAAACTTACCCTCATTTCCTGGCCAATGGCTTCAATTGTTGACTCCAATGCACGAGTGCCTCTTGTATGCTCATCTTCTACAGCCTTCACTGTTTTAAGTAGTGATGTAACATTTGTCACCATAATCTGAAAAATCATCGGAATATAATCTCAGCTTACAAAAAGAGATAACGAAGAATATATTGAACACAGTTATTAAGGAATAATTATATCTCTTTTACTTGTTACTAAATGGTAACCACAAATGTACATGTATCGGAGATTGAAAACGTACGTTAAGATAGGTATTAAATTGATAAAATAGTTAATTTGCTGAAAAAGTATCAATTTGATCTTCAGATAACCTCACCAAGTCCATATAACCCTTCCCGATTTCGAAACTAGAGATGACGCTTTGTAACATTATCCGTTTTAAATATATAAAACACTTGGTATTTTTGAAGAAAATATATTCTTGGTCAAATATTCTGTCCAAACCACCAGACACGGATCGCGAGTTCGAGCTTGTTGACTCTCATTAGCGTGTCGTAGAAAATTCCGACAGAATACCGACCAAACAAATTTTGTTCTATTTTGGTATGCGTGCCTATCACGCAAGTTGTTACTATAAATGTAAATATTCCTTTAAATAGTTGTTTGCTTAGGTGTTAGTGGTATGGTTCGAAATCATTCTACAATCTACATGCTCTTAGTACGGGAAAAACCCCAAAGCCTACCTGGTCGTTCAATAAAACTTTATCTGGTTATTTCCAAAATTTCTAATATCTAATGTTTTACCTTTTTTTTTGAATGTAGCAATTTGAAATAATTTGAATCTAAAGAATGATTATATTATGAAAAAATGTTTTACTAATGTTGTATTTTTTGTTTGTTGAATTATTGACTTTTTATTTTCGGTTAAACGCGTTTTTATTGAACGACCAGTTTGACTCAGATACATAAACCAGGTAGACTTTGGGGTTGCCCCCGTACTAAGAGTAGTAACAGGTATAATTATTTCAAACTACACTACTACCACCTTAGCGAACAACTATTTAAAGGAACATTTTTACATTTATTTTCAGTTACCCTACAATGACTAATAAGCCAAAATACAATCACAATTATTATTTGGAACAAGTTGAAACAGAAATGGGCTGGGAGGTTTTCCTGTTCTGACGGAACAGTTTGTTGTTTAACTGTGATCGCATTTACCGCGAGTAGTTTGCAGTTCACCGTTTTTTTTTTTAAATTTTATTTTTAATATCCTCAACATATAAACTTAGTTTTTTTGGAGCGATTTTAGCCTGGAGGCTCAAATCTGATAATTTTTTTTTCGCATAAATATCCTTCAAAGATATAACATTAAACTTCTTAAATTAAGTTAAATGCTAAAATGACATTAAATGGCATATGATTTCACCTAAAAAGGCATGGAATATATATATATATATATATATATATAAATTAGCAATCGGCGCCGACGTATGAAATAAAATTTGAAAATCGCAACAATTGCTATAAACGAATACAACAGGAACAAAAGAGCAAACAAGCGAAAGTGTGTTATTATTTAATGCAATCTAGAACTTTTTTTGAAACTGCTTTTTTGGAACAAGTACTTTTTTAAAAGTAGAACAGGTAGTACTTTTTTAAAAAATCCTGTTCCAACCTCCTCTATTCGTAGCATAAAATTTCTGACTCCTAAACACAGGTGTTCAAAAATAAAGGTTTTTATAAAAACAAAAAGGTTAATTTTTAAAAGACTGATTTTTGATCTAAAAGTTATTGCCAAACCGCCAGTTCATCAGCGGAATAGTTCATTCCTCTGTTTGTCCGGCGTATACGCCATTCCTAGGATAAACGTGATTTGTAAAACCACTTTTATCCTTTATTCTTGGAATAGCACTATGTTTGTAAAACCGACCGATGCACCAATATAATGAAGAACACCATTTGAAAAAATCGCCATGAACATTGCTGGACCCTTTCCACGAACCGACGATGGTAATCGCTGTATCCTCATCGTCATTGACTATTTCAGCAAATGTCTCAAAAGTCTACACAATTCCCAAACAAGAAGTCACCACCGTTGCGGATGTTACAGCGAACAACTGGATCAGCAGGTATGGAGTCCCAACGGAAATTCACACGACTAAGGCCGAAACTTCGAATCCGTGATATTCCAGAAGTATGTGAATTTATGGGAATTAGAAAAAACAAGAACAACACCATTGCATCCTCAATCCGATGGTATGGTTTAATTTAACAATGGAAAACAACTTGAGAATGTCCGTGAACGATCGTTAGGCAGACCGGAACAACCACGTCCCCTTGTTTCTTCTGGCCTACAGAACATCCATCTATGAGACCACTGGACAAACTTCTGCTTGTGTGTTGCTTGAAAGTGAGCTAAATCTACCAGTTGACCAACTACAGGAGCGGTTGGCGACCCGTTACGATCAACAAGCAAACTCCGCGGGATTTGAAGAAGGAGATCATGTATGGCTCTATAACCTGAGAAGATCCATATAAAGTTGTGAAGCGAATAAACGACGCAGTCTACACATAAACAAAGTAGGGTTTTGTCTATATGTCGAAACTTGTAAATGATGACAGCTCATCGTTGAGCATCATTGACTTAGCCCGAACACAGCCAATATGTTCAGTGAAAATTTTTATCAACTGTCTGTTAGGAGAATATCTACTTATCAGCTGACTACTCGATAATAAAAAAAAAAACTCTCAAAGATGATTAGGCACTGGAGAAAAAATCCTCCAATTGTCAATCAAATCTCACAGTACCTACAAATAATTTCAGACTACACTTGAAATTACAGTGACAGTGCACTTAACCTTCGCGACAGATTTTACTAATATTTCATTGACATGGACCATTGATGATATACACACAGTCGTGTGAACGTTGCCATCTTTTCACATTTAGCAAAGGACAAAAGGTTCGCAGTCTTACTCCAACAAGTAAATGCAACTGTCCAGACTTTGATTATTATCTAAGGACTTTATGTCAAAGTATTATAGCCTTTTTACTCCGGC
Source organism: Agrilus cyanescens (assembly GCA_947389935.1). Taxonomy (NCBI): domain Eukaryota; kingdom Metazoa; phylum Arthropoda; class Insecta; order Coleoptera; family Buprestidae; genus Agrilus; species Agrilus cyanescens. The sequence goes on from OX376706.1 coordinate 19,557,178, forward strand.
CACTTTGCGACGGTTGTGGTGGAGCTTCTAAATGCGAGTACGTCGTTTCAGTGACGTTTTGCACGGTACTGCTTGGCGGCATGGTATATGTACTTATTTTGTAAATATATTTATGTGAAATGAATATACTAATATATGCATGTTTGCGATCAGTGGCGCTGCAAGAAATTGGACCGAATGAAAACCCCCGTTTAAATCAATGATGCGCTGAGAAAGCCGTTAGAAGCGCTTCCATTTTCGTCGGGTTTGTGGCTGAACCTACACCACAGAAGCGCTGCTAAATCGGTAGTCGATGCCCGTGTGAGTATCTCCATTTAAAATAATGTTCCGCTAAAAAGTTCACGTCACCTTAGCGTTAGTGGCGACCACTTTGGTGGTCCATTTGAAAAGGCTCTTAAAGTTAATCTCTATTGTATAAGAGACGACACTGCTTGGTTTTTATTCTGTCGGAGTGACTTACGACGCGTTGACGAGAGCCAATCAGCTCGAAATCGCGATCCGTGTATGGTCGCTTCGACAGAATATAACCCAACCATTAATTTATAAATCACAATTTTTTTTCGCCACACTTCGGCTTCTTCAGGTAGAAGAAACTACAATTTCTTTATTATATACAAGATGGTCCAAAGTCAGTGGTTTCCTAGACATTTATGGAAAACTAATGGTAGAAAACTTTTTAAAAGGTGCGTGTGTCAGCTCCGACACGTGACTGGAGTTTACTCCTTGAAAGCTATGTCTTTTTTAAGGTGGATACATCGATAGTAGATAGGAAATAATTATTTATGCTATATTTTACATAACTAAACAAATGCTGTAAGAATTACACAATTATTCTTTTCATAAAAAATAGTATAATACGCACCAAGGAAGGAAAGTAAGCTATTACAGGCCATGTTTGAATTGACACCCAAAACGAAGGCCATATTGTTTTCACACACCTGAAAAAGTAGTACCTACTTCCTTAATAGATTAAGCGATGGAAAGACGAAAAGTTTAAAAGAAAAAAGCTATTCGCAGCTAAATTACGCAGATGACGCTGAACTTACTGTCAAATCTATTCACGTTTGGAATTTTTAAACTTTGTATTTTTTTTTGAAAGCCCTGTTATAAATTATGAACTTAGTTTGTATATTTACAATATTAGAAACTTTACCCAGTCATTTTCATATTTTCCCAAAAAACTGGTCGAACCGTGAATTTCAAGATAATTTACTGTCCTTTTTTATTTTTCCGTTATCCTAGAACTCATAATCCGTAAGAATCACACCTTGCATGTTGAAAACAACCCCTTGAAATTTTAATTAAACCGACAAATTTTAATTGCAATGCTGCGGCAACTGTGACAACTATGACTAAAGGTGGACTATAATACCGAATATGAACATTTATAACCCGTATTACAAAATAGCACTTTTTTGTAAACAATCAAATCGTATTCCACAATGGCAAATTTTACAATTTAAAAGTACATTACAGGAAATGCGTTCTCTATTTAATAATTATGTTTGGTCAACGTTCTGTCGAATCAGTCAGACGCGGATCGCGATTTCGAACTCATTAGGTTTCATACGACGTCTCGATAGAACAACAACCAAAGAGTGAAACTCTTCAGATAGGGTTCAACGTAATACCACCACAGGTGACATGAACGCCACTTATGGAGTTTAGCCAATCCACATATACGTTGTTAAGCTACTTTGTTGGTTCTATCTGACAACGATACTTGGGTCGGTCTAGAATTATTTAGTAGAGTCGCTGACGGACATAACCAATGCGGTTTCATTTTACTTGCGCGGTCTCCAAATAGCGTCGTTAAATGTAATGTATTTCAGGTTTCAGCTCAAGCATTATCTTGGCTAGTTTAATATACATATATATTAATATTAACATTTTCTAACTATTTAACGAATCTCAACTTTACTAATGTACTGTTTTTTGAAAAAGAATAAAAAAAAAAGAAAATCGGTGTCATAAATCGCTAATAGTAGTCCACTTTTAATATCTCGAAAGGCACGATGCGATCAGAATACATGCCTGATGGGTCTGTAGTTCGATTGCCGCAACATACCGTTTTTTTTTATTATTTCGCAGAAAATAATACATTAGGTTCGCTAAATTGTTAAAAAATGTTAATAAATCCAATAGCGTCTTTTGTGCATTGGTTGTGAAACATTTTTAATAACTGAAAGATAAAATAAAACACTTGGTGTAAGTTTCACAGGTTTATTTATCACTTCTGACATATATGTTTCGACCTACAGTTAGGTCATTCTCAAAGAGTACAAACTATACTTACTAAAACTAAAATGTTACAACTACCTGTATTTAAAGGGTGAGGTATTAAGGGAAAACCGTGTGCTATAAATTACTGATAATAAGTGGAGATTTTGTGGTGGGTAATTCCGTTTGGTTATTTACTATTAATTTGTTTTTGTCTATTGCTTTTCTTATTTCTAAATTTTCAAGTAAGTTTAGTTTTCTACTTTTTTTAAGAAAATGAATAATTTTGACGTTATCTGTGTCTAAGTTGTGATTATTATTGATACAATGATCTGTCAGACCCGTGCAACTTTTTTTGTTTTTTACAGAAAGTAAATGTTCTTTTACCCTGTTTTTTATGGCTCGTCCTGATTGCCCTATATACAAAGCTTGACAATTTTGGCAATTAATTTGGTAGACACCGCCTTTTTCCATTTTTTCTGTTCTTGTTTTATTATTAACTAGTAGGTTACATAGATTATTTTTATTTATTTCAGTTGTTGTAATGTCTAGCTTTTTTAGTTTACGAGAAATATGACAGCTTACGTTATTAATAAAGCTAATAAAACAATAGTTTTTCCTTTTTTCATTCATTTTTTTTTTCCATTCTATTAAGTTAGTTGACAAAATTCTAAAACAAAAATTAAAAACACAAAAACTACTGTATAATGCTGTAAATACCTTGAATGAAAAAAAGAAAAACTATTGTTTTATTAACTTTATTAATAACGTAAGCTGTCATATTTCTCGCAAACTAAAAAAACTAGAAATTACAACAACTGAAATAAATAAAAATAATCTAAGTAACCTAATAGTTTGTACTCTTTGAGAATGACCTAACTGTAGGTCGAAACATATATGTCAGAAGTGATAAATAAACCTGTGAAACTTATACCAAGTGTTTTATTTTATGTTTCAGTTATTATAAGAAATGTTAATATTAATATCTACTAAACTAACTAAACAAATAGTTTTGCTGAAACCTGAATACGTTACGTTTAAACGAGACTGCGTGGAAACTGGACACTGAAAATGAAACCTCATTGAGTATGTCCGCCAGCGACTATGCTACACATCGTTTGACTTCTGTAGGCGGCTACCCCTTCCTGTGCGCCAGATCACAGATGCGCAATGACAAATTCTTAAGTACGGTACGTATGCATACACTTGCCTTCTTTTTCTCTCCGAACGCGCGCTCTCTTTACACGCAGGTCATAGCAAACGTCACCCGCCTACAGAAAACAAGTAAAGTATAGCTCTCGATACAAGTGACAAGATCCTTGTTGGTATTGAACCTAAATTGTAGCTATACTCCATAGATGGCTTTCTTGTCATCTGTGGTATTACGTTGTATTTCTTAATAGTTTTCATTAAAATATAATCGTTAAAAATAACAGTATTACAAAGTACCCTGTTTAAATCTGAATAATATGAAACTTAAATACAAAAATAACAATAGATACTGTAACGTTAACTTGCTTAATCAAAAATTTATAGTATTTGTTTTAGATTTTAATTGTTTGATATTATTACAATTAACTTAACGTTTATGATAAGTATAAAACTCACTTAGCTTTTCTGAAAGAATAGCAATTTAAAAATAGTCTCGGGCCCAAACATATAAAAAAATTTGTGATTACCATACCTTTTAAACTTTGCATAGGTATGTGTTCTTTATGTTAAATGGCACAAATTTTTTGTAGGGGGCGTTTCCTTTTGGGAGCATCACAAAATCTTTGAAATCCAAAAAAATTTTGTAAATAAAAAATTTGTTCCATTTAACATAAAGAACACATATAGATACAAAGTTTCAACAGTGAAATAATCACAAATGTTTTTTGTTGGCGTGGGCCCGAGGACTATAATTACGATTGAACAACATAATGTGAATATTAAAAAGTTATAGCATTTTTAATAAAGGGTGGATTAACTTTCAAAATAGCTTAGCTTACAAAAACATAATTTTATGGGGACATACGTATATCTATTCACAAAGTGTGTATGGTATTAATAGAGGTTATAATTTTTAAATTATGTAATCATTTAGCGTTATGTCAGATAAAAATGTGTCGCTACTTATATTTTCTCGACTGCTTCCCAGTAAACGAATTAATTCTTCTTCTTGATCAGAAAGCCACCAATCCGTGTCAGATTCCAGTACCTGTCATTCAATCAAACTAAATGTTACAAGCCCACTTTTATTAGCAATGCACACTCAGTTAGACGTTAGAAGTTACTACGGAATGTTAGAATTGATAATACTCCTACTAATCTCCAAAGTGGTGGACTTCAAAAGAATTAAAAATGCTACAAGACAAAAACCAAGAAAGTCCGTCGTCTCGTCCCGTGTCTAGTGATTATACTTTGCTATCCCGTATTCTGAACACCCATTAGTTTTCTCACGAAGTTACGAGGTAACTATAAACATAATTGTAGACTAAAATCACTTTTAACATGTCTTGCTCAGAAATTTATATAAAGCCCGACAAAGAAAAACTAATAAACTAAAATCAAAAGTATAGTCTGTTACGGGTTTTGTAAGAGAAATAAAAGCCATTATTTTTGTTACTAGATAACTCGTGTTGGTTTATTACCTAAATGGCGCTTAAGGCTGTAAAAGTAGTATGCAAACAATAGCTAGATGAAAGGGCTATTCAATTGTATGCCAATCATTACATACAGGGTGTCCCATTAAGAGTGCGGAGCGGCTGTATCTCGACAGCGGTAAGGCCGACAAGCTTGGGAAAAAAGTCCTTAGCAGTAAAGTCGGCAAAAAAATTTTCACCGTTAGGAGGCGTAACCGCAAACGGGAAATACAAAATTTATGTTATCGCGGAAAGTTAGGCGAAGAAACTTCTGCTTCAAATAGAATCCTTTTCTTCATACTATCCTTAGTGGTTGCTTTCTGCTGATAAACCCAGTCTTTCAATCTACCCCACAAGTAGAAATCTCAACGAGTTAGATCCGGCGAACGCACCGGTCAGGGAAATAGACTTCCTTTCTAATCACATAATTCGGATAATGATCTTCCAAATGCTGACGTACGTTTTGGTTGGTTATAGTGCGCCGAACAACCATCAAGCCGGAACCATGTGTTTCTTCTTATTTCCAAGGAAACGCCTTCCAAAAGTGGTGGGAGGGAAACGTTCAAAAATTCCAGAAACCTTTCTCCGTTGAAGGATTGATCAAAAAAATGTGGACCTATAACTTATCCTTCCACAATTCCGCACCACACGTTCATTTCCAGCGATTTTCATGATCTGACAAATTTACACCACCTGAGCTATGCAATGAACCTTCGTGTGCCCAAAATATGCGTAAAAGAAAATTTTGATTTTCCCGAACCACATTTGACAGCCAGTGATAGTGGTTAAGTCTACAGTCAAAATTATTATCACTTAAAGCCTGATATAAAGCAATATGATAGGGATGCATGTTTTATGATTACTCCAACTTTACAGAAACCAATGATAAAATATTTTCGACCTTATTTGTTTGGTAGGCATTTCAAATTTTTAAAAAATCGCAGGCAATTTGTGGGTATATTTATTTAATAACAATAATCCAACGAGTCGACTAACAAAATTTCGACTATGTATGATTTTCATATTAAATAGATTAAAAGTAACAAAACATAACAGCAGATGCGTTATCGAGAATATTTATAACTTGGTAAGAATTAAAAAACATGCAAGAAAATTTAATGTTGGTTATGACAAGAGCCCAAGCGAAAAAAATCTGAAAAGAATGAATCAATGACAGAAAGAGTGAATGATAAAAATGCATCTTCACAATGTTGGCCTGCGCAACCAAACATTGTTTAAATTTTTGAAAAAACGGTAAGAATGTGTTGTCTATTGTAAAGGACAGACAAAATTAAAAAAAAAATAAGTTTCGGGACTGTATTGAAATTTTAAAATTTTATTTTTATACCATCCTTTGCGACCATTTTTTATAATCAATAAGCTCAATAAATAATTTTGCTAGGTGAATATTACAGAGGTAATTATCATAAAAATGTCAGAACAAACGATGTAAAACTTTTTAATAGAACTATAAGACAAAGCACCAATGTGTGGAGGGGTCCCAGTATTTGCACTATAAAGAAGTTAGAAAGATAATTTTAAATGATTTTTATATACTTCCAACAAGTGGACATACTGGAATCAAGTGGATGTACAACAACGTAGAAAATACTTTTTCTGGTCAAATTTGTTGGTGATGTTAATAATTTTTAAAATATATACGAGATCCAATAGTGATTACAACGACAGCAAAATCTTCCTTCAGTAAAATTTATTTAGATTTAAGACCATTAGACAAAGACCATAACGACTTCACATATATGTACATACTGACATTGCAGTGTGAATTAACACAATTTGTTGAAGCATATCCTTTAAAATCTAAAGATACAATTACAGTTACAGTTGCAGAGCTAAGTTTATATCATCTACTATGAATGAAATTTGCAAATTATTACAAATTAACCATTTAAAAAGTACAGCATACCATCATGAAACATAAGAGCATTAGAAAACTCCCATAAAGTACTAGGTGTTAATTTAATAACGTTGTCTCAAAATCAGAATAATTCATAGAGCAATTGGGTGCCATATTGGTGTTTCACTCAGTATGAAACCCAATATAAATCCTACAAATTAATTTTTGGCAAAGTGTGAAAATTCCTGGTAATTTAACTAGTAATGTTGATCCTTTGTTAAAATGTACGATTATCCTTTACAACTTAGATAGAAGTTACAAAGAGCACATAAAGAGGCTCATGATAACTTAATATACCTAGTGCAAAAATAAACGAAAACTTAATTATCACAGAAGTGCAAATTCAGTGATTTATAAAAAACGTGATTTGGTGTTAATAAAAAGTGAAGTTGGAAATAAACCAAGTGAGTGTTTGAAGGACCATTTAAAATTGTTAGACTGTGCACCAAATGTACTTACACAAAAAAAAAAAACAATTAATAAGTCGGTACCTTATCGGCAATAATGTAAGTATTTCTGAATGCGGGGTCTATTAATATACATACATAGGAAACCATGTACATGGTAATTATATCCGTAAGAGGACGTTTCTAGAAAATACAAATTTGTATTTTATTATTTATATTTTTATTTGCACTACAACCGGGTAATTAAATCATAGAACTGCGTAGGCAATTGAAGATGTAGATGCAGGGTGGTCATAAATATGTACAGGGTTTTCTCAAAAATATATACAGGGTGGCTCAATATCGGGTGCCGTATTGGATTGTGGCGTCATCGGCCTGCCCATGCGTAGAATGAAAGTGAAAAAATAATTTTATCTAACGGCCTCAAAGCATTACTACTGACGTTATATACAGGGTGAGTTACTAAGGCCAAATCGGTCTGTAATATACGTATTTTTCAAAATAAAGGGAAATCTTTCAAACACAAGTTGCCCAAAATTGAGCATAGAATGACGTAAAATGATTTCCAAAAATGGCAAGCTTCCGGTTTTACCGGAAATATATCTTAACTTCGTTATTTTAAACGGAAACTCCTATATACTATTACCTTTTTGAATTACACATAAAAAAATAAATGTCAGTTTATTAAAAATACATGGGACCTTGGTTTTAATAAACTGACATTTATTTTTTATGTGTAATTCAAAAAGCCAATAATAGGGGTTTCCGTTTAAAATAATAAAATGTGGATACATTTCCGGTATAACCGGAAGTTCGCCATATTTGAAAATCATTTTACGCCATTCTATGGTCAATTTTGGGCAACTTTTGTTTGAAAAAATTTTCTCTTATTTGAAAGATAAGGCCTTAGTAACTCATCCTGTATATTAACCTGACGATGAGCGAAATTGACGGTCGAAGTTAATTCCTCGTTAGTAGTCGTTGGTTATTGGTAAGATTAGCTTTTATATTACAATATTTTATTCATACCAACAAAATGAAATTCATATAATTAAAAAATTATGATATTTTATCCTTTAGTTTGCGGCAGCAGATCTCAAATCATTTTATTATATTATGTATCAGGTACTTAATATAAAGAAATAAGAGCGAATTATAAAGGCAGCTTGATCAGGAATATGCCAAATCTGTTCAGGTTAATATCAAATTTTTCAAGGGCCGATCCCAGACTATTTATGTGTCTGTGGGAATATTTAGTAAACACTTATATATATTGTCATGATATAGGGATGGTCACAATACAATTTTAAAAATATTAACAAATTTAGAAATTGAAACAAAAGTTCCAAAATATTAAAAAAAAAAAAAAGTATTTTAAAAAAAGAAATGTATTATTATTATTAGTTATGTATTATAATTGTTTATTTATAGTTTAAAATTGTAACAAAGAAAATTTAATTTTAATATGTTTTGAATTGACTGATGCATTTCAAAAGTATTATATCATTCTTGATTGTTTAAAAAAGAAAATTAAATTTTATTTGAAAGATCAAGACACTAGAGAATTTGTTATTGTTACTAAGGGTTGAGACTTAAAATGATTATAGAGAACAGAAATTTAGAAATTTTAAAAAAAAATAAATTAAACCAAAAGTACATTACTAATTTAAATTGAAGATATTTGAAATGACTGAAGTATTACATGTGTTAATATGAAGAAATCAAGGTTTATTGCAAGATAGAAATTTTTAAGAAAAGCAGCTTATATGTAATCATAATCATACAAGAAGAAGAATAAGTAGAAGATGAAGATGAAGTGAATTAAAAAGAAAAAATAGAAAAGTTAACGTGGATATGGAATTGTATTGATAAAAGCTGATTTTCGATTGACATTGTGACAGTGAGTCAATAATATGTTTCCATAATATCATAGAAAAACTTTTGACTTCGTTAATTTAAAATTTTCATTTTTAATAATTGTTTATAGTTATTTATTAGTTTTAGTTATATAGTAGTATTTGAATTTAATTTCGTTTATAAAGGTATTTGTAATTTTTATATTTTGGAACTTACTCCGAGTTAAGGGTTATTCATGTTCTTGAATTCACTAAATTAAATTAAAATTTTATTTAAAAAAAAATTGTTTTGTTATCATCAGATCATAACATATTTTATTAGCCCCACATCTCATAACATAACAATATATATATATATATATTATGTATGGCGTAAATGTCTACAATACTATGTTCCCTGTACAAAAATTCCTTAATCTTAAGTATGTCAGACTACTAAAGACTTCGTTTGCGGATAAATGTATGTTCCTCTGATATTTCGATAAAATGGTGAGTTTATTCATTAAGGACTCTTCCTTTTATTAGTAATTACTGATATTTGAGGCATATCCTAAATGAACTTGTGCACGTTCACTGTGTGATAATTGTTCAATGATGATTTCGTTTGAGTGTGTTTGAGAAGTGACGATACGAATCTGCCCTTCATGACCATTGCACCCTACTACTTATTATTTCAAGTGGTCAAACACTAGTTTCTGAACATATTGCGAGTTCAGCTCTTTGTGCATATTCCATAGTTTAACACTAGTTGTAATGTGAATAAGTAACTATGGCGTATTGCATAAGCAGTATTTTAGTCTAGGAAAGAGAAAAAGAAACGATTTTTATGACACAATTGTACCTGTAGGGCGATGAGTAGATATTTCCAGATCAAAATGTAACTCGAGAATTGTCTTTTTTCGGAGTTACAGGCCAAAACAGGTTTTTTTTTTATGGAAACTACGGAATTATTTTTTTTTGGATACGTTCAACTTCGTTTTTAATGTTATAAAAAACCCTACAATTTGAGATGTGAATCGATTAATTTAGTTCATTAGTTATTCCAAAAATGCGAAAAGACCACTTAAAATCGCATCTTTTTAGAATGTTAGTAACTTTTACAACAATAAATATTACGCCAATTTAATTATCTTAGTACCTATGTAGATGTTCCAATTACGAATTGAATGACACTTTATTGAAAAAAATTGTACAATTAGTTACTGAGTTACTTTAATTTGCTTATCCCAAGATAATAAAATCATAATTGTAGCTGTTACTGTTAGTACCTATATTGCTCATGATTGTTTTATTTATCAGTCAATAATTTTTTTAATTTTCATTTTAATTTTATTTATAGTGAGGGTGAGGCTCAAGAAAATATTGTAGTTTTAGGTGTTAATGACGACGAAGGTGTAAAGTATATTTCCAAAAAATGTAATCTTGATTGATAAAAAAAATAAATTGATGTAAAATGTTTTTTCAATATAATGATAAATTAATTTTTTAATCAATTACATTTTTTGGAAATATACTCTATATCTTTGTCGTCATTATCACCTAAAAATGCAATATCATCTTGAGTCTCACCCTCACTATAAATAAAATTAAAAAGAAAATTAAAAAAATTATCGACTGATAAATAAAACAATCATGAGCAATATAGCTACTAACAATAACAGTTACAATTATGAAGCAAGTATGCGTCAGTGAAACTAACAGCGTCAGAAGTGAAACTTTTTATGTTATTCGAAAACTGTCAATGAGTGTGCAAAAGTTTTGATAAATGGTTGTAATAATCTTCATTTGAAATTTGTATATCGTATACTCCTTCTCCATAAATAAATTATTTAAAATTGTTCCAACGATCTTTAATGAGTTTTACTATTATTAATCGAAAAATATAATGACATTCTTGAGTTGAAAAAATAAAATAAGACAAACATCTGAATAAGCAATTCCCATCGTCAATGACTGGAATTAAAATTTTTGGTCCATTCATCCTCATGTATCATCAAATAATTTTAAATTACAAAGAGGAATCCTTTAAAAAGTTTCACTTCAATAAATACGACAACACTAGTTACAAAAACTCTCTCTGATGAACTGAGACTTATTTTCCCTACAACGCAAGATCTCACAAGTCTGAACTAGTCCTAAATTCTATATGAAATGAACAAGGCCTTTTGTTCCCATATGCGCGCGCAACTACATTTGGTATGCTCGGCGGCAATTCTGCCTCTCTCACTCTGCTTACGTAAATGGTAATTAGAAAAAGACAAGGAGTTTAACAGATTTTCTGCCTCTATCACTTTGCCTACGTAAATGGTAATAAGAAAAAGACAAGGAGTTTAACAAATTTGTTTAGCTTTACGAGTTTACTCTCATGCCAAAAACTCCTATAGTGTCCCATAAAAAGTTTCACTTCAATAATGATAAAAGTTATAGCATTTTGAAAATAGGATTTAAATTTATTTAAAGTGACTCATATCATTGCTTATAATTTTTTTCAAGCTACCCCAGATTAAAAAAAAAACATTAAAATTGATTAATTGTTCCCTGGGATACAGCGATTTTTTCAGCGCGGCAAAGATTTGAAGCAAGCGTTTAACTTATTGTTTGGCTCGCGCTGACCTCGGTGACTACTTCCTCACCGTTTTAATATCTCTGAGCGAGCTTAACTTCTAGCACCATTTTTATGTACTCCAACTTAACGTAACAGAAAGTGCTACAAAATTGAAAATAGCAAAATGTGGGCCATGTTCCGTAGCAGTTACTTTTGATAAAATGTAGATATACCCTTTGTAAGAGCGTGAAGAGGATGTGTTATTAGAATATGGATAAATTAAGTGGCCTTCTAAATTTTATTTCTGCACGTTTTTAATACCGATAAACTACAAAGTAATTGCGAAGGATACACATGTTGATGTTGTAATTGTTGATTGACTTTTAAAAAAATGAAAGTTCTGCACATTGCTTACCTTAAGATCCTAAACTGATTATTTTGTTTAGCTATAATTAATAAAATACCCAGAATAATTACGCTAAACGTTTGGAAAATTTTTTAGACAATAACTGTCTTTACCTGAAAAGTTCTGATTTTGATTCTTCAAAAAGCTTCAGGGATAATGTGGCTACATATACATGTAGTTATTACTTATGTAATATTGTACTAAATGAGTGAACCGTTTTTATCAATCTATGTAAACTTGTAGATTTCGATGAAGTTTATTTATCAATGGTCTTAGCAAAAACTTTTGTGTAATAATATATCCACTTGTCAAATTTTGTTCTTCTAATACCACCCCTTATTGTTGTCTACAAATTCAAAGAGCCTAAACCATTAAAATCGATTATGTAAGTTAAAGAGCTCATCTAAACATTATGTAAGTAAACATTGGAGTGTTTCAGAGTACACTCGATTGTGAAGGCACCCAATACGTGTTCTGCAGCTATTTTTGACATTCAAAGAATTCAATTTCAAATGGAAACATTTATGAATTAAAGTTTTCCCCTTGATGTTGAACTCAAAAATCAATTAAAAATTTAACTAGTTCGACAGGTTTATTTTCGCAATCATAAATTTAAAGTCCACCGTAATAGTCCAGGAAACAGAGATAAAATTTCACTCAAAAAAAAAATGAAAAATTTACTCCTGCGATTTTTTGTTGAAACGTACATACAGAATGGTAGTTTACTTGTTAAAATCTGTGTTTTAACAAAAAAAAGTTTTTACAGTTAATAATAACTTTCTAAATATATTAAGGACCAAAGATGTCACTAGAGCGCCATCTATGGTAAATGCTTTTAATAAGAGGTACTGTAGTGTTCAACAAGATACCTTTTTTATTAAGGCAATGCTTGCTGTACCAGACCTCCCGCATAGCTACGACTGCGTGAAAGACACCCATTCCTAAATAGAACAAAATATGTTCTCGGTCAGTATTCTGTCGAAATCACCAGACACGGATCGCGATTTCGAGCTGGTTGGCTCTCATCAGCGTGTCGCAGATGGTTCCGACAGAATACCGACCGACCAAAGTGTCTTCTTACCAGAAGTGGATTTAATAAGGACCAAAGATGTCACTAGAGCGCCATCTATGGTAAATGCTATTTAATACGAGGTACGGTAGTGTTCAATAAGATACCTTTTTCATTAAGGCAATGGTTGCTGAACCAGACCTCTATTTTGTTCTATTTAGGTATGCGTGCCTTTCACGCAGTCGTAGCTCTAGTGACATCTTTGGTCCTTATTAAATCCACTTCTGGTAAGAAGACACTTTGGTCGGTCGGTATTCTGTCGGAACCATCTGCGGTGCGCTGATGAGAGCCAACCAGCTCGAAATCGCGATCCGTGTCTGGTAGTTTCGACACAATACTGACCGAAAACATATTTTGTTCTAAATATATGTTTGTAAACGATCAGCGCGATGGATTCAGCAGTTTTTGCAAAATTTTATCTTTCTATCTCGTTTTTGTTAAAAACGCCTAATTTCTATGGCTGTAAATATTGATTGCAATTATCACGTACTAAAATAAAAGGGTAATTTTTAAGTTTGTCTACGAATAATCGCTCATGAAGAATAGTGGTTTTGTTTTACAAACAAATACAATAATATCTTTGTTGTTTTGGACTTAATTTACTAATAAAGTACACCATTTGAAAGCTTACTAAAATACACACGTTAAAAAAATGTATGTTAGTTTTGACGCGCGACTTGAGTTGACTCCTTGAGAACTTCTATTTTTTTTTAAGTGGACACGTCGATAGAAAATGTGCATTTATTTTATATAATTAAAAAATTAAAATGTCCTATTACAACCAAATTGTAATTAATTAAAATAAAAACCTAATAAAAAACAGACAATGTCAATTATTTTAAAATATGATAATATGAAGGTAAGTACGATGAAGCTGCAAGATAGTTCACGTACTCGCTCTGGTCACTCGATAGAGATCAACGCATAGATTTCGGTATATACGTTTACGTCATACTATTGATATGTTCGCCCCAAGCATGCCAGTGGCATATTATTATACAATTTTTAATATAATATTGCGTGCGGACGTTTCGCACATACACTCACTGTACATCGTGCAGGAGAACGGGTTTCTATCTGACTACGTTGATAACGCACACGCAGTCTTAAAATAAAAATTGTATAAGTATTTGTATTAATAAACGAAAACCCCAAATACTTTTGACAGTTTCTAAAATTGTGTTTTTTTATTTCAACCGAACCTAGGCAAAGTCGGATTAACTATGTCGGAGCTCCTAGACAATTCTTGTCATGAGACCCCTTTATCTTCCTAATATATGTATATATTTTTTACAGATCAAATCATCTTGGAAAATATTAGACCATTTTTAAATATTCTAAATTACACTTGAAATTATTGGAATATTTTGGAACGATCTAGATGATCCTCGAACAACTTTTAAAAACTTATTTCGCATTATCTTTTCAAATATATACACCAAGTGAAAAATTTTTAGGCCAATTATTTCAACATTTTTTATCCATTGAAATGTAAAGAATACACCTTTTTTAATTTTTAAACTGATAAATAATTAAAGCCATAAAAAAATTAATTCACATAAAAAGCAGCACCCCTATCCTGCAGCGGCCGCGCGGAGCACTATGTTCAATGTTAAATTTAAATTAGTAATAATGGAGATAGTTTCGAGATATAGTACTTTTTTATTTGAAATTTCCTGCCCCTTAAGGACGTTTCTTCCAATTATCATTTTTGTGTTATTTACGAAAAACTAATGACTTTACTTTCTCATCTTAATTTGTTCACAACTTTTGTAATTTTCTATGTGCTAATATAATACATTATATAATGGACTAGTTGAACCCATCCAAACTGGACCGTGGTGCATAGCATTTAAGAAATCATAATTAGATTGGCAATTTAGTATCATGACCTCAGTTGCTTTTCGCAAATTTTTTTCTAAATCGTCTATATAATAATTATGCTGTTTTGAGAAAATTGTCATAACCGTTTCTATTTAAACTTATTGCTTCCCTTCATCACACATCCCATTTTTTACTGTTATAAATACTATCCGTCAAAGCTTAGACGGTGGTGCATAGCACTGTAACAAATTTAATCAGAGGGGCCGTTTTGTACCGCAACCTCACAGTGGTGCATAGCACCTATCGGCGGTTCATGGCGAAAATTCAATGTATTTTTTTAATTTTGATTTATCTAAAAATCGTAAAATACTTCAACCTAACTTTTACTATTTATTATGTACAGCACATCTTATTATTTCAAAGAGGCCCTTAAATGCCAAAACGTACTCTACATAACGCATTTACCATTCTATTGCTTCAAAGATGTACTTATTATTCAATTATTTCCGCAAAAGTTAAACCGAACGCGGACAATTCTAAGCCCATCCCACTAAGCAATTGTTTCCTTTGAATCCGGACTTGTCAAAATTAACGATTTTTAATTACAAATTCTAATTAAACGACACCACCTTCCGTTTCGAAAATAGGCGGAGGGAGCTTCTTGGTCCTTAACTTGGACGTCTTAATTGTCGAAAAATTCCAGATTATCCTATCTTCGGACGAGATAGATCTGAACGATATGACTTTTAACCAAAAACGCGTTTTTTTCCATTTTCATTTGATAATCTTTTAAACCGCTTAATAAATCGGTATGAAATTTTTCAAAACCCTACTTCGTTTTAATCATAATCGATATCGTTACGGCATTGTGTGCTATTTTTTAGTTTTTCGACAATCATTAATAGAAAAGTGCAATTTTCGCTACTTTTTCCACGGCTAACTGTTTGACAGACAAACCTCCATACACTAGAACATTATTATATATGATTATTCTAAGGGCTATTCCGAATCCTATAAACCATCGCTTGTATTTTGTATTCTTAGGAGCTTATGACGCACTGCTACTGACGGATACAGCTTCGCGCCCAACTAGTCTTATATACGTCGGATCTGCAACTAGTCGCCTAGCGCAAATCCAGTTCTATTGGTCGTATTTTTTTCTATTTTTTTTTAATATGTGCTTTATAACTAGCTTTCAAATGGTACAATATCCTGTATTTTTCTCAGAAAATTCCCAAAACTAAAAAAGTCTAATTGTATGGCGTAATTATTTGAACACAACAATGACGCACGACTTTTTTAATGTTAACAAAATGAGATCCTTCTCATTAACATCCCCAAGACTACAACCAAAAATCACGAAAATATTTTTTTCAGTTTTACAACACTCTGTTTCCTGAACTATAACTATTAATAGATAAACGTAGTTATTAAACAAATTTTAAGATAGGTATTCTGTTTGCTAAAAGCTTCGCCAAGTATGTTAGAAAACACTGCTTTATTTTGAGAGCAAAACGACGCAATTCTTTCAAGAAACATTCTCAATCTTACCTTTGCACTATCCTTTAGGTGAGCCATTGTGGGGTCAGAAATCGGTTTACCACTTGCACCTTTTGTTGCATGAATTAAGTCACCTAAAGCACTGGCAACATCTTTCACAGCATTAATCAACATTATTTGAGATTCTATATTATCTGAGCCAAGACTAGCAGCACCAAACTTTACAACTTCAGCTAATTGTACTGAAAAAAAAAATAATAATAATTAATTTTAAACTTAGTATTTAGTTAAAATATTCGTAACTACGTATCTACTGGACATATTTGTTTTTTTATTTATAGACTGTTGTACAAAAAAAGTAAAAACTAAACATTTTATTTCTTTTAAAATTTATAATTATGCATTTGTCTACTGTAATATATAAATCGGAGTAAACCTAAAAAATGATGAAACGGAATTGGGAAATCGAGATGCGCGTTTGATTGTTTTGGCAGAATGCGGACAAAGCAGGTTTTGTTCGAAGGAGTTTAATTGTTGAAACCTGAGATATAATCACATTGTTGTTTGATTTAAGACTACAAGGAAAGAGCTTTGTCTCCGCAACATTTACAAATGTTACTAGGTTACTACTATTATTTCAAAATCAATCTGCCACAAACTATTAAAGGTACAAGTTTTGAGTGTTCGAACCTACCTATAGTAGAAACTGCATTTTGTGCAGCAATGGCAAGTTGCTCCTGCGAAGATGCCGCACCAGCGACGAGCGTTTTAGTGTCTTCTACAAGTGCTTTTGCGGTTTTAAGAATGTTTTCACGATGATTAGCAAATAATTCATTTTCATTATCTGGATTAAGATTTCCAGCAGTAGCAAACATTATAGTTGTATCAAGATCCCCAATTATGCCCGAAACCGTTGATGCTGCATTTATGCAAGCTTGAGTGCCTCTTGAGCCTGATTGAAGTAAAGCCAATACTCTTGATACCTAAAATTTATGTGTATAAGCATATGAAAGAAAATAGATTACTAAATGCATCAAACAACCACGAATATAAGATTGTTTCGAATAAATTAAATGTCGAAATCACACAAATCGCAAAGTTTCAAAATTACTCTTTCGTTAATGTAGACAGAGATTTCATTTCTTTATTGAGCAAAACCAGCTGAAATATGAGAAAATTTCAATGTAAATGTTGCCATGTACCATAGAAAATAGAGAAATACGTTCCATGACGATTTTCCGGGTTTAAAAATAGTACAATTCATATACACGGTAAGCTACGGTGGATGACCTATTAAAACTACATATATAGAAAACTAAGGATAGGAAATTTTTGAAAGGAATTACTTAGTAATTATGGCACAATATTTCAAATAAAACAATAGGAAGCATCCATATGGATCGAAAGAAGATAAAAAAGGTAATGTAATGACAAAATAAAATATTTAATTTTTTTAAATTTTAGAATCTTTTTTTGAACGAGTTGTATACATTATAAAGCTTAGTTTTGGTAGAAAATTAAGCTTAAGACTCGACTATAACTGGTCAAAATTTCGACGCTCACTAAGTTATGTTTGGTGAAAATTATGATTTTCTATAATTCTGGTAGCGATTTCTTTCTTCTATACATTATATTATCTCAAAAACTGTTCATCCTGGGTATACAAATTATCAAGCTTACCTAAGAATTTCACGTATTATCTGAATTCGTCGTAAAAAATATACCACTCTATAACGCAAGTGTTCAAAATTGAAAATATTTTTAAAATGTAGATCTATGCCATAACTGCTGTGCTGTTTTTTTTTTTTTTTTAAATTTTCCTAGCCTTAGTTTTCCATATACTTCTAATAGGGCATCCACCGTGGCGAAACCTGTACATGTACGTAAATGAAAACTTAAAAGTAGAATACATTGGATAAGACGGTACCATAACAATACGTAAAGAAAGTGATTCAAGTGATTAAAACAAAATTCTGAAACAGACCAATAATTGACCTTAATTGTCGTTTCTCTTGTTTACATGTAATTTTTGTATATACACTGTAAATAGTAGATAATAACGATTATTATAAAAAAAAATCTCTTATTTACAGAGAGAAACCAATTCGGTTTATTTGTTCTGTCAGTCCCAACTTTAAACAATCACCGAAACTTTTTTTTACTCTTGAGATTATACCGAAATAATTGTAGATAAATTAAATTATTCTGAAACATTTAAATTGTAGTTCATTATTGTAAAAAATGTTTCATAAAAATCCGACCAACGCATCGATTAATTATGTAATTAAATGCTTTTCATTATGTTTAAAGAAAGAATAACAAAAAAAATTATTTGATTGTAAAAAAGCGTGGGGTGCTTTTCATACTAATTTTATGATAACTCTTCTTTTATCAATAACTACCAATGAAATATAAATATTAATTGATATTATGCACCTCACTATTTTTTACAATGAAATAATTTTTTTCTCAATTACTTTATTCTTACTTTAAATTTAATGAAAAGCATTTATGTATATTGAATTAGAGGAATTTTTATCACTATTAAACAAAATCTTAATACATTAGTTAAACCTTATTTTTTGCTTTTTAGTTAACATAACCGTAATTAATATAAACATTTTGTTTTGTAAAAAATTCTGTAGAATAATGTATTGATGTAAAAAATGTTGTATGTGTTACGGGCCGATTCGACAAGCCGCGGACAATTTCGGCGGTGTGTACGTCGTATTTGTAAATGTGTTTCGTACCTGCCTTCTAAGAAAGCAATTATGCGGTTCGAAGAATAGTAAACAAATTTCGACGTTTCGAATATTCTAGATTTATCTCGGCTTTTTCGACGGATACTATAAAAGTGAAAAGATGATTGCCGAAGAGTCAGTAATAAATTGACAGTGGCAGTAGTGACATAAGAAATAAATCGACAGTGATGTGGTGACAATCCAAATAAAATGAGAAGCGTATACCTATAAGTGAATAAATAGCATTCTAAGTTTAGTTATACATAATTAAATAGCGTTTTAAGGTTATTTGCATCAGAGTGGTCTTTAACCTCCCAGTCGTTGTATTACTTACACCGATGATGCGCCACGCTCTGTTCACCTGAAAGAGGTGGTTATATCTGAAAACATAAAAAGTCCACAAAATCGTTTTGGCAAGCCGTAAAGTGAAGTTGCAGGAGATAGCTGACACTCTGAGTATACCAAACGAACCGGTAGGCCTTATTTTGCATGAACGTGTCTGTGAAAAAGCTGTTTTTGAAGTGGCTGCCGCGTGTACTAACCGTAGACCAAAAACAACAACGAGTCGATGATTTCGAGCGCTGTTTGGAGATGTTTCGGCGAAATAAAAACGACTTCTTGCATCGATCCGTGACGATGGCCGAATCTTGAATTCACCATTACATGCCAGAGTCAAATAAGCAGTCAGCTGAGTAAACAGCAGCCGGTGAACCTCGCCCAAAGCGGCCAAAAGCTCAACGAGTGCTGGCAAAGATATGGCGTCCGTATTATAGAATGCGTAAGGTATTCTTTTTATCGATTACATTGAAAAAGACAAGACAATCAATAGCGATCGCTGCATGGCCCAACTTGATCGTCTGTTGGAGGCAATATCGAAAAAAGACCAGTACGCAAAGAAAGAAAGTGATCTTTCACCAGGGCAATGCACCGTGTCACAACCATGGCAAAACTGCATGATTTAAAATTCACTTATAAGAATCTAATTCTGTTGGTAAATTGATATACGTATTTATAATCAATAGAAGCTAAATTCGCCAATAAGAAACAATTATTGAAAATCACTTTATTTATGCGACGTTTCGACCGCCTAATTCAGTCATCATTGGAAAAACAACTAATTGAAAATTGTCAATACATGACAGTCCTTAACTTGACTCCTCTCTGTAGTCTTCATGGTTAGACCGTTAAAATGCGTCAGAACGTTATCCTTCAAATTTTAATGCGTAACGCGTACATTGAACATAACTAATATATCAATTAAATTTTTTCATGTTAAAAGAAAGCTGTACATTATTTTTAGGCGGTGCCTGTAAAAATCGGAAATTCAACAAGAAAAGTAGTTTGCTGGCAATGATTCCTCTCTTTAACATTGGTTTTATTATTTCGGTTCTGTTTGACTTAGGTTGAAAGAAAGATACCAAAACAATTTTCTGGCTATTGTTACCGTTATATAGCTTCTGGTGAAATGTTGACATCAATAAAAACGGAAAACTAATTTCATTTAGATTTCATAGTTTGTATTTAAAACTTGACGATATCGTTTCGGTTATTACACCATTTTCTATAGTATTCAATGTAAATTGTAAAATTGAAATTGTAAAACTTAGACCAAGTGTTTTTTTTTTTTTTATTGTCATTCTATTATAAATATGTTTCACCTAGTGACCCAACAACCGCTTAATTTCCAATAAACTAATTTCATCAAAAGTTCAAGTAAGAAAAAAAAAAGAAGACAAGTATTTCTTGATGAGTTAATTTTGTTTTCAAAAATATATAACGATCCTTCCTCCTTTTTTTCTAGATTTAGTTCATTTAACTTTTTAAATGATTACGGAGTATTTTTCTTTTCTTGTTAAATTTTATTTGTTCATTTATTAAGATTGTATTATGTATATCCAACGACGGAGAAATTCGAGCTCTCCTTCGATTAAGGTAAGATCAGGAACCCACTAACTAACTCTACTCATGGCATTTTATAATTTTTTATTACTTTACTAAATAATTGGCGCCCGAGCTTTTTTTAAATATTTTCTAGTTAAATTTTATAATAAAATTTCCTTTAAATTTATTCCATAATAATACATCTCTTTAATTTTATATTACACTTTTTCTTTTGACTCCATATATATTTTTTTGTCATTGCAAGTTTTTACCTTGTCGACAATTTCTTTAAATTTCAGCTGTTTTAGTAGTTTCCTTAAATTTCTTTTGAAATAATTTTAAACAAACGACGTTTTTTGTTAAATCTCGAAGCTTTTTGCTTAGAGCATTAGCACGTAAAGCCAGGGATTCAGGCTCGATTCTCGGCGAGGGAGTGACAACAACAATTTTACTTCATTTTTTGAGGTTACTTAATTAATTAATTAATGTATTTAAATCACCTCTAATACAATAAAAAAATTGTATTGTTTAATTATTGATAATAACTAATATTATACTTTAATTTCACTGATTCTGTGATTTTACACATTTGATGTAGGTGTTATGTTCTTGTAGCTTAAAGGTTAGTGCATTGGCGCATAAAGCCAGGGACCGAGTTGGATTCCCAGCAAGGGTACGATAACAGTAACAATTTTTCCTCATTAATTTTGGATTACTGATTAATATTACCTTTTCTGAGATTGTTCTTGAATATTCCCCTAATTCCTGTAAAGTAGTAATATCGTTTTCATTTTGATATCGCTCTGCAATATGAACAAGATCTATACAAGCAGCTCCAACCACTTGAACTACGTCTTTAAGCTTCATTGAAACATCTCCATTTGTTGAAGTCACTGCTGCTCCGATACTATCATTAGCTAGTTGTGTATATTTTTGAGACAATTCTGCAGCTAAGGGCGCTAAATATTGTGGGTCCATAGCTGCTTTAGTGGCCTATAAATTTTAAGTAATTAAAAGACGTTTGTAAGTACTTTACACATTAAAAAGAATACCATTTCGCCAGAAATTTTTGCAACACGTTTTGCGTTTTCCACCATTCGTGTTTGATAATTAACATAAGAATCTTCACTGCCCATTATTAATGACGCTCTTTGATCTGACAATCGAGTAACAGCTCGTGTAAGATTATCGATAATACCAGTAAAAATCCCGCTCTGAGTTGACATACGCTGGAGGTTACTCGAAAGTTCTTGTAATGCATCACGTAAGGAAACGGCGTATTCGTCTATATCAGGATGAACATTAACTGCCTGCAAAAAAAGTCATAGTATCTCATATATTGGTTTCATTTATCATTCGCAATGTTTTTTCTGAAAATCTTAAGGTACGGTCTGTCTACTGCGCGGTCCGCACGCGCTTCTACAGTGCGCTTGCAGACTGCGCATGAGTGCTGGTCTAATGCATACTGCGCAATTGGCAGCTATTGCTATTAATTATTGTTATAGTTTTTTCCTATGTATTGTAGGATTTTCTCCACGCAACTGCTGCGGACCAGTCACTGAAATCGCCCTACGAGTAATAGCGTTGCGCATGCGTAGTGCGCTTCACATACATCGGTAAAATTTAGTAATCACACAAGTAATAGCGGCGGACTCCGCGTGCAGACTGCTTAAGGAGTTTCCTGAGGTAGAATCGGACGCAAAAGCACAAAAAAATTTAAAATCTTAAATATCTACGTATTGCATATATAAAACATGAATAAAATTGGTAGTGACAATAAGTTGCATTGAATACTTACTTAATTTCAAGTATTTTTAAACTTTATAGACGTTTTTACATTAAATTCACAAATTTTCTATTTTAAGAAAGAAAACTTTTGACAGTGAATATGCCCTGAATCTAACTTCATAAAACTAAATTTTTTTTTAATTATTAATATTATTGATTGACTTACATGATTAAACTTTGTTTATATATCATTAAGAAGGTAAGTGTATAGTATATAAACTAAAAATATAAATAATGTCTTATTGTAAACGTTAAAATTTAGCCTTCATAAAAAAGAGTTGATCGTGGCAACGCTGTAATATTATTTCTTTATTTTTCTTAAATTGGCAGGATTGCAAACTATAGTTATGTAGACAGTATAGCGTATAGGAAAATTGAGGTAGGTTGACAGATCTCTTAATACAATGTTAAAAGCAAATTATCGTTGGAAAGGTAAACTTGTTACCAAAAAGACTTATTTAATGAGACTTGTTCAACAACAGTGTGGATTAAAAAGCAGAAAATATTCATTTCGACCTAAAGCAAAAGAAAAAAAATCTGAATATTTGCAAAAAAGTAATATACAGAACGAATGTTAATGACAGCGACAAAGATAGAAATATGTGATCACGTGACTACTATTTGGACGTTGCCAGATCTTTTTGTTTGGTAAAGCCGCATGTCACGTAAAGCGTCGAATTATTAGAAATTATAATTGATTATAATTAATCCTGTAAAAACGAAGTATCAAAGGTCAATGAAATTTCAGGAGAACTTTCTATTAAGTTGAAACTATATATAGAAAAAAAATGGAAGAAGCTCAACCGTTTTTTCTATTTTTACTTGATATTTATATTAAATGAGATATGTATTTTCCATAAGAACCCATGTAAAATTAATGAAAATTAAAAACATCATAACTCATAAACGGTTCAGTGAATCGATTTGAAATTTACTGTAGTGTCTTATTAAGTTTAAAAGAACAATATCCCAAATTTTCATTGATTTTCAATCGTTTTGAAATCGATCAGGAAACTCCTTAATAGATAGACCATAGCTTAATATGACAATAAAAACTGAAATAGTAAATACAAAATTTTATAACCTTCGGATTTCCTCCAGAATCTTTAGTTACGTAAACGAACTGTATTGCAGCTTCTATTACGGATTTAACTTGATCTATGAGCAGCTCTTGTTGTTTGGAACTTTTCATGTGAGAAAGAGCACCGATCGTTCCTTGAACTAAAGGCTCGAAATACTGTAACTAAAAAACACAACTTTCAGACAAATAATTTTCGAAGACAATGTGGTGGTCGTTAACGTGGCGCGAGGCAGCACTTTCAAAGGTGCGAAAAAGTTTCCAAATATTCAGTGCAAACTACTACATTAAATTTATTCATAAAACTTTGTTTCAATTACCTACCTATTTTTAACAATTTACGTATGCCTATTCGAAATCTTTCTGTACACATGGAATTAAATAAAAGTAATAAAATTTATGTATCTTACCATATTATACAGTGCGTGTCCAATACCTTCTGCTTGAAATTTAGCAATATTACGAAGATTCTCTATAGTATCTTGCAACTCAGCAACAGCGCGAAAAATTTGTTGATTAAAATTACGAAACGTTGATCCAGGTTTCGGAATTGGAGATTGCGATATAATATCCATATTTGCCGAGTCTAGCATTCGAAGATAATTAGTTAACGCAGTGATTGCCGAATCGCACTCAACTTGTCCAGGAGCCTTATCCCTATAAACATTTTAAAAATACGAAAATCATATATAATAATCAAATATAAACGTATTATAATGACATGAAAATATAGTACAATAACAATAAACATATCAGCGTAGATTGCATTCAACACAGTTTAACTTTACTAAAGGAGTCCTTGGGAAAAATATAAAAGACAGTACGTTCGCCACCCTGTATGTGGCGGTTTGAATTTCGTGTACAACGGCTTTTCTATGAACTTGGTGGATTGTCTCTATTTTCGCGAGAAAAAAGTGCCCTCAAGTAACGGCTAGGAATCTAATGCTGGCAGCGAGCTTTGATGGTGTAAGAAAAGGTTTTTTTTATACATGCGGGACTGCCGATAGAAGCGAGAACTTAAAACTATAAAACAACAATGGAATTTTTAAATTAATTGCATAATGTTTTGTCGGGGTTACATATTAAAGGAATAAAAAATGAGTAATTATAATTAATAAAAGCTAATATCGCCAATAACCAACAATTATTAAAAATTACTTTAATTATGCCAGCTTTTTTTTAATTCTTTTAACTGTAAGAAATGAGTAATCTTAAAAGCAAATATTAGTACGAATATTAATATTTAAACTTTCAACGGTGCAGGGATGATGAACAAAGTTTTAATAAAAATTAATAAAAGTAAACCAACGAACTTCAACAATTTATTGTAACGAAAAACTCGACAATATTGCTTCGGCTAAATAGTCATTATCTAGAGTAATATTGAAAGATTTGAAAAGTACCTGTGTTGTAGTGACAGTTTTATGAATTAAGAACAAAATTATATGTGTTTGTATTTATTACATTTTATATGAAGGCACTGCCTATTATGGAATAAATTTATATATAACTTACATTCGTGGGCACATTTTTTGAGACTAAAGTTTCGGGCATAATTGAAAAACGAAACTGTTCAGAAAAAAACTACGCCACTGGATTCTACGTAAAAAACTGTATTAGAAGTACCTTTTACCACTTTGCTAAGTTGTAAGGTAGCCGAGATATAAACACTGCCGCCGGAAAAGTAATAATTTTCAACTTCTTCCCGATCTCAAAAACTAAAAGGCTTTGTAAATTCTGCTTGCACTATATATCATTTCACAAAAAAGTAACACAATGACGCGAAAACCACAAGTTTCTATCTCTAAAGGTAAGGGAAATACCCTCTAATACATTCGAAAATGGGAAGAAGTTTTCGCTTCAATAAAAGCAATACTTGCATGAGTTAGTTACTAAGGAGGATTTGTACTGAATCATCCAAAACGTTATTTGTAGTTTATTGTTATTAATAACATTTATTAATGGCCTACTAAAAAAAAATTACCACATGTTACCCTCTGGTTCCAAAATTACTGCAAATATGTAATTGCATTTTTCTAGTTTTTTTTTTTCAAAAGTACATTTCGCCCTAAACTTGAAAAAATCGCTGGTCGAAAAATATAGAATCATTCACGCAAATAATTTTATTCCGAAAAAAATAAAATACTTCTACTACTACTACCAGAAGCTAGTATTTAGTTTTTAAGAAAAAAAATAAAAATTGAATGTTGATTTTAATCCCCATTTTTCTCCGAATAGTATGGACAATACAAAACCGTACAATTTTTTTTAATGAAGTGAATTCAATAAATATCGAAATCGTTACATTCTCTTCATCACGTTCTTACTACTTAGGTATTCTAGCGATTGATTATTTATCGATCACACTCAAAATTTCAAATGAAATACCAGAAAACCTTACAACGTATTTACAAACAAAAAAAACGTGCTAAACACTAAACTTTGCAAAGGCTTTAAAATACCTACCTTAAACTTGAAACAAGATCCTTAATTGAATTTGAAACACTTTTTGAGTATGTTGCAAACTGTTGCCACGCTGGAGGATCTTGGGGATGTACGATTAAACTTCTTGCAGAGTTAATAACTGCACAGGAACTTTCGATAAGTCTTTGGCCTGCATTTACTATAGGTTCTTGCGATGCTCGCGCTTGAGGGGATATCTTTGCAGGTATGTTTGCGAATTCACTTGAACTCGAGAATAAACAGAGCATATCCACAGCATCTAGAAATAGAATTTTTTTTTATAATTAGAATTTTTTTAAATTAAGTCTGAAAATTTATTAATCAATTAATTTACTTATTTATTAATAATTATCTACGGGAATAACCCAATACAAAAGTATTATTACAAAACTGTAGACCAAAGTGTAACGCTTGACTATGCGTTTAGAAATTAATTTGTTAAATTCGTTCATATCTATTTACCAAGAAGAGGTTTAGTTGCTTCGTTGCATCTATTCCGATTTTCTGCAGAGTAATTCAAATCAAGGGCTTTAATTTCTTTAACTAAATGAGCAGTTGAATTTGCAACATCTTTTGCACTTTGTACAAACTGGCGTTTAGCAACAGGATTTGTTGTCTTTGAACTAGCGATTCTGCATGCATTACATAAAGCACTAGTATGTTTTGCGATAACGGTAGCAGCTGCTAGAACCTGCTGTTGCGAACTTGTCATTGATGTAAGTGAAGAACAACCTTCTCGAATAGATTGTGCTGCGCGAGCAAAGTGTGCTTGATCTACTAAACCTGGACGTCCAACAATACTACTAGGATCAGATACACCAACCTATAAAGAGAAACATAATCAATGGACGATAAGTGAGATACGCAAATTAAACGCCGACACCTAAGATATAACGAAAAAAAATTGACATGTGTCAATAATTATAAACTATACAGATGCAATGTAGAGCTAGGCGAAGAATCAGACACGTTTCGCAAAACGTTGTAGGAAAGGATGCACCGAATGGTGAATAAATGAAACAAAAATATGAAACCCAGGGAAGAAAATTAAAAAGAGACTTGAATTATTTCTCTCCCTTTCGTCACCATCTGTCCCTAAAAATCTACAAATGGAAGAGGGTGACTTACAGAGCCATATTGAGTTGAAGCACATTTTTGAAACATCATGAGTAATTTTCCAATTTGTGAACTGTGGTATACTTATAGCACAAAAAGTTGTTAGCACATTTGGTTTAATTTACACCTGCGAATGTTTTTTTTTTTTTTTAATGAAACTGACCAACCACAAAACATGCTTAAACATAAACACCAATTACGATGTGCAAATCCCCACATTGATATCGATTTGTAAAAAATAAGTGAAATGCGAAAAAACAAATATTGCAGTTATTAAAATAAATTCGTTTAATTATACATTATATGTTTTGTATATTTCGTTTTTACTGTGATTTACTTCGAATGCGGGACACTTCAACTCCCGGTACGTTTAACCCGTGGCTATAAATATATATGTACAATATAAAACCACAGATGACATGTGAACGCCATCTGCGGGAGCTAGCCGTATTTTAGGTTCAACACCAACAATGATCCTCCGGTATAATATTGAACTAGACCTGGAGAGGTTTCACTTTATTTAGTCGTTATTCTGTCGTAGTCACCTATGACGTACTGATGAGTGCTAATGAGCTCGAAATCGCGATCTACGTCTGGTGATGCGACGGAATGCCGACCAAACATAATATTTTTTATATTATTTTGTTTATACATGTACATTTAAGAAAATAAAAACATTGAAGTGGGGCATTTCACCCCCTGTGTACCTTTGTTTTCACCTTCTTATAAAACAGATAAATCGTAGAATCACGCCGTTACACAGGTTTAAGAGTGTTGATATTATAAATTATCGGGTGTCATGAAAAAAGTACACAGTGAAATTATTGTTTCTAATTTCCGTTAAACTTTTTCCAGACTTTAGAAGAGACTGTAACAATATTATAATTGTTTTTTTCAGTCCATGATACAGTTTCTTGGTTTCCAACTTGAAAGTTTTTCTTTAACTAAATAAAATAATCTGTCATATGCAAGATGCCATGAGAAAGTGATAGCGACGATGATAAATTGCTGTTATTCTTACCATTATGCAAAAATAAACGTAATAATAAGGAAAGATTTCGGCGAAGTTCAACATCGTGTTCATCAGTTGCTAAAAGGTAAATATAAGTTTAAAGAATATTTCCCGATGAGGGACAAAATTCTCGTTCCAACTGACCACAGTTGACAAAACTGTATAACTAGACAGCTAGCTAAGTTTTAAAATACAGCCGAGATTCAAACATCAAGCGACGTAGCTTACATCGTAAACACAACCCGTATAGCATACTAGTCTCTGCATATCCGGACATTTTTGAAATACTAAAAGCTAATTTTTGAATGCATCGCAAACATAGCGCACGTAGCGCTCTGTATGCCTTACCTTTAAACCCACGTTTACAAACGTTTAATTTACATTTTAATTGAAAAAAAAAAGTTAAGGAGACATAATTCGCCATCCTTTTAAATTTCTCCAAAACCTGTAATAACGATACGTATACAAAGTATCGTCTGTAACGATTGAATTAAAAATTCTCTTACCAGGTAAGCAGCCTGAGCTGCAGCGTCAATAACGCCACATATAGATGAACTAACGTTACTAATGTTCTCTATGAATCTTTGTCGGTTAGATTGCTTGGCACTGTTTGTTATTCCGGTCATTCCTTCTCCTAGAAAAGCAAACACATCATTAAAATTTGTATATTTTGAACAATAACATACCTCGTGAATAATTAAGGCCAAATCAGTCTGTAATATGGATATCGTTCGAAATAAATAAATAAATATTTCAAAACAAAGTTGCGCAAAATTCAGTACGTAAAAATATTTACAAATATGACGAACTTACATCGGAAACGTACCTTAACTTTGAAATAAATGTAATTTTATTAATAACGCATGGACCTAGGTTGCATCGTTTGAAATGATTTCACATTTTTTAATGAATTTGACGTTTGCCGCGTTTGACGCCACTTCGAATATCTCCGAAGCGAAAACATCAAGAGGGGTACCTTTTCACATTTCGCTTCAAGAAGTATCATTCTAAAAATATTGCGCAGGCATTTGTTGTTTCAAATTCTATAAATTTTAAAAATTCAAACAGGAATAACTTTACATTATCGTGATTTAATTAATACCTCTACAAATAACCTCAACTAATTAGGAAAAATTGTTGCTGTTATTACGGCCTTGTTGGGAATCGAACCCGAGTCCCTGGCTATACGGTGTACGCGCCAATGCTAGGAGACATTAGTAGTCAAGTGTCACATATTGACTAGTTTTACTATGTCATAATTTATTATATAAAGTAATTGATATTGTGTTTAGCCTGACGATGACCGAAATTGACGGTCGAAACGTTGCCTAATTGTTAATTAAAAGTTGTTGAGAAGATTAGCGTTTTTGATCCTGTTTAATGGACTCACGATCGGTACTTAATAAAACGATAAGTCGGAACAAATTATTATACATATAGGTATATGGGTCTACAGATCGGACACCCGAAATAACCATTTTATGGATATTTTAATTGCCTGTAGTTTGTGAATTGCAAGTAACTCGAACTGAACAGTTATTGTTGTAATTAATGTTTTTATGATTTACAAACAACCATCCTATAAAATTGAATTTTAATTCACTATAATATCCTATTTAATGGAAATCTAGCATTAAAGTGTTGCTTGAAAATGTAATTTTGTGTGTGGCATGAATACCTATTTTTTTAAGTAAGGTTCCATTTAAATGAACATACAAGGTGTTCTGAAGTTCTGGACTATTTATAAAATAAAATTAGTTAACAAAACAACTCACCTAGCATTTTACTTTTATCCATAATAACATCCAGGCACTCATAGAAACTGTAATCATTAATAGGTTCACTTGGATTATCCAGTAAAGGCTTCATAGCTTCAATGTTTCTCACAGCATTATCACATTCTGTTTGTCCAGGTGCAGCAGAAGTATAACTATCAATTAAACGATTTATAGCACTGGTAACAGCTCTAGCAGAAGCAGAGAGCAAATTTTTTCCGTTAGGTAAATCAGGATCAGCAGAAGCAAGTTTGACTGCTATTAGGAGATTATTAGACATACTTGACACGTTTTTTAATGAATCGACCATTAACTGTTGCATATCCCTTTCTTTAGTTTGTCCAATTAATTTCATTGCTGTATGTAATAAATCAGAAAATGCATTGCCAAACTGGCTTGAAGACGAAGCTAACTGTGTGGGATTTCTAACAGAATTAACAATTTGAATGCTCGTTTCATTTAGCAGTACAGCTGCTTTATTAAGATCTTGTTGTAATTCAGCATAATTCTTATCTGGAGAGGGAAATTGTTTAGATTCAATACTTTCTTCCCATTTTTTGATATCAGATATTATATTGTCTATATCTCTCTGACCAGGCAACAAACTAATCGTAGAATTTATTGCGCCTGAAACCCTTTTGCTTAATTTTGCTAGTTCTGGGGATACCTCTTGAGGTTGTAAATTTGATTTTGCTTCCTTTACGAGATTATATGAATGCTGAATTACATTTTTGGCAGATTCAAGAATCTCTTTTTGAATAACGGTATTTTCCATTGTAGCCGCTACTCCGCGAATTGAAGCTAAAAGATAAATTTATGTATATACAAAGGCAACATTGAATACACAAATTATGTTATAAGTTATAACAAAATATTACGCATTTTTTTATGTACTATGTTTTTGCAGTACTTACATTAAACTTGACTTACCCACATATGATTTAAGGCCGTGGACAGTTTCACGAACTGCTTCAGAAGCGAATTTTTCTTCTCCTTGGGAAATAGCTGTTAACAGTTGTGTAACATTTTGATTAATAGCTTTACTGCTGGACTCTAACTGATGAACAGATTTTTCAAACGTATCTTCTGGAAGAATACGAAGACTATTTGTATTTACAGCGTGACGATATTCATCCAGATCATTAAGAAGACAAGAAATCTGATGAGTTGCAACATCAAAAGAAAGGCCTTGGCAGGCTGGTTTCGCTCTATATATCGCATTTCTTAATTCATTTAGGTCGCTGTTGAATGTTTGTGTAGTTTGGGACAACTGCTGAGAAACCGACTCTTCACTTATAGTTGATAAAACTGATTGAGTAGTTTGAACAAAATGAGTCGAAGGCTAAAAAAAAAAAGATTTTACTGAATATTTTGAAATTAATTGTAATGAACATATTTTCAACAAAACAACTTCTTTTGAGGGAGACCACATTCGCATAAAAAAAAATTATTTTTCATAATTATTATCTGAAAAACAAACGGAACAAGGAATTCTGTACAATTTATATTACAAGATTGCGTGTGCGTCATCAACGTAGTCAGTAAGAAACCCGTTCTCGTAACATACGTTCAGTTGATTAGCACGGTGTATAGTGAGTGGCTGTACGCATGAGACTACGGGCATGTTCCGATATAGACTGTGAGCACTGGACAGTAATGCCAGTATACAGAAATGCGTTCCGATATAGGCTTCCAGTGCACCGTGACAGTGACAGAGAGAAACTAATGACGTCATATTTGCCACCATGTTTGTACTGGGAGCGTATTATCTCTGGGAGGTAAGGCGCTTCCAGTAGTTTCCACTAGATAAAAATGGCAGACATAGCAAGAACACAGACCACACCACAACATGGACCAATATTTTTCTTCAAACTTATAAAAAGCTACAATTAATTAAAAGGTTTAAAATGAAAGAAATTGAAACATTCTTATTGCTCTGTTTTACGGTTTTTGTAATTTTTTTGTTACTTACACCACTAAACACCTGTTTTACTTAAACTTATTCTAAAAGCAGGCCTGTTCAATCATGTAAGAGAAGGAACTTTTCATCATTCCTTTACATTGTGTTCAATCCACTAGGTCTGGATGAATTAGAAAATTGTGAAAAAAGCAAATAGTAATTTTGAAGTGATTTTTACTCTTAACGTTTCTCTGCAAAAAATAAGCATATTCTTATTTTGACATTAATTAGCATATACCTAAGCACAACATATACTATTAACAGTAGTTTTGGTCGGTTCTTTATGAAACATTTTTTGAATAGAAGAAAATAAAATAAATAAACCACTTTTAAATGTTTTAAAACGAGTATTTATTTCGATGAAAAAATGAAACACACTTAAGTTTCAAGAAATATATTTATTTGATCACGACGATCGTTTCACCACACTGTGGCTTCTTCAGGTGAAGACAATGATAACAAGAACAATAAGATATCCCTATATATATATACAATTATAGAGGAGGAGGGAGGTTTTTAAATTTTAAATTTAGCAACGGAGAATTATTTGTTTCAATTTGATCGTTTAAGATTACATTTTTCTTATAATTTAACTCTACAATTGTTTCGGTATTATAATACCTTTCTCAAGAGTAACAGGATTTAGGTATAAATAGACGATAAGGTATAAATAGATGATAAGCACCGCATTAAATTTAGTAAAATCCTGTTACTCTTGATAAATTGTAGTTAAATAAATACTCCTTTTTGAAACATTTAAAAGTGGTTTATTTATTCTATTTTCTTCTAAGCACAACATATTGGTCACTAGGACCGTTTTCTTGTTAGTAATTTTCATTAGTTAAGATCATGAAATTTTATTAGGTATACCGTTATAAACATTTTTTTATTCTCAAATAGTTTAAAAGATTTATTTGCCAAAAATTGCAATATTTATGCCACATTAAATGTTAAAATCGTGCATAATACATCTAGCGCCTCTATCGGATAGTGTCTTAATTATTTTTGACAAAAGTACTGAAACAGTACTGAAATACGTTCCAATATATAACAGCCAGTAGCAGATTCAGTAGAAAAATCTAAACTGGAATGGTATTTACAGTATACTGTGTGACGTAACGTGTCACAGTGCTCACAGTGTATATCGGAACACGGTCTACGTGTCGTACAACAGCTTCTAATTTTGTCTACACGCCATCTTATAATAAAAATTGTATATACGTATATAGTAGTAGTTTGTTATTACTGCATCATTTTATATAAAATGTAATACTTACAAATAAAAATACTTCAGCAATGTACATTATCTCACTTTGGGTTGTATCATTAGATTCGTTACTGACAGCTTTTATAGCCTCAACTAATGGCGGAATCTTTTCAGCAACATCTTGGGCGTCACAAGAGAGAGCTTCTCGAGTAACTGGGTTACTGTTATGTGAATAACTTAACTGAGCAGCTGATATGCATTGAGTTGCACTTGACACTACTTGGCGTGAAAGCAACTGAAATTACAGTTATATTGATATATTACATCTTAATTCTCCTTAATAGACAATAGTAGTACAGTTTTGACTCATGATGGACTTTCTAACAATAAGTTGAATTAAATATAATACAGACAATAGCCTCAAATAATGGATATAATACAAATTTAGTTGACAGAATTTTATATTAAAAACAGAAATATTTGACCCTTAAGTCAGTTTATCCTACCAAAGTCAATCCCATTAATTACTCCTATAAAAGGTTATTATAATATTTATACAAACGAAGTAGAAAAATAGCGAACCAATTACGAAAGGATAATATTATAGCTTCTATACAAATACCACATTAGAACAACATCTTGTTAACAACAAACCAAAAATTAACAAGTTAAACAATAGTGGTGTATACCGGGTGGTCCATGTAATTTGAAGCAGGCTTGTATCTCAATAACGGTACTTTTAAAAAAAAAAAGGTTTATATGAAAGTTGTCTAGTATTAAAGGGGAAAGAAGATGGTGACATTGATTTTTGCACGTTAATTTTGTAAAAATTAAAAAAAAATCCGGACCCCACGGTTTCGTTGAGGGGTATTCCATACTCCCAACCCCCCGTCGAAGGGCCTAGACCTAGACACGGCCCTGCAACGGACTGATCCTTTTTCACGCGAGTTCAACTCACATTTTAATAACAAATTGACAATTTTGAAACTTGACTTTGAAAAAAAGAAAAGTAATGAGGGTTTATAATAGACGCTTCAAGCGTTTATTACATCATTTCAAATGTAGTGTTGTCATTTTCAATATACGCAATTTAAAATATATGAAATATCTCCATACACAATATTGTATGACATCAACTAAGAATTTTCTGAAAATGCCTACTGTGGTATGTTTTTAAATGTAATGATATACTAATTTCGTAAAAATATTTATATTTCTTAAAAAAACACACCCAACTGCTTTGCACTCTCTCTCGCATTGAACAATAGAACAATAAATTTAACATCATAAAAATTAACTAACCTGAACGCAATTTACAAGTTTGGATCTTAATGCCGGGGTACTTGCCGCTATAGTAGTAACATCTCTTAAATCTTCAGCCATTTTACGAAGATTGTTTTGATATTTTACATCATGAGGACTACTTGCACATTGTCGTGCAGCCTCAACCATACGAGCAGTGGCATCAGCTAATGTTTTTGCCGCAGCCAATAAACGCTTTTGGACATCAGAGTCAGAATGCTTTTCAGCTTCGCCCTTAATGAATAAAATCAGTATGAGTTTGAAGATTAAAAAAAAAATAATAATAATTATCAAATAATTTAAATCACATTTCGTGAATATATTTTTAGTTCACATAGTATACAAACAAATGTAAAAATTAGGATGCGAAGGTGTCAAATTAATATTTCTACCTTAATGCTCTCTATAAGTCTTGCAGTTGCTTGTCCAAGAACTCTAGCTTGTTTTATCATTTCTCCTGCGTCTCCAGACGCTGCAGTTAATTTATCAGCTGCCATGTAAATAGTTTCAACGCTTGTTTCGGGCATTGATTCTACATGTTTTGGCTTGGAAGCTGAAAAACAGTAATTTTTTTTACAAATTCCTTTTGTTTCTTTTTTCACGTGTAACAGCTAAATCGAGTCTAACAAATATGTTTAAGTTTCTTCATACGATGATTTCTATTTTTCACTAAAGAAACAACAAAAAAGACGTATATTCAAAAATTTTCCAATAGTTAATATCACGATGATGGCGCTAGGAGTCATATCTTTTCGTTGAAATTTGGTTATAAAATTTGACAATGGTATAGGGTACTCAAAATTGGTTTCTTTTGTCATTCTTAATGAAGCATGGGCTGGTTTTTGAGAAATGTGTTATGGAAAAACCGCATAACTTCATCTTCACCGTTAACCGAAGCGTTTTTCATTTCTCGGCAGTTTTGAAAAGTGCCTATTACTATTATATTATATTTTGCGGAATATTAAATATATTCAACTAAGAAATACCAAAAAGCTGAAAGGAACGATAACCTGAATTTGATCGTATAAATTGTGATTAAGAATAAAGGAGGGACTTTTGGGGGTTCTTGAAAGAATATAAGTTTGTATTATTAAGTGAAACGTGGTTAGAAATCAAAATGTAGAAAGGGTAAATTGAAGTGTAAATATAAATGAACTTAATACACGAAGGGCAAAAGGAGTAAAAGGAACAAAAGGAGGAATAGTCTTCCTAGATAACAAACGAGAAAGAGATAGGTGAATAGTTGTGTTTGTATATGTTTATGAAAATAAGGGGACAAATTGGCGAAGGTTGAAGAGAGGATTGAACAAAATAAAGGTTATAATTATAGGTGAATTTAATATAAGAATAGGAAAAGAAGACTGCAAGGCTGTAATGCAGGAGTGACACGAAGGGGGCGACCTCAGGGAGTTCGTCAGCCATTCCACTCAAGGGCAGCCGTTAACGGGTGCGTGACCCCTTGAAACCAACTCGGCCTCTGCAAAAGGGAGGGGGTCGGGGAAGGGCGACCTCAGGGGACCATCACGCAACCCGGGGTGATCCTTGGGTTCTAGGTGCTTTAATTTGCATCAAGGGTTCGACCCAAGACCGTCCATGTGCCTCCTCGGTAGTGATGCTGGTAACCGTGGTCTTCCTTCTCCACGGGCCAAATATGACGGATCAACCAACAACGCAGGGGCTGTGAAAGCGTACGATAGGGGTTGGTGCGTCTAGCAGTTCGGGTTTGGCGATCCCACG
Organism: Agrilus cyanescens; assembly: GCA_947389935.1. Classification (NCBI taxonomy): domain Eukaryota; kingdom Metazoa; phylum Arthropoda; class Insecta; order Coleoptera; family Buprestidae; genus Agrilus; species Agrilus cyanescens. The sequence goes on from OX376706.1 coordinate 19,593,607, forward strand.
TACCTATGCCGGTTAACCAGTACCGTTGCAAGTAATTTCAACGGGGACAAGCTGCATATAGTGTACCGAACATCCGACCAATGATGTAGATTGGTACTACGGGTGCCCTGGGATCCCCAACAGGGCACCATTCCCTGTTCTCGGGCTGCGTGCGGAAAGATTCGTAGTGGCAGTGGTAAACCCTGCATGCTAGGGGAGAGAGGTTTCTCGCGGGTGAGCACCGTATTGCTCGGGAACCAGTGCCTGCTAAGCCAGAGAGGGAAAGATAGGTCCTGCCCCGACCAATAGGTCTCGGTGGTGTTGCAAGCCATTCGGGAGATACTGGGAGTGGATGATTCGCTCTCCACGCGCTGATTAGGCGTACCCCAATCGCACTGTCTATGGAGGCCGTGATGAGTAGGCCAAGAGGCAGGTATCACCACGTTAAACAAAATAAACCGACCAGTCGGTTCAGGATGTACAAAGATGGGTGGCGGGGGTGGTTGATGCCCTTGAGACCAACTCGGTACTCGCTGAAAGGCTACAGCCTTTACATTACATTACAATGCAGGAGTGACACGAAGGGAGCGACCTCAAGGCGGTTCTTCAGCCATTCCGCTCAAGGGGAGCCGTTAGCGGGTGCGTGACCCCGGAAACCAACTCGGCCTCGGAGGGGGTCGGGGGAGGCAACCTCAGGGGATCATCACGCGTTCTAGGTGCTTTAATTTGCATCAGGGGTTCGACCCAAGACCGTCCATGTCCCTCCTCGGTGGTGACGCTGATAACCGTGGTCTTCCTCGCCACGGGCCAAACATGGCGGATCGACCAACAACGCAGGGGCTGTGAAAGCGTACGATAGAGGTTCGTGCGCCTAGCAGTTCAGGCTTAGCGATCCCGCGTAGCAAAGCTGGTTGATCAGCACCAAGAGTTGCAAGAAATCTAAACTGGGAGAAGCTGCATATTGTGATCTGAACATCCGACCAATGATGAAGATTGGTACTACGGGTGGCCCGGGAGCCCCAGATTGGGATTTCCCTTTTTGGCCGGGCTGCGTTGGGGAAGGATTCGTAGTGGCAGTGGTTAACCCTGTATGCTAGGGGAGAGGCAAGGGTGTCTCGACGGGTGAGCAGCGTATATGCTCGGGTACCAAGCACTTAGCCTGGTAGGGATTAGATAGGTCCCGCCCGCACCAGCGAGTTCTGGTGCTCTTGCGGACCATTCAGGAGATAGTGATTGATTTCGGTCTTCCAAGCGCTGATTGGGCGTATCCCAATACCATGCCCATAGGGGTCGTAGTGAGTGTAGAGAGATGTCATTCGCGAATGATTGGGTCTTTTGGATTGGATCACTTGAAAGTATTGAATGATACGATCTTCCTTCTGCGTCATCGATCGATAACCAAATGCTTAATCGGTATCCGCCAGCCGGTACTTCGTATTCGAATCGATATATAACGGACTACGGAAATGGACGGCTATCGAGATCGAGACTCCGAATAAAACAGAGATAGGTATTGTGTGCGAAATGCGGATGCAACATGCGAGCCATGTGTTGCAAGTGGCAAGCACAAACAACAGAGTGACCGAATGAATGATTGATACAAAGATTCGATCATTTTTGTAATCAGTCACCGACCGATCGAATCACCATAAAATTAATGAATGACACATCTCTAGTAAGTAGGTCGAAAGACACCACGTTGAACAAAATAAATCACTAATAGATTATGCCTTGGTAAATAGGATGGGATTTAAAGTGAAAGAAATTATTAATAATTAATTTTCATTTTCCCTTAGAAGTAGAATGGAAAGATGAAGCGGAAAGGAGAAATACGAGGTATGTATACAAAGACATGATGAGATTAGCCTGACAAAGCAAACGTGGAGTTCAGAAACAAGATAAATGAAAAACTAAATGAGATAAATAATTTGAATGATTTAACAGGGGTAATTAAGGAGTTTTCAGTTAAAAAAAGAATGAAATTAAACACAAACAGTGAAAAATTGAGGAATGTAGAATGTTGGGAAAAAAGATTAGATTTTATTGATCTTACAATGTAGTAAATAGCTCAAACCCCAACGCCAAAACTTGGATCAAAAATATACTTCTTGTTACACTAAACGAACGATTAATATAAGGTTTAAAGAACATTTGGCTCATGCTAGATTTGGAAAAACTGAAAAGTCCAGTGTTGCCAAACATATTTTATACGAAAACCATAGGATTAATATCGACAACCTTAAATTGGTTAAGGAAATTAGAAGTTGTCACCTGCTTGACAGCTTTGAAAGTATGTATATTTATAAAAATAGATTGAACTCCCTTAACAGTGACAAAGGTCCTATTCCCAGTTCTACAACACCGCCAAAGTTTTCTCCAGTTTCTGATTTGATCTTACAATATTTTATTCATACCAACAAGTTCAAAAAAAGAAGAAAGAATGTATAAAATATGCGAGAGAAGTTTAGTAGAAACGTTAAGGCATGTTTTGGAGGGGTGATTGTGTGAAAAAAAAAATTGGAGGATTATAAAAGCTTTTATAAAGCGGATAGTAAGGATCTAATTTTAGGAATATTCAGAAAAAGGGTTTGGAACAAGATTAAGTTTATGGGCGACATTTCTTTTTTTGTTTTGTCATTTGTTTCCTGTCAGAGTTCTCTGTTGCTGTTTCCGTAACTTAGTGACGCGTAAAGCTAGGGACACGGGTTCGATTCCCGGCGAGGATATGACGACAGCAACAGATTTTTCCTCATTCATTTGTAGTTGGTTAAATAATTTCGCATTAATGTTTTTAAAATAGCCACTATCAAGTATTTCGTTGTTAATAGTTATCATTAAGGAACATTTTCCTTTTAAATCGGCTCAGGTACTAATACACACGTGTTTAGGACTATTCAGTTCTCTCGATGCATAATATACTAATCCTTGGCAATTTTTTTAGATAAATAAACATACCTCCCTCTATATGCTTCAATAAATTATTTAGTGAAGCAGAAACGTCTGCTGCAGCTACATTTAATTGGTTTAATAATTCGTCGTCTTTACATGCTTCACTGCAAGTTTTTACTAATTTCTCCACAGCTCTAGTTACTTCTTTCACGGCTGCTGTTAACTGCTCTTGACAAGCAGATGAATGTAATGTTGGAGCTATAACCTAAAAAAAAATGATTAATACAAGTAATTAAACAAATGAAAAAATAAAACAAAACAAAAGCTCCAACGATGTCACCCAAAATATATTGAGGATACAGAGTACAGATTATTTATTTTCCAAGAAATACTCGTCTCTATTAACAGATCGTACTAATTGAAATGTACATTTACATTATTTATAATAAAAAGGATGCTAGGTCATCTCTAGCAGCTTTGCTAAATTGTGAACTCCAACAAGATTCTTACTTTTAAGGAAAATTTAAACTTGCTGGACACCTGTGTATAGCAAAACTAAATGTAAACAGATAGCCCACCTTACGTGAAAAACACAAATCCAACACTAAATAAAAAATTGGTTTGTTTTCTGATCCACTGAAAAATGGAAAACTGTTTTCTTCAGTGATGAGACATGATGACATATGTCAGACTTTTTTTCAAATACAAAATAGTGAAACAAAAACCACTAGTTATTTAACATACCAAGTTGCCCTTTCCAAAAAAGTACAAAATACATTACTTTATTTTAACACTTTTTAAACAATTGAAGGTATTATAAATAAATAACGGTCACAACCAATTCCATTGAAAGAATAATACTACGACTTCTATTTGCAATTTACAGCGCGCATACTGTGTTCCCACACTCATTTGTGTAACATAATCAGAAAAACATTACCTTAGCACATGCTACTAATTGAGATGTAGCAAGAGCACATTGAGTTGCAGCACCAATAACTTTATTTTGTGTTTGTTGATCTTCACATGTGGCCGCGATATTTTTAGCCTTCAGAACAAGGGCAGCGGTAGTATTAGCAACCACTTTAGCTAGCGAAAGAAGCATATCCTGAAGTTCTTTATTTTCAATGCTGTCCTCTCCTAATGTGGTTAAAACTTGAGTACTTGCTTCTCCGATCCGGGATGCTGCATTGAGAAGATTCTGGCGTGGCTGTAATTTTTAAAGTAACTCATAATTTGTAAAATCAATAAAATCTAGACTCAAAGGGAGAATTAGATGAATTTAACATTAACCTCTTTGGTTTCCGGTTCTGCAGCTTTAAGAAGATCACTAAATGCATTACATAGTTTTTTTGCTGCATCAAGAAGTTTTTCTCCATTATTTTTATCTTCCATAAGAGCAGCAATCATTTTAACATCTTTTGTCATTTCTGGTAAATTACTTCCAATTGTTGTTATAGCAGCACCCACAGCAGTATGATCGACTTCTTCTGATGTTGTAGATGTTAGTGTTACTACCTGTTAATGTTAATACATTGAAATAGCAAATTTTATTCATTATATAAGAATTTACCTGTGCAGTGGCTGCACTCATGGCAGCGATTTGAGAACCAACGTTTTGTTTGCGTGTATCTAAAGTAATCTGCTTCCATTTTTTTGAAGAAATGTCAGTTCCAAGTACAGGAATAGTATTTTCTGCTGAGAGATTTGTATATAATTCCCTAATCCTTTCTTGTGTTGCAGTTATTGTTGACAACAGGGCATTTTGTGGTTCTGTGAGAACCGATGACATTCTTGTTTGCTGAATCTAAAAAAGAAATTTACGTTCGATGTAAAAGTAACTTAGATATTAGGTACTGCTGTTTACAAAACTGTTACTTATTGGAAAAATAAATGACAATTGTTTCGTTAAATATTTGTATTAAACTGATTACTTACTACATAGGCTAATATTTGGCAAAACTATGGTTAGTTTTATTTCCAATAAGTATCAATTTTGTGAAAATCCATTAAAGTAATGTTTGCTTTTTAAAATATATAAAATAACTAGCATACACTACAAATTTGAAACCACCATGATGTTAGATGTTTCCTTCGAAAACATTTACAGATAAAAAAATGATGTATTCGATTATTTTACATGTCTTATTCTGAAAATACCTACTCTAACATCTATCCCAAGAAAGCATGAAACAAAAACATTATGAGTTTAGGGATAAAACACGAAACGACAAACGTAAACTTAAAACCTCTTGGTAGCATAAAATTGTTGTAACGCAAAATATTTACAAACATACTTACCGAAGTAAGAGACGGAGGTGTATGAGCTATATTTATTTGTCCACTTACAGTTGTGTATTGTGCTCCTCCAATGTGACCGGTACCATAAGGTTTGGGACCTACATTATAAAGTAAAGAAATAAAACCATAACGGACAAAGAATTTGGATTACAAACGTTCACCATTCATGAAATCGAGTTTGAATAAAATCCTGCAAACCTTTAAATTTAAAATAAAGCAATTAAAGTAGTTTTATGAAATTCACTTTTAATGAGAATGCGTTAATACTGAGATATCTTTTAGTTTACCTCTCCATCTGTAACATATTTAAAGTTGAAACTTTTAACATAGAATCCATATATTAACGTACGTAAGTGTCGAAAGGTCGAGAAAAAACCATTTTGCAAAAGTTTAACATTAAATAAATTACAATAGCAATTATTTGCCAGTGTTAAAAAATTGCACAAGTGCTCAAATGATCTTCTCATCGACATCTACAATAATTCACGATCAGAATAATTTTTAAAAGAATTGTATAATTATTTCGTATATTCTTTGGGGAAATCCCATTTACACCTGTAAAGTGCTTTAAAAGTTGAAATTAAGCCTTTTTTAAAACATCAATTAATTGTGTTAAAATAGGTTAATGTGTATTGTAAACACTGGTTTTAAATCATTTTAAAGGGTAATGAATGATTTGTGAACAAATGCGCAGTAAATGGTACTATTTAAAGTAGTTATTTTTGTTGGGAACAATTCAGAAGATTTGTGGGGAAAATGTTTGCTATAAGTGAAATTGTACTTTTGATGTGATGTTTTGCTTCCATTGCCTATATCGTTAATTTTGCTTAGATTTAAAATAATTTTTGCATAGTTGTATTTAGAGAAAATTGTGTTATGCTAATTTTATCAATATTGTTTAGTATTTTATAGTAGAGGTTTAAGGTCCTGTCAAAACTAAGCTTTAAAATTTGTACCGGAAGTACTGCAATTTTTTTTTTTTTTAATTTTCCATAAACGTCTAATAGGCCGCAGAATTTGAGCCACCTTGTACACTATTTCTTTTAATAACCTGAGTTTAATTATTTTTTTTGTATTTATTGCGCATATAATTACAGAATTAATGGAACAAAATTTATATTTACTAAAATGAATTCACTTTTCTTAAAGGATATGACGTACGATTGTAAAACTTTTGTTTAAAAAAAAAAAAAAATGAAGTTTTTCTATTATTAAAAAATGAACATAATATAAAATTCAAGGTAAACAAAATACTTCTACAAATTTTGAATAACGCAGCATTATTCAAAAAAATATAAGACCAATTGTAAGGTCAATAAAAGATGATATTGCCAATAACCAACGACTATTAATGATGTTGACACATAATTGCCTGACAACGACCGAAATTAACTACCGAAAGATTAGCTTTTATTGTTCTTAGAATATTTTATTCATACCAACAAAATTAAATTCATATAATTAAAACAAATATAAAATCAATCCTGCACAATTGTTTAGGAGGTATGTTTTGAAAAAAAAAACCAAAATATTCAAATACTTGTAACAGTTCCTACAATATTCAATAAATGAATTTAATCTTGTTAGTATAAATAAAATATTTTAAGATTGGTTATTGGCAAGATTAGTTTTTATTGATCTTAGTTCCTACAATAAATTGTAATTTTTGATTACATTTATTAATATTAATGATTTGTGAGAAAAATAGGGGTTCCTTATAAATCTTCCCTTGGGCCAAAAACGACAACCCTGTGTAGCTTTGGACCCCATACACGGTACGAAAATCAGCCGGACCGGCGATTTAAGAAGATGAACTTGAAGAGTTTGTACGCGATACGAATTTCCGCAGTACGCCGGACGAAAAGACATTGACGACAAAGTCATAGTTGCCAGATGCGATACAGGTTTGATTTCATATGGGTACAGCAACTACGCATATAAATTGTCATCGAAGTAGACACATTTTCAGTATAATTTGACAACCTCGCATTTGTTTCTTTCTGGCGTACTACCCAGACCGTGTAGGGTGCGACGATATTAGCGAAGCAGCGAAAAACAATGCATATTTTTGTACGCAGGTGTTTATGCTGAAGCAACGAGAAAATCGGCGCTTTTTGCAGATCAGCGACATGCAAATGTTTTCATTTTTATTTCTTTTCTTTTATCAACTATACAGTGGACAAATATTTTGGTAGGTTGCGTATTACTTTGTATGTATTTTACCAACAATACATGAACAATAAGAACCATAACAATTTATTTTATTATTCTGCATATATTAATGGATATTAAGAAATTCATTTTTTAATTGCGCTTCCGATATATTGTACAAAACAAACAAAATTTTTTCAGCGTCATTCACATGTACGCAAAAAAGGGTGCGTTTATGTTGGAGCAACGATAAAATCAATTGCAAAATCATTCCTTGAAAAATATACAATTTTTATTATAAAGTTGCATGTGGACGAAATTAGAAGCTGCTATTCGAAACGTAATCTCTTTCGTACAGCCACTCACTGTACACCGTGCTAATCAACTGAACGTATGGAGAACGGGTTTCTTACTGACCACGGTGATGACGCACACGCACTCTTAAAACAAAACTTGTATAGGTATACAATAATACGTAAGATCAATAAAATTCAATCTTGCCAATAACCAACAACTTTTTATGAATAGTTAAGCAACGTTTCGATCGTTAATTTCGGTCATCGTAAAGCCAGCCTGGTCGTTGGTTATTGGCAAGACTAGATTTTATTGATCTTACATATTTTATTCACACCAACAATATAAAATCCATTGAATGAAAAATTATACGTAACCTGTCAAAATATTTGACCACTGTATGTGTAGTCACTAAAAGCAAATACATATAAACATTTGCTTGTCGCTGCTCTTATCACTGGTCCGCAAAAAACAGACGATCTCTCACTACTTCTACATAAACACCTGCGTTCAAAACCATATATTTGTTTTTCGCTGCTTCGGTAATATTGTCGCTTTTATCGTTTATCACAACTCCAACATACACACACCCTTGGGCATAAGAACTTGACGACATCCGTCTCCACATATTACGTAACCGCAATTTATTACTGCATAGCTGATAAAAATCAACATGAAAAATGCTAAAGAAAAACTAAGCAGTATAAAAGAGCAAATAAAAATAAAGAAAAAAAATTAAGTGCCTCACGTGTAAATCCTGAAAAAAATTACGAGATTTGTATTAAAAAGCAAAAACATCACAAAATATGCGGATGTGTGATTTACCCAATCACCTAACCCAGGTTAATTTAAATCAAGAATATCAAAGAATAGGAGTTATTGTTTCACAAACATTTTGAAGTTTTAAGCAATGTATATCTTACAGTGCATAGCATTAGATATCTAATACGATAAGACATACTGCGTGAATTAAATAAAAGAAAAGTTGCGTATTTATAATGCTTTTATAAAAATCGTGGCAAAAACTCCAGTCTTCTTTTCCGCTTAAAATGGGTAAAAAAAGTTGTTGCTTCCAAAATGTTAATTGAAGCAAAAAATTTTACAGACGAGGTTTGTCCTCCACCTTAATATACATAGTCGTCTACCAAAGTTAAATTAAATTCATTGCACATGGTGTTAAAAAAACGAAAAAATGTTTCGTTTAAATGAAAATGGTATTCTGAATTTTTTTCATACATGTGTTGCCATTTTATTCATACTAATAGAATTAAATTCATGCAATTGAAGATTTTCTAAACACCCTATGTACAAAATTTAATTTGACCTGTGCAGCAGACTTCATATTAAGATAAGGGAAAACGCTGCTTGAATTTTTTTTTTTATTATACGTATACTTTGGGCACAACGATCATATTGCGAACTTTTTGTTGCATTTGATATCGATAAAAAAACATTATAATTTCATCGCGATCTTTCGCATAGTCCGACATTTTAGTATTCTGAACAATTTTTCCTATAACGTTTTTCAATTTAACCAATATTTGACAGTTTTGTGATTTAATTAAAATACACACGCTGCAGTTTTCATTTTAGTTTCTGCTTATATTAAAATAGGGGACAAGTTTTATACAAAAAAATTTTGATTATAATTACATATATCTTCACCGTAGTAAGCACATTGTCTATTTTTTTTTTGGGGCACGCATATGCAGGAATGGAAGATTGGTTTTATGAAAATATGTTTGGATAAAATTTGACCGAATAAACTCCTACCAACTGCGGTATACAAATTTTGAATATTTCGTCTTTTATATTGGAACAGATAGAGATACTGCTATATGGTTTGCACTACATACGTAACGTAGTAGTTCCCAAGGGTTTGTCAGATAAATAGTACCGTTAGATTTCATTTTTCCCAAAAAAAAAAACTATCAGTTAAAACAAAGGCATGAAGGTGAGAGGTTAACACGAAAAAAAAAAAAAAAAATTCCATGAACTTATAAATATACATGAAAATATACATTTATAAATTACCGTCAGTTCCAGCACGCATCACAGCGGGTTTAGCTAATGATTCGGTGTTTATCTTTCCTACTTTGTTAGTTTCATGCTGCAGTATCGTTGCTCTAAAAGAGACACATAAATATATACGCACACTTAAAAAAATTAGTGTATCATAATCATACTTGTGAGGTGATACACTATCTTCTACCATAGTTGACCCTTCATCTCCCTCTATTCCAAAATGGTCTTTAGCTTGTTTCTACAAAATATTTATTAGTTTTTTTTATGATTAATAGTGCCTACATTTGCTTGATGGAAATTAATATAAAAATAAAACAAAACTTCAAATTTTTATCTTCCACAATTCCACAAATAAAATCTTCCAGTTTTATTTTATTTAAATATTATTAGTTCTTTATTTTTTTAGACGAAAACATTTTACCTTCTTCAAAATAATGTCAATATATCCAGCAATAATTTGCTGAATCTGTTCCGCTTCTGTAGTCTGCACTGAATAGTATTGATCGGAATAATCCCCGAAATCTAAAGTGAATGTATTAGGACTAGCACCCCACCTTCTTACAGTTGTTAGAGGCCATGTTTTTAAAATCTCTTTTGTTTTCTCGTCGAGACGTAATACAGAATCTTTTGTTATCCCTAAAAGACGTGGCACCAGTTTGTTTTTACCTTTCATTTTTTCCTAAAAGAATAAATAGTGGAAATATAATATCCCGTATAAAAAAAAAATGAAAAATAAATTCAATTTCACCCTTTTACGTTTCTTAAAAAAAATTACCGGGGAAATTAAAATAATTATAAATAATTAAAAGGATGAGAAATTACGTTGTAGGTATGTTTACATACAAATAAAAAATTATATTTTGAAAATATTTACGTGTTTCTTAAACTAAATAATATAAATATTCTTATTGTATTTTTCATTTTCCTAAAATGATAATAAAAATTAAACGCCTTTTCCGCATATGTTGAAATAGTACTTAATTCTTAGTACAATTTACATATGCAACATACGAACCTTTACTAAAAAAAATGTCACACCATACGTTTTCAGTGATCTAGCAATTTTTGTGTATAATACTTTTGCATCAAGTTCACTCAATCCAGTCTGTTTTTTATGTTCACTAAAAATTTTCTTCTCTATTCCTTTTACACGTGCGTAAGATTGGGGTAAAAATTCCTTCAAACTAAAAATTAAAACATCCTTGGTGTACAAAAACATTGCACATTATTTACTGAAAAATTTGAACTGTAATTTTAGATACTAGAATCATGTTAAGAAACTTCACTATATAATATTATTGAATTTCAATTCTTCTACATGGTTATTTAAAGGGGACCTTCAACGTTTAAAATATTTTGAATTCTTTATAATAAAATCGCCACTTCTGAAATCTATCATTGTAGTTGTTCTTACCACTTTGACGCTCTTTTAAATAATACTTACTTTAATTGTATCAAAAGTTACACGCAGTAATCTTAACGGATCGCCTCTTACACAAATCATTTTTTGGTACTTATCTTTATTTGTAACAGATTAATGAAAAATAGTTGCGAGTAGAAAATATCAAAATTGCACTGTGGATAGTGTATAGAGTCGGTTTTCGAATAGTATTTTTTTTTTAATCAATGATTTTTTCCTGCATTGGCAGGGCTGTTACGAAAAATGCTAAACGTAGTTTATCTTAGACAACTTTCCTTATTTAGGATTACCATGTTTCTAAAGTGAAACTTCTATACCGTCATCTATATATCCTTTTTTAAATGAAAAGTAGAGCCAATGAAAATGTAATAGCCGATGACTGCAAGTCAACGTCTTATTATCTTTTGCGGTCCTAAACAGAGTTAAATTAAATTATTGCTAACAATTCAAAGCCCAACAGCTTATGCGCAACGTCAATGCAAGTAGTCGATTTAGCGGATTCTTGTACAAAACGATTAAGAGCATTTGTGAAAATTTATAACATTGACTCCTTACCAATATTCAGTTAATGTTAATGTTCTGCAAAATGCGTTTACTGGCCTTTCAATGATTACGCGGCGAAAAACGTAATAGATATTAATAAATATATAAATATTTTTGTAGAAATTTATATTCTCTACAAAAAAGGTGTTTTTACTTTTTTGAGTATATACATACATATATCTCCATTTTCGGTACGTAAGCACAGAAAGGTGAGAAAACCAATTTTATAACATTTTAAACACTATGGGTAGTAGATGTAAACATACAATACAATCTAATGTTTATTTTTCTAAAACGGCTCAGCGTCCTGGAGCGCTGTATTTTTTTCTCTGTGAAAAATAAAAGGGTTTTTTAATATCTTGTATTTATCACCGTTTTCGTTAAGTAAGCGTCAGAAAGTCAAAAAACGCATTTAGAAAAATTTTAACATCAAATAAATAATAGTACGTAACAATTATTTTCCAGTGTTAAAAATTTGCACAAATGCTCTTCTCGTCAATCTCTGTAAGAATCCGCGCTCGAAAAACAGAAAACACGTATATCCCTTGGCTAGTACCTATACTATAAGCATTATTCTGTACAATCGACTACCTATCCCCCATATCTGGCTTGTTAAATCAGAACTATCGGGTATTGTTTTCTCGTAAATGACGGTTCAACCCAAACCTACACGCCTACATAACTCTCTCACTACCTACATTGACGTATCGTTTGCTCTACTTGACTGTCAAGTGAATTGAATAAAAAAATTTTTTTAACAAACTGTGACCTCTAATCACTACAAAATTACCATAAATTTTATTTATTGAAATACATGGGATGTTGATGTTCTGTAATGGTTCACATGCCTTAAATGTCCCGAAGGCTACAAGCTATTTTTTTACCCTCAGGGTTTTAAGAATTACAAATGTGTTGAAGGTCATATTTATCACTTACTCTAAAAATCCAGGTTTATGTTTATTTTCAACGTAGTCCCCAAACTGTATTTGACATTGGATTCCTGCGAATTCACAAGCTTTTTCCTGAGTGACAGGATGTGTTCCTCCAATTATGGCATCTCTAGCCTGGACATACAGTAGGTTTAATTGAACAGGATCACGAGAATCGATATTTTGATCAGAATAAAAAAATTTACGGCGAAGTAAAACTGTCTGATTTTCGTCGATTCCTTGTTCTCGTAATGTTTTAGAAGGATCTACCCAATTTACTTCGTCATCAGTTCGTAGTTTCTTTCTTAGTTGTTCCATTTTTGCATCGCGTTCTTTTTCTTCTTTTTTTCGTTTAAGAGTAAGCGTACTGTAGTTTCTATTTTCAAGATTTTCTTTGTCGTCGCGTTCTTTTTCTTCCAGAACTAATGAATACTCATCGTGGTTTGTAATGCCAATTTTAGTACAAATTACTACCATCAAGTTGGCAACTATCTGAGAGTCATCAACGAGTATCGTTTTCACAGACCCTAAAAACCAAAATTTTATATTCAAAATTTTTTGAGGAGTCGGTCAAGTTAGCAAAAAAATATTGGATGAATACGATAATTTTTGGATTAAGAAAGTAAATGTCAGTGTATGCTCACAAAAACTTTTTTACGACGTTACGAGATACTACCCGCCATTAGTCCGCCACAACAATGCTCAGTGTGACGTGTAACGTTACTGCTAAGAGTTGAGTCGGTGAGTAATGGAAGTATCTGATTGATTTTGGTTCGGTGTGCTTATTTACTACAGCAATCATATGACGGTAATTTAAATACATTAAATTTTGAATACCATTCTTCACTATTTAAAATGACGATGATTTAGCTCTTCAAACAACTACTACGTATTTATACATCTTACCGTCAAGCATCTTAACTCGCAATGTCCTCATTTTCTTCCTATATTCCAACATATCTCCACTACGAAGAATATAATAAGCAAGCTGACGCCCAGATTCTAACCATACTCCCGTATTATTATCTTCATCAGTGAGAAATAACCCATAATCTTTAGCTAGAAATACAATTGATATTAAGGAACTGTTTTATAAAAACTAAGTGCAATATCCATTTGAAGAAAAAAGGTAACGTAACTGACAGAAGCTCAGGGCATTTATTAGTGTCAGTAAAAATACATGTTAAAAGTTTAGTGCTAAAAAAATACATACAAATCCAAGTTTATCCGAGTTAACCTAGGCATATTAAATTTTAATTATTAAAATCTAAAAGTTAATTAAAGTCCAAAGTCGCAAGGAGTTTTTGCTGTCTCCTTAGTTTTAATCAAGCTGAATGCCTAACATTAACCGTATTGATAAGTAATAAGTGGCCTTTGTAACACAAAACGCAAAATTGATGCTCCCCATTTTAAAAATCCGAAATACATAGTTTAGACTTCGCTTTGTCGAATTCTTAGTGTTACATTTGAGGCTTATTTTTAAACCCACATTTGTAAGTAACCGGCGAGTTTTGAATTTCAATAAATAGTTCATGGTATTTTGACAGGGGAAAGAACATGCCAGCAGCGAAATATCATAAACTGATTTTTTCGCAAACAAAGAGTTTTGCCACTTTTGCATCTAGTGCCATTATTATGGATCCGGAGGACATGTTCAAAACCCTAATTAATGTCGATAGCCCTTTAGTGAAATCGATGGGTTTTAAATTGAATCTGAAATGCTTACAAGCTTTAAAAGTTTCATCAAAAACGGTTCAGTGGTTGGGTTAGGTTATCTCAAGGATAGGATGTGAACTAGATAGACTGGACTGGAATGTTAAAAAGCATGCTGGATAACTTATTTCGTCTGATGATGGTCGAATTTGACAGTCGAAACGTCGCATAATTGAAGTTCCTGTTAATAATTGCTGGTTATTGACGATATTAGCTTCTATTCATTATAAACATAACGTATTAACAAAAAATTTTGAAAATTTATTGATATTAGAAAATTCGCTACTATATAGGTGTTCCACTTTAGCGTATTTCTTTCATAGCTGGCTTAATATTACAAATAGGAAAAAAATGTTTAAATAAAAGTTTCATCCAATTTGTATCACTTCATAAAATTATTTTTATCTATACAGGGTGTTCCATTACGCCTGAGTGATACCAAACTTTGTTTTCTTAAATGGAACGCCCTGTATGTTTTTAAATTTTTGAATTAAGCGATAAATTTAAAGGGTAGTTTGATAGCCATATATCGTATCTTACTGTTGCCGTTTGGGAGTTATTTCGTCATTTTGAAAAAATATTACGCTTGCGGCGCTCTCTAAAATCCTCTGTATTTCCGAAACCAAATTAAATAAAAAGCCGCGCCTTTTAAATGAGCTTAAGGAGTAATGTTTTCACATCGTTCGAAAATTTTCATTTTTTTTTTTTTAATCGACAAATAAAATGATTCGATTTTTGAAAACTTCAATCGAGGAAAACTTGATTTTTTTAAATGGAACGATGTACAAATTTTGCATAGTCAAGTGTAAAATTAAAATATAAATCGATTTTGTAGGCATTTTGGCGACTATTTTTATTATTTTTCAAAATATTCGGGCATTTGTGCAATATTTTTACTGTTCTAGTCTTAATGCGTGACTTATCAAATAAAAAAGAACAGCCTCTGTTTTTCTACTTTAGCTTGTGGGATTTAAGCAGGTTTAGGGCTGACATCTTACTGGTATGCTTGAAAAATTCCTCACAAATTATAAAAGACTACTTCTAATCAACAAGTTCAACTTTATTAATAACAACTAAACGAACCAATAAAGAATGATGTAACAATGATAAAAATTATACAAATTACCGAATCTCTTGCAAACTACCGAAAATTGTAGTTGCAAAATATCTCTACAAAATCGATTTATATTTTAATTTTACACCTACCTAATTATGCAAAAATTTGTATATCGTTCCATTTAAAAAAATCAAGTTTTCCTTGATTTAAGTTTTCAAAAATCACATCATTTTATTATTCAAAAAAAAAAAAATTATGAAAATTTTCGAATGATGTGAAAACATTACACTTTCTTAAGCTTATTTCAAAGTCGCGCTGTAAAGAAAGAGTTTGTTCTCTTCTCAACAAAATTTATTATCTGTCTATGTACAACTTATAATTACGAGGGTTCGCGCGTGGCACGATAAATTAACAACTAAACACTAACACATAAACTTAACTATTACGAATGTTCAGAAGCGGCGTAGTTTATTAAATGGGGCGAAAACGGTGTCCAGGGTTCCTAATAGGAAAGCTCCGGTTTAAGTCGCAAACACGTCGTATCTCTCTTGGTGGCTCAACTCTAATGTTCCAAGGGAAGGCTTTTATAGTTGAGACCTAGCAGAAAGCAGACTGCTCCGTCGCGGTATTCCGCCTTTTATCCCTCTTCGCTAAGTGGGGGTTGCGCCGTGGTGTCGCGGAGAGGGTGGTTAGCCCTGTGGCGGGAGAAGCTCGGATGCGGGGGCGCGAGTTACCCCGGGCGGCGCCCTCCTTTGCGGTATTACGGTGCGTCTAGGAACTAGCAGGGGTAGCGCGCGAAATTTGGCTCTGCTTGTCCGTGTTACAGCGCCTTTTTATTTAATTTGATTTCGTAAATACAGAGGATTTTAGAGAGCGCCGTAAGCGAAATATTTTTTCAAAATGACGAAATAACTCCCAAAAGACAACAGTAACCCTGTATAGATAAAAATAATTTTATGAAGTGAAGATTCAAATAGGATGAAACTTTTGTTTGCATTTTTTTCGTATTTGTAATATTAAGCCAGCTATGAAAGAAATACGCTTAAGTGGAACACCCTGTATACTATGACAATAAAATGAAATCGTAATCAAAACAGCCAACTTTTGTCTAACTGTCGACGATTGGTAAAAATCAAATTATTTAGTCATAGGAATATAAAATCTTCAACCTGTGTAAAAATTAGATATTGTAGCGAACCGAGTGTGCTTGTGTACGATCGGGCACACGTGTATGCGAGCTAGTTAGTCGACTAGCCGGTTGGCGCGGCCGATTTCAGCGGTGTGTGTCGTATTTGTTAATATGTGTATCGTACCTGCCTTCTATGAAAGCAATTAAGCTATTCGGAGAATAATCTACTCTCGACGTTTCGATATACCTCCAGAATGTTCCAGACTTTTATCAGAGACTATCAAAAGAAGATCGCCGAAGGGTCATAAATAAATTGACAGTGTTGAATAAATCGAGACGCGCATAGAAGTGATAAAGTGTAAATAAATAGTGTAGTCAGTGATCTAAGTTAGTAATAATTCGATAGTGTATTTAAATTTAATTAATAATAATATATAAATTGTAACTGCTGTATATGTCTTTAAGCATAAATTTATTAAATCCACCATTTCAATATGTAGGTACCCTACTGTTTCATTTGAAAATAGTATTGACATAGTATCAAGAATATTGATTTAATTGTTTCAGATAATTTAATCGTACATCAAATTAAAAAGTAGAAAATAAAACTGTTTTTGGAATTTGTTCCGGTATTTTAAGTGTACAATAAGCGGCGTCTTAGGAGATACAAAAGCAATAAATCATGAGATGTGCATTGGCAAAACCAACCTAGCCCACTCGGGGCAGAGGTTATCAGGCAGGAGGTGGAGGTGGAGGGTAATTTTGAATAGTTGCAAATTAGTAGGGTTGAGACGTGGTTATTTACGATTTGGTCAAGCAACATTATTCGCTCTTCTATTTATTGCTGTGATAATGTTTCCGCTTACTTACTTGTCAATCTGACCGTCACTGAACTTACGTGCCGCTGGTTATATATTTTTAGGACACCGTAAACATTTTATTTACATGCAGCTTACCTTGTCCAAGATTGGCTTCTGTAATTTTTTCTCTTATAATTCTGCAGGCATCATAAACAGTAGTGGAAGGATCGAATACCATAGTTTTGGTAACATTGCTGTCAACTATATTAATACGTAACGATAGCTGAGCCATACTTTACAATCCAGATTCTAAAACATAAAATACAGAACGCATTGTAGTAATTTATTGATTTTGCGCTAATAATGCGTAGCATAAATATAGTACTGATTATTAAAAACAAAACACTTGGTTTACTATGTTAAGATAAGTAACATTCCTATTGTGACATTTAAAAGTTTTATGTGGTGAAATGGAGCTAAGTACAACAAATAAGGGCGGATTGTGCATGCATTTTGAGGGTTATAGTTATAGAAAGAAAAGGCAGGGGCAGGACACTACTATAACATGGATCTGTCAGAGGCAGCAAATGCATAAGTGTACTGTGACAATTAAATCAAGAGGTGAAGAAATATTAAGTGGACCTTCAGTTGCACATATTTGTGGACCTCCAAATGACGCGCAGCTAGATATTTCAAAGCGAATACAAAAAGCTAAGAAAAGGGCGCGAGAAGAAGACATAGATTTAACTGAAATTCAGAAAGAGGCTTTGGGAGATCTTCATGACAAAAGTTAGTTCGTGTTTCACTAAATTGCTGAAATGAAATAAGAAAAGACAAGTAAGGTGACGTTGTCATTGTTTTACAGGGTACAATTTTGTTGCTGAAATGCCGAATGAACATACTATCCGAAGAACATTACAACGGCAAAGATGTAAGGCGCAAGGGCAAGGGCAAACAAAGGAACCAAATAATTGCAAAGAGGTGATTCTCGATGAAGAAACATTAAAAATGATCGACGGAAGTTCTTTTCTACTAGCTGATGATGGAGAAGAACAAAGAATAATAGTTTTTTGCGGTAAACAAGGCAAAGAAAGTTTAAAATACTTTAAAAGCTTTTTCATGGATGGCACATTTAAAAGTTGCAGTAAGCAGTTTACACAGATATATAGTATTCATGCGGATTTCGGAAGCATGGATACAGAAACCAACATAAAATCAGTTGTTTTTGCCTTATTACCCAATAAAAGAAAAGAAACTTATGTTCGATTGTTTCGATTAATTCGTAATGTTGTTCCTGAATGGAATCCAGAAACGGTGACAATCGATTTTGAATTAGCGGTTAAGACTACCATTGAAGAAATATTTCCAACAACAAAAATTCATGGGTGCTTTTTTCACATGAAAAAATGCTTGTGGCGGAAGATACAAGAATTAGGACTTTCAATAGAATATCGTGAAAACGAAGATATTCGTCTGTCCATTCGCATGTGTGCTTCGCTGGCTTTCTTGAAACCAAAGAATGTGCCAGATGGATGGATGGAAATTCACGCACAAGCGCCACAGTTTCACAAGCTTACAATGTTCTTTGACTATTTTGTCGAAAATTGGTTGGAGAATTCGTGGTTTCCGCTGAATATGTGGACAGTATACGGAAGACGTCATCGAACAACCAACTCTGTCGAGGGATGGAACAATCGGTTAAATACTCTTTTGAAAAGACCAAATCCAAAGATAAAAAATGTGATAGCTTGTTTAAAGGGAGAAGCAGAGAGGACAAATTGTTTTTTCATGAAATATGAATTAGGAATTGAAAGTTTAAGAAGAAAGAAAAGGCATGTAAGACACGACGAACGATGACATAGAATAATTGAACGATATGAAGGCGATGAAAACATTAATTTATGTTTGACTGCCCTCTCTTCCTTACAAAATTTTGAATAACAAATCTTAAGAGTAAAGTAATGAAAACAAAAAAAATAAATAAATTAAAAAAAAATGACAAACGCTTCACAACAGCAGATTTTAAACACGCCAAAATGGTAATTTTGTCAGTCCAAAGCTTGAAAAAAGTGTGATGGGAATCAGATTCTGTTGTGAAAATCGCTTTTAAATAATTGTTTAAAAAGATTCAATATTGGTCAATAAAAGTGGTACGTTTTGTCGCATCCAAAATATATTAAGCAATTAGCAGAACCCTTGGCAAGTAGAAGTGGTACGTTTTGTCGCTCGTACGTTTTGTCATGTATTCATAGTTCAAAGTCGAACAATTTTAGTTTTTGTTTATAACTCAAAAACGAATTACTATAGCAAACTATTAGTTACATTGATAAATTTTAGTAAAATAATTGAGATAGATACACGTAATATTTGACATAATGTTATTTACAATTCGGCGTTGTAATCACATTCCTTGCTCCTTTACTTTTAGAGAACGAAAGATTTAAAAAAATCTGCTGTTATCAAATCATCTTCCAAGGTTACTCAATAACCGTAAAAGATAGATAGTCAAAAACTACATAAAAAGTCATCTTATTGAATAACCTACTTAACGATATAATATTTAGTTCTGGGGGCACATTTTCAATACTTAACGTGCTATACCCTTTCCAATTGCAAATTTTGTACCCATTGCCTTTCATCGAAAACTACCCCGAAGCGAATATTATCTACGCTTTTAAGGGTAAAGTACCATTTTTCATCAGCAGAATCGAATCGCGGTTTTGCAATAAATATGCGATAGTTTGTATCGCAAAGATATACAATGGCAGGTTTTGAACCCTTTGCCTTTCATCAAATTCATTACTAATAGGTAATAGGTACAATAGAATCATAACGATGAAGTGATAATTTCTGAGAAATATACACATGAAAGTAGTGGAAAAAACGAGGAAACTGTTTTTAATGCAGATCAGTATTATAAGCATGCCATGAATGTTAATATCGACAAACTATCCTTTTACGTTGGTACTGTCATCTACTGTATAGGACAGTGTCTGGTAAAAATTTTAAGTCAATTAGAGGGTTTCCCTTCAATATTATTAGGATTTTCATGCTATAAAGTAGTGTAGTGATAAAAATTTCATGTAATTCTGAGTGTCCTGGTTTTCGGAACACCAGCCAATTCGGATATATTATGTATAGTGCGTCTTTTAAGCTGGGAGTTTTCTTTATTCGATTGCAACAGTAGGTCTCCTTTCTGGATAACAATTAATTCACTTCTTTCTGATATACTGGGTGTTCCACTTAAGCGTATTTCTTTCATAGCTGGCTTAATATTACAAACACCAAAAAAATGCTTAAATAAAAGTTTCATCCAATTTGTCTCTTCACTTCATAAAATTATTTATATTTATACAGGGTGTTCCATTACGCCTGGGTGGTACCAAACTGTTTTTTTTTTAATAGAACACCCTGTATATTTTTGAATTAAGCGATTATTTTAAAGGGTAGTTTGATAACCATACATTGTATCTTATTGTTGCCGTTTGGGAGTTATTTCGTCATTTTGAAAAAATATTACCCTTGCGGCGCCCTCTAAAATCCTCAGTATCTCCGAAACCAAATTAAATATAAAGCCGCGCCTTTTAAATAAGTTTAAGAAGGTATGATAATTTTTTCACATCATTTAAAAATTTTCTGGATTCTTATAGATAAATGAATAAATTCATATACCTACTTCAAAATGCAAAAATGATTTTATTTTTTTAAACAGAAAAAAAGCCAATTTGGAGTGGTTGTTTCTTATTTTAATCATTAATTAAACCAACGTTTCCCCTTTAGGTACAAGGCTTTTGTCTTGTGTATTGTTAACGGAATTTTTTATTTTCAAATAAAATTCATTGTTAATTTTTGAGTAAAATGTTAACCTATTTTTTTTTAATGATAATTCACAAAACATCTCTCAACACATTATCTATGTTTTGTTTATAAAATGCTATACGAGGGCGGCCTGAAAAGTTTCCGACCTCAACGTGGAGATGGCAGCACTCGTCAATAAAAGTCAGGGAATGGTGCATCTGTTGACAGCAACACATCAAAGTTTCAGCCATTTTGGAAGCGCAGTTTTTATTTGACAGTCGTTTGAGTGAGTCGATGTATTTTTGTGAAAATGGAAAAAATCGAGTATCGAGCTGTCATAAAATATTTGTTTTTGAAAGGGAATACGCCTACGTAAATCAAAGATGAGTTAGACTCTGTGTACGGGGACTCTTCACCGTCATTTACCACAGTGAAATTTTGGGCAGCTGAATTTAAACGTACCGTAAGAGCTTGGGAGATGATGAACGTTCGGGACGTCCAAAAACTAATGACGATAACATCGCTAAAATTCACCAAATGGTGTTAGACGACCGCCGAATTAAAGTGGGAGAGATAGCAGAGGCAAGGAAAATGTCCAAAGAACTTGTTTGTCACATACTAAATCAAGATCTAGGAATGAGAAAGCTGTCTGCGCGTTGTGATCCGCGTGCCGCGTTTGCTAACGTTAGACCAAAAACGTGTTCGAATGCAAATATTTTTTTCAAATTGAAAGAACTGCTTATGAAAATAACAAGGAATTCCTTATACTTGTGACTCGAAAAAAAAAGCATCCGAACTCAATGCACGAATGAAGGCGCTAGCTTTAAACAATGTTTATTACGTTTTCTTAGGGTAGTTTTGCAGAACTATTGTAAATTTTGTGTAAGAACTTAAAAACAACACCTATTTATTTTTCGAAATGAAATTGATGAAGCTTCTAGTTTTTGTAATTCTATGATCACAATATACATATTAAAACACGAAAGGTCACAAAGAATTGTTCATTGAAAGTCCACAATCATTATTTCACCTCAAAGGGACTACTTCAGGTGGGGGAATATTCCATCCTTCCTCCTGAAGAATTATTTACAACCGTTCGTGTTTATCATATTCTATTTGTTTTTGAAAATTCGGGCGCCAACTTTAGATGTGTCCTTTTTTTACTTCGGAAAATATTATATTTCTGCAAACATATTCTTGCCACTTCTTTAAAAACAATCCAATGGCATTCTCAGACTTTTTCTATCATCGTCAATTTTGTCAGAAATAAGTAAAACTTATTTTTTTTTAACAACAACCACACGTAAATTTGGCTTAAGAAATTTCCCATATTAAGTAATTTTCAATTATACAAAGTTGTTCTCATTAATTTCAAAAATAGCCGAAATATATAACTCTCCTTTACATTGCAGTGCACCTTGCTGTGTTAGTTTTATATTGGCCTATTAAGTTTCGATGAAAGGCAAATGGTACAAAATCTGTACTTGTAAATATTTGGGGTAGAAATTATTGCCTGTTTATTGCAAAAGTCGCGGTTCGATTCTGCTGATAAAAAATGGTACTTTTTGGTGGTTATTATTGGTGGTTAATTTATTGAAGGGTGTTTTCAAACGAATAAATGTAAATTTTGCTTTCTAATAGATAGTACAAATTCCATTATTGCTATTTATGTACTTGTTTGGTTTTTTTTTTATGGTCCTGCTAGCTTCATATGAACTTAGCAGCGCCACTATTTTCTTTGTAATGGCACTTGGTACAAAATTTTTTTTAATAGTACAAATTAGTATTAAAAAGTTTGATATATGCGATTCGATTCTGCTGATTTGATCCTTCCAGCTTCCAAGACATGATATGCAGCCTGGCCTAAGAATTTTGGAGAAAGTGTAGGTTTAAGCAAAAATTTTTGCCAACAAAACTTGTTCCCTACCTATTTTAATGAAATTCGTTTCGCAAAACCAAAATAAATTAGCTATACAGGACGTTTAAAGAGCAAAACAGTGTTGCGTTTAAATGACAACACTTTTAAATAAGCGTTAAATCGATAAACGTTAAAGGAAAAAGTTATTCAGGATCCTTAAATACAGGCATATCCAAAAAATTGAGGCGAAATTTGAATGTTTTTTTTTATCCGCTCCAAATGGCCCAAAAAGTACGCAATAATGCTCATTCTGACCAAGGTATACGCTTAATCAAAGCTTTTTTCATACAAAACGTGTTGCTAATTTTAGGATGTTTGCTTGGGGAAACAAAATTAAATTTTCTGTAGTGGCTGTACAAAAAAACGAAAAACCAACGTTGTAATTAAATTGCAACACTCTTAAATGTGGACCTTATCGAAAAAAGTAATAAGAATAAGATGTGCAAAATCTTAAAATATGGACATATATCAAAAACCGCAGCCATATTTCATTTTTTTATGTGTATTTAGAGCGGATAAAAGATATCCGAATATCGCTGCGAGTTTTTTTATAGGCCCAAATTTCATGATTCTGAACAATTTTTTCCTATAACTTTTTTCAATTTGACCCACATTTAAATAATAATTTAATAAAGAACCAAGTCATAGGGCATATTTCGAAAACTCGAAAATTACGACTTTTTGTTTGTAACTCGAAAACAAAAGACGATAGCAATTTTTTGAAAACATCAGTAAGTTGGTCTCAAAAAAAGAGATGGTGGGTGCGACATTATTTTTTATGTCTTTTATAGTTACCGAGTTCTCCTATAGAAACATCGAATTTTGCCCAGTTACGCATATCACACTTAACTAGAATTTGTTGAAAAATGCTTTATGTATAAAAATTTAAACAGACTGCAAAGTGTTATTGGTAAAATGTCCATTATTTTGGGGTGCCAGCGATCGTTACAGTTATACTTTTCTAGTCAATTGAATACGTTGTAAACACCCAGGTAGCAGTAGTCCTTTATAATGTGAATCGAACAATTGCCATACACGCTTACCAGTTCACCCCTAACTTTTACAGGAAAGGCATGTATTTTATATATATAGAAAGTCTTTTATGGATTAGCAATTAAAATTACACATAACAAACACTTGACAATGTAATATTAGATGAAATCCCCGTGCAACACATGTACGCACATCCGTGTCCGCTTCACAACATCAGGTTGTCGCATCTCGCACAACTGTGAAGAATTGGTTATTTCAAACATCGGTTATATTTGGTATTTTTACCGACGACTCGCATTTGTCGAGTTGCTTTGTGTGCCTTTTTTTAAATGTAAAGAAACCCACAACCCACATAGAGACGTTGAATTTATAATATTTTCAACTGACTATGGATATCCTATACCTATTAGGGCGACCAATCGCGTAACGCATTCTCTCTACATTCGCAAAATACATGTAGGCAGAATCGTAGAATACCTACTTTTGCTTATATGCGCCCGGTCGACCGAACCGAACTGAAGGAGGTATAGATTCAAGCAAATGACTGAAATTATAAAATGACCGGAATGTAGGTACATTTGAAATTTGTTTCTTTTTAAAAGCTCCACTTTATACCCAAAAACCGTGAAAGGCGTTTTAAATAAAATTTTTGGGAAATGAAAAGGTTGACCTAATTTCGTGAATCAGATGCAGAAAATCGACCAAAAAGATGCATTTTTTTATCAAAAGAAGCGTTTTAACATTCGACAGTCTTGTGCGTTCACTGCATTTAGCTTTCAGTGATTGCGGCTGTTCCAAAAACTCAAACTGATAATAAAAAGGACAACAGGGCGACTTCAAAACAAAAGCCATGATCGGAAGGTTCAGTGCTATAAAATATTTTACCACAACAAACATTTTAAGGAATCAAATCGTATTGCTTTTGATTTACAGATTTCAACCGATCAGATTATAAAATTTAAAAAATTAAAGGTATATGCCGTTAGCTCTTGGTGAACCATCCTTGATAATAATGCGCATAGAGTTATTTAATAAAAAATTGTGACCGTTTCCAAGTGTTTTTATTTAACCAATTATTATAAAATTTAGTTTTTGGTCTTTTTTGTTGCACAAAATCACACACATAAATAATCCAAAAAAATAGTATAACTTATAGTTAAATATTTTATATCTACTGTACATTATAATATGGATATACATACGTCTATATCAATATCTTAAGGTTTATTTCACGCAATAAATAAAAATGTAAAATTAATATGAAAAACTTGAGTCAAATGGAAGGTAGAAAACGAATCAGTAGGTTTTTATCATTACATTCAATAAACAAAAATTTTGATGAAATATAATAAAAACAGTTTGTTACTTACACTGCTTTCCTTAGAAGCATCATGATTGATTAGTCAATGTTAATGAAATTAAAATCTTTCATTTGTTAGTATACCGAATTTGAACTACTGCACACTTACAACCAAAACCCTAAAATGAAAAGCCTAGGAGAATGTTATCACAAGATTTGGCCAAAAACGCCATCTGAAGCAAAAGTGAATCTCATCTTCAGTACTATTGGGTTCCAAGTTGGTGGGGAGATTTTCTGGGTGGAGCTATAATGTTTTTCCGATACGATTTGCAATAAAACGGCGCCCAAGTGTCGCGACAGTTGAATGTTTTTCAAAATGCGAATGTTAAATCTTCGTAGATTCAGAAGATACAATACAGTTTATTTTATTAGTGAAAACAAAGTGACAAGGTACTACTAAATGTTAAAATTTTTATATTGTCAAATATGTATAAAATTTCTGTACCATTAATGTATTACAATTATAATATTACGATGTTGTAAATATCTGGTTATTGATAAATACCAGCGGTGAATTGATAATTCAACAAATATAAATAAATTCTCCTTAATTCAGAAATTTCTGTCAAAATAAAGACACTTGAGGTAGATTATATTTTGCTTCAAATATTTACGTATTTACTTGTACAAATCTTTTTATAATACATGAACAAACATAATCAAATTGCTTCGATCAGGCTTTCATATTTATTGAAGAATAAAAGACAACCTTTCGATTAAACAAATTTGACTTATAAAGCAAATTCTGAAAATTAACAGTGGAATTGTTTCTTGATAAAGGTCGAAAACATTTCACTGAACCGTCAACTTTTGCACTTCAATGAATTGAATAGTTACTTGAATCATTTTCTTTTCTTATAGGAATATAGGATATTATTTCATTATGTGC
This sequence comes from Agrilus cyanescens, assembly GCA_947389935.1. NCBI lineage: Eukaryota > Metazoa > Arthropoda > Insecta > Coleoptera > Buprestidae > Agrilus > Agrilus cyanescens. Next base: position 19,619,795 of record OX376706.1, read on the forward strand.
TCGCCTTTGGTGTACAAACATATGCAATTAAACAAAACCAACTGCATATGTACCACTAGTGAAACAAAATCTATTACGACTATTGGTTAAATAAATTTCGGGTATATTGCAGAAACAAAAGAGAAAAGGAGCAATTCGAATACTTTGGACAAATTTAATACAACGATAATTAAAACGTGAGCACATTATAATTCAAATTTGTTCTTGAGGTAATATTGCAAATTCTAAACAAAACTAAAAACATATTTTTCGTAAACGACTTTTACGTTCTTTAGTATTAAGTAAACTAAAATATGACATAAACTTAAAAAAAAAACAGAAACCCAGCAACATATAGTAACATTTTAAAGTCACCAATTTTTAAAACTTAATCTTTATGAAAGCTATATTCGAAGTAATTTTAACTACTCTAATTATTATTGAAATAATAAATTAAAACAAATATTAAAAATAAATTAACAATCAGTTTATTTACATTCATCGATCTTGCTTTTACTTTACCTATTTTTAAAGAACAAAATGATGAAGTTTACACCTAGTAACGCGTGCGTTATACATTTTAAAAAGTATTTGTTTCACGCAAAAGTATCAATTTTTTTAAAGGGAAAATAAGAAAATATCCAGTGGTGCAGTTAATCTGTGAACGAAGGCAGCGAAGGGAACGAAAATATACAACGCCACGACAGAAAAACAGCCTGGAAGCCGGCAGACGGGCGCCACAGCAGCATCGACCCTTAGCTTCTAACTAACCCCGAATATATACGGATCTTCCGATACATAAAAACTTATACACACACACACACACACACACACACATGAGATATAAATATATACTTCCATTCTAAGACGGATTTTACCATATTAAATCACTAATAGAAGCACATTTCTTCATAATATAACATAATTGCACTGTATTTTACCTTTTACAATTACCTTTTTGAATAGATTGAAAAAGGAGAAAACAGTTAACAGATAGAAAATAAAATTAACTAAATTACAGTCCACAATTGTCTCTATTAAAAAAGTTACATTTATCAATAAACTATCATTTATTTGTATCATATTAAGATTGTAAAATCCGTCGTTGTACAATATAAAGCACACTGTAATTCACCCGTTATAATCTAGCCGAATGCCGTTTAACAATAACAATGACAATGAATGCGACATACACATACTCAAATGGTTGTCTACCTGCGGACCGTGACAAAAGCGCCTGTGAATGTAAGTTCGAAATGTATAACTGGTGAAAATTAAAGATAAAATATAAAAAGCGCTGTATTTCGATTTCTGCGATAAAATCACCTCCTTAATCAGTAGTTTACATGTTATTCGCTTATCGGAATACTACTTAGCCACCAAATATGTTCTTAGGTAAAACCATATAACGAGTGAGAAGAGGGCAACGTTGGTGTTTTCTTGAAACAAATTGCACTTTTTCAAAAACATAAATAAGTATTAAAGAAAATACAAATGTAAGAGGTATGTATGTATTGTGACAACGGGGGTTTGCCCGAATGTGCATGTACACCACAAATTAACAAAGATAATTTTGGAGTCGCGTTAAGCGGCTAAGCAATTAGTTTATAACGAATAGAGGAAGATATGATTTTGAACTAGTTCACAATGCGTTAATCAGCATCGACGAATAATGTTGATATAAAGGTGAATGATTCTTCGTTGATCCTACTGCGTGTATGTTATCGTGAGGCTGAAGGTTTTGTAAAACAGCCACTTATTATTAATTACTATAATATTATTTTCCTTGCTTTCACTCCTCTTTACTATCATTTGTTTTATTGCGCTAGTTTATAATATATAATTGTTACTGTTGTTTGGCAGCAAGTTTAACGCTACCTGCGTAATTTGGCTACGAAGTAGGTTTCATCTTCTAATATATAAAATTCTCGTGTCACAGTGTTTGTTACCGTACTCCTCCGAAACGGCTCGACCGATTTTTATCAAATTTTATACGCATATTCAGTAGGTCTGAGAATCGGCTACTATCTATTTTTCATACCCCTAAGTGATAAGGGTTATCCACCCCTAACGTTTTTTTTTTTTAATTTTTGGACAAAAATTGTTTTTTTTATAATGTGGCATTAAAAAATACATACAACCCTAAATTTTCACCCTTCCATCACCAACCTCTATTTTTTAATAGTTGTTTTAGTAATTTAATCATTTAGGTGCGCACCAGCCAACCCTGCCCTTGGGAGGCGGGTACAATGTTGGAAGGGGCAAGCACTCTAGCTATTTACTGCGCTCGATAACTGATCAATTAGGGATCCTTACTACTACCCGTGCGAAGAAGGGACGGGCCGCTAGTTAATTTATAAAATGTTACTGTTCTTGTTTAAACAAACATTACTGCCACAAAACAAAATCGCCGAACGAAAATAGTGCGAAACTAAATGTGTGCGCAATTTTTGTGAATAATAATTTATTTCCTGCTGAATCGAAACTTGAAATTTTTTTAAAGAATATGAAATAACGTCAAAACGGTGCGACCTAGGTCCCATGTACAAGATGGGCCAAATTGGATACTTTTAGAGACAAAGTATACCTTAGAGCGGAAATAGACAAAAACCGATAGCGGTGTTTGAAGCTCAATTTTTATGGGAAGTTAATTGGTGCAAACCGCGTCTCGTTATCTGTCGCCGTTTCAGAGATATAGGGTGTTTTTGGAAAATGTACCTTTTCTAAAAACCTCTATAAACTTTTTTCCTGGCGAAAATTTTTTATTTCTGTAAAAACATTCCCAAAGCACTTTTTTCCATAGAATTCGACGGTGTTAGGTGAATTGTTGTAAAGTGAATAGTTTAGCTGTAAACAACATGAACAGCCATTTTTTAAATAGAACACCCTGTATATTATAACACGTTTTAAGAGTGCTCAAAATTACCTTTTCAAATATAAAACACACTTGATATTTTTCTCAAATAATCTTCAAATACCGCACTTTATAGATTTCGTATTGTTTAATTTCGACAAGTAGGCCGTGGAATCAAAAATACAAAAAAATATCGTTAAAATAATAGCAGAGTAGTTGCTGCTATTTAATATTTACATTACAGGCGATTTTGGAGCTGTCCACCAAGTAAAAATTTTAATGCAGGCGCTTTTGAAGCTCCTAAAGTCCCAAGTCAGTTTTATCCGAGGCGCTTTTGAGGCGAAACGGCTCAAATAGAGATATTACGAACGAAAAGTTAAACGAAAGGTTAAGTTAGAATAAATTACAGCACTATTTAGACTAGGATAGAGAGAGAACACGTAACTGGCATATGTTGAATATGCATCGCGGTGATATTTTTTGTATAGTTTGTCTAGAAGTTATGGCATAATTGCTTTATGATTTTTGGGGCACCTTCATTGCAGGTAGTTATAGAAATTGAGTGACAAGCGAAACTTTTGTGACAAATTCCTTTGTTAAAGGTACGTTATGAAAGGACAATCTCTTTCAAACAAATTTTATATTAATATCTATTAACAATGAAATATAGAGTAACATTTAGTAGTGCTGATTTTAAATACATTAATGTGAATTAAATCCTTGAACCAACTACAAATTGTCTTAAATTAATGAGTAAAAAGGTATTGCTGTCATCATGCCCCCGTCCGGATTCGAACCCGGATCTCTGGCTTTACGCGCCATTTCTGTAACCACTAAGGAAATTTTATAGTTCGTCTGTATTTTTGACTTTTTGAGTGGTTTATTACTCCCTAATGCTGTAAGTAATAAAGTTATTTGAATGGTGTTTGTCCTTCGGCAACAAGCGGTGAGGTACGACCTCCATCTCTTGCTGTTTCTAACTTGTCTTTTATGTAACAAATATTCGCACAAAACAGACATGTCTGTGAAAATTTGCGCCGGGTTCACATTCTCAAATGATATTACCAAAGCAAAAATTCACAGATTTCGCAATTCTTGTAACCATGGGACACCTGATATCTTAGCACATGCCTGGCTGTGTCTGGTCGTGTGCACGTTCTTTTTTTTTGACACGGAGATAAGTTTAACATAATCTACGTAAATCAGCTACAAAGTAGACTTACCATCAACATGATCCTTTGGATTAAAGAAATCCACTGTCAGACAGAGCCAAGCAGAGGGAAAATTACCCAAAATCGACATAATAATTAAAAACTAAAATGGACTTACCCCAAAATACCACAACACTTTTTAAACGCGGACACGTGTTTCGCTCACTTAAATTGTGAGCATTTTCAACGCAAGACGCGTTTTAATAGGCGGCATATTCCAGATTATTCGATCTTCGGACGAAATAGACAATGATGGTTCACTTAGACAAAAACGCTTTTTTCTTATTTTAGTTTGCTAATTTCTTTTAAACCGCTAAATAAATCGGCATGAAATTTCGCCAAACCCTGCTTCATTTTAATCTTAATCGACGCCGTTTTCGGCATTTTGCATGTCTTTTGCAGTTTTTTCAGGACGACCATTTAATACCATAAACTCACATGCTTTTTATGAACTTTATTTTAAAACTACGTACATGTCCTTACAATAGAATATAGGCAATCCAGCCAGCCTAACGTAACCGCCCAACGCTCCTGCACAATTGTTTTCTTAAAATCTGGAGTTGTCAAAATTAACGACATTTATATTACAAATTCTGATTAAACGATATCATCCTGAATCTCGAAGGTACGGGCATTAGTTGGTTTGATTCTTACTTACAATGAGACGTTTTAATTGTCGGCAAATTCCAGATTATGATTATATTACAGAAAATGCAACATTGCCATTTTTCCAACTAATGTCTAATAGAAATCATACTTCTCGACTGACCGCTGTCAATATACAATAGTGGCAAATTGGATATCTATAGTTAGTCAATGTCTATGGTTAGTCAGTGTTACTGAAAGATGTCAGTTGAAGTTAGGTGCAGTTAGGTGTGACATGTCGTTGGATGCAGTTGGATGTATGGTTGTTATCGCTGTTAGGTTAAGAGAATAACCTTATGTTCCTGTTCACTGTTTTTGCTGTAGTGGCACATTTTGTTCATTAAAGTTTTATTCGTTTAACCTTTACCTTTTATTAAAAATCATAACAACCGCCTCTACTACATCAGTTAGAGAATACTGCAACGATGCAGTAGAAGTGGGTATATCTCGATTTGCACACATTTCGATTTGACGACTACATTTCTACTAAGTTACATAGGGCTGAAGTTTTTGTTTAGAAAAATTATCTGGACCCCCCCCCCCTCAACCAAAGTCCTTTATCCGTGCCTGACGCTTGTGCCTAGCCCATATAGATAATATCTTAATATATTGATAGCGCCAAAAGTGGAGGTTAATCATAAGAGCCTAAGCTTGAAGCGGTCCGTATGTGCACAAATATATGCACCTCCCTCTATCCCTGGTAAGAACGAGAACGTGAACAATCTTACATCATGGTTAAAAAAGAGATTTCCTATCGCTCCTGTATAATTCAACACCAAATACTAGCGGTTCGTCCCGGCTTCGCACGGGTAGTAACAGGGATTCCTAATTTTTTTAGTAATAAATATAGCAAATGTTACTCAGGGATAAAGTAACATTTTAATGGTAAAAGAATTTTTAAAATCGGTTAAGTAGTTTTTGAGTTCATTCGTTATAAACGTACAAATCTAACTATTGTTCGGACCAATAACGACATGGCAAGAAGCTCTATGGTTTTGATGTTATACATGTACGGGGTTTTTCCCGTAACCGTCCATTAAGTTTTTAAACTTAGAGTTTTGACAATGTGTCAAATAACGTAATAGCTGATTCTTCATCTAATTTAAACATTTGCAGTCATCGCCAACTTTATTATTTTATACGGTATGTGCTCTTTTACGGTGAATTCGCAACAAAATTTTAAGATGAGTTTGTTAACCAGCGTTCTCTGATTTAAATGAATAAAAAACATCATTAAAATACGACTTAAAGTATTGACATATTTACCAATAACAGCTAAATCTCAAAACTATCGCCTTGACAAAATTTAATTTAGTAATTTCTACAGGGCGTTCAGAAAAAAAATTCTAAAATTTAAAAACTTCAAACACGAATAACTTTGTTATCAAAATGGCACCCTCTTTCGATCCATATCATATGGATACTTCCTATTGTTTTATGTTAAAAATTTTAAGCAATTTTTATTCAAATTATTCAAATAAATATAAAAAAGCAATGATGATCTAAAAAAAAATGTTATCGTTATTATAGCCCTTACACAACAAAAGCAACCCCGTGTATTGTATTTTTGAAAAGAAAAAATTCTGTTTAACTAAAGCATAGCAACTATAATTCCTATTTAAAAAAATCATGATTTCTTAAATCTTTTTCGACGCCATTCTGCGTAAGAACATGAAAGCCTTTTTTTTATTTAACAAACAACCAAGATATGGGCATATATCACATACCTACATGAAATAACGTTGACTACGATAAATTTAAAAATCAATGTACCAAAGAAAAATTTCAAAATAACGAGTTTAAATTTTAAAAAAGCAAGGGGAGGGAAAAAGAAATCAAATAAACAAGAGTTATAACAAAATTTGTGATTTATTATTTTAAACATTTTTATAATTATTCACAAATGTTCATTTTGAAAAGAAGAGTCCGCAATTTTCAGTCGAGTGAGTGTCTTCAGTCTATCATTGTCCAATAAAATTTCGTTAGCGGTTATAAGTATGTATTATTTATACTATATTAATCGGTGTCGGGACAAAATCGCCTATGACAAAAAGTATGCGTCAGTCAAACTAACAGCATCAGAAGTGAAACTTTTTATGTTATTCGAAAACTGTCAATGAGTGTGCAAAAGTTTTGATAAATGGTTGTAATAATCTTCTTCATTTGAAATTTGTATATCGTATACTCCTTCTCCACAAATAAATTCTTTAAAATTGTTCCAACGATCTTTAATGAATTTTGCTATTATTAATCGAATATAATGACATTCTTGAGTTGAAAAAATAAAATAAGACAAACATCTGAATAAGCAATTCCCATCGCCAATGACTGGAATTAAAATTTTTGGTCCATTCATCCTCATGTATCATCAAATAATTTTAAATTACAAAGAGGAATCCTTTAAAAAGTTTCACTTCAATAAAACGACAACACTAGTTACAAAAACTCTCTCTGATTAACTGAGACTTATTTTCCCTACAACGCAAGATCTCACAAGTCTGAACTAGTCCTAAATTCTAAGTTGTATATGAAATGAAAAAAAAATAATGCTTGACTCCTATGCAGGCATAAGTACATTAATAAACTCTCAATAAGAAACATGATCACCATGAATAAACAATGCCTCTCACAAGGCGTTTTGTTTCCATATGCGCGCGCAACTACAATTGGTATGCTCGGCGGCAATTCTGCCTCTCACTGCCTACGTAAATGGTAATTAGAAAAAGACAAGGAGTTTAACAGATTTTCTGCCTCCCTCACTCTGCCTACGTAAATGGTAATTAGAAAAAGACAAGGAGTTTAACAGATTTGTTTAGCTTTACGAGTTTACTCTCATGCCAAAAACTCCTATAGTGTCCCATAAAAAGTTTCACTTCAAAATCGCCTGTGAGACAAAATCGCCTCTTTCTGATACCTGGATACCTGGGGTAATTAGCAGGTGGGTCAAAATCGCCTTTGTTATTACATTATATACAAATGTCTTCGTTCTGGTTTTAAGCTTCAAAAAATAGGTTACGGTTCAGGATGGGTGTGTATACATTTACATATCCCTCACCGTTTCCCAACATTTGTATTCGTAACACACTAAGAATAACCGCTTTCAAAGTTTAAACAAACAAGCAGTATCATGTATCACCTATAGATAAAGGCTATAAATATTTCCGTATCTAATCTACAAAATAAGCAAACACTACACGATCTCCATATTCGAATAAATCAACAAACCACTACTACTAATGGCGTTTTACAATAGACATGGAAGACAAATACACGAAATAAAGAAGCTTTTTAAAAGTGTAAAACAAGGGGCAGTATATATGTATATAACGCATGTACTGACACTCTTAAATAAGCCTGTTAAAAGTGTGAAGGGAAATAATATACATAACATTTACATACATAATTAGTACATAAGCATTTGTATATAATGTAATAACAAAGGCGATTTTGACCCACCTGCTAATTACCCCAGGTATCCAGGTATCACAAAGAGGCGATTTTGTCTTACAGGCGATTTTTGTCATAGGCGATTTTGTCCCAGAATCTATTAATCAGTTATGTACAATATACCCTGTACAAAGTACAGTAAACCCTCTCTTTAGCGGACATCGGCGGGACCTGGCAAAATGTCCGTTGTTGGGAGGTGTCCGTAGTTAAGAGGGATAGTTAAATAATATGTATAAAATCAAAAATATTTTTATTGAAAATACAGAAGTCGGGCAAACATTATAAACAAACAAATACGTATAATTTCAGCAAAAGTTCTTTTATTCGCAGCCATGTTAATCGGACAAACTCGGAACAACTGACAACTGAACGAACGAAATATTATTTCAAGAGCAGGTACATACATAATTGAAATTATTGGGAATAAACAAAATTGTACATTGTATTAGGGGTTTATGGTTACCGATCCCCGGGTATTTCCGACGATAAACGCATTCTGTGAATCAACAGCGGCGAGGGGCCACACAAAAGGAAGGCAAAGTTCTTAGATGATTATAAAACATCTGGTCATATCGTCGGGTCTAGTAAAGTTGTCCGTTATAACGAGGTGTTTTCACAAATACACAAATATATTTGTAACAAAACCGACTGTCCGTGTCCGTTCTTTAGAGGGTCCGTTGTCAAGAGGTTAGAAAGTGTACAAAGTGAGTACTACATATTTGGGGATTTAAATTAGCTCCGTTATGTAGAGGTGTCCGCTTTTAAGAGGTGTCCGTTATCAGAGGTTTTACTGTATCTGGAATACAAAATACAAGATACTTTTAAAATAAGTATTTCAGATACCAGATACAAATAACTTTTTGGAATGGTATCTGAAATACTACATAGATACAAAATTGTATTTCAAATACTTTTTCAAGATAAAATACTTTTCTACGAAAACAACATTTTATTAAACGTAAGTTTCTTTTTACGTGAATTATGTGAATTATTTACGAATAAATCGCATTGATCGTGCAAATGTGCTAAGACAAAATATTATACTTTAAGGGTTTTAATTAAAGACTTAAGTAAAACCAGTTAAAACAAAACTTTCGTTTCCATACTCACGGTCTTGAATCTCACAAAGGCGATATTGTTGGTACCACACAAAAAAATACGGAATAATTATAAAAGACACGAGTCAGTGGAGGGGGGGACTTCATAGCCGATTAAATTCTATCAATTTGGTTCCAGACTAAAGTTTTAACCGCGCGTTCAGTTTTATCTGTAGTAACATTGATATTGTAGCGAACACGAGCATGCTTGTGTGCGATCGGGTACACTTGTACGTGTTACGGGCCATTACAGAGGGGACCAATTAATATTGATTTTATTCAATTTATCAAATTATCGAGAATAGACTGTACTTGTGAATAATCTTTACTTGATGATATCTAAAACATCGATGACACCCAATGTTACCTAAAAATGCAATTAGGTCAAGAACCTCTTTTAGTCGAAAAATATACATTAAGTGTTCCCAAAAAAATCAGTAGATCTACCGATTTTAGGTTCCGCCTACTGATTTACGTCAAATTCTACGGAAAAAAGTGCTTTGGGTATGTTTTTACAGAAATAAAAAAATTTCGCCAGGAAAAAAGTTATAGAGGTTTTTAAAAAACCTACATTTTCCAAAAACACCCTGTATCTCTGAAACGGTGACACGTCTTGGAAGCTGGAAGGACCAAATCAGCAGAATCGAATGGCATATATCAAACTTTTTAGTAATAATTTAGAACTAATTTGTACTATTAAAAAAAATTGTACCACGTGCCATTACAAAGAAAATAGTGGCGCTGCTAATATGAGCTAGCAAGACCATAAAAAAATAATTAAAAAAAAAAACCAAACAAGTACATAAATAGTAATAATTGAATTTGTACTAATTTGTACTACCTATTAGGAGTCAATATTTACATTTATTCGTTTGAAAACACCCCTTAATAAATTTATGAACACTATAACCACCAAAAAGGTACCACTTTTTATCAGCAGAATCGAATCACGTTTTTTGCAATGAATATGGGATAATTTGTACCGCAAAGATATGCAATGGCAGATTTTGTATCTTTTGCCTTACACAAACTACCCCGAAGGGACATTACGTATGAGAATGAAGTACCAGTTTTTATCAGCAGAACCGAACATCGACTTTTGAAATCGCAATTGGCTTCGGTTTTTTCAACTCTTTGCAAATATGATGTTAAATTATGACATTTAATAAATTATTAAGCAAAAATAGATAAATATAAAAGTAACACAACAAGGTGCACAGCAATGTAAAGGAAAATTATATATTTCGGCCATTTTTAAACATAAATGTGAACAACTTTTATTACCGAAAATTACTTAATACGCGAAATTTCATAAGCCAAATTTACGTGTGATTTTTGTTAAAAAATTTAAAGAAATTATTTACGAAATCTACAGAAAACCCACTACAACAGATATAATAATTCCGTTTGATTCAAATCAATCGTTCAACATAAAAATGGCATCTTTCAACAGTCTAATTCATAGGCTAATTATGGTCCTGCTTTCAAAGGAAAATTTTGACAAAGAATTGACAATAATAAAACAGATTGCTTTTAATAATGGTTTTAATCCGAATATTATAAACAAAATTTTAAAAAATAAGAAACGCAAATTGATTACCGAACATCTTTACAAGACTTCTGTTTACCCCGTTAAAAATTCTTCAAAAATCAAATATAGTTTTATTAATTATATAAAAGAGATTAAGTAGATATAAAATTAGTAACCATCTCCTCAAACAGAATATTGTTCCAATTTTAGTGAATAAAATCAACTTAAGAAGTCTTTTAGTTAATACTAAAACAAAATCAAATTTTCTAGAAAAAGGCGGGGTTTATAGAATTTCGTGTAAGGATTGTCCTGTTTTTTACATGGGTCAATCAAGTAGGGCTATTAAACATTGTTGTTAATTTAAGTTGGGATCTCCAGGCGTAGAAATGAACAACTTTTATTTAGTAAAAACTATTTCTTAGATACAAACTTGGAGCACACTATTACTTTTTTTTTAATCTACATTTCTAGATTATGTTAAACAGGTCTGCCATCTGATTTTGAATATAACAGGGATAGCGCAACATTGTCTAGACCTTAATCATACATTAGATACTAACTCAGTAAAATTATTACGTAATGTACAAAAAAGTTTCAAATTAAATTTGTTAAGAGAATTTAGAGATTAAGAAAGCAATTAAAAATAATGATAACATAGCTAACAATCAGGTAGAAATGGTCACAATAAATTCTCCGCTATTATGGCTGGATTTTCCCAAAGCACCCCTTAGTAATAACCAAGTTTAACATACCAATAACATTTATAAATAGCATTGTAGACAGTTTTAATTTTAATAGTAAAATTTCTCTCTTGAGAACGCCCTGAAAAGGTAGAAACAAATTTGTCGAGATTTTAATAAATATTTAGTGCAACGAAACCCATTGTTTTTCTTCTACTCATCTTCTTTAATAAACAATTCCTTGTAACCTTTCGTGTTTTTTATATTGTGATCATAGAGTTACAAAAAAATAGAAGCCTCATCAATTTAATTTTCAAGAATAAATAGGTATTGTTTATAAGTTCTTGTACAAAATTTACAATAGTTCTGCAAAACTCCCCAAGGAAAACGTAATAAACATTTTTTAGAGGTAACGCCGTCATTCGTGCATTGAGTTCCAATGCTTTTTTTCGATTTACAAGTATTAGGAATTAATTGTTGTTTTCGTAAGTAGTTCATTCAATTTGAAAAAATATTTGCATATTTTTCCCCAGTCACAACTTCGCGAATAATTCTTCTGTTTTGAATCCAATTGAAAAATGAAACCGGAACAATTGATAGAATTCTTTCAGCGCTATCAAGAGCTTAATCCATAATTATTGGGTTCTTCCGGTGGACTATTGAGAATTTATGCAAGAACCCCATTACTTCACATATCTGACTCAGAATTCCCAAAATTAGCATGATTTTTGAAAATTCGGGCGCCAACATCAAACGAGTACAGTGAAGAATATCATACGTTTGTTTATCAAATAACTGCATAAAGTAGTACTTATTAAATAAGAATCAGTTGGGTATCTTTTAGCAAGCAAAACAATTCTTTTCTGTAGTCGGTGATGATTCCGGGCTGGTAGGCCGTGGTCCTGGCGATGTCTTCTTCGCTGACGTTTCGCTCACAACTGTGGTGAGCATCTTCGGAGCTTGGTTTGTAATCTAGGTCGTAGCTGTCTCGATTCAAACTGATCTTTCGGTGGCTTTCGCTGACTATTTATATCGTCGTTGTCGATACGGATGACTGGATCTGATTCGTCCTTGTTGTTACGACTGACTGGAGCTGAATCACTGGGGCGTGCCGTGTGCGATGAATGTTGAAGTCCATCTCGTACAGTGTGCCATAGTGCAGGGATCCAAGTTCTATTGATTTTCAGTGTTTCTTCTTTTCGGTTGAAGTTTTCCTTGTGTTTGTATATTTCGATGGCCTCTCGTTGCAAGCGTGTGTGATAATGTAGAGTTGTGTCGAGGATTTTTGTTTGGGCGAAGTTTATCTGATGTCCTGGTTGGAGAGCATGTTCTGCTACAGCCGACTTCTCGGTTTGTCCCAAGCGACAGCATCTGTCGTGTTCTTTTATTCTTGTAGTGGTACTTCGTTTGGTTGTTCCGATATACACCTGTCCGCAGCTACATGGTATGCTGTATACTCCTCCTGATGCCAAGGGAGGTCGTCTGTCTTTGGTGGAAGTGAACACGTGTTGAAGCTTCTTCGTAGGTCGGTATATAGGTGTGATATCCATCTTTCGCAAAATCTTCCCAATGCGATCAGTAACGCCATTGATGTACGGTAAAAATACTTTTCCCACAGGTGTTAATTGAGTAGCTGCTCTCTTTGAATGGGGCCGCGGTTGGATGGCCCGTTTAATCTCCTTGTTTGAGTATCCATTGGCTTGCAGAACTTTGGATAGATGGTCTAGTTCCTTTCGCAGGAGTTGTGGCTCACAGATTCGTTGTGCCCTTTCTACCAAAGTTTTGATGATCCCTCCTTTTTGCCTGGGATGGTGGTTAGAATTTTTATTCAGATAGCGATCCGTGTGGGTTGCTTTGCGGTAAACCTGATGTCCCAATTGTTGGTTTGTCCTACGTGTCACCAATACGTCGAGGAAAGCCAGCTGGCCATCTTTTTCTGTTTCCATGGTAAACTTGATGCTAGGGTGTCTGCTGTTCAGGTGTTGTAGAAATTCTTGCAAAGCAACTTCGCCATGGCTCCATACGACGAAGGTGTCATCAACATACCGGTACCAGGTTGAAGGTTTTTTATTTGCGGTTTCCAAGGCTTCTTTTTCGAACTTCTCCATGAAAAGGTTGGCTACAACTGGGCTAAGTGGGCTTCCCATGGCTACTCCGTCGATCTGCTGGTAGTAGTCACCCCTCCAGATGAAGTATGAGGAACTGAGGCAGTGTCTAAATAGAGCCGCGATGTTTTCAGGAAATATTTCGGCAATCTGGTCCATGACACCTTTGATCGGAACTTTCGTGAAGAGAGATGTTACATCGAAGCTAACAAGCCGGTCGTTGGGTCCTAAGTGTAGGGCTTTTAACTTCTTTATGAAATCCGTTGAATCCTTGATGTGGCTGGATGTGTTCCCTATGTACGGCTGCAATAACCCTGTGAGGTATTTAGCTGCGTCATAAGTTGGTGATCCGATGGCGCTGATGATTGGCCTTAATGGAATGTCCTTTTTATGGATTTTTGGAAGACCGTAGAGGCGAGGTGGAAGTGCTTCAGATCTTCTTATTCTCTTGCAGGTCTCCTCATCAAAAGCTGTCCTTGTAAGAGCGTTGGTTTGGCGTAGAATAACTGCTGTTGGGTCTCGAGCGAGTTTCCTGTAGGTGTCCGGTTGAAGCAGGCTCTTCATCTTATCACAGTAGTCTTCTGTACGCATGATCACCGTGGCGTTCCCCTTGTCTGCTTGTATAAAGGTGATACTGTACAACTTTATGAGATTTAAGGTGCGACACCTGCCCGTTTTGGGCTTATTCACACGCCAAACCGCACAGGCTGAACCTGGGTGGAATGGAGTTTGTTCCCGGGTCTATCCCAGGAACGACCTGCCGGGTCAAATCCCGACAGGCCACGACGCTACTGGGGGCCAACGAGGCGAGTGACCCCCAGCTCGGGCCTATCTTCACCCTTATTCGATGTTCGTTTCGGGAACTGCGTGACGAGGTGGACGCCCCGGCAGTACAGCCCCCTAACCCACCATGCGGGCTTTCAACCACTGCCCCCTCGAGTCCGACACCAAGCGACGGGGGAGGAGCGAAGCTAACTCCTGGGCACCCCCCGTCCCCGAGGTACCAGTGTAGGGATACTGGTCTCCATCGGTTACTCCGGAGCACCCCTCGCTGGGTGGCATCCGTTTCCCGTAAAAACACCGGACACTCTTCGGCATTCACAACTAGCCCGAGCACTATCCTTCTCCTCTTCTCACTCTGCCATCGTCAAGTGTACACCCCCCCTAAAGGGTCAGGATGCACACCCCAATCAGCGCAATCACGTCGCGGTGGTCTCTGCCACTTCGCTCCTACGCATCTCAGTCGCGAACCCCCCTAATGGGTCAGGCCGCACTCTCACCACACCCCCGCCTGATACCCCCTTGCCAGACTGTACTTCGTTGATGGACATGGGCTGGAACAACACCCAGAGGTCCAGAACGTTTCCGAGCCTGTCGAGGTTCCCATGCGATTGTCACTGAAGGTGCCGGTGACCGCACCGAGATTGCCTCCCTGTCGACGGGTTAGCTATGTCGGTGGGGGTGGGTTCAGCCCCCACGTCAGCCTTCCCGTCTGTGCTGGACTTAACGACACGTTTGTCTGCCAGCTGCCGGCTACATCCCTCAGGTTTTCACCGGCTTCCATAGGCACCAGACGAGGTGCCTTAGGGCCTTCGTCCATGACCGTCAGCAGCTTTCAACTCCGTCTTACCTCCAAATGCCCGTCTCGTCCATTTAGCTTCCCCGCGCCAGCGCGGGTACTAGGCCCCCCCACCACGACAAGGTGAGGACACGGGGGGGTGGTGATACTGTACAGAAGACTACTGTGATAAGATGAAGAGCCTGCTTCAACCGGACACCTACAGGAAACTCGCTCGAGACCCAACAGCAGTTATTCTACGCCAAACCAACGCTCTTACAAGGACAGCTTTTGATGAGGAGACCTGCAAGAGAATAAGAAGATCTGAAGCACTTCCACCTCGCCTCTACGGTCTTCCAAAAATCCATAAAAAGGACATTCCATTAAGGCCAATCATCAGCGCCATCGGATCACCAACTTATGACGCAGCTAAATACCTCACAGGGTTATTGCAGCCGTACATAGGGAACACATCCAGCCACATCAAGGATTCAACGGATTTCATAAAGAAGTTAAAAGCCCTACACTTAGGACCCAACGACCGGCTTGTTAGCTTCGATGTAACATCTCTCTTCACGAAAGTTCCGATCAAAGGTGTCATGGACCAGATTGCCGAAATATTTCCTGAAAACATCGCGGCTCTATTTAGACACTGCCTCAGTTCCTCATACTTCATCTGGAGGGGTGACTACTACCAGCAGATCGACGGAGTAGCCATGGGAAGCCCACTTAGCCCAGTTGTAGCCAACCTTTTCATGGAGAAGTTCGAAAAAGAAGCCTTGGAAACCGCAAATAAAAAACCTTCAACCTGGTACCGGTATGTTGATGACACCTTCGTCGTATGGAGCCATGGCGAAGTTGCTTTGCAAGAATTTCTACAACACCTGAACAGCAGACACCCTAGCATCAAGTTTACCATGGAAACAGAAAAAGATGGCCAGCTGGCTTTCCTCGACGTATTGGTGACACGTAGGACAAACCAACAATTGGGACATCAGGTTTACCGCAAAGCAACCCACACGGATCGCTATCTGAATAAAAATTCTAACCACCATCCCAGGCAAAAAGGAGGGATCATCAAAACTTTGGTAGAAAGGGCACAACGAATCTGTGAGCCACAACTCCTGCGAAAGGAACTAGACCATCTATCCAAAGTTCTGCAAGCCAATGGATACTCAAACAAGGAGATTAAACGGGCCATCCAACCGCGGCCCCATTCAAAGAGAGCAGCTACTCAATTAACACCTGTGGGAAAAGTATTTTTACCGTACATCAATGGCGTTACTGATCGCATTGGGAAGATTTTGCGAAAGATGGATATCACACCTATATACCGACCTACGAAGAAGCTTCAACACGTGTTCACTTCCACCAAAGACAGACGACCTCCCTTGGCATCAGGAGGAGTATACAGCATACCATGTAGCTGCGGACAGGTGTATATCGGAACAACCAAACGAAGTACCACTACAAGAATAAAAGAACACGACAGATGCTGTCGCTTGGGACAAACCGAGAAGTCGGCTGTAGCAGAACATGCTCTCCAACCAGGACATCAGATAAACTTCGCCCAAACAAAAATCCTCGACACAACTCTACATTATCACACACGCTTGCAACGAGAGGCCATCGAAATATACAAACACAAGGAAAACTTCAACCGAAAAGAAGAAACACTGAAAATCAATAGAACTTGGATCCCTGCACTATGGCACACTGTACGAGATGGACTTCAACATTCATCGCACACGGCACGCCCCAGTGATTCAGCTCCAGTCAGTCGTAACAACAAGGACGAATCAGATCCAGTCATCCGTATCGACAACGACGATATAAATAGTCAGCGAAAGCCACCGAAAGATCAGTTTGAATCGAGACAGCTACGACCTAGATTACAAACCAAGCTCCGAAGATGCTCACCACAGTTGTGAGCGAAACGTCAGCGAAGAAGACATCGCCAGGACCACGGCCTACCAGCCCGGAATCATCACCGACTACAAGCTCCGACCGTGAAAGCCTTAGCAACCAATTCTTTTCTTATTGAAAATCTATAATTACAGGGTCGCTTTTGATGTGTAAGCGTAAAGTAAGAAAAATAAAATTATTGTAGCCTTCATTTTGCTTTTTTATGATTGTTCTAGCCGACGTTTGTCATCTGTATTCCCTTGTTATTTCAAAATGCGATGTATTAATTTGCATCTTCGCAATTATATCAAATTCATTAGAAAAATTATAAAACATTTTCAAAAATTTCGAAAAGAGTGACATGTTAGAATGTGTTATTTTCAGTGAAAATAGTTCTATCGATATTTCAGTTCATAAAAGCGAAAATTTAAAAAAATAAATGTTTATGGGTATATAACTTTGTTGCGATTCATAATACAAAAAAGTCGGTGGAGACTTTTTTATAGAATGTCAACCGTACTACAATTTTGCCATTTAACATTTGCCCTAACTCGGATAGTTTAGCTGAAAAATGCAAAAAACGGGAAAAAATGCGAATATTTGAACTTCAAAGCTCTGTCAAAAATCTAATATTGAATATAGAAATTTGACTCAACGGGACTTTTTGTACTCAATTTGATACTTAAAAAGATCCGTTGATTCATTTTCTTGAAAAATAATTTTTTCACAGCTTGCAGGACAAAAAACTGTTAAAAAAACCCGTTTCCCATGTTATTTAGACGTGAAAACTTCAATTTCCGTGGAGGACCTCTTAAAATTGGAATTTTGAGCTCCGCTTTTAACAGGAGCTTTGTTTGGGCATTTCCTGAGATATTTTGGGTTGAGAGCGAAAAAAAAATATCGCCTTTTTTTGGCACACCCTAGTGTCGATGTAACTTGATACTTTTCACTGTCGATCTTAGTTATAATCCCTCATTAAATCACTCTTGACTTTTGCTTTGACATTGCTACCATTGCTCATAATTTACGATTTAGGTTAAAATTATGTTTCTCTTTAGATCTACCATTCTAAGTATAAAAGTTTAATTCATTTTAGATTTACACTTTGGTTTTAATTATTATAATGTTTAAATTTCCTTTACATTCTTAGGTATATTAAAAACCTTGTACATACTCTAGTCCATCCTGGACTATGTTCACTTTTGTTCACAGATCCCTGTACCGCTTCTTGGCATTCAGTAGACAACGACAAGCACTTTATTTTGGTTTAATCAATATTTATCTTAAGGGCTTGATCAGTTGTTTTCGAATGGGTTCCTAATAACGTTGGTATGTTTACCACAAAATTCAGTAGACGTAGATGTGATTAAGTCTACCTGAGGTACAAACTGACGCAAGGATTTAGAAGTAACACTCGCGTTTACACTCTGATTAATCCAGGTGAACGTGTAGCTACCGTATTAACAGATTTGGCGGTATCTATTCTTTCAGTTGAAGGTATCTGTTTTGGTTTGATTTTTGAACCACTAAGACTGTTTAAGCATCTCAAGGTTTTGACTTGGTAACAGGTGCGAAGTAAAATATCACAATTACAGTTTTGTCTAAATTAAAGCGAAACACTTTATTGAAGAAAACTTATTCCGAGAGAAGAAAGCCGAGTAAGTTGACATATACTGTTGTTCTGAACTGTCATAAAATAGAGATGAAATAGAGGCTATGTCCACTAAGCGTGGCGTGTCTCGACCAACCTTACAAAATAGAGGCTATGTTCACTACATCTATGTTCACTACGGTGTCGTGTCTCGCCAAACAAATAAAAGGTTTCGTGGTTACCAGGTGTACCCGATACCATTTCCCCCCAAACAAACTATATATAATATTACCGTGCAAATGACTACTTCAAACAACAGATATTTGAACATGGCCTACCAAGGTAGTCCATGGACTTACAGCAGTTGTGGTTATAATCACAGTTATATTCACGATTTGCACGACTTATCTCCTCCCAGTTCAAGACGAACATGCTAGAGTTTTGCCCGCCCCCATTTGTTGGTGCACGGTGTTGACGAAGTTCGGACTGTGCCCCAACCCCCAATTTTGGTAGTTCGATTTTGATACCACACTTGTTACTACCCCTAAATTCCCCGATGTGTTTACCAGGTGCTTGTCCCAGCCAATGATTTCCAAGATTGTTTGTATATACGTATCCAAATGTAAATAAACGATGTGGTAAAAATTTCTTGTGTTTTCTTTATTAGCACATATAACTTGTACGGAACTCATAAAAGAATCTAAGTTACTACATTCTATTAACACAACGTAAGTAAAAGGTCCTAACACTAGACGATTCACATTCACAGCCAAATTTTTCGATTTAAATAAATAAATAAAGATTTTTGAAAAGATTAATTTTGTGTTTTCTTTTCTCGATTTTTGACGAATGTGAGGGTACCCCCCTTACAGAACCACATGAAATTTTTATCAGAGACTATTCTATACTAGATAACAGTACCTAAAAAGATTTTTGGCAATTCGAAAAGTTTTTTTGATGATTTTTTACAGCTTGAACATCCTAATACTATCGAACGGAAATTCTCTGATTGACTTTAAATTTTTACCAGACACTGTACTGTACAGTAATGTCGCATGGGGTAGTTTTCGATGAAAAGCAAAAGGTACAAAATCTGCCATTGCTGATAAAAAGTGGCACTTTTTTGGTGGCTATAGTGTTCATAAATTTATTAAGGGGTGTTTTCAAACGAATAAATGTAAATATTGCTTCCTAATAGCTAGTTCAAATTCTATTATTACTAATTTATGTACTTGTTTGGTTTTATTTATTTCTTTTTTATGGTCCTGCTAGATCCATATGAACTTAGCAGCGCCACAATTTTCTTTGAATGGCACGTGGTACAAATTTTTTTTATAGTACAAATTAGTACTAAAAACTTTGATATATGCCATTCGATTCTGCTGATTTGGTCTTTCCAGCTTCCAAGACGTAACGGTGACCGATAACGAGACACGGTTTGCACCAATTGCATTGTTATTTCAGCTATAATTGTAAATAATATTCTTAAATACGGGTCTGCCTGTCTACCAGTAGTTTAGCATAAATACTCTCTCAGTAGATCACATTTATTGTTCAAATGGTTAACGTAACGGCAGTGATTACGAGATAAGCCTTATACAATTCCATATTCATAAATGTGATCACACTATACTTTAAATGTCAGTCCTCTGTTTCTCTGTGGTAAAGTATAAACCATATCCTCCAGTTAAATTAACTGGCAACTACAGGCCCTTAGAGGCAGGACAGGTTTAATTAGGTTAGGATTGGTTTAAATAGGTTAGATTAAGTTTACTTCTACTTAGAATGACACATTCAGGTCCCACGAAACGTACAAGTAGTAGCCGTTCCTTGCCAAAATATATTCCTGTTCTGTATTAAATTCACAAATTGGGTAATTTACCTCACACATAGATGTCAAAATGGAACATATTTTCAGCAACCGATCATATATTCAAGCGATTAGACAAATTCGACTTACTTATAAATTCAATTGTTTAAACTTTTTTGAAAAATTTTTCATAGCTTAGATTCTAGCGCCTACGTAAAATATTAAGATATGTGCATATAATTTACACACTGGAAGGTTTTCGCCTTCGTTTCCATTATACAAAGAATGTATTTATAGAACAGGCACTTTTATGGATGTTTGATGTTCACTCAGTATTTACCTATATACATGTAAACAGCTATTTGTACATAATGTACAAGTTACTATTTCAGTACACCTGTACACATTAAAGTCTCCTAAAAAATATATAAATACTCCTTTTTCTACTGTACTTTAAGATAATATACATATCAATGTTTGAAATGTGATGTTAATATAAATGTGTAATGTGTAAGATGTTTACATTTACGAGTTTAAGAAATATCAATCTACAAATATCAAATGAGTTTAACTGCAGTATAATTATCCTTACCTGAGGTGGAAACTTCCTTAAATATAACAATCACATCAAACTTATTAAAGTATTTTAACTTTGACACACGCCCTAGTATGTAGGAAGATTGACATTCGGAATATGTCCGGAATAATTAGCGCATTAGCGCGATCATCGCGTCATCTGCCGGCTATTTACAAATACTGAACTTCTACGAAGCGAACGTTGGCGTGGTAATTACAAAAACACGGTTTTCCATTTACCTTTTTTCATAATTTATTTTAGGTAGGTACTACTACTAATATTTTAGATAGTGGATTTTATGAAATGAAAAAATATAGAAGTAATAAATATTAAAATTATATTTATTGCTATTTATTAGTTGATAAGGTTGCTCCTTAAAAGTATACCTTACGTATATGCAACGTATATGTCATACTGATACTTGTGTTTAGGGTAAGAAATGTCAAGGTACAACGCCATCTACTTTCACCCCGCTGTACTAAACGTAATTTTATAATTTACCAAAATCGGTATTACAGTTTTGCCGGCATAAATTTTAGCGTAATGACCAGTAAATGAGGCGATGATGATTGTTTTGATTACCGAAGGAATTCTCCATTAGCTAAAGCGAGCTCAGAAAAGACAAACCACATAATCTTAAGAGATGAGGAAATTATTCTGCATTTTCTGACTTAGCAATAGCAGCCGGCTTCGTCCATTTCACAAGTAAATCAATTTCATACCTTATAACACTGACTAGACTCAAACGATAAACAAAAGCACACTTTATTTTTAATATGTAGGACGAGCAAAGATGTAAACATTCTTTGCCGTAAGCTTGCAGTAACCATAAAAATGCAACTGGTATAACAAAATCTAGCAAGTCCCGAGATCCCAACACTTATTTTTTTAAATAGAACATCCTGTATATTTTTCAATTTTTAAATTAAGCGATAAATTTAAAGGGTAGTTTGATAACCATATATTATATCTTACTGTTGCCGTTTGGGAGTTATTTCGTCATTTTGAAAAAATATTACGCTTGCGGCGCTCTCTAAAATCCTCTGTATCTCCGATACCAAATTAAATAAAAAGCCGCGCCTTTTAAATAAGCTTAAGAAGAGATCATTTTTCAACATCATTCGAAAATTTTCATTAGTCGTTTTGAAAAATCGACAAATAAAGTAGAAACACATTTATTTATTTTTATCTTTTTTTCTCGTCAGGTTATATTCAAAATCCTTACAGTATTATAATGTTACTTTGCAACGATTGTCAATTAATATAATGTGTTGTTTTATAAAATGGTTAATATACAGAGAAAGTCATACACATAATAAACGAATAAAAAACAACTGGTAGACATTTAGAAGTTGAGAATAATTGTGAGTAATCAGACATTCAGACAAAAAATTTGAGAGCAAATCGGGAAAGGTGCTTGGCAACGCTGCTTCAGAAACTCTAGTTTGGTTTTTCAGCCTTCCAAACAGCTGGGTCGCGTCTTCCATGATTCTTCTTTGGAACAAGTTTACCAATGGACCGCGTTAAGAAATGAACACTCCAGAGTAAAAGATATACCTCTAAACGCCCAAAAGCGTTCAGAAATGCAATTGATAGCTGGTGTGACACTGGAGCTTAGACTAGGAAAGAGAGGGGACAGGTAATAGTCGACTGCAAATTGAGGACGATTGGGATCGCGAGACAGCGCTCAGTATCGCAACATAAAATGTTAAGAGGAAGTTTATTTAGTTACCATTATTCGTACAATTATCATTCCATACAGAGTATCAATTGTTTATTTGATAACGTAAACAATTATTAAGAACTGTTTTTTGCGTCTTACGTTACTAAGAAAATATTATTTATTTTATGTCAAAGAGAATACATGTTCAATGAAATTAAATGCAAAGAATTATTTTATTAACGTTAATTAACATGATGTTGCGGAACTAATAAACATTAAGACGAATTTTATTAATTAATTAATTTTACTTTTTTAGATTTTTATAACTAAAAGAGACGCCGCCTATGGTAATACTGTGGTAAACGCATGCATCTTACAACTTTGAAAGTATTTATTGTTTCTCTCACTATCAGTAAACCATGCCAACAAAAAAAATTTGATGCATTAATGATTATTGTACGTAAATCATAACATATTTTAAGTAGTATGTAAACAATAAACAAATTAAACACGATTTTCTTTGGTTAACCTTACTACGTAAAATTCTTTTTACTTGTGAAATGTGATTTCTGGTTCATTTCTTTCACTGCGGCTTTTACAGCCGTAAGAAGAACAAATCAGCATTGTTTTAAACAAAAATCCACTAAAACCTAACTACACTATTTAATTATATTGACACTTTTACACAATGCTATCAACGCACTGTTTGGGATCAGTAAATGGAGCCGGTACCAAAATATTGCGTCAATTTTCGACGTACAGTCGGCATAGGAGTTACGTGTCCCCTCTCTTTCCTAGTCTAAGCACTGGAGTATCGTTCAGAAATGAAATAAAATTTACCCAGTGTATCCGGAGTGTTAAAATTTTACCTACCTCGATGAGGTGGGTAAAAAACGCCCGACTTGCGCACTAGCGTGTTTGTTTGATGACATTTTATTTCATTTCACGTTAACTTAACCGACTTAACTTAGCGTAGACTAGAACAGACTAAAAAAAACCTACTAAAGTCTCGTTTATTAATTTCATATAAATAGAACACAAAATTGACGAGTAATTTTAATTACCTATATACTGTGAAGAAAACGAAAGTGGTCAGAATTATAAGTTAATAGTTACAGGTTTTTTATTATGTTATGAAATTTGTACTTATAATTAGTAAACAGTTAAAATAATAATTTAATTCTTGATTTAGATAAAATAATAAAGAAACAATTTTTTGGTTTTCATACTTTCATTAGAATATAAAATTGACGTAATTTAAATTATGAACTGTGAAAAAGACAAAAATTAACAGAATTTTAAATGAAAAGTTAGAATTTTTTTTATTATGTTTTGTTATTCGTACTTATAATTAATAAATATTTTAAAAAATCATAGATATATGTATATATATTTGTGATATCAGTTTAAATTGAATTAAAAGTTATCGGTTTTTTATTACATTGTTATTATTTGTAGTTATAATTAATACACAATTAAAACAATCATGTATTTAATTTTTGATTTAGGTAAAACAAATTTAAAAAACAAATTAGGTTAGGTTAACGAATCAGCTTCGACAAACTTCGACCCAACTTCGACTGATTTCGATCAAAAACACCCCAAACCGTTCAGAAATGTTTTTACACTCAAGATACACTCCAGATACACTCTGTCACGTGACTTTTTTCCCCTGAGTAAAAAAACACTCTACCCACTCTGCCTTTCTGAACGCGGCCTTGCTTTATATGTACAGTGGCGGAAAAAAGTCTGCATACAAAAAGCGCCAAATGAGATATGAAGCTATTAATTGTGTTTTCAATAGATTTTAGGGTTACAAATGCTCAAATATCAACAAGAAACGTTTGTTAAAGATTTTTTTGGCTTATTAATACAATGCAAATAGAAATTAGAACAAACGAATGCAAAACTCAAAACAATACAGAAAATTTATGGAAAAAAGTCTGCATACAGAACACAATATGAATTAATATTAAAGAAATATAGAATAAACTAATAACGGGTTAGGTCCTCCCTTTTTAGAAATGACTTCCCTTAATCGGTTTGGCATTGAGTTAACTAATCTAGACGTCTCTTCTGCCGTTATTTTCTCATACTCCTCAACCAAGTTAGTTTTTAGAATATCTTTTGACGTTATTTGATGTTTTCGAATTCTCCCATAAATAAATGTTCTATAGGGTTGAGGTCGGGTGACTGTGATGGCGAGTGTAATTGTTTCGGGACATGGTATAACAACCATTCCTTCACAATATGGGAAGTATGCTTAGGGTCATTAACCTACTGAAAAATAAAATCATTTTCCAATGATAATTTTTCCGCTGATAACTGTAAATTGTTCTTTAAAATATCCAAGTAACCAAATCGATCCATGGTTGATTCTATAAAATGTAACTGGCCGACGCCATTTGCCGCCATGGACCCCCAAACCATGACGTTACTACCTCCATGTTTCAGAGTGAGCCGTAAATTTTCGGCATCCATTTCTGTTTTTCTTTTCTCCAGGCAATTGTCTTTCCATCAGAGCCCCACACATTGAATTTACTTTCATCAGTAAAGATAACTTTCTTCCAAAAGTCCAGTGGTTTATTAATATGCCTTTTCGCAAAATCTAAACGTTTTTTTTTTTTATTTACTTCGGAGATGAAAGGTTTTCTTCTTGCTACGCAGCCTCGGTATCCGGCCCATCTGAGGATGTTTTGCACTGTTTTTGATGTAATGTTTTTGTTAAAGTCACTATTAACCACTGAAGCAAGTTTTGTTGCACTCATTTTTGGGTCTTTCTTTACTAATTGATTTTTTCGATTAAAGCACGAGCTTTTGTAAAAACATTTCCCCGCTCATTAAGATTGTTAATAACCCTCTGCACAGTTGCATGGGACTTTCCGATTGTATCCGGTATTTTTCGCATACCTACTATGCCCTTCATTTCGCAACTTTATAATTAATTGTCGCAACTCTTTACCTTTCTCACTCATTCTTATTTTTTTCAGTTCGCACTTTTAAAAACCCTGTATATGTAACTTTTAATTACTTTCTTCACCCACACTTAAATAAAAATAAAAGAGAAATGACGCTTGGTAACCAACAACCAGAGCACAGCCAACTTTAATTTCATTTATACATAAATAAATAATTTGTGTATGCAGACTTTTTTCCGGCAATTGTTTGTATTGTTTTGATTGTTGCTTCGATTGATCCTAATAACTATCGCCTGTGAATTCTCAAAAACATGCATTTGATATGTAAGGGTAGGAAATAAAAGTATGTCATCGATCTACGAAAACAGAACAAAGAATGAATACCAGTACATATAACATTTTACCAATCTGGTCCTTGAAATATTGTTTATTTAATTCTGACTAAGCTCTGTGCATGAACTAATTATTGACACGTGTAGTAGCAGTTCTAGTTTCCCGTCTGTCCCCTCATGGTCCTGTCCTAAATTCTTACAGATAAGTAAACCTTTTTACTTGGTGTTTGAGAATTTACAGCCGAAAATACATATTATTCTCAAATTTAATGCCGCATATCTGCTTCAGCACTCTTTGTATGCAGACTTTTTTCCGCCACTGTATATTGATTTATAAATTATGCTTGGTTAGCATTAAGAACTCTGTTGGTGTTGGGTTTACCTTGTAGCTAATTCTCGCAGATGGGTGAAACTTACTTTATATTTTTTATTTCTAGGTATCCACCCTCAAATTTAAGAAAAATTAACGAATATCGTCATTTGCTGCTATTTCAATGAACACCCCAGTTTCAAAGCTTCATGTTGGAAATGAAAAACTAAATTTAACAAACTGTTTTGTTAAGCAAATGTTTCATATTATTCATGTGTTTGTAACGATATGGTTTATCTGAATTATGATTGTTACTTTGTTTATTTTATTGTTAAGGCGGCGCCGCTCGATCGCATACGTGTGAAAAATTGTATCAGCACTAATGAATTATGTATCCTGTTATAACCGATACCTATATATGAAAAACATTTTTTTCACACAGAAACAGTAGTTCAATAAAACGTTCAGCAGAACAGAAGTGTTTTCTTGATCGGTGGAATTGTAACAGGCAAAAGATAGAAAATCTTAACACTTCATGTGTTATTTCGAGTGAAGTGAAGACCACAAGTTCGAGTAAGTTAACATGTAATTATTTTCAGTTAGAAAAATGCTTTTTATTGTTTCTGCAGTGTATTTCATATCTAAATACTTCATAAATTTTGAATTGTATTTGTACATAGTACTCTTAACTTAAATAGAAAATTATTTGCATTGATATTTCTTTTACTCCTGTACATTTTTTATGAAGTTAGAATTTGACGTGTACCAACCTATTTTCACAAAAAAAATTGTTGCTGCACGTAAAATTCTAACTTTAACACTTGAAGAAAAAAATGAAAACTACACCAACACTCCGATCCATTTAAATTTCCCGCTTTTCCCGTTTAGTTTCCATTGAAAAGAGCGCTTAAAGTCGAATTAGCAATCTAGAAATCCTCTCTTGTCTATGATGTTCACTTGTCACGTTTTTTGAGCTAAAAAGGCGGAGCTTGATGTCTGGATCATCAACGCTACCTGACCGCAGGGATACAGAACTAACGCAGTATCCTAACATGTCCTAACAAACTCGTCTAAAAAAAATTCTCATGGGATTGTTCTTCTAGATAAATCGCTCTTCTCTGAAAGTGCCCATTCTTCTATACATTAGTATATAGTATTGTAGTGTTCGTGGGTTAATTAAAAATTTATTTACAAGACTATAGTACAGGAACACAATTTATATACACTTATTTAATAATAACTACTTAAAAAAACTATTAATTAATACGGAACTTAGCTTACTATTTATTTACAACACTCACTTATATGCGCCTCTATTTATTTGTCTTTTCACTTCTAACACTGTCGATTTATTTCGGATGTTACCACTGTCACGGTCAATTTATTACTAACTCACTGTTGAACGTCTTTCCACTTTTATATCGTCATAGAACAATCCAGAAAAGTCTGGAAGTTTGTAAGATTTTTTTTACGTTTTCGGCGAACCGCTTAATTACTTTCTTGGAAGGCAGGTACGATACACACGCCTACAAAAACACGTATACACTGCCGAAAACCGCCCGCGGCTAGTTGAGTTCGGCCGGCAACGCATACAAGCGTAGCCGGTCGCACACAAGCACGCTCGCGTTCGCTACAGTATTTTCTTTGACTCGTCTTGGCGGAGACACCGTGCTCTCAGACTACGATTTATGCATTTGTATGAAACAAAACACATTCAAAACTTGCCATCTAAGAATCACTCCGCCATATGGGTTAAAACTGTAAGTGTAATCACTCAGAAGCTTATAATAACTGATACTTGATGACTCCTAACCAATCTAAACATCGTATCCAGTAAAATTGATACAAAAATTAAAAGAATTTGTCGATTTTACGTAAAGAAAGCGAAATATATAACTGTGAAATATCATCGCATCAATTGTTTTTTACGGGCTAGTACGTTTTTGATAGGTAAAACAGCCAAACAATAAGAAAATTTCAGTAAAATGGGTAGGGAATCGAATTGTGCATCTGCTAGTGCACAAAAAGTGTTCCATTCCATTTAAGAAAATGAAGTTATTGATGTTTAAAAATAGAAACTGTTTTGTTTCACCTTAATAAAGGCGAATTAAATTACATTTGGATATGAGACGATGGGCAATTTCTTGCTTAATACAGTGATGAAACACGGATCTTCATATCCTGTTTTGTTTCGGAGATACGATATTTTTTCTGAGACGCTGCAAACGTTCTTTTTTTTTAATGCTAAATAGTGTGAAGATTTAGGCCAAATATTTCGTTCAAAGTGACCCTTAGTTTCAGAGTGTTCCTTTTAAAAAAATGAAGTTAGGTAGCGCTCAAGCGAAACAGTACATCTTGTATTTAAAAAATAATTTCGGGGTGTGAAAGAGTTACTTCTGTGAAACTTTTTATTTCATTTTTTTGTAAAACTAATATTAACGACACAATCTTCCATGCACGAACTATTGGTCCACCCTGTATACAAAGCAACAATTTAAATCACTATTTCTGTTACTCATTTATCTATACATCTCGTTAAGCCCAGAGCATTCTTACAAGTTTCACGACAAGCCTGCTTTTGATTTATAATTCCAATAACCCTTATTTGCCCTGCAGGCACGACGTTCCAAGAAGTGATTTAAGTTGCCGTCGCCGATATCGATTGCCGGTGGCTTCTGCCCGCAAGAAAATGTGATATTTACAATTATTATCTGGCTGTATCGGAATAAACCATATTATTATCTACCTATTAAATTATGGGTTGTATTTAACAGACTAGCAAATTTATCGAATTTTTTCATTCAAAAAATTACTTTCGCTTCCCAAAAATACTAAATGCTCACCAAAATTAAGAAAATACATAATCTTAGAGAGACAACCAGATGTAAACATTATGCTAGTCTCTTATATTATTTGTTCCTTAAAATAACATTTGTTGACTAAAAATGCTGAATGTTCACCAAATTTTATTTCTCATTTAATTCTATCATGATAACCAGATATTTAATATTCGTCGGTGTCTTATATTATTTAGCAGTTAAAAAACGGCATTTGCTTAGCAAAAATACACAATGTTTACTATATTTTATACCACATTCAATTTCAGAAGTATACTCAGATTTATATTTCTCGTTAGCCATTTAAAGGAAAGTAGATCCTGTTTTATTAGGTCTGTTGATAAATGGAAAAATAGGGATATAGAAATAATTCTGAAGACTTTTTAAAAATAAATCAATATGTGTAGGGATAAGTATATAATTTTTCAACATAAAATCAAGCACAACATTCATAAAACAAAAATGGAAATGAAACTTATTGAACTATTCAGTCTGACCAATTCTTGAAAATAAAACAATATAATTCTTTAACACAAAATTCAACCCATCATTCACAAAACAAAAACGAAAATGAAACATACTTATTGCACAATTAAGGCTTACTTATTGCACAATTAAGGCTTTCTTAGCTTTACATGGCTGTCCCCTTCTTCGTTTCTCTCCAATTGGTACATTCCTTGCTTCCGTAGGTGGTTCAACAAGTTTTAGGCGAATTGCTAACCCTATTAAATGTTTGCAAACATAATTTCTAAGGTAATGTGGACAATTGCATGTGCCATTCAGCCAGTTAGACTCGTCCTGTGGTAACTGTACTTCCCATTCGCTGAAATGTTGTTTTTTGTAGTCGTCAAACGACTGCCACATATCATCTGGAACTATGTAACACCGTTTGATTTCACTACTATGCTTTAACGATATTTTTTTAGACAGTTTGGCCCACTGATAAGCTTTTGTCCACATCTTCAAAGACATAGTTGGCAAGTGGCTAAACTCTCTTTCGCTGTTTATAGTGTACTCATTAGACCAATCCTTTACCATTTCTGAAGCAATGATTAAGAATCGAGCAAGAGGATAGCGCTCACGAAGTGTACCTAAAAGTAATAACAATATTATACCAAATCACACCGTTCATTCATTCAACTAAAAAGTGTACCTCTGTCTTTTATTATTCTATTAAAAGACTCCAATGCATTATTTGTGGCAGGTGTACCCGGTGCTGCGCCCAAATACCAACAACGATTTTGAGTGAGCCATTCGTCTTTGAAATAAACTACAAATTTTCTTTCGTCTTTCCATTTATCTAGAAATTTTTCGCAGGCCCTGTCAAAAACTTCCGTTGTTTAAGCACATTGCAAAGAATCAATATCCTGTAGTATGTCTTTCTGTCTCTTCTTTTGCACAGATTGCTCAACACGTTCTCGAATCTTCTTTTTTACATGCGCCCAGCACATTCGTATAACTGTATCCTGACCAAATACTTGCACAAACGCATTTTGGATACTTTTGGCTGCGTCACATACCAAAACTTTACAAGTTAAATCGTACGAATACAGTGAGAGGACTGTATTCTTCAACGTTTGAAATAAAAATACAAAATCATTTGTTTGCTCTGTGGTTGTAACAGCAAGACCAAAAGAGTGAAAATGTTTATTTCTATCCGTGGTTCCAACTATGAGGACTGGAAATCCATGTAAAACAAGTTTATAGGTCGCATCAGAATGAATAACGTTACATTGACGCGATAGACCAATTAAATATTTGGTCGATAACAAAAATCTGAAGCTTGGGTTTGAGTCCTCCTTAGAAACTTCGTATGCAGCAACAAAAACTCGATGGTCATCGGAAGGTATCTCTGAGTTTGTCATTAACCAGGATTCTAGTTCTCCTAAGCTGATTATTGCAGATCCATACTTCTTTTTACGTAAAATTGTAAGATAATTGTTCAATTGTTTCATAGACGGTAGAGTCAATCCTTTTATTTTGCTCAAATTGCTCATAATAGGTTTGGGTTTCAAACATAATTCAAACAATTTGTCTATTTCTTTTTTCGTCTCACTGCTCAACCAATGTTTCGATTGGGACTCCAAATTTTGATGGTCGTGACCTTTTTCAGTTCTAAATAATATTATGTCGTCACTGGATGCATCAAGCAATAAATAAATTGCAGCTGAACATTGAATTGTCCGACTCTTGGCTTTATTTCAGCGATAATATCGCTTCACACCTTCTTCCGTCAAATGGCATTTTTGGAAGGACCACAATTTTTAATTTTTAATAAATTCTTCCCTTGCTTGCGCCGTCTTTTAGGCGGTACCGTCTCAGCTTCTCCACCCGGCTCCGAAGAAGATGAACGAAACAGCGGAACTTCGTCTGGAACACTACTCGGCCCTTAATTCTAAGTATTCCCAGAAATTAGACGTTTACATAGCTCTGAAACATAATTTAACTTTAATATAATTTCATGTATCGTGACTGTCGAAACAAAGAGCATGGCGGAGTAAGCATGGGGTAGCGGCCCCAGCGGAAATTTCAACTGCCAATTTTTGTGTATGTTGGTCTTACCGAGTGTAACTTACCTGTAAAATACTACTTCAAAATATGCGTTAGTTTTCGAGAAAATTAAAAAAATATTTTTGGAGAAAAATTTTTTTTTCTCGTTAATAGTTTTAAATATAACAATGCCCATAATATATGTTGTACATAACTTAGAGAGACAACATATCATGATATTTTTTCCAAAAATCTCGGGATAATTGTTAAAAAAAAATTTTGAAATTTTTAAAAAATTAATTTCATGTTTTCTAAACATGATACACCTACGAAATTTTCACTGAAAAACACCCTTATCATAATCTACAACATATATTTGGATCCAAATTTTTACGTGGGTGGAAGGGTTTTTTTTTTCCTAAAATAATTCGAACAGAATAGCATTTAGAACAAAATATTCCTTTTATTTTTTTCAATCAATAAAATTAACAAAAAATATTGATTAGTCGTTATCACTATCCTCTTCAATAACTGGTATCATATTTTCTTTCTCGAATAGATGACTTAATTGTTCAGCCGGACGAGGAATTTTTGCCAAGTAACGGCCGTAAGATAAATAATAAATTACAGCCGCCAAATGTGAGCAGCATCCTACAGTTCTACGGCCATTAGGACATTCACAAAAGTATCTATTTATGCCTTCACAACCTTTCGTTTTAGGTACATATTCTATAAAGCAACGGTATGATTTTCGAGCTACATGTCGCGACCTTACTTGAAATTTTAGAATGTTTGATCTCATACAAATTCTATATTGAGAGTCCCATCATCATTTAACATCTCAGCGAGATACGAAATTGCTTGACAATATTGATAAGTCCCAGTAAAAAATAGCTTCAGCTGTTCTTCGCTCATTTCTGAAAAGTCAAAAGGCTATAACTAGTAAGGTTTTGAAATGGTCGCTTTCTTCGTAACAACTGTTTTTGTTCTATTTCCGTAGCTAACGTATTATCGGTATATCTTACAGATTTCATACGTGCGATAATTTTTTCATTTAAATCTGTATCATGTGTTATCGGTGTTCCAAAATAATTTAATAAAAACGCGGAGATTTTGCACTTGTATTATAAAATAATAATTTTGAAATGATTGGTTGAATTTATCTTATGCGTCAACAAGTTGAAAAACCAAATTAAGTAATAGAAGAAAAAAAAAAACCTTCCACCCGCGTAAAAATTTGGATCCAAATATATGTTGTAGATTATGATAAGGGTGTTTTTCAGTGAAAATTTCGTAGGTGTATCATGTTTAGAAAACATGAAATTAATTTTTTAAAAATTTCCCCGCCATGCTCTTTGTCAAGAATCTTACATTCTAGTGAAACTGTGTTTTTTTATTTTGCTATAATTTTATTGAATTAAAAATGTTTCACAACGAATGTACCGCAAACTCCTGAAGTTCTATAAGCTGAATTGGATTGTCTACCAATAATCCCTCTTCCATATAAGCATTAGAGGGATTTTCTAAATCTTCGCCGTCGATAAACAAAAAGTATATATCCCAAAGTGGAATTTTGGAGTAAAGGTCAAGAAAAGATATGGCATTGTCAAGTATTAAAACAAATAAGTAAATTTCTATAAACGTAACAAAGGAGGCGTTACGCCAGAACGGCAATTAAAGGAAAATAATTAAAACTTGGAATTTATATATATATATATATGTATATAAAAAAAATACTTATAAAGTAAATAGGTCTATTTCTTATAAATTCTAAAAATAATAATACAAAATAATATCCTAAACACTTATCCGTTACAACATAAAACTACTTATTTATTTTAAAATTAATTCGCCATTTTTTGTTGTTGCACAAATTACATGCACCATATTTTTCATCCAATATTTACTTCTATGGCTTCAATAACGTATTTGTTAATTAGGAATCGTGTTACATTAAAAATCTATCTGCCTTTTATGATTTTGAATCAAGTTATAAATTTTGTTTAACATTTGAACTTAAAAAACTTTATATAGTCACAATCGTAAGGTATAATAGAAAACAACGTAATTTCAAATTAAAAAATTATTTTTGCCATACTAGCACAAAAGTTCACTTTTCTTACCACGAAATTAAACTGAAAATAACATAGTATGTGTCGAGAGTTAATAGATGGTCATTTTAGACTACGTGGTTTCAGTTCTGGCGAAAATTCACACGTGACCTAAAATTACCATGTGCAGCTCTTGATCGTAACATACTATTTTTTCGCCTATCCTGAGCTGGAATGGAATGTCGTAATGCGCATAAATTCATTGAGTATGCGCGGTAGGTTAAACGTCATTCCATAAAATTTACAAAAACAAGACTTAAAATCACTACATATAATCTACTATCCCATTATTAAATACTGATTCTGTTACGGATTCTCTGAAACATACTATAAAAAATAGTATATATACCTCGCGATGTAAAATAATTACTTCAGATCATGTTTGAATCGCTGCGCGAGCAGTTTGGAATAATCGCTTTTCAGCGCTTGGTATAGAACGTACTTTTACTTTTTGTAGATAAAATGATTAAGCCGCCTACAACTAGCTTCTTAACTAACAACCCGCTCAATATTTTGTTGTTTTAATTTACAGAAATCACCCAACTAATATCTTTCATTGCAACTAAATTTAAAAATTTTACATTTAAAATCGTTAAATTAGTAAGAGAACAATAATATTGGTATAATTCAATTTTATTACTGTACAATTTTTTATAATACTCTACACAAATAATTTAACCTTACGATTGTAACAGGAGATAGATAAAGGCCCGCCACTACATATGTAAATGGATCTATTAACTTTTTTGAAAACATAAGGAGGTGTACAAATTAGAGTATACTCTTCCAGAGCACTTTCTCGTGTTCTACCAGTTCTAAAAGTTAGTTTTGAAGTAACAATCCCCATTAAAAAAATATATTGCTTATAAAGCTAATGCCTTTTTATTTAATAATTGTGAACTTTAGAAATACGTTTTAAATTGAAACTTCTGTTCAAATCTTAGAATTACTAAAGTATGCATTACCAGAAAAGGTTTGATTTGTTTTATATATTTACAAATTTATATCAAAATTTACGCTTAAAATGTACCTTTTAGATACGCGAATAAATTAATAACATCAACTTGATATACCCTTTTTTACATAAAATAAAAAACGAGAATAGAAACCAAGAAAGATTAATTCATAAACAAAATAGGCATTTGATTTGTAACCAAGGTAGACATTTGTTAACCCAAAAGCTAAATTTTGAAATTGGTAGACCATAAAAAAAAACTGTTACCCTAAAGCGATACAATGTAATGCGTGTTATTAAATTTCACCAATTACTTATAAAAAAGAATCAAATGCAACTAAAAGGACAATCTTGAAATTTTTCGATATCTATGTCTGATCTGTAATTTTTACTGCTATTCCCACTTAAAATTTTTTACTGTAAACTTATTCAAACATTTCATCTTCAAAGTTTTTATTTCTTTTGATTTATGATAAAATCTTCTAATAAAATATTACATTATCTTTCAAATCAATTTATTAATATAACTGGTCCGCAGCTGGATCCGTTTCATTAAATATACTGTAATGGACTGCATAATCATAACTGACAAATGTTGACTATCAATTTCAATTTTTACAGCTAGTAAACTGTATAGAGAAAACAGTTCAATAAATTAACTAAATATTGTAAAAACTACTCAATTTACTTGCTATTTTACAAATTAAGTATTTTAAACAATTATGGTATAAAATAATACATAGCACTGCACCATAGAAATAATCTAGATAATAGAAAACAATAACTGTTATAAATTCACTGGAGTTTGAAATTAATTGTATAGATGAAATAAGCGGACTTCAACAGACTCATATTTTTCTAGATATTTATATGCTGTAGTGTATATCAATGTTTACAAATAATAACTATTAATACTTTTAATTAATTTCACTTCTCCAATATAAAAATGTATTATTATAACCTGGTTTACGTACCATAATTATTTTCCTCAAATACATGTATATCAAGTATACGTAATTTTTTAGAAAAGTAAAAAATAATAAGATAATATAACAAAGTACGAAAAACCCACTGGAAATAGCGCAGAAAATTGTAATATACTTCGTTACTGTAAAAACTAAGTCATTATTATTTCTTAAAGTTATGTTAAAATATTTAAAACGTATATTATAATGTAATCAGATAAAGGCAGCATCAATACCGAACAATAACGATAAAAGTTTAAAAGAGGCGGACAATAATCTTGCGGAACAACTAATTTCCATATCTGAAGGTCATTCACACCACATACAACAATTTGTAATTATAAATTGCATTTCTGTTGGCTACACAAGAAAATATCAAAATAATTTGAATTTGTATGAGCTTTTATTAACGTTTATGCACGATTTTTTATTTATTATTAATGATAGAATCACATTCAGTTTGCAGTAATCCTTAACAGCTTTACTATTGTTGCGACTGACTTGGGTTATGCGGTAAAGTTGATGAACCCTGTGACAGAGTGTATTAAATAAAATTTAGCTTATTATTTATAATTATAATTTACACAAAACTTACGGAAATAGACTGATAATGAGCCGTAGAGGGGAGCATGTGATGTGGACCAGGACCCAATTTTGATCCGTCTTCAGCCTTTTCCTCTTCTCGCCGCTTAAGGCAGGCAGCTTTAGGGTTTAAATTTCTTTCTGCAAATGCAACATGTATGTAAAATTGTTTGGTTTTTTATTACGAAAAAAAAAAAAATGAAAACTTAATATAAAATAACAAAAGAAGAATCAGCAAAACTGAAGAAACTTTGGCGGTGTTGTAGAAGGTTGAGGTATTTAACAAAAGAAGAAATTAGAAAGGGTACACACTAATGTGCCGTTTCTATTCTAATAATAAAAAAAGTAAGGTAAATAAAATAAACATATGGTATAATACACTGCAAGTTTAAAGTCTTCAATGATATTATCTAAAAATTATAAACAATAGTACAAATTTCAAATTTAGCGATTATTTAAAATTTTTCCAAACCAAAAATTATCTACAGTGAAACCAAGTAAAATACAATAAGGTAATGTACAAATTACACTATCGCCAAACAAATGAAACTATTTTTTCAATACAACCGGATGTTCTTCCTCTATATAGTAGTAAAATATCATTGTTGCGTAGATAAATAATGAATATTTGACAAATACGCATATATAGATCCCCCGCCGCAAACACTAAATAAGCTCCGCACTACACGATGAAGAATGTAAATTAGCAGTTTCTTAACAAAAAGGACAAATATCTACATTTTTTCATTTAAATAATTTAAACCCGTTCAGAAAACAAAATCCTCATTTTAAATTTCAATTTAATTTAACTTAACAAAATTTCCGTAGCAAAAATTACTTACCTCTTACTTGTTGCTCCAAAGTCATAATAACTTCGACGGCCATATTTAATATACCCAGTTTTGTTTGAGGTTTATCTGTTTTTAAATGGGCCATGCACATCCTGCCTAATTCTTTAAGGGCTTCATTAATGTCACGTATTCTAATTCTAAAACGTTTAAATATTATTAAATATAAAATACTAATTAGAATGTACACTGGATTATATAATATTGTTACATTGCACTTTTTTGAAACGTATCAATTGGAATTAGATTAAATTTCCTCAGTACTATTTTCAGGTAAATTACTGTAATTGTAGTATTCTTGACAATAAGATAAAACACAAAACATTTGTTAAATCTTTTATTTTTTTTGTTTAATTTTCAACTGAATGTACCGTTACCTGTTTATTATTAAAAAGTTCAGACGACATAAGAGCATATGTGTCGCGCTCTGAAGAAAGGGACCTTAGCAGCAAAAATAAGTTGGTAAAGAAGAGGAGGAAGAAAGCAAAGTTTAAGTCAGGTATAAATGTAACGAGTTTAACAAACAAACTAAAATGAATAGAATTTTTTCATTGACGCTATTTAAAAGTTCATTTGAAGACTATAAAAGTATGTAATTTCAGCTTTTTGCCGTTAAAAGCCCATTCTTTGTACCGCTTCCTATATGTTAAAAAAAGCATGATTGCTTGTCTAAAAAATTATCTATATGGTTACCGAATTACCTACACGTTAGTGCTCTTAATCAATGAAGTCTGCAACTTTTATATAACTGATAAAAAATAAAGGCCTTGGCCATTTCCTTAACCATAATTTAAACGTTGACATGTTTGACTTTTACACAAAAACAGGTCACTTTTTAATGCATTTGGACGTTTTTTTTTTTTTTTATAGACGATGAACGGTAAAAGCAGCTTCATTCGTTAATGTTAAGAGTTCTTGCCTTTATAAACAAACTGATTGGCAAAACGCTGTGTACGGAAATGCATTAAAAAGGATAATTTTATGTAAAAACTTTAACATGTTATTTCCTTGAAGAATTACTAATGCGTTTATATAAAGATTGCTATATTTATTCGTTAGGTATGTAAATTAGTAATTATTTACATTTTGAATGTTTTCTTTTCCTTTGCTGAAATATTAGGTTGATTTCATATGGCTACTGGTACCACTCCCTTACTTGCGCCATAAATGGAATTTAACCGATTTCAGAGTAATTCATATAATAATTTCTTAACGACGGCCTTTTTGTATTTAATTATAGTAAATAAAAATTAAGTACGGAATTTTGTTTTATTACGTGTATCTGTCCGTTACATT
Organism: Agrilus cyanescens; assembly: GCA_947389935.1. NCBI lineage: Eukaryota > Metazoa > Arthropoda > Insecta > Coleoptera > Buprestidae > Agrilus > Agrilus cyanescens. The sequence goes on from OX376706.1 coordinate 19,658,092, forward strand.
TTTTCATCGACTTCGTCAGTTAACAACACGTCGCCCTATAACTAATAACATAGACTAACTAGGGTACCATTTGAGCTGCCAGGATGAAGCGAAAATAAAGTTGGTCGTAGAGTTGTTATCTCTAACCTGTAGTGGCATTATTTTAAGATTGCGTGTGCGTCATCAACATAATCTGTACGAAACAATCTGAACAGCTGAACACTGTAGTTGTCTACAGAACCAAATTCAATAAGAACCACGCTACGTCCGATAATAAAAGGTTACATCGTTGTCACTACAGCCCTATGAAGTGACCATAACCGTTACCATCACCATTGAGACAAGGCCTGCGCGCTGACTGCGTAACCAATTATGCTATCCATGAACCTACTATCACAGTAGGCTCACACACCGCATAGGTGGTGACGTAATCAGCGCGCAGGCCTTGTCTAGCGATGGTAACGCCATAACTCATAAATAACTTCATACAGCGCTTACATACGTCAGAATTGATTTGCGTGGTGCACAATGAGATAGAATGATAAAGACTACGTGACGTATGTTAGATTCTAATTCGTTCACAAGCAATCTTACTATAATGCTACTTTATATAACATCCTGCCAAAGATTTAGTAAAGACAAAATATTAGTAATTCCACATGCAAAGAAAAGAGTCATAAAATAGATATCTTCGGTAAGAAATATAAGTAACTAAACAAATGTCATAAATTCACGAATTTTGAACTAAACTAATGACTTAAAAAAATATTGCACAATAAAGACAAATCAAATATAACTAAACAAAGAAAATAAAGATGCAAAACAGTAGTAGTACTTGAGATACAAAAAGATTGCTACCCAAAAAAAAATACGAAACCATTTTTGGAACGGCAGTCTCTAGAAATCTTAGACTTTTGTATTGCATATTTATAATGTGACGTCGCAATTACAAGAGCAATCCTACATGTAAAAGTTCACATCGATCAAGTTTCTAACGCAATAGTTTAGATATGAAATGGTACCTGGATGCATAGAAGATTTACAAATACACACTTAAATGAGAACAAAACAATGCTGAATGAATCTAAGAATTAATTTCACTAATAACTACCAACATGTTTTGTTTATTGATATTTTGATTCTATAGTTAACCTATCCCTGACATGAATTTAGGATTAAAAAGATTTTATTAAACAAAGCTTCGTTACACAAAAGTCAATGCTGTAAGCAGACTCAAACTTTAAACGATCAACAGTAAATGCTAAGACTACTTTATTTTGTGACACGTTCCTTAAAGGTGCCATTTTCCTTAATTATCTTTCTCCGCCCTTCATACGGCCATTTGAAAAGAGCATACTTGCCATGTCACTCCTCGAAATTCACATAATTCTTATAAGAATGCTATTAGTAAATGTTCGACTATTTTTTGAACTATTTATCTAAGCATCTTCATATTATTATCAATATTGTATAATTTTTTTTAAAATAAATTCCTATTTACAAAGTTGTACGGAAGTATCTCTGTTATAAAGTGTACGAACAATTTCCCTAAAACGACCCACATACTGTTTGCTATACGTAGTCAAAAAATGTACAAAATGTAATTTATTATGCTTGCAAATCAGAGAGTAACCAGAGAACGTCTAACCTTACTAATTCGACATCAATTCTATTCAGTAGAACATTTTTGACTGCCATAAATCGCCGAACAATATCCAATCCACTTTCAGTGACATTTGTTTTAAATAGAGCATGTTACGGTTACATGGGTTTCAGTTCACAATTAAGTTCATTATGTATAAATACATATATATATATGCAGAACGACCGATTTTAAATGAACTACTAAAACAGCTCCCAAGATAATGCCTACATTGATAAAAGTATGAAAACAAAAGTTGCATACTTTTTAGACAGAAATCGAATCGACTTTAAATTTGAACTTGAGATCAAATTTTAAGGTTATTTCATGATAAAGTCAGTTTCTTCAAAAGAAAATATCTCTCTTTTACTCTGTATTCTAAGAGTACGTAAAAGTCTTCGTTTGGTCATACTTGTTTGGATAGGGATCAAAGGTCAATTTAAAATCATTTTAAAGGATTTTTTTAAAAAACTCCCACCGGAAGGCCTAATATCCAAAAATATAGAAACGAACATTGCATAACTTTTATGACTGGTAAAATGTTATTGAAGGGAATAGAACATAATCTTGAAGTTAAATTTCAAGTTTACTTCACAATCAAGTCGGTTTCTTGAACGGTACCGCCAATTTTTGACTACGTGCGTAAATTTTACATTTAACCTCATCATTGTATGATGGCCACCAAAGGTTAGTTTGAGGTCACTTCAAAGCGTAAATGTTATAAAATGACTTTGGTCTTTTACCTCAAGTTACAATTCAAGGTGAGTACTTGATTTACTATGCCATAAAATGCTGAATTAACACACTTCCATTTTAAATTGGTAATTGAAAAATATAATCCAATTTTTTGATTACTTCTCTTTGAAAGGACTCTAATTAACCTTCAATCCCTATCATAAATTTGTGTGCACAAATAGACGCGTCCATTAAAAAAAATATGTAACCTTCAAATAACCTCCGAATCGATTTATTATATTATATTTAAATGGTTAGTTTAAAATGCGGTCACCCTATATATACGTCCGTGCCTAAAATCGAAGATATAACTAATCTTTTACTGATACAAGGGCAAAAATATCTAAAATAATAACCAAATGAGTCATTAACTATTTAAAACGTGTGTTACTTAAAATATAAATCCAAACTTCAAATCTTTATTTCATGAAAAAGGTCAAACTAAAATAATTTCATGGATTGGTGCAATGAAAAATACGTTTTAAAAAATATATAAATACCGCACCTTTCCCTAGCATTGTTAGCTTGTCTTCTTTCCCTCTCCCTCTGTGCTTTTATATCAGGGTCCAGATCGCTCTCATCTTCGTCCGCGCTTAAAACAAAGCAATCAAAGTAAAAATCAAGAGATATGTTGTGTTAAGTGTCTATTACTTTGAAAACATAAGAATCAATAAAAACTTAAAATAATAAAATTAAAAAGTAACAGTTATATACGTACTATAGTTGTTGTTACACCCTTTACAAAAAAATTGTAAACAAAATTGAAACAGTAATACTAAATATTGTGATTTTAGGATCCTGAGATTACCTTTACACACCAATTAAAATTTCTATAAATTGAGATGAAACTAAGATAAAAGAGTATTTACCAGGGCTTTATTTTTATTTTTCATCTTAATATCTTTATATTAGTTCTTTTGGCGACTTTTCCAGAATTTGATTACCTCACAAGTATTACAAAGTAGAAGCGATATGCTTTACAAAATTTTAAAATTGCATGGGACTTTCGGCGTAAAAAGTCTGACAGGTCGCTACAGTTGCTGAATTGTATGGAATACTTTTAGTTTAGTAGCCAAGAGATTTATTGTGCAAAAGTTTTCTTGATCGCGGATTCTTGCTAAGAAGAGAATTTGAACAAATTTTTAACACTAGAGAATAATTGTTACAGTGAAACCTCGATAACTAGAATCTCAAAGGAAACGCTAAAGATTTCGAGTTAATGAGTTTTCGACTTAACAAGACTTTCAGAATAACGAACTTCTTAAGCAATAAGCCCAAACATAAACTAAACGTATTTAGGTTTTCAGCGTAAGGGAATCGCATTTTTTTAATATCAATACCCTCACAGGGAAATAGCATTTTGTTCCAGTTAGAAGGTCTAAACAATTCAAGATACCACGTATTTAGGGGTTCAGCGGAAAGAAACCGGCAATTTTTTTCGATTTACTTATTAAGATTAAGACTTAATGGGGTTCGAGTTATCGAGATTCCACTGAATTCTTTATTTAATGTTAAAGAATTACAAAACGCATTTTTAACCTCTTCACACATACATATAGAGAATTTCTACAAAAAAAAGTTCGGGACACCACCTCTCTATTTCTTAAAGGTAAAAAAGTGTAGCTAAACACGCGATTAAAAGTCGGCAGTTTTCGCCTTTGAGGTAGAATATGTCTTTGTGACGTATTTAGAGCGCCGCACCTTCTTACCTGTAAAAGATAGAGGTAAGTTAACATGACACTTCGAAATTTTCGATAACGGTTTATAATTTTAATATTAAACTGGAGTAATCACGATATAAATTAACATTTCGCACTTTGAGAGACAAAAGAATGTAGATGACAAACGTCTGCAAACATATAAAAATGGAAAGGAAGCGACTTTTGAACGGAGAAAAAAATTATCGCTTTAAGTAAAGTACAGCCAAGTATGATTACCACTTAAAAAAAAAACCATGTAATTCTACTGGAACTCGGAATGTGCATTATTTTATAAATTTTTTTCGACACCACTTTAGAACGTCAATGATATTTTTTTCTAAATTAACAATCAAGAGATGGAAATTTTTCCAAAATTCAAAAAATTGTAACTTTTGCTTATAACTCCATAGTAATTTTACGAAAGTACTAGTAAATTAGTTAAAAAAAGAGATCGAGAAAGCGCTACTTATGTTGTTTTGTATCGCTTAAGGTTACCGAATTGCCCTTTTGGCTATGTTCACGAGGGAGGAGTTAGAAATAAAATTGACGCGAGCGTTCCTCGTGGGCATTATCGGAAGTTTTGAACTGTAAAATTCCGTAGTCAGTGAGCAAAGTAGATTAAAAATGTAAAGTATGATTTTATAATTTTTTCTAAATATTGGGAAAACTATGCTATCAACAAATATTTACTGTAATCGTACCTGCTGCGTTGATTGCGATTTAATTAAAAATAATACCTTAAAAAAGGGTAATAACGATCAAGGCGTTAGAATGAGTCGAGCAAAACTGTAATCTTAGAAAGAACTTATTTGGAAATTTTAAATGTAGACTTATTTTCAACTAAAATTCATGAATTCATCTCAATTTCTAGTTTGTATGAAGTTTCGGTAAACGAAGTTTGAGGGATATACTTTGCAGTAATTCTCTATTAGTGTTGTCATTAATATGGTATTCTGTAAACGTATAAAACGATTAAAGATCGTATTGTCCCTTATTTTTAGTAAAAGAGACTGGGGTTTTAATATTTTTAAACTTGAATCGCAAATCACCGGTGTCATAATATGAAACGTCACTTAATAATTTTCTTGTTTGACTTTATATAAGGAAATAACTTCAAGAATAAATAATCTTCACGTATTTTTCATTCCAAACCCTTTATACTACCTGAAGACTTTTAAAATTAAATGATAATGGGTTATTTTATAATTCTACGGTAAGGCACAATGGTAAAAAATTATGGGTTTCCCGCTAGCGGCGCTAGTAGGCTTCGCACAGTACAGTAATCTAAATTGGTACACCGTGCGCATTAGTTCGAACGACAATTCACAGCCAGTCTGAAAGAAACACTTTTCAGCTCTTGTTTTTTAATGTATGGAAAAGAACCCATGCACGGCATATACAAACATTAATATACGACTCATGTGCGTCATCAGTGTAGTCCGTATCGCCATCGTCTTACATTCCAATTGTTTTGGGTGGTGTACAGTAAGATTGTGTGAAAGAAACTCTAACGTGCCATATGTCACCTCTAATTTCCAATGATTTCGTCCACACGCAATTTTATAATGATGCTTGTTTATATATGTTTACAGGAGATATATAGAACTATAACTTAGTCAGTTATTTAAAAAAAAAGAAATCCAAAACATTGAATAGGGATCATACCATTTTACGAAGAGGCAAAGCCGATACAAATCTTATGTAGGTAAATCTTAAATATGTCGGTTCAGAAAGTCTTTCCAACTTATATCACTATTCATTGAAAGAGAAAAATTTTTTTGTCCCATTTTTAGTACAAGGTGGATAAAATCGCATTTACATATTCACGTATTTTGAACATAAATTTTAAAACAACTATTACTAATATCATGTATATTCCCACATCTTTTATATAAAATAATTATTTTTTCGTATTTAATTCTAACAGCCGCTTGTCGCTAATACGATAGAAATGTGTACATGATTAGCGAGACGAAATTATTTTATTAACTAAGTAGCAGTATGATACCGACTGCATATTTTCTGCTGATTGTACTACTTCATAACGTTTAGAAGGGTCATCATGCATAAAAACTCTTAATATTTAACAATCTTGTTAAATTCAAAATTGCGATTCACATCTGATGGTTTTAATAAATTACTTGAAATTTTTTATTCGATTGGATCAATGCAATGCCCATTGTATGAACCTTCCTGAAAATTAATCGTATAATACAAGAATTATAGTATTTCAACTGATGGCGACAAATTCCCACTTAGTTGCTTTTTATACATCTTGTTTTCATTTGACAGCTTTGGTTTGGATAATGATTTATCGGAACTGCCTGTTGTGCCGATAAAAAACAGCGAACAACATAAGGTGATTTCGGTAAATTGCTGACCAAGAACTTAACATTAGTTAACTAAATTCGTATCACGTACATAGGGTGTGTCGAAGAATCAGTTTTAGAAGTCGATATACATTTGTAAGAATCTAATGGTGACAATATACTACACTTAATATTTAAACATCTAAATTGCATTCAGCAACTTCAGTTTAATTAGCGAATTAATGGAACTACCAATGGTGTACTGATGAAAACTAATAAGTACGAAAACATGATTACAGTTGGTGGTTTCTATAAATTACTGACTACGAACCTATCTTTTTTACAAAGAATATTTTGATTGTTTTAACAGCGTGCGTCGAAGAGCGATTCAGACCAGAGCGGATGGGATTTTGTCATGATAAGCACTAAACTGATAATTTTTTTACCATTGAGATAAAATGTGATAATAAATTATATGACACGTCGTAATTATCGTACGTCTGCTAATACGCTCCTTTCTCGGACATGCGCATAAGAAAAACAGACGCATAAATAAACACTAAAACTCAAAATTTCAAAAAAACATTTAAGGACTAAAACTTAACAGATGCATATATGTCTGCACCTTAATGTATAAGTCATTCTCCCGACATTAACTAGTAATAAAGGAGTCATAATACTATGTGGTTATATTCTCAACTACTAATAAATATGTATTTTTGTTCTACCTATTTAATGAAATATTTGTCAAGCTATAAACGTATTGCTAAAATAAATTTGATATTCAGTACGACACGGTCGCCTTTATTATTTTTCTTTATAATTTTTGACTTTCAACAAATACAAGTCTTAAAATTGAACATAAATAAGCAATTAGTGTCTTCGTATGAGAGTGTACAAGTATCGAACTTTTACAAAAAAGCACATCTAAATTTATCTTTCATAATGATCTCTTGGTTTTATTTATAATACATAATTACTACAATTTAAAAGCGGATTTTTACATACCGTTCTCGAATGTTGTTGGCATGCCTGCGTTCTTTCTCACGCACGGCCTTTCCTGGACGAGTATCATCATCATCGTCATCACTAAACAGGCAAGGTTAATTAAAAATAAAACTTTTTCCACATGGACTTCAAAAAATAATTACTAAAATAGTAACTAAACTAAAGATTCGTTTTCTTACTACTAATATAATGTTCTATTTTATAATAAAAGAGATAAAGAGCTCGTTTAAGAATAATTTCGGTCGAGAGATGAGGAACAACCGGAATGTGACCGATGGTTTTCAGCCAAATGTTATTCCAGTAGCGTACTGTTATTCCGTAATTATTGACATCGGTGTTTTATTTTTAATTACAAATCAAATTTTTAATGACTAATTATTCTTATTTACGTTAGTTAGTTTTCTTTCCGATTAAAACATCGTAAGCCACTAGAGACATAAGTAACCTTTAGTTATCACTAGAGTGTACCTTTCTCTAAATGAATCGATAGTAGCGTGAAATTACTATATCAATGTTAAGGACAAATAAAAAAAAATGAAAAATTATGTTTATAGTTAGCTAATTTACGCAGATGGCGTTAAACATACTGTCGAAAGATCACTCAGTCTAAGCCCACGTACTCGAGAATATTTAAGACATAATTCAACAATGGACATTATTTTCAGCTATTTCCCTATACAATTCGGTACCGTACATACTTTTTTCGATTACTACAAACAAATTTGAGTCAGATGAAGTTCAATCGGCATCTGCTATTTTTTGCCTGACTAAAGTATTTAATTTCATTTACGCACTAATTACAAGGTTTGGTTATCATTTACTTTCTTTAATTACTCTCTTTACTACTTGGTGTCGTATCTTCCAATGCATTTTAAAAATAGATTGATACTTTATCGATGTGCCGAGGATTTGGTAGGAATTGGATATTTCAAAAAAGAACCTAATTACTTAACGTAAATAATTAATTAGACTTTGAAATTATCTTGCCTCATACTTCATCTAACATTATTTCTTAGAATAGCTTTTATAAAAGCGTAAAAAGCTGTTTAAATGTTGAAAACCGCATCTTGAAAATAAATACAATTAATTGTTGGCAAATAAGTTGAAATAAATTGGATTTAAAGCAAAACTATTAAATTAGGTGTTTCCAAAAATATAAATTTCATTATACTTAAATAAGGGAACTATCTTCAGTAGATATATCAAAACAAATTTATTTATTATCGAGAATAAATTGAATTTATTAATACTTCTACACAATTTCATATTGAATTTTTTCGTATTTAAATTTTGCCTTTTGGATTGAAATTTTTGGTTAAATATAAAAACTTACTTTCAGTTGATTGGAAACATGTTTGGTTATAAAACTGTTTACTTAATGAAGAAAAGGATCAACATCACTTTAAAATTACTAAAGTATCATAATCAACTAGCCCCTGAATCATGCAGACGTTACGACATCATTCCTAATCACATCAATAATTAATATTTTAATATTTTTTTCAAAAGCAATACTTTCAAAGGTAATTAGTCACCTTCATAAATTTCATTCGTAAACTTTCTGTAACTTGAAAAGGATCGCAAAATTTATTTATGTTTAGTAAAGAATTGAATAGCATTACAAAGAATAAATTGGATTTATTAACAATATTTATTTTGGTATAAAAAGTACTAGAAATTTAACTGATGTGACAATATTTTTTTTGAAAAATTATCACATATTTTACTGACGTGTGTAAATGTTAGGCAGCATCATTTTAATTTATTTTTTGAAGAAGTAGGTGTCGATGTTGGTTTTACTCTCTGTGATATACAGGGTGTCCCACATAAGACGCGGTGGTCGATATATCGGAAACTACTTTGATTTGAATTTTGAAAATTTGGACAGTAGAGCTATTGGGTGTGCTCTTCTCCATTAAAATAACGGCATCTATGTAGCACTTCCAGTTAGGTTAGGTTGTTGGAAGTGGAAGTCCGCTTTGTTATTTTAAATAGTGGTATATTTTTTATGACGAATTCGCATTAAACACAAAATTTCAAGGTAACTTTGTTAACCAATTAGTATACCTATAATGAGCGGTTCCTGAGACAATTTAACTTAGAGAAAAAAAAATCAGTATCGCAACCCAAATTATACTAAAATCGTATCATCCACAACATACGACCTAGAGTATTGAAATATTTATCAGTATTGGCTGAATCACAAAGCTAATGCCTTGACAAAAGTGAACTCAAAAATGTATAAAGGGCGTTCAGAAAAATATTCTAAAATTTAAAAACTTCAAACACGAGTAACTTTCTTTTTTTAAATGTCACCTACCATATTTCATTTTCTCATTCGATTCCTTTTTTTATTCTCTTTCGATCCATATGGGATATTTCCCATTATTTTATTTGAAAAATTTTAAGTCATTTTGAATTTTTACTTAAAATTGCTAATTTTAATATTTTTTGCATAACAAGGTGTGTCTAGACAATTGACAACCAACAGCAATCAATGTAAAATCAAGCCAAAAACAGTTCGTTTGAATTGTATTTGAATATAGGACGCATTAACCAACTCAAAGTTGTTTCTTCTAACCTAACCAAGGGGTAAATATGAATTTGTTTTTGGAGTGGACTTTTTATGCATCGCATCGACTTGATACAATTTCGATTCTAGCCCACCACTTCTATTCAATTTCAGACATGTTTTAAACGTTTTAAGCAAATGTTATCTGAAATTAATGAAAGAGAAAAACGGCGAAAAAAATTATCCTCAAAACATACAAGTGGTGTACCCAGAATCGTAAAAAACGTTGTCGGTACAAAAGCAACACTGGGCCATTAGCGACATTCTCAGTTTAAATTAGGTTTCCTTGAGCAGTTCAGATAGACGGGTAAAAAATTAAGTGGGACATAAGCGACATTTCAAAAGTACATAATCTACATACAATATATTTAGCAAATATTACATACAAATGTAATTCATAAGTATTTTGGGTTATTGACAAAATTAAATTTTTGTGATTATAAGTACCCGAATAAGTTTTTCTTGAAATGCAATATATACCGAGTGGTCCATTTAACTTGAGACAGGCTTGTATCTTAACAGCGGTACCTTTTATAAAGAAAATGTTTATCTGAAAGTTGTTAAGTAACACCCCTTTGATAGTTATTTCAAGGTCACTTCTCTTGTTTTAATTGAAACGTATATTTTTTATTGCATTATAGAATTCTACGAAAAAGAATAATAAATTTTTATTTAAAAAATATAATCCGAGTGTAACTTTGGAAGATAGAACATGAAACATTATTCGTTAATAATTTTGATGAATAGTGGGCAATAAGGCAATTGTTCATTAATCTAATTTTCTTAATAAACAGTGATTAATGATCAAGAGCGTAGTTATCAATTTTTATTCAAAAGTCGAATTCTCATCTCAATCGTTTCTTCTAAGGAAGGGTATTCCATATTAAGCGAAAAATGTGAAAACTGATAAATTAAAAAACTTAAAACTAACAGTAGTTAAATTAATTTAATTTCATTAAATCTGACAGTATAATTTTGGACGAGTCGTTCTCTTTTTTCAGTTCCGGTAATTAAGGTATGAAAAACTGAGATCTAGATGATTAATGGATTAAAAATTGATCACTACACTCTTGACCATTGATCACCGTTTATTACGAAAATTGGATTAATGAAAAATTACCTTATTACCCACTATTCATCAAAATTATTAACGACCAATGTTTCATCTTCAATCTTCTGAAGTTACAATAAAAGGTACCGTTGTTGAGAGCCTGTCTCAAGTTAAGTGGATTACCCGGTATACATATATATCTCATAAAGTATTACTTATAATGGTGTACACCACATTAGTGATCGTCCGGTCTAACCAATAGTTACAGAATTGATAACAAGCAGTTCAACCCTACTATTCCGACCATTTTTTTTTTTAATTTGGTAATTTAAAGAAGCATTTGACCATAACAACCAGTTGTATGATGGCCACTTTTTAAAATTGGAAGGGAAACAAAGAAAGCCTAGCTATATAATGCTGGATAAACGAATCGAAAATTGTATTATACAAGAGTTCGAAGAATGTAAGAACTTAGGCAAATGTTTTCAGAAACTTGTTTTTGTGGAGAAATTATTAGGATAAATCATTTTTAATTAGTTATAAGAAATTTAAAAAAAAAAACACCAAAAAAAAAACAGTTTGACAATTATCCTCGCAAGGAAACCTTTTAAATACGCCGCCGGCATCTGGCTGACAGTCTTAAGCCTGTAAGAAATCTGAAGAGAAGCGGGTTTCGTATATTATTTAAGTAAAACTTAAAACGGGGTAACTGATTGCTTTGACGCCGATGGAACGGAAACGCGTTAATTATCCATCCGCCTTTTAAAGATTTACGCTGTATTTATACTGTATACTCATAATAATAATTATTCTGTTAATATTTTATCTACAAATAAATAAATAATTATTATATAAATAATAACAATCACATAATACGAGGGTGGGCGGAAAAAGTCCATGGAATGATGGATAGATGGCGCAGTTTGAGGCATTTTTTAGGCACGCCACGCCCTCAGACCGTTAGCTGTCAAATTTCAGATCGCTGCATGCATTAGTAGGGTTGTGAGAGCTATTTAAGTAAGAGCGTTTCAATGGAGCCGCAACCCCCAAAGCACTTGGAAAGTCATTCGCTCTCTCCGAAACAGAGCTCCCCATCTCCCGCCACTAAAACAGAACGGCTCCACCTACTCGACAGATGAGGAAAAGGCTGCAATCTTCGCAGACTCTCTCTGCCTCCAGTGCTCCCCGTTGCCCAGCCCCGCGGATCTAGTCAACTTTCATGTGCGCACCAAATCCGACGCACAAAACTTCAACCCCTCTATACCGGACTATAAACACACCACCCCCCGTGAAATCTCCCTTACCATCCGATCCTTGAAAACTAGAAAAGCCCCTGGCGCTGACGTAATTCCCAACGGAGTCCTGAAAGTCCTGCCACCAAAGCACATAACAGCACTGTGCAACATCACAAACGCCATCATGCGGCTCCCCCACTTCCCGCTGGTCTGGAAAGAAGCCACCGTCATCTGTCTCCCCAAAAAGGGGAAGCCCCTCAGTTCTCCCTCGAGCTACAGACCCATCAGCCTGCTCAGTTCGATGAGCAAAGTGGTCGAATCTATTCTCCTAGACCGGCTCTTAGACCACGTGGAGCAAAACAACCTTCTCCCCGACTTTCAATACGGTTTCCGCAGGAAACACGGCACCGGTCACCAACTTCTTCGCGTAAGCGAATACATATCTGATAACCTCAACAAGCGTCGTCACACCTCCATGCTGCTTCTTGACGTCCAACAGGCTTTCGACCGAGTCTGGCACGAAGGCCTGATCTCCAAACTCATCACCCTCAACACCCCTCACTTTCTAATCGGGGTTATCAGATCCTTCCTTACCGACAGAAGCCTTCGCGTCCGCGTCGGCACAGCTCTGTCAGATAGCAAACCCATCAAGGCCGGTGTCCCGCAAGGTTCCAAACTATCTCCCATCCTCTTCAATCTGTTTTGCGCAGACATGCCCTCCCACCCTACAATTCTGACTGCCCTATATGCAGACGACATCGCCCTAATCGACTCCAGTCAAGCCATTCTTCATAGCACTGCGAGAATTAACAATTTTCTGCCCCAGCTCCTAAACTGGTATCGGACATGGAAACTTTCCATCAATGATACCAAATCGGAAGCAATTTTCTTCTCCCACAGAACCCGGAAACCTCCTTCCATTATGGTCAACAACCGCCCCGTCAAATGGACAAACTCCGTCACCTACCTAGGCGTCACCTTCGACAGAACCCTGAACTGGAGGCGTCACATCATATCCACCCGAAACAAGGCTGTGGGCGCATACATCGCGCTCAAGCCTTTCTTCCGTAATAACTCCATCTCACATCAAACGAAAATCCGAGCGTTTAACGCAATCATCAGGAGCATTTGCTCCTACGCCATTCCCGTCTGGGGCAGCGCCCTCCCCAACCGCCTTAATCTTCTTCAAGGCACCTACATGCGAATCCTCCGTTCCGCATTAAACTATCCCTGGTTCGTCAGAAATATCCAAATTCTGAAAGAAACCGGTTTACCTTCTCTCCCCGACGCCGCAATAACATTCGCGGCAAACCTCCGGGCCTCAGTGTCAGGCCACCCAAACCCCACCATCTCGACACTATCCAACTACGCCCCCAAACCAAACGACCGTTTCAGAAGGCCTTGTCACCTTCTACCCTGAGCTGCCCTTCTTCGCTCACCCCGAGTTTCGCTCTTTAGCGCGAGTGCCCACCCTACCCATCTGAGGTGGGCCACCGTCTTCGCTCGCACGCTCCCTCCCCCCTCTCCAAACTCTGCCCACTCCCGAAACCAACTCCCAATCCCAACCTCTCCACATCTATCCGGGGATGTTAAAACCTCACGGTTGAAAATCCCCTCTCGAGGAGGGGTTTTAGTCGGTAGGCGCCTCGGCGAATCCGACACTACCTCCCTCCCGGGGGAGGTGTCTTTTGAAGATTTCCCCTCCTCGAGTATAAACTAAAAACAAAAAAAAAAAAATGGAGCCGCAATTGCCATCTTTGGGGGAGGAGAACCACTGTGCCGCCACTATTTAGATTGCTGCTTCGTCTCAGGTGTATAGTCGTGGACCCACGTTTCATCTGTGGTGATAAATAGGCGTATAAAATCCACCCTTATTGTTTCGCAAACGCTCCAAACACTCACGCGAAATTTGCATCTGTATTAATTTTGGATCCACAGTAAGCAGTCACGGCACCCACCTAGCAGAAAGCTTCTTCATGTCCAACTCTTCGTTCAATATGTACGTTGTACGATTTTTGGAGATGTTTACGACTTTACAGCCTCCGCTATCTCAGACGTCTTCAATCGGCGGTCCTTTAATACCATGGCGTGGAGTTTTTCAACAATTTCTGATGTAGTAGCAAATTTTGGACGTCCACTACGGGGTGCATCTTTAAGACTTGTGCGACCACATTTGAACTTACGAACCCATTTATCAACAGTAGAAAATAAAGGAGGAGAATCCTTCAGACCATTCGTCATCTCATTATGAATGTCGATTACGGATAAGAATTTCAAGAAGAAGTACTTAATGACAGCACGAATTTCAACACTATCCATCTCGTCAAAAACTCTGGAACGCTCTTACTTAAATAGCTCTCACAACCCTACTAACGCACGCAGCAGTCTGATTTTTGACAGCTAACGGTCTGAGGGTGTAGCCTTGCTAGCGCCTCAACAATACTTCTGAGACTGCGTCATCTATCCGTTATTCCACGGAGTTTTCAGCCCACCCTCGTAGGATTAATTAATTATATGTACAAGTACTTAAAGTATTTGCAGCATACAACTAATCTATGAGCTGGAAATAACCGAAGAAAATTATTTGTAACTTTATCGTTATCTGTCACAACACCAAAGAAGTTTTACTTCAATCGCGTACTCATTTTTTCACTATTGTTATTTGCTATGTAACATTTAACTTGAGTTTATACAGTAAATATACGCGGAGTGTCGCTTATGACCTATCTTCATTACATCGGTATCAAGTACTTAACCGTAATTAAAGGTGCAGTGTTGCTAACGTCTCACTTTTCAGGCAGTGTCGCTTATGTCCCGGATTCGTAAAAAACTTATGGCCATGATCATATTAATAATAACCGATAAATATATTTTCAAAATATTCGTAGTATGAACAAAAAAATAACAACGTTTATTAATGCAATAGCTTCATCCACTATTAAATATGATATTATAATACTTGTTGAAACCTCGCTTAATGATACAACTCCTGATAATAAACTTGTGTAACCTGGCTATAAAATGATAAGAAACGATAGGGATTTTTGTGCAACTAATGTCTCAAGAGGTGGTGGAATATTGATATACATAGACAAACGTTGTCAATTTACTTAATCATAGTCAAGAAAAACTTGAATGTTTTATTAAAACTAAATTTCTGAGGTCAACCTATCATTATAGCGACATAAAAAAAATAATAGTACAATTTTCTTGTATTCACTCGCAAATTTTGAGACTCTCAACTTCTCTTCTAGTTTGTGTCTTTCCTGTCCTCTCCCTGAACGCAGACATTTCTGCTGGTATCTGTTGATTTGTGTGTGAAACTCAATAGGCCATCCTCTCTTTCAGGTATTTTTTCTGCTTTCTTCCATCTTTCAGTCCATCTTACTTTTTGCTTATATCTACGATCAGTGCACATTTCGTTCTTAACTCTTATTCATTCCATTAGCAGTTCATTTCCGTTACATTTTATCTTCTCTTCATATTTAGTATGTCTTTCCTAGTCTATCTCCCCTAGTTTCCAAATACAGCGGACAATTCGCTGCAGTTTTATCTAATTTCAAAGTTCGTTTGATATATTTATTCTGTATTCCATTTATATCCCTATATTTATTCAATCTCCAGATTTCTGCCCCATACATCGAGATGTTCTCTACCAGGACCCCAAGCAAGTACATTATTCTATCTCAGTTATCTCTAAAATTACTTTCTGCGCTATCCCAAACATTACCTAAGACTGCCAATGCCTTCTTCTTCTTTCAAGTTTTCCAAATTTCTTAATCATTTCGTTTATGCCGTCCTCGTTGTTTGCCATTAAGACCCTTTCATCCGCATATGACATCGTCCAAACCTTTTTCCTAATTACTATACCTCTTGTCTGAATTCTTCTCAATGTAGCCTCCAGATTTGCGAAAGCCAGGTCAAACCAGACAGTACTTAGAAGGCAACTCTGCCGGACAAACTGCTCTTATACACCGTTGCCATACCCCCTCTTCGTCTTCCTTTTTTGTGTCCCCTTGTTTTGGTTTTTACTATCTCGTAGTTTTTGAGTTGATATTCTAGTTGTGTTTCTAACCATTTTCTGTTAAACTTATTATGTAGATTTCTCTTTTTATCGTTACGAAACTGCTTTCCAATTCCGTTCCAGTAATATTCCTCTTTGTCTGTAGTTACCTTATTGTTGCCTATCCTGAATTCTTGGTCCAGTCTTTGTATTTCTTTTGACTTTCTAATAGCATCTTTTCTATTTTGCCTTTCCCGCCATGTTGATCATTTTTTATGAAATTCTGTCCTTTTCTTGCATAAGTTTACTCTTATTTTTCATGACGTCATATTCTCTAATTGCAGTTCTTTCAGCATTTCCCACAATTGAAGTTTTTCCTATGTCTACTCCCGTTCTCAGCTTCAGGGTAAACCACTCTGTTAACGTTTCCTTATTTTTATGTCTGTTTCACTTTTCTTCTTTTTCTGGCACTCTAAAGCTGAGATCTTACCATTTTCTATTTATAATTGAGGTTTGTATCTTTAATTCTTTCAGTTTTTCTGTGAGTTCCATCCATTATGCAGTCATTGAGTTCTCCATCTCTTTGATCTTACTGTCTCCGCTTTGTGTCAATTATCTGTCTGTCAATTCCTATTTCTTCTATATCTTTTTTCGTTTTTTCCATTTCCTCGTGTATTCTATCTTGAAGCTTATCAATTTTAAGTCCGTGATTCTTTTTATCGATTATCTTAAGCAGCAATTGCCATATATTCGCTTCTACGTCCTGTTGCCTAACTTCGTCCTCATTCCATCTTCGTAGCAGCATAGCTTCTAACTTGTTCTATTTCCTCTGCAGGGTAAACCTGGGGCATACCTCTTCTTTTATTGTCACTTCCTATTACCATTTTATTCCGATCTGGGATACCACTAGACATTTTTGACTTCTTCATTATTAATTTATTGTTTATTAATATTTATTTTTATAATTTCACTTTTTGTTTCTTTTTTTTTTGTTACGTTTTTTTATCTAATTGTTTTATATCTTTATATCGTCAATCCGCTCAGCTATGCCAGAGTCGATCCCTAGGAGGCCGCAAACTGAAGTCATTTGGTCGTTACAGAGAATTTCGAACTTGTTGAAGTGCACTTGCCACATTGCAAATTACCTTAGACTACCGACTAAGTAACAATCCGCTATTACAATGCCAAAAACTTCGAAAAACCAACTGGAATTTATAATAAAGTTTATATTCATTTTCGTGCCCAACACAGCTAGGAACCACGGTTACCTAGCAATAACTTCTCGTTTCCTTCATTGGGCGTTATGTGATGATGGTAATATACATTTTCTAATAATAATACATTTTCACTATTAAAGTTACCGTGTATAAAAAGATTTAAGTAGAATTATATTTTCTCAAAAACAGTTGTACATGTCTACTTTTTTAAGAGGAATTGTAAATTAGAAACAGCTTTCTGAAGGACATATTTAAGGTAAGTGAAGTAATATTTCTAGAAATCATTTGCCTCCTTGAAAAAAAAAATAGGAAAGATATTGAAAGCACTCATAAAATTTAGAAAGCACCTGGCCGACTGTTTTATTTTATAAACTCACTTTTTGTTCAACACTTATTTCGAATTATTACTCAACAGTTTTTTCTTATACAATGACACCTATAAACAAAACTGTTTCTTAAAAAAAAGTAGCTTTAACCACTGTAAAGTGTAAAAAACGAATACGTTACACAACCATCCCTACATACAATAATCTCTTCAGACAATCAAAATGTAAAGCGAATAAATAATGATAAAAAACTGTCAGGTATATAAAAGACAAAAATTTTACTTACTATCTCCTTGATCGCTTTGAAGCTTTAGTTACCGAACCGATACTAGTAGAATTTGGCTGTGTTATACTATCTACGGAACTAGAAGGTTTTGAGTCACTGTCAGGTGGTTCTTTTCGTTTTTCTGCAAGTGAATAAGGTATAAGTACAATAATTTCAAACGTAAATAAGAACATATTTTTGTCAGATCCGCGCGAAAAAGTTCTTCTTTCCATCTCTCAGCTATACAGTGCAAGCGTATTATAAATTTGGCTCAATAGTATGTGTATACATATATCAACAACATAATCTATTGATGATCAATTAAATGACGAACTTTCTATTCTAATGTAACAAAAACAGTATGTACACCTAGGGAAGAAAGCGATAACTTTCTTTCCGTAATGCGAAACTACATTTTTTATCTATAATTCAGCATTTTTAATGACAATTTTATTATTTGAAAGCTACTACCTTTTGGAGGTAATTACTGTGGACTCAAGGCTTAATTTAACGATTTTATTATTTTTTTTTGTATTATTTAAATATTCATATGAAAAAAAGGCTTACTATTATTATGTGTTGTCCTTTCCACTTTAATTGGCTCTGAGAAAGGTACTTCCGAAGCAGCAGGGGTATAATTTATCGCACCCACTTGTGAAGCGCTTAAACTTGGAGGCAGCTGTCCTAAATTTATTTGCGACTCTGCATGATTACGTAAAACATTAATAGCGTCGTCTAATCTTTCTTCCATTCGTGTACCCTGAAATTAAACTATATTTGAAACATAATTCGATTTTAAAGAGTATCAACGCTTATTAGCAAATTAGTTAATGGTTATCGTTTTTATAACAATGCCATACTCACATTTACTTCTGCGTGGTCTCGCAAAAATCCAATGGCATCATCCAATCGTTGCGCTTCTGCTGCAGGCTTTATTCAAAATAAAACATGCAAAAATAAACAAAACAAGAAGTATTAAAAAAAAAAAATGTACTCAACGACAATCAGTAAAAAGTAACATTCGAAACAATAATATGACAATATACACTTTAACTGAACTTAGGTTTAAAAAGAAAATTTACATTAAGAGATGAAAATTTTACAGAATACGGAAACAAAAAACATACAATATTAATGCAATTTAATTTACTTTTTTCGTGGTATTTGAAGTGAAGCCTTCTTTTAGTTGTTAAATCTTTATATGTTTATGAAATAATTAATCTAAATTCAATGGAATTAAAATATGTATTTAAGTAACGTATCCGCTCTCTTTAATATGTAGAAGCATATTTAAAAATACCGTTCTTTTTTAGTATGGGTATGGTTCTCTGATTATCGTTAAAGAAATTATAAAAATCTAATGCTAAACAATTAACTACACACCCAACAAATTAAATTTTGCGACGTTATAACTTACCGTATGTTTAAACTACTTACAAACGGTTCTTTATTACAAATCATGCTGTATCAACACGTGCTAATGTTTATTAACAAACATGCTACATAAATACGTTTAAAAATAATTATAATAAATTTTGAAATAAATTAAAAAATGATCAATATATGAAACGTAATTACATACGGGGAATCACAAATCTATAAATATTAGGACATTTTCCAATTTAAAGCGAAAATGGTAGTGCATATGTAAAACTCACATGCCGAATTCGTCCAATTGCCTGAATAAATGAACATTTCGCGATCTGAGTAATACTAAACAAGAGATTGCCGAAACTATCTTCAGTACAGTAAGGTAAATTACTCAACCCGACAACAGATCATTTTGCTCTTGCTCAAATGCGAAAACTAAACTTTTCGGCAAATGATCGTCTTCAGTTTATCATTTTGGCAACCATATACTGGGAAACCGCTTGGAGCTGACGAAAAAGCCATAAATAAATACAATAGACAATATTAATGACAGGTACCCTCTCTACAGCCAATGGAATGCATCTCATGAATTTTCAGGTATATACTCAACCTAAAAATTCGTAAGATGCATTTTATTGGCGAAAACGAAGTGCCTGTCATCAATATTACAACCTATACCGTTTTTGTTTATTGTGGTTTCGTCATCACCAAACGGTTCCTCAATACTCTAGTCTAAAAAGAAAATCGTAAACTGCATTACTTATTAATCGTAAAGAACACTACGTCACGCCTCTCCTAGCGGTGAAGTATATGATAAGTATATGATAAGTACAACTTGGCAGTTTAGTTTATTTAGTCGCGTGACGCAGTAGTATAATTGTTAAAGTAAATTTGAAATGGGAAGACAGGAATAAAACAAAATGGAAAAGACACTCGGCTAAAAATGGCGGAAATATTGAACTAATAAGGTGCTTGTTGAATTATTTGTTTCGTGTTTTTTCATATACAATTTAACATAGTTAAAAATATTATCTAATAAGATATCATTCAAAAATTACTTGTCTAAATAAAATATACTATGTATATTGTCTATTCTCATAATTTCAGAATAAATTATAAATATATTGAATATTGTTATTGTCCTGGGTAGGCCCATTAACAAGCAATTTTCTGATTGATAAATAATCTGTTTTCATGGTTTTTACATAAGCAAATGTTTAATTGTGAATTGTATTTAATTATTTTTAATATTGAAGTCGTATTCGATTTATTAATCTTGAATAAAAACGAAGCTTCTATATGTCAGATGCCACTACAAAAACTTTATCGTGATATGGATTCAATTACTTAGTTTCAGGTAGACGAGTCCCTTTAGGTGACACTTATACGGCTTTTGCGACTCGAGTCGACGGCTCACATGTACCCTGTACCTACTTTAGAAATTCTCAAACATCGAGTGAAATTACAAAGTACTTTTGACGATGATGCGTTCAGATATGCATGTCGAAAACTGCGCTAAATTCAAAATGCCCCTCGACGAGACGTACAACTTATAGCAGTTTTATTGCAAAGTTTATTTATTTAAACGCTGAGCAGCTTTATAGTAGAAATGGTAACATTATTTATTAAATCAATTCGAATAATATATAATTATAAATACGGTTAAACACAAGCATGTGCATAATTAAGTCTACGTAATCAGTAGATTTGGGAAAAAGAGAGATAATTAACTGGTATATACATATCTAATTAACCGTATAGTTTGTAGGTCATTGCACTTCCTGGCTGCGTAATTGTTTCTGGGTATTCGCTTTGTACTTCCAAAGAAGTTTATTGCCAAAAAATTGTCATTCACCTGTGCAGCTATGCTGTTCATTGGTCCTTTACTGATGTATTTTTTGTAGATTGGATATTATCGATTATCTTGATCTGACACATTAGGCCAAATTGCATTAATAATTCAGGGGCAACTATAAAATCGTTTATAAGCTTGTAAAAGAAACAAATCAGCAATTTGACGCCGAATACAAAGTTTGTCGATTTTAAGAAGTTTGTGTGTTTCTTTGGTATTTACAACATGTCCATTGAAAATTGTGTCGCAATTGGTGAGTTGTAGTTTATGCTGTACCATTTCTAACCTGTTTATGTGTACTTCATTATAGGAACTCAGACAATTATTCAATATTCGAGTATCGGCCTCACTAATGTGTAGATTGCGGATGGTATGGAAATTCGAAGTCTTTAGCAAGCCTTGCTATTACTCCTAGTATACGTAAGGATATTTGCTTAGTGGTGTCTATATGGAGCAAGAAGTTCAAATTATTGTCAAGTGTAATTGTTGCTGTCCCATCCTGTATGTGTCGAAGTAAGATCTGTTCCGTAAACGAGTAAGACATATTATAGCGAACTTGTTTATGTTTTAATTTTATTTACTAGGGTTTCTCCAGTTATGAAACTCTTCAATGCCTTGTAGTATTGTGAGGTCGTTAGAGCAGGTTATGCTTCTGAATATCTTTAGGTCGTCGGCATATAGCAGATCCGAGGTGAACTTAGAAACCTATATCATCGATGAATACATTAAAAAAGATGGAGCCCAGGTGCGACGATGCATAATATGGTTCTGATATACAGCCATTAACTTTAACTTGTAGTTGTCTATTTGTTAAGCAGGATGTAAACTATTCTAGGACGTTACCTCTCACTCCATACATTTATAACTTATTAATTAGTATACAACATGTATTATCAGTATCGACTGTACATTAAGGATGAAAGAGGTAGATGATAAAGTACAACGCTGCATATGACACCTCATACTTAAGTACACAAAAGATAGTTTAATAATCCTACCGAAAACCCCAATGACCTGTCAATGATGTCCTCGACTAGGTCGGCTACAATGGTGTTGTGGTCCATGATAACCAAGGCCGAATATTTTACATGGAAGTGTTTCACTACTAGGTATCTTTTAGATGAAAAATTATCAGTTCCTTTTTGTTTTTGCGCTAATAAAGACTACTACCAATCGTAATAACACCGGAATCGAACTTTGCAACAACGGTCGATACTGATAATACCTGATGTATTATAACTGACCATGCCAAATTTCTTATGGAAGTCCGTATAGATCGTATGAAATTAATTCATTACTGTTATGCAATGATTTGAAATAGATTGGTTGAAAGGAATCTTCCTTCAATGAATCCGTATTGTTTAGTGATTATAATATCTTTAAAAAGGAAATCTATATGCGAGGTAGTAATACTTTTTCAACGAGCTTGGCCATAAAAGATTGGATACAGATAGGTCGGTAATTAGAAACATCTGATTTTGGGCCTATTTTGTGTATGTATTGGAATTATGTATATTTTCCAAAATGTCGTCCAGACCTGCTCCTTTTTTGCAATCTATTCGACATTTGAGTAAAAGCGAATTGATTTGTTGACGAATTGAGTAAATTTTCTTACACAAATTCCGAAATTGAAGATCATTTCCTACTGCTCAGATCGCGAAACGTTCATTTATTCCGACGATTGGGCGAATTCGGCATATGAATCTAATATATATATATATATAATATGTATGTATCAACGGTAAAAGCTGCCAGTGTTATGATATATGCAAAAGGAAAAATGATTCTAATACATTTAGTTCTATAAAATGAAATATTTGAAACATTTACATATAGAAAGAAATATAACTTCCCCAAATATCCATCCAATTATGCATCTAATAATAAATACTAACTTGTTATTCAAAGTGTGATGAACTTTATTGTATTTTAGAGGTAAAGACATGATTTTAAACATTTCTTCAGAATAGAGCCCATGACACGTTAAGTCGATTTTTATCAAGGAAATAGGTTTTCCTTGAGAAAATACATCGATTTGGACCACTCTGTATATTAAAAGAGCATAATTGTTGAAATATGTATTTAAAATAAAACGAACTGAGAATACTTCAATAATAATTAATTGTACTCATAAAAATTGCATATATATACCTCCATCATGGGGAATGCAATAACTAAAATTAATATATGATCACTCATTTATTTAAACGTTACAGGTAAATAGGGATACTTGACTGAATTTAGAATTTACGAAATAACAATGAAATTAACGTTCTCTGTTCTAGTTGCAAGCAATAATTGGTTGTTGTTAACGCCGACTCGCGACACAAATGTGTAATAATAGGGCAAAAATTACTAGTAGTGAGTAAGTAATTACTACTTAACTTTAATTTCTATTTAAATAAAATTATTTATTTTTAACAAATTGAAAGTTTCTTCTACGTAGTCATTACTATTATTTTTCATATTATAAATCAAATGCTTTTCATAATGGCAAAATATTGTTGTATCAAAAGGTGGACAAATAAGTATGTTACGTCAAAAACATGATGTAGATTAGTTAAATGAAAGTTTTCCAGGAGGCACAGTTAAAACCTACCAAGGAAAATAAAAACGAATGAAGAAGATAAATGCAGTAAAAAAATAACTAGTTAACGTAAGTGAACTAATGGTATATTGTAAGCACCAGACACCAGAAATCTGCCGTGGACAATTCTCAAAACGTATCATCCGATGATCGTAAATATTAGTGATAACAGTATTTTACTGTTTATACTACGTTTATAGATTTGAGGCTAATTGTTGGCTTTGAATATATAACTTCAGGAAGGAGTGGACTTATAGTGAATTGGAAACGGAAACAGCCATATTGAACAACCATGTATTATTTGTATACTTGCGAAAGTGGTTGTTTGGTGATTGGTCGTTTAATCGTAAAAGTAGTTATTATTTCACCATTAATTTTCATAAATCTTTTCTTTTTTTTTTGTTAAAATCTAGTTAAAGTAGTGCTGAGAGTGTAGTTTATTTGAAGAATACTTGTAGTAGTTGTTTAGTTTAGTTAGTTTAACCATTTTTAACTGCGCACAATCTAAGGTGCAATAATGGTTAGCTGTGCAACTTGTGGTTGTTCAACGAAGAAAAGTAAAGATTTGGGAATAACATTTCATAAGTGAGTTAACTTAAATCAACAAACATAGTTTAATTAATAATCAATAGAAGCTAATGTCGCTAACAACCAACAATTATTAAAAATCACTTTAATTATGCGACGTTTCGACCGTCTAATAAACAAAGAACATTAATATACGCAGAGATCCGAAATACTACAATGTAATAGGTGAACATAAACTAAAATTTGATCATGAATTCGATTGGGATAATTCCAAAATTACAGAAACAGAAAACAATTGACGTAAAGGATTGATATCCGAAATGATAATAAAAAACAATCCAAACTGTTTAAATGATAAAATAGACACGGACCACTTAAATGAAATCTACACACCAATTATTGAAAGCAAATGAAATAATTTCATCACATTTATAAATCAAGTTATGGGCTGTTATCTATTGACTAATATGTTTAATGTCAATTTTTAATTTATTGATGTCAGTTGTTTCCCGACGATGACCGAATTAGACGGTCGAAACGTCGCGTAATTAAAGTGATTTTTAATAATTATTGGTTAGCGATATTAGCTTCTACTGATTATAAATATATCAATTTACCAACAAAATTAGATTCTTATAAGTCAATAGTTCAATTAATTTTAGTTTTTATTAAATTAAACTGGATTGAGTTTAAGATATATAAACATAAACATAGCATTTTTTTTTTCATACAGGCTCGTTTTTGTTTTTGTTTCAATTTTTGCAAATTTCACTACACACTAACGTAATAATTAGATCGTCGTCAAAACAATCCATTGGAAGTTAATAATAATGTATTCGACTGTTCTCTCTGAAAACCATTGTGAAACTGAAGCATAATAACTAAATTAGATTCCTTAAAAACAACCCCGACATAGTCGTCGTCCGGTCCTACATGTGTGAATTTACGCGACATTAAGCAGCCCGAACAGACTTAACATAATGGTCGCCCGGTACCATATGTGAAAATCCGCCTTAAAGCTGCCGATGGTGCACCGCCTAAACGTTTGATATTGAGATGTTCACAAAAACGTCGACACGCCACAGTATACGAACCGTTCGACTTAAAGAATATTTCAAGGATAAACGCTCGTTGGTCTGCAGGTCACGGTGTCATCGTAATTGAAATCCGCATGTTAACCCTACCAGTCTATACCCCCACCGTCCTCCTACTGAGTGCAGGGTCGGCGCTAGACTAATTTCAAATCTTAAATCCATTATGAGACAACTTGCATATTACAGGCTTTGTTTCCTTTAAATTAGGGAAACAAATCAAATCTCAAAACTGTATTTCCAATCTATTTGGTACTAACGAAGATTTTTTTGTTAATTTATCAGAAGTACAAAATAAGTTAAAGCTCCCCAGCAATGAGATCTCAAAATGCTTAAAAAACTACCAAGCAATGTGAACAATAAAATGCTAATAATACGTGATAACTTTCACTTTGAACATAAATGCATTGTTGGATGGATACATGAGATAAAATTCAATATACCAAAAAACGCTTTAATTTTTTAGCCAATGGTTTCGATTCTAATATATCACGATTATGATTGCCATCAGCGATATAAGGACATGTTTAGAAAGAAAACGTAATCATACTAAAAACGTTAAAATAGGTTATGGGGTTAAAAATTTATTAAACTGACTACTAATTAACACTCACCATGTGTATACCCTGAACTGTACTGGTACTGCCTGTAGACACAGCTTGAGAATAAAGCGGCGATGTAGGTGCATTTTGATTAGGAAGCCAACCTGAAGGCGCCAATGGAGGAGGTGAACTTACTGGAGTTGATGGAGCAGAACTATAACTACTTACACTAGCTTGTTCAGGAACTGGATACATCTAGAAATAACGTACTGGTATAAAAAAATAACATTACGAAACACTTATCGGTAGTAATAGTAACAGTAACAGCAATAGTGATTTATTCTCTTCATTCTAGTTGGTCTTTGAGGTGAAACAACTCATCTGTAGGAACGTTGAGATAAAGAAAATATAAAAACCTAAACATTTGTAATAAATGTAATGCCAAAAACATACGATCAAAAGAAATAGTTACTGTTAATTATTTGTAATATGAATTAGCACAGTTCTGTGAAATAATAAGAACTATCCAATGTTTATCATAAGATTGCGTGTGCGTCATCTACGTAGTCAGTAATCTATGTTTACGCCGCATTTTAAAAAAAGATGCAGTACGGTCAAAATCTTAACTGATATTTTAAATTTTGTAGCTCATCGTCCAACTTTCCCAGATAACATGAATTTTGTATTTAAGGCTGTTTGTAATGCTTTAGGGACAACTGAATTCCGGTACGGGGCGCTGGTATCTATTTTTTTGCATTGG
Source organism: Agrilus cyanescens (assembly GCA_947389935.1). Classification (NCBI taxonomy): domain Eukaryota; kingdom Metazoa; phylum Arthropoda; class Insecta; order Coleoptera; family Buprestidae; genus Agrilus; species Agrilus cyanescens. Next base: position 19,684,865 of record OX376706.1, read on the forward strand.
GATAAAATATACCTGAATGACAATTAGACGGTGGTCAACTTCAATATGAATTTCGAACTAAGTATAGGCGTTGTAAAGGGCATTTCCGTTGCAAAAATTTTATTCTGAATACGGCTTTTTGGCATCTTAGCAATATTTCGAAAAAGCTGAAAATCGTACATGCAAATGTAATAATCATTTAATTAGTGACGGGCTAAAAAAACAAATAGATATGAATAATACTTCTTATTAGTCTCTTGTATACATTACTCTTGGAATACGTTCATCCAATATATCGGGTATTATTTTGTCTAAATTATTTTTTTTTGTTTCGCCATATCGTTTTCCTAAGTCCTTTTACCAAAAGTAATTGTAAAACTACTAGAATTGTTTATCTGATTAGCACATACATTTTCAGTGGGTTATTATTATTTGTGCCAAGTAATTGTATAGTATTTACCTAAAAACATTTAATAATATACCAATAATACGTAGGTGTAGGACAATTGAACGCAACGGTCGGTTTACTCCCTACTGTCGTTTAAATAACCCTAAAACTAAGTGATGCGCCATTTGCATGCATACCTACATGAAATTATTACCTGAGTTGCATTTCTACTAATTTATTTATCAATAGTTTAATCTTTGAAGCCAAAATAATAATTACCAGGTAATCATAAAGAATTATTCTTTCCACAAAGGCCATCAAGTAACTTAATTAGGTTACGGTAAGGTAGGTTACACGGTGTCAGGACACTTCAGCTCCGGGACATTTCACCCCCTGACTATAAATATATATGTATATTTTAAGAAAATAAAAACATTGAAGCGGGAAATTTCACCCTTTGTTTTGTACTCCTGTATATCCACGATGTTATACATTGTCTCCTGCATTCAGGTTACACTACTTTGTACACATAATTCCTAAATATTATTATTTGTAGGTACCTACAAAACAAAATATTTTGTTATACTTATTACGGATTTATTTAATTTTGTTTTTAGGGGCTTTATTGTGTACAAAAATAAAACTGATTAATTTATTGTTAGAATATCTTCATTTCTATCAATATAATGTTGTACAATAGTGAGTTGACAATCTGTTGTAGTTGTCCTATAATAATCGACTACCTGAACATTTTTCTAACCACCACAGATACTATTTTGTTGCCGAGTGTAACCCAAGTATAGATAAAGAAAAAACTGAAATGCACACACAATGGAATGTATTTTTCGTACAGGATATCTCATTTCTCAATATTTTCTAGGTCATCTTCCTTATTTTTAAAATAGGAAATATATACAGAATTCGAAATTTTAGAAGGTTCTAAACTTTGAAAGTGATTTTATTTGAATAACTAACTTCGGTAGGCTTTAGTTTAGAATACGTAGAATATATATTCCAAAAATGAAGAAAATCTATCGATTCAATTTTGTTCTAGAGTTGACAGAAAATTGCATTATTTACTATAGGAGTTTAAAATTTTTCAAACAACCTTAAGAAATACAACAGAAAAACGACAATACTATTGTAAATCAAAAGTGGACATTCAGTTATACCTCAGGTACCTTGTAATTTATGACATAGGTTTTACAAAACTGAACGCTGATTTGTCAATGCAAATAATTGGGGATGATTGTGAGCCGAGCTTGTGGGAGGCGGAATCAATTTTTTTGTCAATTACAGTGAAAAAAACACATGAAAATAATTATTGTTGTTATTATGCGCTTACACAACAAGAGACTCCACATGTTATATAATTTTGAAAAAAAAAGTCTTTGAATAAAGCACAGTTTATCAAAAAACCAAGATAAGAACATATTTCGAAAACTCGAAAATTCCGACTTTTGTTTATATAACTCGAAAACAAAAAATTACAGCAATTTTTTGAAAACAGCTGTAAGTTTGTTTCAATAAAAGAGATCGAGGATGCGCCATTATTTTTTGTACCTTTCATAGTTATCGAGTTCACCTGTAGAAACATCGAATTTGGCCCACCTTGTACAGTATTCAAACTTAAAAGAAACCTGTAACTCGCAAAATTTTTAATCTATTGGACTGGAAGGGATCTTGTTCCTTTCACATATCTTCAATCTTTTGAATAAGACTGTAAAAATTATATCTTAAAAAAAAAAAGTAAACTTACACCCAGAGTTTTACTGATGCCATCTGAATGAGTAGATACAAAAGTAGTACTGTTGGCCGTTATAGCAGTTGTAGAGGGAACTCCTGTTCTAAATGAAGACATTGGAGGTAGCCCTTGGCTTTCTGTCTCCGGGGCTAAATTATAAGCATCATATGTTTGATAGGATGTTCCGTACGATGACCACTCTGTTGTATTTGGTGTATTATCAGAACCCAAATAATAATTAGAATGTCCAGTCGGAGAGGTGTAGCGAGGAGATTCATGAGCAAATTCTTCAGCACCATACTGCAAAATAAAAAATTAGGCTATAACTTACGTTGCATGTAAAACTTACTTGTTTCCTCTTTGTAGATGTGATTTTATTATGTTAAATATAATTTGCTAATAACTATAATTTTAAAACAAACTTAGACATAATCGCCCGGGTCATTACCTATTCCCTGAGTTCGCAGAAGTATCTATATATCAAGCGATATACATATATTGTCATGATAGAAGGATGCAACAATATAATTTTACAAAAAATAAAATTAGAAAATGAAATGTTCCAAAATATTTAAAAAAAAATATGTATTATTAATTTACGTTAAGTAGATTATTGTTGTTGTGACAAATAAAATTTAATTTTAATTTAAACAAAATATATTTTGGAAAAAAGCTTAGTGGTTAGAGCAATGGCGCGTAAAGCCAGAGATCCGGGTTCGAATCCCGGCGGGGGCATGATGACAGCAATAGCTTTTTCCTCAGTAATTTGACGTACTTTGTATATGGTTCTTGGATTTAACAGATCATTACATATTTTATTATCCATAATATTACAATATATACAATTTTTATTACAAGACTACGTGTACGTCATCAAGTCAGTAAGAAAACCGTTTTCCTAACTTACGTTCAGTCGATTAGCACGGTGTACAGTGGGTTGCTGTAGGAAATAGACTACGTCAGCTCACGAAATATAGATAGGAGTTCGAACGGGATAGGGTTTTACATATATAATTCTAACAAATAAATAATAATATGTACACCGGCCAAATTAAAAGTTTCATTATTTAAAGCTCCCATAGTAAGTACCCTCAAATTAACACCGAAAATATTTTTTTTTGATTCTATTAATTTATAGAATTGTAATTGAATTTAAAATTATTTACAACTTTAGTATTAATAAAGCAAGTTTGATATTTTTTAGGTTTACTTTTTGATATATTTTTGAATATATTACCACATAAAAAAAGTGTTTCTTTTTTCGATTAACAGAACAGTGAAATGCTAAGAAAATGGAATAGTGCCATTAATCAGGAGCTATAGGAAACTATCTTTGTGTGTGAAAAGCATTTTAACACGGAGGATATAATCAAATTCAGTAAAAAGTACTTGAATATTTTCCATAACGTTTAAAACAGGAAAATAGTTGCTTCGAGGCTTCCAGATATAATCTTGCTCTCATTAACACAGATCCTCTGAAGATGCCAGCCGAAGTTGTCAACGAAACGTTTAGAAATAATAGTTCCTATCAACCACTGCCTACAAGCCCGAATCTTTGTTTTACTAAAGAATGATTAATTTATGTGAATATTTTTTTAAATTAATTGAAATAAATGTTTTTTGTAATTATATAAATTTTGATTGATATTTTTAATTTTATCTTTAAACCACACCGTGTTTTTTCGAGTTTTTGCCTTCAAAATTACAGAAAAAATAATTTTAAAAAACTGACGAAATTAAAAAAAAACACCTTTAAATATCTCTCTTTGGGTTGTCCTTATCAAGTTTTCAAAGCAAACATTTATATTTTAAGTAATGATGAGAGAAAAGCGATAAAAGTATATTGTTTACATGTACCGATAATAGAAATTGAAAAAAGTTATATATATATTCGTTACTTTTAGATTTGATTTTATTTTACATTTGCTTAAATATTTTTTATTAGAATTATATGATGCTAGTCAATAAGAAACTAAATAAGTTTCTACAATGTAGACAGCCGTTCGCGCGCAAGAATTTGAGCAGATCGTCTTGTACCGCTGCGCGACCTATCGGTCAAAGATTTTACACCAGAAATTTGGACGTTCGCTTAACATTGCGCTCGGACTCCTACACGCAATCTTATAATAAAAATTGTATATAAAGGGTATTCCAATTATGCTGGCTTAATATTATAAATTCGAAAAAAATGTTTAAATAAAAGTTTCATCTAAGTTGTATATTCACTACACAAAATTATTTTTATTTATTTAGTTTGATAACCGTATATTGTATGTTACTGTTGCAGTTTGGGAGTTATTTCGACAATCAAATATTTGTTTCGAATTCTAACATTTTTACTTGTACCACCTACTCATGCCCATACAAGTTGTTTTCTTTCTAAAAAGTCATTTGTTTTTACATGGGATGTTGTGTGGCGTTTGTTAAAATGTCTAATTATTAAATTAATGTCTTGCATAGTGTCAAAGTTCCTTGATTTTCCTTTCACATATTATTCAAATATTAGGTACTCTTTTTACTAAATTCGAATGTAGTTAAAAATTATTTCCATCGAAGAGCAACACGTTGAATTCCTGTTTACATTTATTCGTACAATTTTATTTTCCCATACAATGCCCATTCCCGTTAATACATTTGTATATAATAACAATTGTACCATATTAATTATTTATGTTATTTTCATTTCTTTATACCAGTAAATTGAATTTACATTTTATATATTCACTCTTCATTTCAAAACCCCACAAATAAACTAGTAGAATCATAAATTTATGGAGTTAGTTTTGTAAGTGCTCGTTATGTAACAACTTTTACTAAAATAAAATCTTAACATGCAACTGTTTTTTTAATAATAAATCTAGTGTTGTAGATAACTACTGTCATATTATTTTATTTATATTAGGTTTTGGATTTTTCTGGGAATATAAAAAAAATGTAACTCACAATCCATTGTTGACCATCTGCAACTGAACTAGTTTGTTGCGGCTCATCTTTGGTTAGTCTAAGTACTGGTGTAACAACTCTCGTTTTAGCTGGAGAAAGACGGCTCCCAGGACGAGAACTAAATGGAAAATATGGACTATCTGCTGTAAACGGCTCGCCTGTAGCTTGAGTGGGACTTGCACCAGGCCCAGTAGTGTAGGTGGGACCAGTAGGGCTTAGAGCATATGCCTAATTTTTAAATATACGAAATTAACATTCCAATTCAAGAAAATCAGAGAAGTACTGTGGAACCAAAATTCCATAGAAACATTTAAAGACATAAAAAGTCTTTTGAAACGTGTCACATCTATATTTCAGGTCTTTAAACGTCTGATATTTTTTTTCTAATTATTTCATAAATTTAATTTACTTTTGTTTAACAATATAATTATACTTAAAGCATTACGAATAGTACTAAAAACAATCCAGTCTGGTTTTACGAAAAATCAACCCACAAAGAGAAATAAAAGTACGAGTCTAACATTAAGATGATTAATTGTTGTAATTATCAGATTATTGTAACATAATAAAAAAGAAAGATTGCCAATAATTACTTTAAGGAAGATATCCACGATGTATAGTAACATAACTACCTGCATAATGTAACTTGGTCTTTCAGCATTATTCAAATAATCATAAAGTATTTCTATTTAAATAATAATAATAAGATATTGCCTGCTATTAAATAATTTCCACTCATCCAAACTAAATAAATCTTAGAAATCATTTAAGAAAACCAGAAGTTATTAATCAGAAATTATACAACAAAGATACACTCTTATTCTTTCTTAATCTGATCATAATATTGACAAATTACTCACCAAACCATTATCAAGTCCTCCATATGTAGGTTGAAGACCAACTTTTTCTGAAATACAATAATTCTTCAAAATATCTCAAACCTGAAGATGATAGAAGTACGAAAAAAATATCCTGCACCAATTAACATGACGTTTTTTAATATAAAACACAAGTAGAAGTAATTTCACATTGCAGGTTTATTATAAACTAGCACTACAAAAGCTAAGATACTACTAAATATTTTAAACCAGTCAACTCGGTAAATAAATGAATTATTTTAGGGCTATTAAATAAACTTAATTAAACTAGAGCTTTGTCAAAAACTCAATTAAACTGTTTACCAGGAGCTTTGTTGGCGATTTTATTAAAACATGTTGTAAAAACTTCGTATAAATGTTGCATCGGCTCGTCATCGCTTGCTGCCATTTTGGTAACAATCACATACACATATAGACGTACATGACAACTAACAACAACTACTCAGGATTGCCATCCCTTCAAAGTTAAAAATTGTTTTTAGGGAAATTGAAGTTCTTTGAAAGTGGCTCTACTTCAAATTTTACTTGTTTGAATTTCGATTTATTTTCTTTTTATTTGAATATTGATAGTATAATCTTTAATATAACAAATGTAAAAATATTTTGTTAGCATTTTGTTTATTTATAACTAGTTTAATAAATTTTTATCCTTAAACCAGCCCTCTTACTCTTGATTTTTACTTTTTACCTCTTGGATCTATGAATCTTTTCTAATTATTGTTTGTTTCATCATTATTGACAATTGTAAGATTAAAAGCATCTTGTCAATAGCTGTTACTGTTGATGAGTAATTAAGCAACGTTTCGACCGTCAATTTCGATCATCCTCACTCGTCAGGCTTATATATAACATTAATAATTTATAATTTCCTGACGATGACCAAAATTGACGGCCGGAATGTTGCTTAATTACTCATCAAAATTGGTTGGTGATTGTCAAAATTAAGCTATTATTGATTGATTTCGATTTCGAGCTCATTGGCTCACCTCCAGGACGCTAGCACCCCATCCAACAAATTTCGAAAAAAAAAAAAAATATGGATCTAATAGGTCACAGTTGGTCAGGTGATTCCGTTAATTGGTCAGCGATAGATTAGTAAAAAAAAATCGATTTTTTTGTAAGAATATTCGATACTCCTGGCACCCCATCTAAAGTAAAAGTAAAAAAAATTAATAGCAATCGATTAAGTTTTAGATGCTTTTAAGGCCTAGATAATTAAGAAAAAACAATAAAATATATCCGTTTCTTCAATACGCATGCGCAAACGTCCTATGCTTTGCTTCTATGATTTATCAGGTGATAGGGGGCATGTTCCGATATAGGCATCGATATAGGCTTCCAGTGCACCGTGACAGTGACAGAGAGAAACTAATGACGTCATATTTGCCACCATCTTTGTACTGGGACCGTACACTCTGACCGTGTTCCGATATACACTGTGAGCACTGTGACACGTTACGTCACACAGTATACTGTAAACACCGTTCCAGTTTAGATTTTTGTACTGAATCTGCTACTGGCTGTTATATATTGGAACGTATTTTAGTACTGTTTCAGTACTTTTGTCAAAAATAATTAAGACACTATCCGATAGAGGCGCTAGATGTATTAATGCACGATTTTAACATTTAATGAGGCTTAATATTGCAATTTTTGGCAAATAAATTTTTTAAACTATGTATTTGAGAATAAAAAAATGTTTATAACGGTATACCTAATAAAATTTCATGATATTAACTAATGAAAATTACTAACGAGAAAACGTTCCGAGTGACCAATATGTTGTGCTTAGAAGAAAATAAAATAAATAAACCACTTTTAAATGTTTCAAAACGAGTATTTATTTAACTCTACAATTGTTTCGGTATTATAATACCTTTCTCAAGAGAACAGGATTTTACTAAATTTAATGCGGTGTTTATCATCTATTTATACCTAAATCCTGTTACTCTTGAGAAATGTAAATACTCGTTTTGAAACATTTAAAAGTGGTTTATTTATTTTATTTTCTTCTATTTAAAAAATGTTTCATAAAGAATCGACCAAAACTACTGTTAATAGTATATGTTGTACTTAGGTATATGCATGCTTATTAATGTCAAAATAAGAATATGCATATTTTTTTGCAGAGAAACCTTAAGAGTAAAAATCATTTCAAAATTACTATTTCAGTTTTTTACAATTTTGTAATTCATCCAGATCTAGTGGATTGAACACAATGTAAAAGAATGATGAAAAGTTCCTTCTCTTACATGATTGAACAGGTCTGCTTTTAGAATAAGTTTAAGTAAAAACGGTGTTTAGTGGTTTAAGTAACAAACAAATTACAAAAACCGTAAAACAGAGCAATAATAATGTTTCAATTTCTTTCATTTTTAACCTTTTAATGAATTGTAGCTTTTTATAAGTTTGAAGAAAAATATTGGTCCATGTTGTGGTGTGGTCAGTGTTCCTGCCATGTCTGCCATTTTTATCTAGTGTAAACTGTAAACTACTGGAAGAGCCTTACCTCCCAGAGGTAATACGCTCCCAGTACAAAGATGGTAGCAAATATGACGTCATTAGTTTCTCTCTGTCACTGTCACGGTGCACTGGAAGCCTATATCGGAACGCATTTCTGTATACTGGCATTACTGTCCAGTGCTCACCCTGTGCTCACAGTCTATATCGGAACATGCCCACGGTCATTGGGCATGTTCCGATATAGACTGTGACCACTGGACAGTAATGCCAGTATACAGAAATGCGTTCCGATATAGGCTTCCAGTGCACTGTGACAGTGACAGAAAGAAACTAATGACGTCATATTTGCCACCATCTTTGTACTGGGAGCGTATTACCTCTGGGAGGTAAGGCGCTTCCAGTAGTTTCCAGTAGATAAAAATGGCAGACATAGCAAGAACACAGACCACACCACAACATGGACCAATATTTTTCTTCAAACTTATAAAAAGCTACAATTCATTAAAAGGTTTAAAATGAAAGAAATTGAAACATTCTTATTGCTCTGTTTTACGGTTTTTGTAATTTGTTTGTTACTTAAACCACTAAACACCGTTTTTACTTAAACTTATTCTAAAAGCAGACCTGTTCAATCATGTAAGAGAAGGAACTTTTCATCATTCTTTTACATTGTGTTCAATCCACTAGGTCTGGATGAATTACAAAATTGTGAAAAACGGAAATAGTAATTTTGAAGTAATTTTTACTCTTAACGTTTCTCTGCAAAAAATATGCATATTCTTATTTTGACATAAATTAACATATACCTAAGCATAACATATACTATTAACAGTAGTTTTGGTCGGTTCTGTATGAAACATTTTTTGAATAGAAGAAAATAAAATAAATAAACCACTTTTAAATGTTTCAAAACGAGTATTTATTTAACTCTACAATTGTTTCGGTATTATAATACATTTCTCAAGAGTAACAGGATTTAGGTATAAATAGATGATAAGCACCGTATTAAATTTAGTAAAATCCTGTTACTCTTGAGAAAGGTATTATTATACCGAAACAATTGTAGAGTTAAATAAATACTCGTTTTGATACATTTAAAAGTGGTTTATTTATTTTATTTTCTTCTAAGCACAACATATTGGTCACTCGGAACGTTTTCTTGTTAGTAATTTTCATTAGTTAAGATCATGAAATTTTATTAGGTATACCGTTATAAACATTTTTTTATTCTCAAATACATAGTTTAAAAAATTTATTTCCTAAAAATTGCAATATTAAGCCTCATTAAATGTTAAAATCGTGCATTAATACATCTAGCGCCTCTATCGGATAGTGTCTTAATTATTTTTGACAAAAGTACTGAAACAGTACTGAAATACGTTCCGATATATAACAGCCAGTAGTAGATTCAGTGCAAAAATCTAAACCGGAACGGTGTTTACAGTATACTGTGTGACGTAACGTGTCGCAGTGCTCACAGTGTATATCGGAACACGGTCATTGTCTCATGATTGTAACGGTGCTAACTTCGTAAACCTGATCCTGGTGCTTTTGGTGCTTTTTGCATCGTCTGTTCTTTGACAGTGACACGCACACAACACGCACAATTCACCCATGCTCATAACCATAAACATATAACATAACGTTTTTGACACGAAGTGTATCTATCTATACTTTGCGGTTTTTTGTAAGTTTCTGTAATTTATCAGACGAAAAATCGTGGGAAACCAAGGTATGTGATCCAGAACTAACATATTAGTTTTGTGGTATTTATTATTCGGCATATTAAAAATAGTGATACAATATTTCATTGAAACTATGTATTTATATTTACTATTAAATATTACAGAGCAAAAAAGATATTTATCGCTGTATACCATCAGAAGTTATCAGTTTTTATTCTTTGACACCATAGTCGAATAAAATGGGTAGCAAGCGAGATACAAGAGATATATTTGAAGATCTTTCAAATGTTGAATTTGAAACAAGCGAGGGTGTAGATGTTATTGATAAATTTAAAAATATGGGTTTGAAGGAAGAGCTAATTCGAGGAATATTTGCATATGGTTTGTTTTTTAAATTAAACGCAACGTAAAATAAACTTGTCATTGTAGGATTTGAGAAGCCGAGTGCTATACAACAAAGAGCTATAAGGCCAATCATAAAAGGAAGAGATGTTATAGCCCAAGCACAATCTGGTACTGGTAAAACAGCAACATTTGCCATTTCAATTTTGCAATCTCTGGATTTAACAATGCGAGAAACACAAGTTTTATGTCTATCCCCAACAAGAGAATTAGCTGTTCAAATCCAAAAAGTTATTCTTGCTCTTGGTGATTTCATGAATGTGCAATGTCATGCATGCATTGGGGGTACTAATTTGGGGGAAGATATTAGAAAACTAGACTTTGGACAACATGTCGTGAGTGGAACTCCTGGACGTGTTTATGGTTAGTAACAGATTATTTATTGAAAAAAAGGCAGCTGTAAATTACTATGCAGGGTGGGCAAATTTTTAGGATTATATGCGGCAGTTTGGTGACAGTAAGAGATTTTACAAAGTAAATGGCACATTCTTGAGGTGAAGAATGGGTGTCAATAACTTGAATAATTTTTATATAACACAACTCTGTAAATGTTTTTTTTTTTTTTTAATGGACTGTGCGCTCCATGCATTTTGAACAACTTTTTTCCTTTTGTAGTTTGAAATAGGCAGTTTCAGAGATTTTTTTAAAAAGTAATAATAATTGGGGTTTCTACATTTTCTTTTACATTAGTATATCGTGAACGACATTGTCAATGTTAATATATAAGGTGTGGCAATTTGGACAATTTACGGGAAAGTTTATTGTAAATAGGAGATAGACGATGACCGATGTGAGTGCCTGAAGCTCAATTTTTATGAAAAGTTAATTGGTGCACAAACATAAAATCATCATTAAAATAATAGCACAGTTTTTGCTACTACATAGTATTTTTATTTATTATAACAGTTTGTCAATGTCATATTAGTTTAACAAGTAATTAAGTAAAAGACAACATATACCTGCACAACTAACAGCAATGAGATATTCCCCTATAGGTGATGTTTGAACTGTTGTCTAGGTTTGTGTGTAAATGACTTCTTTTTTTACTATTTCTGGCCAAATTCATTTGCTCAAATGGAGTTAAGAGATTCAAATTTTAACATTGCAGTGATTTGTAATCCATTTGAAGTTTTTTTTGCCAATTAATTTAAAATCTAATCTAAATTTGGCCAGAAATACTGAAATCATATGTTGATGATTGCAGGAAGTTGGAAGTTTAAACATCTCCGATAGGAGAATATCTGTTAGTTTAGAGTAGGTACATGTTGTCTTTTTCTAAATTACCTTTTATACCTATCTGATGTTGAAAAATTGTTATATTAAATGTAAAAAATTAAATAGCAGCAACTGATCTGCTATTATTTTAACGAAATATTTTTGTATGTGGTTTGTTTCCACGGCTTATTTGCCGAAATTAAGTACATAATACGAAATCCATAAAGTGCTGTACTTTAAAGATAGTTTGAGAAAAATATCAAGTCTCAAAATGTATTAAAATATACAGGGCGTTCAATTTCAAAAATTATTGTATATGTTTCCAACTAAACTATTAACTATACAACAATTTGTCTAACACCGTTGAATTTTACGTAAAAAAGTGGTTCAGGAATGTTTCCATAGAAATAAAATGATTTCGATAGGAGAAAAATTTTAGAGATTTTTCGAAAACGTACTTTTTCCAAAACTACTCTGTATCTCTGAAACGGTGACAGATAACTAGACACGGTTTGCACCTATTAATTTCTCATAAAAATGGAGCTTCAGACATCGACATCGGTTTTTATCTATCTTTTTAACATATGCCCAAAGTTTCGTCCTGATCGGAGGTGACAGCTATTCGCAAGAACATTTTTTTTTGTATCTCTTACAGATAGTGAGTTTCCACATAGAAACATCGAATTTGGCCCATCGTGTACAGGGTGGTAGAAATTCGATGTTGCTATAGAGGAACTAGGTAAGTATGATACAAAAAAATTAATGCCGCATCCACGATTTCTTCTTTTGAGACCACCGTACTGGTGTTTTCAAAAAATTGCTATCGTCTTTTGTTTTCGAGTTATAAATAAAATATTGAAATTTTCGAGTTTTTGAAATATACCCATATCATGGTTGTTTATTAAATTAGAAAAATACTATTTTCACCTCCTTCAGGCATTTTTTTACGTAGCGGCGTTGAAGAAAATTTTAAAACATCATCCACTTACGAGTTATAGGATGAAGTTGTATTTTTTTAGTTGTTTTAATTATAGTTGGCTATGTTTTACTTAAAAAGATTTTTTTTTCTTTTCAAAAATATATAACGTGTGGGGTCACTTTTATTATGTAAGCGCACAATAACAAAAATAATCTTTTTACAGCTTTCTTTCGGTTTTTTTTCATGTTTCCTTCTATCAGACGTCTGTCATGTATACTCTTTTGTCATTTAATAGTGTTTAATATTAACTGGGTGTATGGGGGACGCTGTAGGAGTAGCACCTTTGCTGCGAAATGGCCACACCCAGGCATCTGCGTGGGTGGTTTCAATGCACTGGTCTCCATAGGGTCCCCAGCTCTCACTTGTTGGCTCCAAGCGCCACACCCTGGCAAACTGCGTTGGCCCGCAGGCTAAACCAAGTGAGGGTAGCCAGATATGGCAAAAATCTGTTGCTGGGCAGCAGCAGCAATAGTACCATGTGGCGGTGCCGAAGAAGTACTTCACACACAGCGCTACAATGGATGTGGGAGGCGCGATTGTAGCAGTCTCAACGGTTTCCACACTGCGGTGCAGAAGGGAAACGGAAGTCCCACTACACTATCTTTCCATTTATTCAACATGGCTGAAATAGATATAAAGACGGCCCTCAGTCCGGGGCACCCCTTAAGTGGGGAGAGGGTGCGAAGAATCCCCCCGTCCTTAGAAACTAGCAGAATGCAAATATACAGGAAACAAACCAAAATTGCTACGTGGAACGTACGTAGCCTATACATGGCAGGAAAACTCGCCAATGTAGATGCAGAAATGCACAGATTACAAATCAAGATCTTGGGGCTAAGTGAGGTGCGATGGCCAGGTACTGGGACTCACAGGACTAAGAATGGTGTCCTCTACTACTCTGGTGGCGATGATCCCGAACACCAGTACGGCGTAGCTATAATCATCTCCTCTGAATTGGAAAAATCCGTAATCGATTTTATCCCACTCGGAGATCGAGTGATGCTTCTGAGGCTCCTCACTACTCATAGAGTTATGAATGTAATCCAAGCGTATGCTCCAACAGGGGACAAGACTGATGAGATGGTTGAGGAGTTCTACTCTACTTTAGAAGAGGCTATGAAAATAACAAAACAAGGGGAGATAACAATTGTTCTTGGCGACTTTAATGCGAAGATCGGGAAGGGTGCTGATGGTGAGGTCTGCGGGAATGTATCCAAAATGTAAACTTGCGCACTCCAAAATTTTCTTTTATTAATAATTAATTTTAAACATAAATAAGTAGTGAGCCTCTGAAGACTTAAAAAAGAGTTTGATACTTAAAAAGTGGTATCACATGATTTGCCATTGAAAACCCGTTTATGCATTATGCGCACTCTTGGACAACGTCTCAAGAGTACGCATGTGTAAGGAAACAGTTTTTATTGTTTTGTCATGTTTTTCGTATAATAAAAAAAAAATTTGTACCCTAACGCTGCATTAAACTTCGTAGTATATTTTTATATAAACTAATTTAATTTTGAATCATATCACTGAGCTGAACACGAACAACAATAGAACAATGTCGTTGAGATGTTTTGTCCGGATAATAAATTAAAGTACTACAATTTACGTTCCCCTACCTGAACTCATTGCACAACATTTACTGAGTGGTTATCATTTTTCTGGTTAGCTTTTTTCTATAAATTCCGTAGTGTAGAATATAGATAATAATAATAATGATTAAAATAAATGTTGCAACTTCTATTAGAATCCTGACTGAAATACCGCCGGCAAACAATACTATGTTAAGATAGCCCTTATTCTATCAACACATCGGCATGTCGAGATGACGTCACACCAATCGAAGCTCGTTGATGCACCAACTGTCATTTAAAGAGCCAAGCGTATTATAAATTGTACGAATTCAAAAATCGTGTTAGGGATATTAATAGTATTGACACGTGTAAGTAGAGGGCAGCGTAGAATATAGGCAACTCGTACATGCAACAATTGAAGATCGACTTGTGACGTATTACCAAGCGAGAATATCATAGAACGCTCTGGAAACATTTTCGAAGCTTCCAGAATGACTATTTAGCCTATATAAGTAGCCGTAGAGATCGTAGAGCATGAGAGTGGGGATTACGTGGCGATAGCGAAGGGAAGAAGAAGGCGATCAGAAGTGATAATAAATAACTAAGGGAATAGTTTCAGTTATATTTGTGTTAAGTAAATTGTTAAAAGTTGTAGTAAAGTGTTAAATAAAGGTATTAAATAAGAATAACACTAGTAGATATGCGACAGTTGGTGTCAGGAGTAGAATAGAAGAACATAATAGAAGGAGGAAAATCTGGAGAATTCCATCGAACTTTCTAGAACATTCCATCGACTCTGAATAACACCAATAAGTGATACACCGTTGGAAAGATCTCGAAGAAAGAAAATCGAATTTAAGATCAGCGAAGAATTCCATCGAACTTTCTAGAATATTCCATTGACCGTGAATAAACCCTACAAGTGATACCTTATTGGAAGGCTCTTGAAGAGAAGGAAGTGAATCTGTCGTCACCGAAGAATTCCATCGAACTTTCTAGAACATTCCATCGACCGTAAATAACCCCACTAAGTGACACATCACTGAAAAGCTCTTGAAGAAAAGAAAGTGAATTTGACGTCATCAAAGAATTCCATCGACTGTGAATAACACTAACAAGTGACACATCGTTGGAAAGCTCTCGAAGAGAGGAAATCGAATTTAAGACCAGCGAAAGATTCCATCGAACTTTTTAATAGACTTGTAACCGGAGCCAGGGGGTCCCCAAGTTTCGCGTCAAAAATCAAGAAAAGAAAAACAAAATTTATCTTCAAAAATCTGTATTTATTTATTTAAATCGAAGAATTTGACTGTTAATGTGAATCGTCTAGTGTTAGGACCTTTTAATTACGTTGTGTTAATAGAATGTAGTAACTTATATTCTTTTATGAGTTTTGTACAAGTTATATGTGCTAACAAAGAAAACCCAAGAATTTTTAACCACATGCTTTATTTATAAGTATACATATTTACAATTGCCCTTGGTATCGGTTCGGGAAGACAAGCACCTTTTTATCTTACCATAGAATTTAGGGTTGGAACAGATGTGCCCTCAAAGACCTTTAATTATCCAAAATATGTGTTGGTACAAAGTTCGAACATCATGGCACCGGATGGGTCGGTACGGCGACGGCGTCGAACGGTACGACTCTTCGGACAATGGTTGATAAGCAGGCGACAGTGGCGGGGTTGTATACGACTCAGATTAGGGGTGCTGGCGGTCAAGTACCAAATTACGAACACGGAACCACGAACAATTCGAATCAAAATATGCGCTTTGATAAATACCCATTTGACTTCACTTCCGATCGGTTTAGAACACTACTCAACTGACAACATGGCGCAATAACTCTCTGAAACCTCCGACTTTCTAACTTTAACTCTGTAACTGCGACGCTAACTAAACTGTAACTCTGTTTAACCCTCTGTATCTATTTTACTATAACCTAGCTGTAGCTGTGTGACTACTGTTTGACTGTAACTATTTGACTGTAACTATTTGATTGTAACTGTTTGACTGTCACCCTGTGACTGTAACTGTCTATCCTATTTTTTTTTTTGTTCATCGCATGTGTTTTTGATGTTTCAGACTAAAGGTCTATGACTGATCTTGCTTCACTTCTTCTAATCATCTTGGCTCTGGCTTCTTTGGAAGTATCTTTCGGTATCTGAAGATCTTTACAAAGATCGTTGGTGGTTACATAGAAAGGAGCTCCTGTGATTAGTCTCATCCCTTTTCTTAATACAGTGTTTATGCTCTTCGGTATAAATCTTGAGTCTTCTGCCCATACTTCTTGACCATATGTTGCTTGTTTCATAGCCGTTGCTAGGAATATTCTCTTCTTTATGGTTAAGGGAAGTCTACTCTTTTCATTGATGGTATAATATAATTTTCTTATTGTGGTCTTGGCTAAGTTGCACCTTCTTTTGACGTGTTGGTGCCATGTCAATTGCGAATTTATAGTGACTCCCAGGTAGGTGGCAGATCTACTGAAGGGGATGTAGTTTTGATTAAATTTTATACCGTCGCATCTTTTTGGTAGTCCTTTTCCCACTTTAAGGATTTTCGTCTTGTTTTGATTGATCTTGATTCTCCATAGCGTGCAGAATTTCTGGATCCTCGAGAGGGCATGTTCCATACTAATTGTTGCGTTTGACCATGTTTTGGCTGATACTAAAATGGCAGTGTCATCTGCGTATTGGAAAATTTTGACGTTTTTTGCTTTAATTACCGTCTCGACTATGTCACCCATAAGTATATTAAAGAGAATGGGCGAGGTTGGTGCTCCCTGAGGGACCCCGTCCGATGCTATTCTTCTGCTAGAAACAGCCGTTCCTTCTTTGACTTGGAAAAAGCGTTCTTTTATCATTTCGTTGATCATATTTATTAGTGATGGCTTAACTTTAGTTTTCATTAACTTGTATATGATCGCTTCGCGCCAGGCTTTATCATACGCTTTTTCTATATCCAATAGGGCTACCAGTATTTTCTTTTTCCTTATGTAAGATTTTCTTAGATTTGCCACCAGGTTGGCTGCTTGATGAACAGCACCAACTTCTTTTGAAAACCCGAACTGGCAGGGATGAATTATCTTCTTGTCTTCTATTTCGGCTTGTATATCTTCCATAATGATTTTGTCGAACACTTTTGCAATGACGTTTGTCAGACTGATTGGTCTTCTGTTTTCTGGGAAAACTGGATCTTTACCAGGTTTAGGAATCGTCACAATTAATGCATTTCGCCAACTGTTAGGGTATTTCTGTTGCCGTAATATGTTGTTGAATATTCGAGTTATTTCCAATATGAAGTTTTTTGGATATAACTTTACCGCGCGACTGGGAATCCCGTCTGGTCCCCCCGATTTCTTAACATTTATTGTAGTAATTCTTGCTTTAACTAATTCTTCAGAAATCGTTTTCGGTTCAATGTTGTCGTTTATTCTAAACCGCGGCAGGTTCACGTTTGTCATTGTGTTGTGGAACTGAAACTCGAGCATATCCGCAATCACTTCAGCTTTTTCTATATCTTTGAATTTCCAAGTACCTTGACTACATTTGATTGGATAGTTTGGTTTTCTCTTGTTTTTAATCGTTCGTACCACTTTCCAAAGATCGCCACTAACTGAATTTTCGCATTCTGTTAGCACTTCATCCCACTGATTTTCTTTCTTTTCGACCAACATTTTGTTAACTTTCTCTTGTAGTTGTTTATAGTCTTCTTTGTCGACTAGTCTGCCATATCGTTTCCATTTTAGTTTGGATGCATTTTTGGCCATAATTAGTCTCCGTTCATGTGTTGTCAGAGCGTAACGGTTGGTTTGTGTTTGTAGTATGTAACTTGTGGCTTCTTCTAGTGCCTCTCGAGTGATTCTTTCGATTCTATGCACCGCTTCGTCTACGTCGCTTTCTTCTTTTAATTGTTTGTTCTTCAAGATATCTGTATATTTATTCCAATCTGTTCTTTTTATCTTCCTCGGACCTGTTTTAGCCTCATTGCCAATGGTTGCAATGACCGGCGCGTGGTCAGAGTCAAGTTCATACTTAACTCCGATATTCGAAATTTGGATGTTTTTTGATAAGAATATATCTAGTACATCTCCTCTTCTATTGTTATGTGATGGGAGGATAGTAATTGAATCTGGTCCATATACCTTAGTGTTTGTATCGTTTGCAATTTTGTGTAGTTTTAGTCCTTTGTTGTTCACTGTGTGGCTGCCCCAGCTTTCGTGCTTGCTATTGAAGTCACCGGCCGCAACCACCGTGTCTGTTAATATTTCTTTGAAATCTTCTTCGCAGACTTTCCCGCTAGGGGGAATGTACACTGCACATATGTCAGTAATTTTTCCATTTAACAGGATTTTCACTCCTACTGCCTCTAATTTGCTTTTTCTTTTTTGAAAATGGATAGGAGCTCCGCAGTATTTGTTTTTGACTAGGATTGCTACCCCCCCACCGTTGGTTTGTCTGTCTTCTCTAATGCATCTGTATCCTGGAGTGTTTATTTTAAAATTCGCCTTCAGGCGAGTCTCGGTTAAACAAGCGACGGCTATATCTTCATTATGTAAGAATTGAATGAGTTCTTCTATTTTGTTTTTAAGACCATTACAGTTCCAGTTTACGATTTTATAGGCTTCTTATCCATTCAGATTCTTGAGAACTAATGGTAAAACTTTCTCCAAGATTTGTTTAATTTTACTTTCTGTAACATCTTCGTTTGTTGTCTCACCTCTCATAACTTCCGCAAAGGATTTGTCCGATCTAACATGTGATTTCTCTATCATTTGTTGTTTTTTGGCTGCTTTCTGTTCTTGTATGTATTTTGGATGTTGGGCGCATTGCCAACTGGAGGCGAGATGTTCTCCAGTGCAGTTGGCGCATTTACCTCGACCTTGGTAGGTGCAATCTCTAGACCAGTGATTTTCGCCGCACTTGACGCAGCGGGGTTCCATGTTGCATCGGTATGCGACATGTCCGAATCTTTGGCAACGGAAACACTGTCGTGCTTCCGAAGGTCGGCGTTTTGGTTCTACATTTACTTTAAGGTGAGCTATATTATCGATTTTATAAAGCTTCAGTCCCTCTTCGTCTTTGTTGCCATTTACTATCACCATTGGTAGTTTTCTGTTTTTGTTGCCCATACGAAGTTACAGAATTGTATTTCATTCCCTGGTCGTCTAGAGCTTGTTTAATTTCTTCGGTTCCCATCTCTGGTGGGATTCCCTTTATAACTACTTTTAATTGTTTTTCTTCGTGCAATTGGAAAGTATAGTATTCAATGTTGCCCGCTTGTAATACCTTGACAGTTTTACGGTAATCATCGCTGGTCTCGGTAAAAACCTTTATGCCATCTTGGCCGTATTTGTGAGGGGCTCTCGTATTAATATTGTTCTTTTGCAGCATCTCATTAACTAGACTAGCGCTTTCTGTCTTAATCGTGGTTGGTGGTGGAGGTTTTACTTTCTTAGCCACCGGTTGTTCCCTTTCGGTGACCTCGTTTGACGACTGTAACACGGATTGCGTTGGAATTAATAATTCTTCTCCATTGACGGACATCTTTTCGAAAAGGTAACTTCCTCTCTCATCAGTGCTACCAAAACTTGCCTTTTTTGACTTTGATTCGCAGTTTTCGGTAATTTTTCTCTTTTTGCTGTCTCTCTTCTCTATTTCTTCTTTAGACTTCGTATTTTGTTCGCTCTTGTCAGTTCCGTTAGCATCTAATTCTTCAATTCTTATATTCATGCCATACGAATTAAGTTCATTTAAGATGTTTCTTAAGCATGTCTGTAGCTCTTCGATTCGATCATGTACGGCCTCTGGCACCATGGCCATGGCAAGACCTCTTTGTTCTTTTCTGCTATTGTTTGGTAGTAACTTGTCGTTATCTTCTAAAATAATTCACTGTCTTTGTACAACGGGCGTAGACCAACGCACTAAACTCACGAAACTCTCACTGAATGAATGAATGAATGAACGAACGAACGAACGATGGAACGAAAACTCTATCCTATTGAAACTGGCGGTGTTTTATCCCAAAATTCTACCCTCACCAACACTCGATTCTGCATCTCGCGAGCTTCCCCTCGTTTCCCTGCACCCCTAAGATACCTATCGTTCGAAACTAAAGACGCAGATATTTCTACTTCAACTCACCGATTGTTTACTCTCACATGTTCATATTCAACTGATTCTCCAGTGGTAGAAACGACCCCCTCTTCCCCTTTACGCCCCTACACACCCTCTGGTTAAACACATGGCCTTAGATGGCATTCCGTTGTACGAAAGTTGTCACAAAACGCCAGTTTTAAAGACGTATTCTGTCCTTTTCTTACTCATTAAGTACGAAAAATATTTTAAAAGAATTTATTCAATCCTATTCTCATTTCAAATAAAATCAGAAAAATAATCGAAATTTGAAAGTACGAACTAAAAGAAATATTGAGACGAAGAGACAAAAATACCTGCGATTCAATTAAATAGAATTGGTTCAGATAAAAACCACCTGCTAAATAAGTAATTATAAGAGAATTATTTATAATATTGTAACACCCGGATGCGGGTGGTTACAGACTCCATCGACCGTGAATAATACCAAGTGACACATTGGAAAGCTTTCGAAGAGAGGAAATTTAATTGGACGTTAGTAAAAATTTTATCGAACTTTCTGGAGTATTCCACAGATCGTAGCTAACTCTAGCAGGCCGTATATCGTTGGATGGCTTTTTAAAAGATCAGAACGATTTTTGCCGGATTCGAATAATTTCATTGAACATTCTAAAAGGAATTAAGAAATGTTATGCCAGTTACAACCAGAGGTACGGAAACAAAAATGGAGGAACAAATAAAGGCTCTAATGGCGATGATGTCAGAAACGACACAGAAAATGTAGAAACGGCAAGCAGAAGATTGAACAGGAAGAATTAAAAGTAGTACAAGATGACATAAAGATGGCACAAGAAGTGTTGAAAGAAGAATTGAAAGCAGTTCAGGATGAAAAATTCATCAATCGAGTATGGATAAACTAGCACGTCATAAGACTCCAAGCGAAGCACTTTCACATGCTTTAGAATTCGAAGCGGTGAAGCAAGCTTCCAAGGGCCACACATGGATACGACAAGTAGAAATCGACGACACAATGGATGGTATCGTGGCTCTTATCAAAAAATGCATAATTGATGAAAAGAAAGCCCCAGTGGATGGCCGAAGTGCCCTTCAAAGAAAACCCGAACATCCAGCGAAGCTAGACGGCAGTCAGAAAACTAAGTCATCATCTCAAGACTGAACGGGACCAAATCATTATCTATAGAGGGGTTCATATATCACCACACTGTTAGAATGATTGCCAACACAGGGGCATCGAATACTATCGTTCGACCTGGTATAGTATCGGAATGGAGAATTCGGCCCTTGGCAAAGAAAGTGATCTTGATTACAGCGACCGGAGAGACTTCACCAATCCATGGGAAATGTAACGTAAAAATTAGGATTGGAAATGTGATTTTGAATAGTTGGGTATTGGTGGTCGATATTGTAGATGATGTCATCATTGGATTGGACTTCTTCCAAGAACACGGAATAGAATTTCATATAGGCACTTCTAAATTTTTACCTTAAAAACCTCAAACACGAATAATTTCGTTTTTTCAAATAGCATATACCTACCATATTTTATTTTTCCGTTCGATTCCTTTTTTATCCTATTTTGATCCATACGGATACTTCGTATTGTTTTATTTGAAAAATTTTGAGTAATTTTGAATTTTTACTATAAAGCTAATCCGCACAAAACAGACATGTCTGTACAAATTTGCGCCAATTCCACATTCTCAAATGATATTCAAATCTAGTAATTGCTTAGATAAAATAAATACAACAAAATAATTTCCACTGCCACACGTTTTTGTGAACACAAATTAATATTTTTTTCATTTATTATTCCATAAGTTATCGTATTTATATTTTTAAAAGCTTTGCAGTTTTGTAAACTATCCTAACTAACTCCTATTGTTGCATACATAATTCAAATTATGAATATTTATTTTGTAGATATGATTCGACGTCGTGCACTTCGTACAAGATCAGTGAAAATGCTAGTTTTAGATGAAGCAGACGAAATGTTAAACAAAGGATTTAAGGAACAAATTTATGATGTTTATAGATTTTTACCTCCTTCCACTCAAGTTGTTTTAATATCTGCTACATTACCACACGAAATATTGGAAATTACATCAAAATTCATGACAGACCCCATTAGAATTCTTGTTAAACGGTAGGATTTTCGTTTAGTAATGATAATATAGTACCTACTAATACAATTTCTTTTTAGTGATGAGTTAACTTTGGAAGGAATTAAACAATTTTTCGTAGCTGTGGAAAGAGAGGAATGGAAGTTTGATACTTTGTGTGATCTATATGACACATTAACAATAACGCAAGCGGTAATATTTTGTAACACTAAACGTAAAGTGGACTGGTTAACTGAAAAAATGAGAGAAGCAAATTTTACTGTCAGTTCCATGCATGGTGACATGCCACAGAAGGAAAGAGACAGTATAATGAAAGAATTCAGGTCTGGACAAAGCAGAGTTTTAATTACTACTGATGTTTGGGCTCGTGGTATTGATGTCCAACAAGTTAGTTTGGTTATTAATTACGATTTACCTAATAATCGTGAGTTATACATACACAGAATTGGAAGATCAGGAAGATTTGGAAGAAAAGGTGTCGCAATTAATTTTGTAAAAGCAGATGATATAAGGATTTTGCGAGACATTGAACAGTATTATTCTACACAAATTGATGAAATGCCGATGAATGTTGCTGATTTAATTTAATTAGCTTTTCTTACATATTTATTTCCATTTAAAACAAAGAAATTATTACAGTTTATTTCATATATTGTAACCATACATAACATAACATTCTGTTTATATAATATAGAATACACATGTGAATCAATATTCTAAACGACGTTTTGTGTATTTCACATAGCTATGTTCAGTGTATTATTAGAATTAAAAACATGGTTGTACAAAATTAACAGTTTTTTTGATATTAATAGTATTATTTGTAGCACACATTATAATTTATAGCCTACTTTCAATACGACCTTCCATAATTTTTTCTCTTGTTTCTGTATTTTCTTTATTGAATTTGATCCTTGTTTTAGAGTTGTGCGAAATTAGTAATCCTTTTATAATCCTTCGGAAAGGCATTTCTATTAATAGATATAATACCAGAGCAGAAATGAAAGCGATGACAATATCTCCAAGTACTAATGGTAACTAAAAGTAAAATTTACTTAATATAAGTTTTATTTCATTAATTTTAAAATTTTCTGCTGAAATTGAATATGTGATTAAAAACAGGAAATATAGTTTGAAAACCTGTAAAGTTTTACGTTACATAATTATTTCATATAGCATTATATATATCAGAAGTTTTGCTTTTTAAGTTTAAGTTAACATAATTGAGACAATAATTACCCAACCTTAAACTATTACAGACTACAATTTACTATAAATTTTAGGTTCACGAATGTCCAATTAGACTTCGATTTAAATAACATTTTAACTTAGCTCCAGGATACCTCATCTAAAAAATGTCTTAAAAATGTAGATTCAAAAGGTCAGAAACTAGCCATAATCGGTCAGTTGGTGCTAAGTGCGATTGATTCAAAGTGGTACCGTCATAAGATTAAGGCGAATGATGTCACTTGCGGTGGGAATTAATCGTTAATACGGCCAGCCGTTACGGCGAGAAAAATTGTAAACTCTCAAATACGGCAGCAGGTACCTAGGTAGTCTTCCAAGTAGTCTTCTGTTCTGTGGCGTTAACATTTGAATTAAGTTAGAAGATGATGACGATTAGATATGTTGCCAACTTTACAATATATTGTTTCAGCCAATGGTCTATTTTCAAAGAATATACATTTGTTACAAAATTTAAATTGTATTATTGATACAGGTGTACCTTCCGTAAAGCAAACAGCTGTATAGTAAAACTTTATTTCGTGATAATGCCGATACCAGT
This sequence comes from Agrilus cyanescens, assembly GCA_947389935.1. NCBI lineage: Eukaryota > Metazoa > Arthropoda > Insecta > Coleoptera > Buprestidae > Agrilus > Agrilus cyanescens. Next base: position 19,709,143 of record OX376706.1, read on the forward strand.
TTTTCCGACTTACCGTTATCATTAAGTAACAAATGTGTATTCTTTGAAAATGGCGTTTGCTGAAATAATTTATTGTATATTTTGCAAATTGCAATAAATGTATTGTAGAGTTATTCGTAGAAACCCTCATCGTTTTCTTCTCTTTAAGAATTTTCAATTCACGAGAAAGATGCAAAAAAATATATTTTGTAACCTTTGACCTTGTAAAATTTTTTAGTAAACAGAATCGGTGGGGATTTTTTATTTTCAATAATGTAATTGACTATACCATTGTTTAGCTCGGTGCGAAATATGTACATAAAAGAATATCTTATTTGGCTGGACTTTATCCACAAGTCACTTCACTGTCCTTTGACGGCTGCCGTCAAAAATCGTTGACAAACTATTCCCACCGTAACCGGCCACCGCTTCGATAAATGACGTTGCGGTGTGTGTTAACGCTCACTTGGAAACCACTTTTATATTGTAATGTTTGTTGGTTTAACTAATTTAAACTTAAAGACTTACAACAGCAACAACAATTTATTTACACTAATTACTAATGAAAATTAAAAACACTATTGAATTATTAATAATTTAGATTACAACTACACTATTTATTTACGCTTTATCACTTTTCACTGCGCGTGTCGATTTATAACTAAATTTACCTCTTCAGCTGTCAATTTATTTATGACCCTTCGGCGATCTTCTTTTTATACTCTTCTGTTTACTTTTACGAACTTTTTCGAAATATCTGGAAACGTCTGGCAGCTGTTTGGCTAGTGGTTTTGTGGACAGATGAACGGTATGACATCAAAAATAAAGGCAAATAGTGGTCCACGGAATATAGTTGATTCGAAATTCCTTCATTGGTGTGAGTGCAACTCCAAGGGTACCCCAAAACGACTGATCAACTCTTTCAGCAGCTCCTCAACTATGGTTTACGACTCCTGGTTCGGGAGGGTATAAGCATTTACCCACTTGGTAAAGTAGTCCATAACGACCACGATGTACTTGTTACCTTTTTCGGACTCTGTGAAAGGACCTGCCACATCGATTGCGATTCTCTCGAAGGGGCCACCAACGGTGTATTGACGCATTGGCGCCCTTGGTCTTTTCTGTGGTCCATTACTCGCGGCACAAGTGGTACACTTCTTACACAAATTCTTGACATCTTCTTTACAGTTCACCCAATAAAATCCCTTTCAAACCTTCCCAAGCGTCTTAGCCACACCAAAAGAGCCACCGGATGATTCATCATGAAGGTACTGAAACACCTCTTTAACCCTCTTTCGAGGAATAACCAGTTGGTTCCTATCTTCCTCTCCATCTGTGCTTTTAACAACACGCTTCAGGATGCCATCTTACAAGACCATTGAGTCCCACTGAGCCCACTACGATTTTAGTACTTGGGTACAGGAAGCAATTTGTTGCCACGTTGGTCGTTTTCTGTCTCTTCCATTTTATCACCTTCTTCAGGTCTGGGTCGTTTCCTTGGTCTTGTCTTATATTTTCAGGTAACCCCTCGTCATCGATAACCTTGACGAGTCAAATTGTATCTTCGTTCTTTTCCATTCGATCACACTGCTTGCAATCTGACAGGATCTTCTGGAAAGTGCATCGGCATTCTTGTGCCGTAGCTTCTCAATCCATCGAGCTACCTGGCCCTCCGGATTCTTGAAATTCAGAAACCATTTTAAAGCCGCATTATCGGTGCGTAGGGTGAATTTCCGTCCATATAGGTTTTTGTAAAAGTGTTCTACACCTTTGACTACAGCCAGCATCTCTTGCCTAGTGATACAGTAGTTTCTTTCGGCTTTTGACAAGGTTTTGCTAAAAAAGCCGACTACCTTCTCTTGACCATCTTATAGCTGGGAAAGATCGCCTCCAATTCCCACATTATTGGCGTCGGTGTCTAAAATGAACGTTCCAATAGGCCGAGGATATACCAGTACGGAGGCTGTGATTAAAGCCTGCTTCAAAGTCTCAAATGCTGTTTGATAATCTGAATCCCAATGAAATTTGCTGATACAAGGTGGCACTTTTTCGGACTGAGCTTCAAATTGGCTCTGAAAGGCATAACTGTAAACTGTCATAGGCCCGTGCCGATCAAGAATGTGGTCTTTTCCTTGTCGGCAGCATCTAATGCAACTTGCCAGTATTCGCTTTTCAAGTCGAGTGTGGAAAACATTTTCGAGCCAGCAAGCATATCCAACGTGTCATCAATTCGTGGTAGTGAATAATTGTCTTTCTTGGTTACGTTGTTGAGCTGTCGGTTATCTGTTAAAAAACGAGTCGTCCCATCCTTTTCCTTTACCAACACTACCAGTGATGTCCATGGACTTGATGATTGTTCAATTATGCCGCTCTCATGCATTTCATGGATTATTCGCTCTACTCCTTTCTTCTTCGCCAGGGGCAATCGCCTAGGTCTTTGACGAATAGGCTGCGCATTACCGGTATTGATCTGGTGTTTTACGATGCTAGTCCTTCCCCTACCATTCCTGTCAGTTTCAAAGACGTTTCTGTTCACCGGTTAAATTCCTACAATATCTGCCAATCACTCCACTTATCTCAGCAGGTTCTGTTTCAGAATCCTTCGGGTTACAGCCTCCTGTCCATCTTTTATGAAATTTGGGAAAGGAGTACTTTTCCTACACTGCCTCCTCGTATGACCTAGTTCGCCGCAATTCCAACATCTCAGTTTTCGAGTTTCTTCGTCGAATTTGGATATGATTCGGCGGACGGTTTCTTCTAAAAATTCTGACCAATCCGTTTCTTCACACAGTAGCCGAATCTTTCCTTGTTTGCTATAGGCCCGTTTAACAGTTTCTAACTCCAATGCACGAGCCAAAGCACCAATTAGCGTCTTAGTTCGGTGGAGGCGTATCCGTTGCAGAGTGTCATTGTCTTGAAGTCCATCGGTAAATGCTTCCACTGCCAACCTTTCCATCAATTCTTCTGGAGTATTTGGATAGGCCCAGTCGAGACAGTACTGCAATATCGGCCACGAACTCGAAAACTTGCAGGTTCCGTTGGCTTTTGCTGACGGGTTTTTAGTTGGTTGTGATACACCGTGTTAAGTGAGCCTCACCGTAGCGCAATTCCAAACCGTTTTACCAACTGTTCATAATCCGCCAAATCTTCCGGGGATAGGGTGTATAAAGTGTCACATTCATCTCCACGAAGCGCAACAGTTAACGCAGTGGCTTTTTCTTCAGGCGCCCAGTAATTCGCCTTGACAGCCGTCTCGAATTGCTTGTGGTGTGTGGTCCATGAGAACTTTCCGTCAAACGTTGGTGGTTTTACTCGTGTTTTTGACTCTACACCGCTCCCTTGGCTGATTTGGCTGGCTTCGTTAAGTGTACTAGATACGCCAACATCCACTTCGATCGGTTTTATCTTGCCATTAAAAATAATTTTTTCCAGCACTTTTCTTTTCTTGTGTTTCTTGATACTACTTATTAAATTTTTCTTCCAATTTGCTCCCCAAGCTTTTACTATTTCCTTCTAAGTTTTTTTTTATCATTTGCGACAATTCGTCTTCGAAAAAGAACGTCTCAGGATCATGGCCATCCTTTTTCAACGCCTCCGCGAATCGCCACTGCAGATCCGCCTTGTTACTGCTTGTCGCTTCATCCCGTTCTTCTTAACTCTGCTACTTTTATTTGGCACAACCTCTTTGCCATTGTAATGTCTTTTATTCAACCCTCAGTAAAGTCTTCAACAGTCACGTTTCACCCCACGCCTGACACCAGTTGTTTTAATATTCGTGGGTTTAACTAATTCAAACTTAAAGACTTACAACAGCAACAACCATTTATTTACATTAATCATTAATGAAACTTAAAAAACACTATTGAATTATTAGATACTAACTAAGAGAACTAACTAGACTATTTATTTATACTTCATTACTTTTCACTGTGCGTCTTAATTTATTTCTGAATGTACTTTATCAGCTGTCAATTTATTTATGGCACTTTGGGAATCGTAGCCGATCGTAGCTTCTTTTTATACTCTTCTGTTTAATTTCACCAACTTTCTTGAAATATCTGGAAACGTCGGGATTACTTTGTTTTTTCTCTGAACTGCTTATTTGCTTTCCTAGAAGGCAGGTGCGATACACATATTTACAAGTACGACGCACATCGCTCAAATCGCCCGCGGCTTATCGGCTAGTCGTCTAGTTCACTCAAGTACACGTGTGCCCGATCGCACACAGGCGTACTCGTGTTCGCTATAACACTTAAAAAGCCCAGGGCTGAAGACTTAGTGGCTTTAAGATGGATGTAATTAAGAGAGTCGAAATGAGCTCACTATACTCCTAGAAGATAAAAACTACTACCGATTCGTGTACCAGAATCGTCGAGAACGCCGGGTTATTTACCCCGAACCGTTACCACCGCGAATACAGGGACGTCATTTATTGCAGTCCTTACCCTACAACCGTTTTAGTCTGATAGCCAAAAGATTTATCATGCACAATTTTTTTTATCGCGGATTCTTGAAGATGTTGATGAGGAGAGGATTTGTGAAAAATTTTAATTCTGGAAAATAATTGTTACAATTATCTTTTAGAGGTAAACAAATACAGCACTCAAAATTCGGGCCGTTATCAGCGGCACGTTAGATGTTGAATCGAGTCTTTCAAGTACATAGTACAATGTGTTATTCCTTTTAATGCAATCAAAAGTTATTGTTACAAAAATATCCTCGCAAAACTTGAAAATTGTAGACTATTCTAACAGATGTATTGTAAGATCAATAAACTACAATAGTAATCATGTAAACTTTGACATATTTATCCAAGTTATTTAATTTTACGACTGTTGCAGTACTCACAGTGGACATATTAATGATTTATATTTTGCGGTTGCCTGATTCTTTTTTTAAAAAGCCAAAATCTACAAATTTTAACTAGGACAAAATATGGTTTTTGTGAGTTGCCTAATACAGCAGTATGTTATGCACGTAAACTACATTATTTTGGGTGAAGCAGTTAACGCAACTGTAAATCGCCCAACTAGCAACTGACTTACGATCGCGGCTTTAACTATTATACTTAAGAAAATCTCTTACCTTGCGCTTTACAGAAAAAGCGTCACTCTGTAAATAGCCAGTGCTTTTAACTTTTTTAACTACTCCACACCTAAGATGAAACTTTATTTCTGGAAAGGGTAATAAAGATTCATTTATTATTCAATTATTAAAAAATATAAAACAATATGTATATCTACCACAGAGATGAAAAGAAATACATAAATTAATAAAATAACTGTAGGAAGTAGTAGGTTCACCACCAACAGGATCCTTTGGTTTATTTTAACCAAGTTCTTTTGCTAGGAAAGGCAACACGTCTTTTAGTTCATCATTCGAACTTAGTTTTCTTGCCTTTATTTTATATTCATTGTAAAAACTCTTAAACCAAACGGTTTTTGTTAGTACAATAATAAAAATCAGAAATGCTAATAAAGCAAGGACTACAATTACAAACCTTAAATAACTAGTTCCTGCAGTTTATATGAAGAAGAGAGGATCCTTAGCTTGCAATGTGTTTTGGATAATTTATCTAAATTTATTGATTTTAAATTAAATTGTATCGGTTTAACATCAGAAATTCAATAAAACATCGCCGGTAACTAGTTCTCCGTTTAGATTTCCTTCCAAGGCCCCTTGCACACGGACGGCGAATCCACCGGCCGGCGAAACAGCCGGCCGGCAGAACAACCGGGATTACTTTACACACGAGACCGGCGACTGGCCAGGTACATAATATCTGACCTGTAAGCAGTGCCGTATTGTCAACTGGTGCAGACGGAGCTCCGTTATATATTTGAGATATTTTCGCGTGTTTTGAAAAATGAACGTTGCAAAGAAAATTGCTCTTGTGTATTTAGTGTACAGGCGAAGAAAATCCAAAAAGGCTAATGCAAGGAAATTATGAGTTCTTCCACTGGTGACAGAAAGGAGTGCAGTAGGAGCATTTTACACTTTATTTGGAGTACTGCGAGCACATGAAGAAAAGTTTTTCAATTACTTCAGGATGTCTGTTGCAACATTTGATTATTTGCTATAACGTTTAGACAAACATATAGCTCGCCAAGAAACAAATATGAGACAATCAGTACCTTCTGCAGAAATGCTTGCAGTTACGATTAGGTAAGAAAAAATTAAAATGAGATTTTAAAAATAAATCTATTTGTATAATATAGGAAACAAACAAACAAAATTATTATTTAATAAACTAGTTTTGGTTAATATTTAATATAATAAAAATAATACGATAATTTCCAACAATATATATTTTAAGAAAATCTCTTACAATTGTTTCGACGAGACCGCCATTATCAAAGAGTAAACTGTGCTTGTCTCGTCGAAACAATTGTAAGAGATTTTCTTAAAATATATATTGTTGAAAATTATCGTATTATTTTTATTAAATTATTATTCATATTCTGCAAGATAGTGCGATGTGGATGACCCAGATGATGTATACGAATGGGGTGTTGGAGTCTGTGATGGATATGTGTTGTGGTGTATCGGTTGTAATTGCTGGTTGTAGTTGCTAAAAGCTTGAGTTGCTGTATAAGGAGCAAAAGAAGTATGGCGTTGTTTTTGCTTAAAACGTTGAAGAAGTTGTAAGACTTCTACGCGAAATTGAAGTTTGTCATCTTCGTCCAATTTTTCTACTGTAGGCAAAATTGAATCGAAGAAGGATTTATCCTCACTAACAGGGGGAGTGTTGTCTGGTTTTTCAAGAATGTTTAATAGCTTATCTTAAAAATCGTTTGCACGTCTTTTTTTTGCTGGGATCTGTTTTCCAGCAGATAATGAGTGTGATGCCCCCTGTCGAGATGTCGATGGAGGTGAATTGGATACCTGAAGTGTCACATTCGCGTTCATTTGCGAACCATCTTCATCTGTGCAATCATCTTCCTGTCGCTCCACTCCTTCATTTTCTTCTTGTGGAATACTTGATGTTGTAGTGTTGTGTTGAATTGTTTTCGCAAGAAACTGCAATTGGTCATAAAAGATATATTTTCTTATTTTTTTATAACCAGCGCCTGATTTGATGCTTTTTATCTTTTTGTAACATTCAATATAATTATCTCGAATGTTAATCCATTTCTGTAATAACATTTTGCCTGAAAACAAATTGATGCGTTAATATTATTGCAGGTATTTGGCAAGCGGCTTGACTTTTACAGATCTTCATTACATATACAGATTAGGAACATCCACAATTCGAAAAATTGTTTGGGATGTATGCAAAAAGATTTGGGAAGTTCTACTAGAAGAATGAATACCACCGCCATCAGAAAATATGTGGAATGAATGCGAAACAGGTTTTGCTAAGAATGCCAATTTTCCTAACTCTTTCGGGGCCATAGATGGAAAACATATTAGAATTATTAAACCACATCGAAGTGGTTCATTATTTTACAACTATAAACATTTTTTTCTGTCGTCTTATTGGCAGTTGTGGATACATCATACTGTTTTCGGTATGTTGATGTAGGGGCGTACGGCAAAGAATGGGATTCCTCTGTATTTAAAGAATCAACATTTTTCCAAGCGCTAAATTCAGATTCTTTGCATTTACCTGATCCAAAATGTTTACCTCAAACAAAAAGTTCGGCTCTGCCGTTTGTTCTAGTTGGTGATGAAGCTTTTGGATTAAGTGATAAATTATTACGTCCATATGGTGGAAACAATTTAACACAACAACAACGTGTTTTTAATTACCGTTTATCACGTGCTAGACGTTATGTCGAATGTGGATTTGGCATTTTAAGTAATAAATGGAGAATTTTTCATCGGCCCATAAACGTACATTCTGACTTTACCATTAACATTATAAAAGCATGCTGTATTTTGCACAATTTGGTAAGAATGAGAGATGGTTTTCGCATTGACGATGCATTAGAAATTGCAAACTTTGAAGACATACCAAGAGAGCGAAATATACGAGGAACAAAGAATGGGAAGGAAATACGGGATTATTTTACTCAATATTTTAACAGTAATGAAGATCTGTACCATGGCAATTAAGCAAAATATAATTACTATTGTTTTTTTATGTAACATACCTTTCTCAGTTTTTTCTATTTCCGGTAGCTCTTCATAATTTTTAATAAAAATAATGCATAACTCTTCCCAAGCGGATTTCGTTTTATTTTTGTTCTTAAAGTCATCTATTGTTTTATCCCATATCACAGGTTTCTCTTCAACTGCACAAATAAAAGCTTCCATATCAAAATCTTGCATTTTTATTACACCCCTTCAATCAGCACTTCACAGTAATAACGCCAAAATACAACTGTGATCTACTACGCCTCTGTACGACGGCAACGGCAAAATCACCGTTCGTGTGTCAACATGCATAAACTTGCTCGCATTGAAACAAATTCAGCGGTAGATTTGCCGCCCGGCCCGACCGTGTGTCCGCCGTCGAAATTTTATTTTGGCCGGCCGCCGGGCGGCAGATTCGCCGACACCGGTATTCACAGGTATATGTTTGCAAGCAGTAGCCTTTATAAATTTTGGTTTAATCAATATTTATTTAAGAGCTTGACCAGCTTTTTTTGAATGGGTTCATAATAACGTTTAGTAATGATATTTACCACAAAATTTAGTAAACGCAGATGTGACTAAATCGGCCTGAGGGAGAAACTATCAGCAGGGATTTAGAAGGATACTCCTTCTCGTTTACACTCTGATTAATCCGGGTGAACGTGTAGCTACCGTATTAATGAATTTGGCGGTATCTATTCTTTCAGTTAAAGGTATCTTTCGCTTCAACATTTGGATTTACCAATCCACAAGGTCACGACGTTTTTAAATAAAATATAAATCATTCAAATACTTAATTAATTGTGAAAATACGTACATCCTATACACAACGTGACAGTTACGACTGACTCTTTTCGAGTACATCTTATTACTAAAGATAAGTTTTTTTTGGCCAATAGAAATCATCCATGCATCAAATACACCACCAACGACAACCCCTCCAGTCACCCCATTCTCTCGCATAGCGATTGAACTTACAGACTCAGAATAATAGAATGCAACAGTATCTGTTGTGGTTTCATTTTTGAATCACTAACACTGAGCATCTCAAGGTCTTGCCCTTGTAACAGGTGTGCAAAAAGATATTATAATTACAGTTTTGTCCAAATTATAAGGCGAAACTATTTATTGAAGAACTCTTATTCCAAGAGAAGGTAGTCGAGTAAGTTGACATATACTGTAGTTCTGAATGGTTATAGAATAGAGGGTATGTCCTCTAAGCGTGGCGTGTCTCCACCAACCATACAAAAAGGAGGCTATGTTCACTAGGGTGTTGTGTCTCGCCAAAACAATTAAAAAGGGCTATGTTCACCAAGTGTGTCTTATCCGATAAAAAAATACAATAAGAGGTTTTCGCGGTTACCAAGTATACCCTATACCTTCCTCCCAAACAAAAAATATATATAACTCCCGTGCAAATGATAACTTCAAACAACAGATACTTTAACATGGCCTACCAAGGTAGCCTATGGACTTACAGCGGTTGTGGCTATAATCACAGTTACAGTCCCGATTTGCGCGACTTACCTTCTCCCAGTTCAAGAGGATTATGCTAGATTTTTGCCTGCCCAATACGTTGGTGTACGGTGTTGACGAAGTTCGGACTGTGCTCGAACCCCTAATTTTTGGTATTTCAATTTTGATACCGTATCAGTAAAACTGAATAGCTCAACCCACAACGCCAAAACTTAGATCAAAAATGTCCGAACCACTTTTCGATAACAAAGTGTGGGGCACATCATGAAACGAAAATAATTACACTCTGTACTGCGAATATAATTCTGCTTACACAGAATATCGGTAGTTTTAGCCATAAAGTAGGTCAGAACAATTACACACGCCAGTGTAAACTGCTAACCGTACACTTCCCATAAGACCCATTGTAAATAATAAAGATCACATAAATAAGCTGTAAATAATTGAATAAATTAAATTACTCTGGCACGCTTTTCCTTCTCCACTGATCCGGAAGAGGTATCTCCTTTCACTACCAGATACGGAAGAGGTATCCCCCTTAATGTATAAGAGACCACTGACGCTTACCACGGATGCTGAAATAAGCATCCGCACTTCAACCGGTTCTTCTCAGAATCAACACCAGTCACGCACCTTATATGTATATGTTTGCTCATACGCTAGATTAGTGATCTCGACGTGATCGAATGAGAATTTCCATCGTTACTACGACCTAGTGGTCAAATAACCATCCCTAAACATATAACGAAGCATTACATAAATACCACCCCCGGTCCTCCCGTGTCATGCAAACCACGACGTTTAGTTCCGGAGCGTTTCATAGCAGCAAAAAAGGAATTCGCAACATTGGTACAACGACCATCCTCCAGTCCTTGGGCATCACCGCTACACATGGTACCCAAAAAGAAGACGAATGGCGACCATGTGGAGACTGCCGCTCTCTAAATGCAAAAACTATCCCCGACAGATATTCTGTCCGCAACATCGATGATATCAGTCATGCGCTAGCAAACAAAATTATTCCACCATCGATTTGGTTCGTGCATGCAACCAGATTCCGGTTGCAACATAAGACATTCCAAAAACATCAATTACAACCCCATTTGGTCTTTTCGAATTTCCATACATGAACTTTGGGTTACGTAATGCCACCCAAACATTCCAACGATTCATCGACGAAGTACTGCATGGTTTGAATTTTCATTTCAGCAATTACCCAAAACCAAAGACAGCAAAACAATTACGATAATTCCTGGGTATGCTTAATTTCTACAGAAAATTTCTGCCAAATGCCGCGCGCATACACTTACCACAAAATAAATTACTTAAAGGGAAAATTAAATGTAACGCAACGCTTCAATTGGACACCACGGCTGATGACAAATTCAACACAAGCAAGCGACAGCTTGCACAGACTACTCTCCTTCATCATCCACAACCAAATGTTACGATAGCAATATTTTGTGACGCTTCCAACCACAGTTTGGGCGCCGCGTTACAACAATTTCACGAAGGGAGATGGGAGCCACTACCATTTTTTCTATGAAACTCTTCAACTTGGAGACCAAATACAGTGCTTTCGACAGAGAACTTCTAGCGATTTACCGCACCATTAAGTACTTCCGAAATTGTATCGAGGCCCGTGACATCATTACTTTCACAAATCAAAAGCCGCTCACGTTCGGCTTCCGTCAGAACCATGACAAATGTTCTCCCGGACAGTCCCGCCATTTAAATTACATCAGTCAATTTATTTATTTATTAAACTAGAGCAAATTACAATTGCAATTCTACAGAGGCAATGAACTCCTGTACGTAGGCCTGGAAATTAATTAAAACTAAAATAACACTTTTATTTCGCACAACTTCAACTTTGTAATGTCTTTTAGTCAACCTGCACTAAGTCTTTAACAGTTATGTTTCACACCACGCCTGACACCAGTTGTAGTGTTCGTGGGTTTATTAAATTTATTTACAAGACTAAATTACAGGAATAACAATTTATACACACTGATTTAATTATAACTACTTAAAACATTATTAATTAATACTAAGCTTAGATTACTATTTATTTACACCATTCACTTGTATGAACGTTTCAATTTATTTGTATTCTCACTGTCGATTTATTTCTTATGTTACTACCGTCACTGTCAATTTATTACCAACTACTCGGCGAACGTTCACTTTTATAGCATCCATAGAAAAAGTCGCGATAAATCTAGAATAATCATTTTGAATATTAATTAAAAACACTATGTTTCAATAACTTTATTTTTGTAGACACTACAATATTGTTTCGCCAAACATTGGCTTCATCAGGTGATGATTTTACAAACTTCGGTATTTACAAACTATCTATATATATACAAAAAATTCAATAATTCATTAGGACAATTAATATTAAATAATAAATGTAAAACTCCTAGAGAATTGAAATCAGGAGTTTATTGCTTAAGTTGTTCAAATTGTGACAGAGTTTACTTAGGTCAAACGGGTAGGTCATTTAAAACTCGCATTAAAGAACACTGGTATAGTTTTAATAATAAAAAAATGGATTCTACTTATGCAGAACACTTGATTAATGAAAATCATAATTTTAATTCAGATTACAAAATTTTACATTTCCAAAACAAAAGTTTAAAATTAAATTTATTAGAAAGCCTGGAAATCAACAGATACCATAAAAAAGACCTAGCCCTAAACGATCAAATAGAGATTAAAATTTCACCGCTACTTAATATTTTTCTTTAACTTTCATTTTATTCTTTCCCCCTCCCATTCGTTTCACATCTTGACTTGTATATACAGGGTGGTTCTGATATAAATACGGATTTTTGGAGGGTGTCAACTAGATGCAATATGTAATCGAATGGTCACTACAGCAGCGCGGTGAAGAAACAAAAAAAATTTCAAAATTTTTGAAAAACATCTTAACATGAATTAATTTGAATACGGTCCTGTGCGTTTTCGCTTTGACTTAAGCAACACATTTGGCAACTGTCACAAAATTCTGATGAACTAAACGCCATTTTCGAACACACTTGTTTACGTTACAGTAACCGAGTAACCTCATTCACCGTCAGCTGATTGAAGACAGCGTTGCCACTACACACGACCAGGTCAATCGAGGACACGTTTTACACAGGACCGTACTCGGTTTTGCCTGTATTTTCACATACGTTTTTCTCGAAAACGGTAAACTTTAGGACCTGCGAAGTTTTGCTTAATTTTCTTATTTTCTACTGCCCTATCACCTCCTTAAATATCCGCAGTTATATCAGTAACACCCTGTATATAGATAGTTTGTAAATACCGAAGTTTGTAAAATCATCACCTGATGAAGCCAATGTTTGGCGAAACAATATTGTAGTGTCTACAAAAATAAAGTTATTGAAACATAGTGTTTTTAATTAATATTCAAAATGATTAATAATTCGTTTCAACATGTAGAAGCATCTGTCATTGATAAATCTAGAATATTCGAAACGTCGAAAGTTGTTTATATTTCTGCTCTCTTTTATAAATTTCTTTTAATTTAATTTTCAAACTACCATCAGTTCTTATTTAGCTTTCGACTGAAAAATCTATCTATATCAAATTTATTCTCACTTTTCATTTCAACTCTACCATTTCAACTTCTAAGTTTTGTTTTAATCGTGTTTGTTATTTTTTAAAGTTGCTTACAGAGATTTCTATAGGTTTAGAATGTGAGAGCAAATCAGAAACACTTTATGCCAAGAATACGTTTAATGAACGACTGAAGGACTGAAGTTAAAACAAAGAACAGTGGACTCAGAACATGTAACCGCAAATACATATATATACCGTACAAGCTAAACAATATCATACGCGAATATATCGCATGATTCAAAAGCAGCCGCACTGCAGACTAAACATACAATACAAAGAGGTCACAGACAAGTTAAATACAATAAGTTTTCCCATACTTAACACTCTCCCTAAAACTTATTATTAACAACAAAAATTTAAACATTATCACTCATTAAACCAAGTCTATTTCGCAACATTTCAAATCTTGGTTTAGCTAACGGCTTAGTTAATATATCGGCTATTTGATCCTCTGTATTAACATACACTATTTCAAAATAACCTTTCCTATATAAATTTCTTACAAAATGAAACTTAACATCTATATGTTTAGTGCGTTTGTGGTATTCAGGGTTTTTAATAAGCTTTATGGCACTCTGATTATCAATGCACAAATCGACCTTACTATATATTTCGGTATTAACACTTATTTCTTTCAAAACGCGCACTAACCACACAAGATCCTTAGCGGCACTTGACGCACTCACGTATTCCGCCTCAGTAGTAGATTGAGCGACACACTTTTGTTTTTTACTTTGCCAAATAACTACCGCACCACCTAGTTGACAAACTACACCCGTAGTAGACTTTCTGGTTTTTACATCTCCCGCAAAGTCAGCATCACTGAATACAGCTAGTCTCTCTTCAGTTCCATACAGCAAACCAAACTCTTGAGTACCATTGATGTATCGAAAGATGCGCTTAACCAGCTGACAATGTGCTTCCGTTGGATTATCCAATGCTCTCGAAGCGACGTTGACTGCAAACCCAATATCCGGTCTGCTGGACACCTCCAGAAACATAAGACTTCCAACCATTTCTCTATAATGAAAGTGTTCCTTCCTTGGTGGTGAATCGATTGCATTCCACCCAGTCTCGATTGGGGTAGATACTGGTTTTGAATTGAGCATTCCATATTTTGATAGAATTTTCCTCGAGTAGCTTGCTTGATTAACGAAGATTGAACCATCACTCAACCTCTTAATTCCAAAACCAACAAAATTCCCCACTTCTGTCGAAAACGTTGCTTCAAACTCGCTACCTATTTTCATCAGGAATTCATCAGCTTCTTTTAAACTTGTTGAAGCGACCAATCCATCGTCTACATATAACAGCAACATTAACTTCTGTCCATTTTTCTGTCGTATGTAAAGACATGGATCCGCATGACTCTCCCTGAATTCACAATCTCTCAGAAAATCGGTAAAGCGTTTGTTCCAAGCTTTCGGAGCCTGTTTTAGTCCATAAAGGCTTTTTAACAATCTGCACACCCGAGGTGAACCATCATTAAATCCCTCCGGCTGTTCCATGTAAATTTCTTCACCTAGATCTCCGTGCAAAAATGCCGTTTTTATATCAAATTGCCTTAAATGAAGTTTTTCCATAGCTGCAACACTCAGTACCATACGTATGGTTTCGAATCTAACCACAGGGCTGAATGTCTCATTATAATCGACACCTTCTCGTTGTGAGCAACCCTTAATAACCAACCTTGCCTTAAAACGATCATCTTGGCCATTTTCATTTGATTTAATACGATAAATCCATCGGTTTCGAATTATCTGTTGATCCTCTGGTTTATTGGTTAAAACCCACGTTTTATTCTTAATCAATGAGTCCATCTCATCCTGCATGGCATTGATCCACTTCTCGGAGTCTTCTGAAGACATTGCTTCCCCATAACTCATAGGTTCCGCAGCCATTAGAGCGACTGGTATTCCATAGAAGTCGGGTCTTTTTAATTTTGCCCTGTCTCTGAGTTGTCTAGTATTTGCGTTTGGAAAATCTTCCCCATCGTCACTAGCAGATGATACATGATCAACTACTGATGATTTGTTCTCTGACTTGGCATCACCGTCACTGAGTTCTTCTGGGTTTACACTGTTTCCTCCAACTTGAGCAGTGGTGGGTGCTTCTGTTTCATTTTTGAAAATGACATCCCGGCATACAACTACATCATTAACTTCAGGTACCCATACTCGATATCCCTTTCCATGTTCCAAATATCCAACCAGATATCCTTTATAGGATTTCTTATCCAGCTTCCGCCTCTTTTCTTTTGGAATATGCACAAAACATTCCGTTCCGAATACTTTCAGGTGCATAACATCTATTTCTTTTCCACACCACAATTCCATCGGTGTTTTTCCTGGAATTTTCGTTGGTCCTGTTAGATTTAATATGTACACCGCAGTATTCACGGCTTCTGCCCAAAGGCATTTTGGAAGATCCGGTTTTGAATGTAACATGGATCTCGCGGCCTCGACGATTGTACGGTTTTCCCTTTCAGCCGAACCTTTTTGTTCTGGGGTATACGGTACAGTAACCGAATGTTTGATACCCATTTCGGACAAAAAAGTCGTCACGTTCTTGTTCACGTATTCCCTACCACCATCACTTTGAAGTTCCTTGAAATGCCCACCAAATTGTGTTTTGATTTCATTTACAAACATCTTCAGTTTGTCACATACTTCAGACTTTTCGCGTACAAAGTAAACAGAACGAAACTTGCTATAATCGTCCTTGAAGAGAACATAGTAGCGCTTCTTGCCCAACGATTCTTCCTGCATCGGTCCACAAACATCTGTGTGAATTAATTCCCTGGGCTGATTAGCGCGTGTTGATTTACTTTTACTGAAACTTTGTCTGTGATTTTTTCCGTAAGCGAAACCGTCACAAAGGTCAAGTTCATTGTTGTATGTCAGTTCCAAACCACGATCTTTAAGAAAAGAACACACATGTTTCTTGCTTTGATGCCCAAGCCGCTCATGCCATAATTGAATCATATCAGACTTCGTAGAAGTTGATAAATAAACATCTCCGCGCTCATTTAGTGACGAAGTCACGCGCACGACAAGTCGATGCAAATTCCCAGTTTCCACACCCGTGGCCACCAATTTGCGATCACGTAAAAACATGCATTTTGTACCGTTATTGTTTATAATAAAATCAACCCCCTTCTGAGCAGCAAATTTTACAGAAAACAGGTTGTGCGCTATTTTGGGTGTAAATAAAACATCATGGATCGTTCCTGGAAGCCACGAACCGTTCGCGTACGTTTCAACGTCGATACTTCCCGTTCCAAAGGCGGCTATTGTTTCCCCATTCCCGACGCGTATCACTAATGGTTCCGGAAAACATTTACATTCGCAAAACCAGTCCTTGCGGTTAGTCACGTGATTAGACGAACCGGAATCAATTATCCACATCTCGGATTTTTCTACCGGATCGGAAACTACACTTTTCGCGCTAACAAAAGCTTGTCTTTCATATTCAGATTGTTTTCCCGCACTCTCCTTCTTTGGACAGTATTTTTGCATATGTCTTTTTGAGCCACACGTTACACACCCGGGGCAGTCTTTTCGAAAATGTCCCGATCTACCACACGTGAAACATTATTTTCCTTTTGGAATTTTCTTCTTCTGCGTACCGCAGGAATTCTTCTGAGCAATCTTCACTTTTGACATTAACGCAGTTGTCACCTCTTCCACATCACCATCCCGTTTTTGAAGACGAAATTCCTCGGTCATCAAACGAGTTGTCACATTCACAAAACCTCGATCACAAAAAAAAACTCTATAGATTTGGGCCCATAACCTTTTAAAGTTGCTTACAGAGATTTCTATAAAGTGTTTCTGATTTGCTCTCACAATCTAAACCTATAGAAATCTCTGTAAGCAACTTTAAAATTATTAAATATATTTTTTTAACCGTTGTTACTAGTTTATTTTTGTCGCTTCCAGTAACAGGACACATAGGAGACCAAAATCAAGTCGGCCATGCATTGTATTGTCATTTCAATTGTTGTATGTTTTTGCATTATTTAGCACTATTCGTGGCACAAACTTACTTGTTTTGAATCGCAAAATTAAAAAAAATAAAAAAAAATAAAACTAAGTTAAAATG
Organism: Agrilus cyanescens; assembly: GCA_947389935.1. Lineage (NCBI taxonomy): Eukaryota > Metazoa > Arthropoda > Insecta > Coleoptera > Buprestidae > Agrilus > Agrilus cyanescens. Next base: position 19,726,414 of record OX376706.1, read on the forward strand.
GAAAACGAGGCCGGAAATTACACAAACGCAGAAATTTTAGATTTATTTTACCTATATAGAATGTGACAAAATTGTTGCTTGAACATGTCGTTTGTTTAACGAAAAACATCCTAACAAACCAAATATAACAAGATATATGTTTGGAAGAAACGAATCGAGATTTCTGCGATTTGGAATTAAGTCTAAAAAGAACTATCTAAAACCAGCTACCAATATCGAAGAGAATGAAGCAACAGTTTTAACTTATTTCCATGCAAATAGCAATTCGTCTATTCGGGTAGCTACAAGGAACTTAGGAATTTCACAAATATTCATTCAAAGAATTCTAAAGAAACATTATTTCCATTTTGATTCTTATACGAATGTACAATCATTTCGACCAGGATAATCGGCTAGAAGAATGGAATTTTGTAAAATATTAATAAATAAATGAAAATCCCAGCTTTCTTTCAAAAATTTACGAAAGAGGGAATCATTAATAGAAGAAATTCACACTATTGGGCTCACGGAAATCCGAATTTAAATAGAGACAGAAATTATCAGAACAAATTCAGTTTTAACGTTTTTACTCTTTTGATGAACAATAATGTTAAATTTGAAATTTATCGGAACAATTTGACTGCTGAACGATACGTGCCGTTACTTCATGGAGTAGCGACGAATTACTTGGATAGTTGTCGGAAGTTGTTGGTATCAACTGGATGGTGCTAGCCTGCTGGTGCATACACTGCGAGGCCATTTGGAGGTAATGATTGGCCATCGACGGATGGAAAAAATTGCCAATTCAGTTTCAGTGGCCTCAATGGCCTCCTCGATCGCGTGATCTAACGCCACTTGATTTTTATTTAATAACGGCGATCACATAGAATACATCTGAAGAAATATGTTTCTTAATAATTTGAATTTAATTATTTTTATATTCCTATTTTAATTTAATTTATATTCTTCTTTTCCAAACATATCTCTTATCATGTTTGGTTGTTAGGATGTCTTTCGTTAAATAAACGACATGTTCGAGCAACAATTTTGTCACATTTCCCATGTATGTAAAATAAATCTAAAATTTCTGTGTTTGTGTAATTTCCGACCTCGTTTTCCATTTTAATGTAATTTAATATTTTTTCTTTTGTGATTCAGAAAGAACACACACCCTCAAAAAAGTAATTTTGTGCCACGAATAGTGTTAAATAATCCAAAAACATTCAATAACTGAAATGACAATTCAATGCATGCCCCACTTAATATTTAAAAATCATTAAAATTACTCATCATTTACAAAAATCAGTGATATTTCTTTAATGGCAAATGATAGGTATACGTATATATTCAAGGTGAGTTACTAAAACCTAATCGGTTTGTAGCATGGTACGTATCTTTTAAAATAAAGAGACATTTTTCAAACAAAAGTTGACCAAAATTGAGCTTAGAATGGCGAACTTTCGGTTATACCGGAAATGTACCCTAACTTCGTTATTTTAAATGGAAACCCCTACATGTATATTATTGCCTTTTTCAATTAAACGTAAAAAATAAGTGTCAGTATATTAATAATGCATTGGACCTAGGTTGCACCGTTTTCAAATTATTTCACATTCTTTAAAAAAATTGGGGTGCGGTTTTCACGTTTCGTCTCAGAAGGAAATAAACTATTATTCACAAATATGGCGTACACATGCCCTATTTAAATACTATGAAATGTATCGACACCAATTTTCGAAAATTCAAGCGGGAATAACTTATTTTTTTTAAATGGAATCCCATATTTATTTTCACGTTATACGATGCAATTTAATTTCCTTTCTTCTGATATGGGGTTGTTTCTATCTGCTACAAACAGTTTTTGATAAATTAGCATTTTCTGGAATTTTTAAATGTCTTAAAATATTGCAAGTGGTATATTTTCTGTCATTTCTTGCAAATTGTTTTTATTGTATCTACAATTGTTATTGTTATTGTATTATTGTGCTTTTTACTCGTCGAACAAACATTGCTGCCACAAAAGAAAATTCTTTTAGATGATATCAAAGACCATTCAATAGTTGACTTATAGTAAAAATTTGGTTAAACAATGAGAATTATTATTGACGCTATAAAATAATTTTTGAAACCCTGTTTTTTAAAATAAATCAAAGATGGTCGTTTATTTTCTAAACAATGAAGTTTTTGGGTAGGTTCATGTTATGAAACTTACCCTTAAATTAACTAACAATCTTAATGGTATGATAAAATATAGGATGTTCCATTTAAAATAACAATGTTGGTGCCTATTTCCGGTATAACCGGAAGTGAAATTTACTTGAAAATATTTTAGATAAAAACCAGACAGAAGTTAGTTTTATATGTGATAAAAAAGCGAATCAAACTGAAAAATTATTATTGGACACTACGGCAGCATAAAATGTAATTTATACATTCAAACAAGCAAATTAAAATACATTATAAAACCTTTCTCGCACTATCCTTCGCAGGATCATCTTTTTTCGCACAATCAATGGCCATTAAGACAATTTTTTTCCACGAAACTCATTTCTAATATTACACGTCTTGCTGTTCAATATTAAAGTACCACTTATCGATTACAAAAGGTTAAACTAAATCGAAGACAAAATTCAACTTGCTTGCAATATAGTTTAATATCGGTCTTAGGCGACTGATACCGCACCAAAATAATATGCCATTTAGTTTGTTGCGGTATAGGTCGTCAGGGACCGATATCTATTGATTGCGTCCCTCTAAATGCTTACCTTAAAACAAAAATTGGTACATTTAAAATTTTTCTAAGGCCATTTTTAAGGAAAATACAAGGTACGCACGTAGTGTAGTTTTAGTTGGATATGGGCCGCACAGGAAGAAATTTTCATATCGGTCTCTAAGGACCGATAACACAGTCAACGTGTTAATTCAGTAATTGCTCCTCGAGTATTGTTTATTATTGAAAATGTGTAGCACTTGACACTTAAACAGAAAAAATTTCTATCGGTAATGTCATTTTGGTTTGCTAGATCATCAGAATCATCGCCGTTAATTTAGTAATAGATCATTTTTGTATTTTGCTTCTTCATATAATTGTTTTAACAAAACGTTCTGTAAATAGACACTTCATATAAAGGTGATTATTTTATACTACGGTTATATCATTCATATGGACAGGATTTTTACTACGTTTTATTCGTTCATTTTGATATCAACAATAAGCAACCTTACGTCCTCATTCAATTTAATGTTATCACTTAACAATCTAAAAAGACAGGTAAAATTCCTGTAACGTCTAAACAATCACTTACTTTAAAGATTAAATTCACGTGGCTGTTACAGACTGCAAAAATGTCATTTATAAAACTTACATTTTTTTAATTTGTTGAAATCACTTAGGTGATACACTTCTTCGCATATAATGCACACTAAAAAATTAGTAATATTTTTTGGATGGCATTTAAATGATATAATAATAATAAATATCTTTAACTTGGTTTAAAAATATTCTACAATACATGTTAGTCCATTATACAAACATTCAGCACATTTCCGGCAAGGACAATGTGATAGCTAATACTCTTTCATGCATATCAGAGTTATCAACCCCTATTGATTACGAAGCACTCCATACGGAACAGGAGACCGATGAGGAACTGCAATCCTACCGCAAACTCCTAATTGCTGAAACATCCACATTCCTGGCTCAAACAAGGCCATTTTCTGCGACATTTCCACTGGAACTGCAAAACCCCAACTTTTCGTTTTGCTGCATTAAAATAATTATATTCGCTCACGCATCCCGGCATTCGAGCCTTAAGCAAATTGGTAACACAGTTTCATTTGAGTATCCGCAAGTGGAGATTGTGCAAGATGGGCTCGCGAATGCCTGAGTTGTCAAAAAGCCAAAATATCTCGACATTTTTCAGTTCCCTTAGGCACCTTCGAGCCACCCGCAGAATAATTTGACACATCGACATCGTCATCTTACCGCACTCAGAAGGATATCGTTACTGTCTAATATGCATAGACCGATTCACACGCTGGCCTGCAGCTTTTCCTCCTATAGACCAAGAAGACGCAACTGTAGCACGAGCTTTTTACGAAGGTTGGATATGGCGATTCGGTACAACGTTAACAATTACGACGGATCAAGGCCGACAATTCGAGTCCCAACTTTTCAACGAATTGTCCCGCTTGACGAACTCCAAGCGCATACACACAACCGCTTACCACTCTGCAGCAAACGGAATGGTGGAATGACTACATCGCCAATTAAAAGCTGCAATAACGTGTTACCAAACCAACGGCTGGACCCAGATTTTGACCACTGCACTATTAAGCATCCGTGCAGCCTGCAAAGAAGATCTGAGCGCTACCACAGCCGACATGTTATAGGGAAAGCACTCCGTCTACCAAGAGAATTCTTAGCACCATTCACCAAAATGCCCCACGCCACACTATTGTCGTACAATACCAACTCCGACAACATTTCCAAACATTACGACTCTTGGCTGTATCTCGGCAAGGGGAAAAGAATACCATCCTTTTTCAGGATCTGCAAACGTCTGAACATGTCATTATTCGTCGCGATGGACCTAAGAAGGTCCTACAATTCTCTTATGATGGTCCGTTTAGGGTCCTCAAAAGGAACGAAGAAAATTTCATTACACAATTACCAAATAAAGAAAAATCCGTACCAGTACAACGATTACAGGCAGCCTATATAACCACAGACGAGAATCTCTCACTAGATCCTACAAATACGAAGACCAATGAGGAAACTACACAGTACAAAACCATCCGCTCCGGACGACGGTTTCAAATCCCCCAAAAATTTCCAAGCGGGTTGAACTCCAGCCATCAATACTTGGAATAAGATCCGGTGGGTACACGGTACACATCATAAAACGGAAATGATTACACTCTGTACTGCGAACTTAATTCTTCTTACACAGAGTATCGGTAGTTTTAGCTACGAAGTAGGTCAGAACAATTACACACGCCAGTGTAAACTGCTGCTATTAGACCCATGTAAATAATAATCATATCAATAAGCTGTAAATAATTGAATAAATTAATCTAACTGACTCGTTTTTCCTTCTCCACTAATTCCGAAGAGGTATTCATCGTTTACTACCGACGTTCACCATGGATGTTGAAATAAGCTTCCGCACCTCAATCGATTTTTTGAAGTATCTCTGGATTACTCCAGAAGGAAATGAAATAGTTTATATAAATAGTATTCTATCGAAATCACCAGACACGGATCGCGATTTCGAGCTTGTTGGCTCTCATCTGCGTGTCGTAGGAGGTTCCGACAGAACACAGACCAAATAAAATTTCCTCTTGCCAAAGGTGGATTAAACATCGACCAAAGATGTCACTAGAGCGCCATCTGTAGTAAACGTTATAAATACTAGATACTGTAAAGATTCCAAGATCCCAAGAACATATTTTGTTCTATTTTGGTATGCGTGCCCATCACACAAGTCGTTGCTATACGAAGTTTTGGTTCTCCTTAGGAGAAATCTTGTTGAACATTACAGTACCTACAATTTATAGCGTTTACCACAGAGGGCGTTCTCGTGACACTACAATTGTTTCACCATACGATGGCTTCTTCAGGTGGAAGAATTTAAATTAAATTTCGTACATAATCAGTTACAATAATCCCCACCAACATCTCAAAATTTGTTCCACCCCCTGTAGTATTTAAGCAATATTTTTGTACATTTAGATTAAGAACTCTTCCACCTGAAGAAGCCATCGTATGGTGAAACAATTGTAGTGTTTACATTAAAAATAATTATTGACACTTTTGTTGTGTGTATAACTATTAAATAGCTTATAGGTACAAAAGAGTGGTGTTTGGCGTCAGTAGTAGCCCGTTTCTCTTGGGAGCTACAGTTGAACATCACCTCTCAAATTGCCTGAACAGGTGTGAAGAAGAAATTACTCCGTATTCGACAGATAGTGTTGTTCTGTTAATGAGAAGCTTTTATGTAGACAACTGCGTAATCAGCGTTTCCAGTAGAGCAGAACTGAAGAGCTTCATACAAGAAGCTAAAATCATCATGAATGAAGCTCATTCATCTGAGAGGGTGGATGTTTACCGATTACTCTGCAACGATCGTCCCCGTGTTAGGTTTAGACGATTCCACTGATGCTGAGAACGTGATTGTGACAAAAAAATTAATACTTTCGATGAATCAACGTGTTTTTGATGTGATAGGTTATACTAACTATGCCACATATATACCAAAGTTATTATTGCAACAAACTTGAGAAAAACAGTTACTGTGGGATAAACCAGTAGATTCTTCTATTGAGGGCGCTTTCAGAGAATGGCTAAAAGGCTTACCGCATCTATAGGGAATAAAGATTTCAAGATGAATAGGTGCCGCTTGCGATCCTCTTTATCATATAAGCTAATACCTAGACTCAAATTAATGGAAGCTGTTATTAGAGCCCGCTTGTACGCTAATATAAAGGAAAATTTAACATGAAATGTGATGTATTCGTTCTTTTGGAGGGATTCTACAACCATTTTGTCATGGATTGAACGTAGTGAAGAATGGATCACATTTGTAAGAAATCGAGTCACTGATATTCGTGGAGTTACTGCATCTAGGAATGGGTGACATGTGTCAGCTGGTCGAAATCCTGCCGATTTACCTTCACGTGGTTGTTCACCAAAATATCTTCGTAAATCAAAATAGTGGGAGAGACCAGATTGGCTTCTAAAAGAACCTCAATTTTGCCCTCAAGTTAAAGATCTCAATGAAGAGGAAATTTCTGCTGAACGGAAAAAGAAATTAGTTACTGATCTTTTTAACACAGAGTCAGATTACAGGCACTTAACTTATTTCTCTAAATACTCTAAGATAATAAGGATGGTGGGTTGGATTTTCCGTTTTGTCATCAATTTAAAGACGCATATAACTAAAGAAACTGAGAAGAGAAAACACATTGGTGAGTTGTTCGCAGAGGAATTTGATAAAGCATAAACATTTTTATAAGTTAATTTGAGTAACAAAAAACCAACTGGGTAGTTTCACTAAAATTTATTGATAAGACTCAACAATTATTTCGACCGTCTCCGGTTATTATTAAGAGCAAAAATCTGTTACTAAAGTTCTAAATTATATGTACAGGTATTTATATATGAATTAAAAAACTAAACCTACGAATATTAATAAGCAAGACAACGTACAACTGTGAAGTACAAAGAAAATTAAATGTTGGGGAATTCCATTAATAATAAGGGTGAGTCGACCGTTGTCAATTCTACCTGGTTGTTTACAATATTACTTTTATTTTTGTTTTTGATTTGGTTTTTTGTTACTCAAATTAATTTGTAATTATTTAATCATGTTTCACAAAATATGCAATCAGTTAATTTAATAAACATATTTGTTTAAAATTGTACAGGCTGCAAGTTTATCAGATAATGACGGTGAAATGTGGCGTGGTCTCGATCATTTTCGTGATGAGTAGGGAATATATCGTTTGAGGTCAGGAATATCGAACAGAAATTACAACGAACCATTCCGCTTTCTTATTGTTCTACTTAGCAAGCATCCTATCATCACGGATTTAGTTTTAGAGGAGCATAATAATGCATCTCTACTAGGTATGCTCCGAGAAAAAATTTGGATTATAAAAGCAAGAGTCAGGTGTACTATTTGCAAAAGGGATAATAGTACCCCATTTCAAGTGAAATTTCCTCGTTAACCATTGGACAGGGTGCGTGATGCGTCTCTTATCGAAATAGTGGGTATAGACATGGCAAGCCCGTGATACTTAAAAGCTGGAGAAAAGTTGTGGATTTGTGTATTTACTTGTGCTGTATATCGTGCGATTCATTTGGAGCTGGTAAATTAATTGTCAACCTATGCTTTTACTTAAACTCTGCGTAGGTTCGTAGCGCGAAGAGGTCGACCAAACTATATATACTGACAATGGTACCAATTTCATCGGAATGGAAAATGCATTATCACAGTTTGATTGGGATACCATTAGTAAACATTCGTTGGCACAACGTATAACGTGGAGATTCATTCCTCTTAGCGCACTTTGGTGGGGTGGGTTCTGGGAGCGGTTGATTGGGATTCTTAAAGGATTTTTACGCAAAATTTATTGACTATAATTTCCGATTGTGAAATGATCATAAATAAATGCCCTCTCACGTAAGTATAGAACGGTCCTAAGGAATTAGTTCTGATCACACTTTCGATGTTTTTACTCGAACGGGAGAATACGTTATTCCGGATTGTGACAGTATAGATAGATGATCATGGTGTCGAAAATTACGCTATAAACAGAGGTTACGCGATTACTTACGCAAACGGTTGCGAGCCGAATATTTAGGACAACTGAAGACATTTTTCGATGGAGAATCGTGTCGTGACGTGAAGTTGGGAGAAATTGTTTTGATCGGTAACGATATGGCTGAACGAGTAGACCGGCCATTTGGTCGCGTAATCGAGCTTATGCGTGGTAAAGACAAGAAATTTTGGTTGGCTAAATTGGACTCGGCGAGGGGTCAACTATTTGAGACCTCTTCAACGACCGTGTTCCGATATACACTGTGAGCACTGTGACACATTATGTCACACAGTATACTGTAAACACCGTTTCGGTTTAGATTTCTATATTGCTACTGGCTGTTATATATTGGAACGTATTTAAGTACTGTTTCAATACTTTTGTCAAAAATAATCGCGACACTGTCTGATAAAGGCGCTAGATGCATTAGTGCAAAATTTTAATGTTTAATATGGAATTAATATCGCAATTTTTGACAAATAAATTTTTTAAACTATTTGAAAATAAGAAAATGTTTATAACGATATACCTAATAAAATTTCATGATCTAAATTAATACAAATTACTAACAAACAAACATTTCGAGGTGATCAGTATTGTTGTGCTTAGGTATATGCTAATTTATATCAAAATAAGAATTGCATGTTTTTTGCAGAGAAACGTTAAGAGTAAAAAATCACTTTAGAAATGATTATTTTCGTTTTTCACACTTTTTAATTCATCTAGACCTAGTGGATTGAACACAATGTAAAAGAATGATAAAAAGTTCCTTCTCTTACTTTTAGAATAAATTTAAGTAGAAACGGTGTTTAGTGGTTTAAGTAACAAACAAATTACAAAAACCGTAAAACAGAGCAATAAGAATGTCTCAATTTCTTTTATTCTAAACCTTGGTCTACCATCTTTATCTAGTGACAGCTAGTGGTAAAACACTGGAAGCGTCTTACCTCCCGGAGGTAATACGCTTTCAGTACAAAGATGGTGGCAAATATGACGTCAGTAGTTTCTCTCTGGCACTGTGATGGTGCACTGGAAACCTATATCGGAACGCATATTTGTATACTGGTATTACTGTACAGTGCTCACAGTCTATATCGGAACATGTCCAACGTCTGTATCCTCTCGAGTGTATGGACGCTACATTTGGGGAGGTTACTACGGAAGGTGGAATTGGTGCGCATCGGAAAAACTATACTCTTCACCAGAAGTTTGTATAAAAGAAGGGATAGGGAATTCGGGAGTGTCTGATAAAAGCAGAGCACCTGTCGTTACTCGTTGTGGTCATGTGTCCAAGATACCCGGATGATTTAGCGTATATAAAATGTTACTCTGGTGGGAGAATGTTGCATTCTATTATTTTATGAGTGTGTGAGTTTAATGGCTATGCGAGAGAATAGGGTGATTGGAGGGGTTGTCGTCGGTGGTGTATTTGATGCACGGATGATTTCTATTGGTCAATGTAAACTTATTTTTAGAAGTAGTACTAGAAAATAGTCAGTCGCAACTGTCACGTTGCGTATAGGATGTACGTATTTTCGCAATTAATTAAGCAAGTGTGGAATAGTAAATCTACATGTTGAAGCGAAAGATACCTTTAACTGAAAGAATAGCTACCGCTAAATTGATTAATACGGCAGCTACACGTTTACCTGGATTAATCAGAGTGTAAACGAGAATGCTTCTTATAAATCCCTGCTGGTAGTTCCTCTCTCAGGCCGATTTAGTCACATATACGTTTACTAAATAAAGTGTATGTCGTTTACCTAAGAAGCGGGTACAGGGATCTGTGAAAAAATTATTTAATATTTATTGACATCCTTGCATTAATTTAGGTGATATTCAAGTTCCAAATTTGTCAAATGAAGTTATTATATACAGGAAAGTTGTTTATTCCTTCTTGGAACACAAAAGTACAAATTAATTAAATAATTCAATTAATAAAATTGGTGAAGAGCGTACTGGAACAATTCTAAAATATTACTAAATAAAAAATACCTGCAATTAAGATTAAACAGAAGTGACATCCTCAGGTAAAATTACCTGTTAAATAAATAAACAAAGGTAATTTATTAAATTATTATTATAATACCCAGGTACGGATGGTGACACTTAAATGATTGACGAATGGAAAATTCGACCATAAATGCTGTTTACCTAGTATGTTAAAATGAGAGGTGATGATACTTGTTATTTAAAAAGAAAATGTAAATCTGTAAAATTGGAGTATTTTTACCGAAAACAATTATCAATAAGAAACGCGTATCCAAATTTTGTTAAAAGTTAAAAAGGCTTCTACATGTAAACATATACCTGTGAATATAGTTTTTTGACAAAATTACCGCATTCCTGCTCCTTTGTTGCAAAATATTTTGAATAAACTAACTTAGAAGGAAATCTAAACGAAGAACCAGTTACCGGCGATGTTTTTTTGAATTGCTGATGTTAAACCGATAAAATTTAATTTAAAATCAATAAATATAATATTGCAAGCTGAGGATCTTCTCGTCTTCATATAAACTGCAGGAACTAGTTATTTAAGGTTCATAATTGTTGGCCTCGCATTATTAGTCATTGATTTTTATTATTGTACTAACAAGACTTGACTTGACAAGACTAACTAGAAACAACCACTCCGAGGGCTAATACCCCTACCGGAATTGAATTACACTATTGTTTCTAGTTAGTCTTGTTATTCAAGTGAACCGTGGGGTTTGTGTTTGCCAGCGCCTACCTGATGAGACCCAATAGGTCGAAACCGGTCGTAGGATATGGCTTATGGTTCGTTGTACTTATTGTATAGGACGCGTTCCAAATGTGGGATTTGTAATTGTTTAGACGTTACAGGAATTTTACCTGTCTTTTTAGAAAAAACTGTTTGGTTTAAGAGGTTTTATAATAAGTATAAAATAAATAAGGCAAGAAAACCAAATTCGAATAATGAACTAAGAGACTCAGCTTTTCCTAGCAAAAGATATACTTATACTTAAGTATAATAGCCTGAATTTTTACTTAGTGCTCGGTTCAGTTAAGTGGTCGTATTTCAGAAGCTGTCTCATTGTCCACTTCGATCGTCTACACTTGATTTTTGATCGATGTTAATTTTCCTGCACATTTTTTCCCCTCTTTGCCGGACTTCGAGAGTTGCGTCTGAGTCGATACTTGCCAATACAAGCAGCATGGAAAGTTACGTTTTCACTCAGCAGTAATAGTAATTGATCTTCGATGTTTTCAATGATAATTAAAGGAACCAGGGTGAGTGCACGGTAGATTGCTGAGTCGTCCTGTTTGCGGCACCAAGAAAGTTCGAAATTGAACTAGAATCGTATGAGGGACTTTATGACTTCAAAGTGAGTCTTTGATTCGGAACTTTTATAAATATTCAGATAAATTGTTATTATTTCATTTTTTTTAAATTATTTAATTGATCTCACTAACTGAGATAGAATTTTCATGCGTACATATCTAATAATTTTGTAAACAGTTGTCATTATAATTTTCAATATAATTTTTCATTCTTTTTAAAAAACTGAATTTATTTATTTATCTATTTTTTTTTTTTGATATTCATTAAATAAATGTCTGGCGCCCAACTTTAAATAATTTTGTTAATTATTCAGTGTTATTTAGAATGAGCATAATTTAAAAGGGTGAGTGAAAAGTGTTCTATATTTCTTAAAATATTTTTGAAGATTCTGTAAATTTATTTACCAACTTAAACACTTTCACAGATACTTTTCATCGCTCACTCACACCGCCACTGAAGATATAACAATTTGGCGCCCAACGTGGGACTCTTAACAATTGATACACATCATGCACTTGATTAAAACAAAATAGAAAATATGTTCAAAAATACAATAAATTTCAACAAAATAAAACATCATCTGACAAAATGAAACTGTGAAAGCACATTGATGTTTAGATTAAATTTCTTTCTTTTGACAAAGAAAAATATAATTATCAAAACAAAACCAAGACAATTATGTATTTAGTGTATTATGTTTTAGTGTATTTACTTGTAAATATAAACGACACTCCATGTAAAAAACACTAAAAACTTATTTTTAAAAGAAAACTAACGCACATGAAACACGTTCACAGCTAATGTAGAACATCCCCAAAATCTCGCGTTATACTCGTATTCTGACCATCTATCGTCGTTTTTCGTAGACCCGCGGTGGTACCACAATCGTTTCCGCTAAGTCAAGTCGTGGGTATTAAATTTGAATTACACGTGATTTGTCAAAAGGTTGTGCCTAACCCTGGCTACTACATGTATAACCACAAAAAATATTTTATCTGACCGAGTTCGAACGCCGCACTTCTCATTTGCGGGTTTTACTAACATCTTTATGGCAACCTTGTGCATAAGGGCCGTCTTTAATCAGTATTCAGTCAGCATTCGGAATACGTATGTCGGAGAATGGCATTTCTGAACACATTATTTGGTTTTATGGCATCATCGAAACGTTGTTTATGTTTTTGAGTCCTTATTCTCTTAAAGTGGTTTTATCCCTAATTGTGAGAATGTTTTCCTAAGTTCTAGTATTCCAAGTCGAGGTGATAAATTAATAGCTCACCGAAAGTAAACACCCGCTTTTGGAGTATCTTTACTATGAGATTGGGACAAGATCGTTAAAAACTTGTGAAAACTTGTGGAAACTGGTGGAAGGAGACGCCGGAGGAGAGTAGTCGTGAATTGGCAGCGGGTGTATTCGTTTCGGCTTGATATAATATTGTCACAGTTTAGTTATTTTCTTTAATAATCGATCCTGGATCACCGCTTGTCCGCCTGATCCGACACGTATAAATAAACTAAACAACATTTGTGCAGTTTTACAGTTTAAATTTTATTTATTTCGATCAATATTGATATTTATTGTAATCGTTTTAAGTTTGGTATTGAAATTTTAATAAAACCTAAATATTGTACACGTGTGAATGAGGCATTATGGCGCGGTATGACTTGTTTTGGGTTATATAAAGTTACTTGGCGTGATCGGTGAGAACGAAAGGAATAAATGAGAATAATATTAGAAGGCTAGTTAGTCAGTATTTTGTAGGACTTGTAATAATAAAGACGTCCTCATTAATAAAAGGTTTTTTTCATTAAGGGTGTATTTTTCTAATAAAGGAAAAATTTATAACAATTATCAGAAGAGGGATATTACCACCATATATCGTTTTTCGAGGTTTGGATTTCTGGGAGAAATCAAGTTACGATGGCCACCGGCGGAAATTGAGCGGGTTTTGAAGGAATAAGGCAATTATTCATTAATCCAATTTTCTTAATAAACAGTGATCAATGATCTCGAGCGTAGTTATCAATTTTTATTCAAGAGTCGAATTCTCGTCTCAATCGTTTCTTCTAAGGAAATATATTCCATAATCTACCACGGTTTTCCTTACGTTTGCTTCGAAAAGTCAAAAAACGCGCTTTGCAAAACTTTAATCGTTAAATAAATAATGGTAACAATAATTTGCCAGTGTTAAAAATTTGCACATTTTGGCTTTAAATATACTTATTAATTAACATAATTATTAAATGTGTAAAATGATAAATATTTAGTAAAACCTATATTAACTGTTAAGGAAAGAGTATCGACACAGAGTGCCCCTTCTATCCTCTCCAGCAGTTGATGCCGTATCGCTATCCATAATCCAAAAAATTCTTAGATATTGTAATGACTTTTCTAGTTTAACTTATTTATTTAAAGGATATTTATTTGCAAATATGTATTTATTAAACACTTAAACACTAAGAGAAACACTAATAACAATTCAACAACTTATTTATATGACAAGGAAAATGCGTATTTATATCACTCTGTATATCGTAGTTCGGTATTTATATTACTCGTTCGGAAACTAACTGTAAAACTGTTGTCCCTTACCACGTCAACAAGTATTTATACTCTCGCACACATACACGCTCGTTACAATATATTTAGACTATTGAAATCTGTTGTTCACACGTATAATTTTTTCTCATCTCTACAAGAATCCGCGATGAAAAAAACATTGTGCGAAATATTTCTTTGGCCACTACATTACAATAGTTTCCTACACTGGCCTAGATGAATGACTCATGAATGACCCAACGCCTAAGCCTTAAGGCCTGATTATTTTCGGTGGTAACGATAAAACAAATTCTGATCGAATAAATTTTATTTTACCTAATTATATAGGTAACCATTCATCTGTTTTGATATTTTTGTATTTCTGTTTGGCAATAATCATTCATTAACTTACCATATCAGTTAGCGAGAGGTATTTAGAATTTTTTGTTCCTGCAACCGCCCTAAGGGCAAATTGCATATGTATAATGTAAACTCCGTAAACAAGTTTTCCCAAAATATTCATAACACGACAGGAGAGGACTGATGCTATAAATGTTGAATAACCGTGAGTTGCTGTAAATAATAAACCAACAGTTCCAAGTGCCCAAACAATTCTGTGCATGCCTGCATAGATTCCAGATTCTATGGCATTGTAGGAGTGATATGGTTTATAAAAAACTGCACCGCTTCCCAATCCACCAAATAATAAGATTATCGAAATAAATGATAACAAGTGGGATTGAATCTAAAAATATTCACAAACTTACATTATGTTACATAATTAAATAGTAGTATTTAGGTGAAATTTTTACAGCTTATTCAATAAACAATACTTTGTCTTGCAGTGGCGTAGCGTATTATCTCGAAAACAAGTGACGATAGAAATCATTTGATAAATCCATGAAAAGCGGACTAAAAAAGTGTCCTAATATTTTACCCATCAAAAAGTCGTCACAAATACAGTTAAAGAATTATAGCAACAGCCAAAAATTACAATTTCGCTAATATCTTTAAAACAAAAAGACCTACGGGCAATCTGAAAGCAGCATTAGAGTTACCTTGAAATTTCTTAAACATTTTCCCATTTAAACTTCTTTTGCTGCACTAATAAACGAGACCCTAATGGTGAGGGTTGAATATTGGATACCAGTGGCGATGCGTGGTTCTTGACAGGAGGTGCTATGTACATGAATAATATCTAATAATAATAATGTCCCAAAAATCCACAAAAGTAGATTTTTTAATTTCTGCAATTATTTGATTTTGACAAACTTTAGGCATGCACTGAAGTAGTTCGTTTTAAATGATTTCATAGCTTCGTCTTATTCAGCACTGAAATCTACCAATCCACGAAAAACGCCTGGATTAGATGATGTTTCTGATTCGTCGTGTCCTCTCAGGGACAACTTTATGAGATTTAACGTGCGACACCTGCCCGCGTTGGGCTTATTCACACGCCAAACCGCACAGGTCGAACCTGGTGGAATGGAGTTTGTTCCCGGGTCTATCCCGGGAACGACCTGCCGGGTCAAATCCCGACAGGCCACGACGCTACTGGGGGCCAACGAGGCGAGTGACCCCCAGCTCGGGCCTATCTTCACCCTTATTCGATGTTCGTTTCGGGAACTGCGTGACGAGGTGGACGCCCCGGCAGTACAGCCCCCTAACCCAGCATGCGGGCTTTCGACCACTGCCCCCTCGAGTCCGACACCAAGCGACGGGGGAGGAGCGAAGCTAACTCCTGGGCACCCCCCGTCCCCGAGGTACCAGTGTAGGGATACTGGTCTCCATCGGTTACTCCGGAGCACCCCTCGCTGGGTGGCATCCGTTTCCCGTAAAAATACCGGACACTCTTCGGCATTCACAACTAGCCTGAGCACTATCCTTCTCCTCTTCTCACTCTGCCATCGTCAAGTGTACACCCCCCCTAAAGGGTCAGGATGCACACCCCAATCAGCGCAATCACGTCGCGGTGGTCTCTGCCACTTCGCTCCTACGCATCTCAGTCGCGAACCCCCCTAATGGGTCAGGCCGCTCTCTCACCACACCTCCGCTTGATACCCCCTTGCCAGACTCGTACTTCGTTCTTCGTTCTTCGTTGATGGACATGGGCTGGAACAACACCCAGAGGTCCAGAACGTTTCCGAGCCTGTCGAGGTTCCCATGCGATTGTCACTGAAGGTGCCGGTGACCGCACCGAGATTGCCTCCCTGTCGACGGGTTAGCTATGTCGGTGGGGGTGGGTTCAGCCTCCACGTCAGCCTTCCCGTCTGTGCTGGACTTAACGATACGTTTGTCTGCCAGCTGCCGGCTACATCCCTCAGGTTTTCACCGGCTTCCACTAGGCACCAGACGAGGTGCCTTCGGCCCTTCGTCCATGACCGTCAGCAGCTTTCAACTCCGTCTTACCTCCAAATGCCCCTCTCGTCCATTTAGCTTTAAGCAAGAATATCATATTTTCAATTTAACAGAAACCACTACTTGAATTAATAGACATTGTTTTTTGTGTTCAAATGTTTAATTTCTTAAGATCAATTAAAGCTAGTATTGATAATAACCAATGACTGCTTATGAATAAACAATTAAGCAATGTTTCGAACGTCAATTTCGGTCATCGTCAGGAACGATGCGTCCCGTTGGAAAAAAAAATGTAAAAGTTCAAATGAGGCAAAAAAAAATGTTGAACTAATTGCCCTAATAAATTTTTCACTTCGTGGACCCCTTTCTGTGTAGGTACATATTTGATAAAATAATGTGATAAAAGTTTTTAAAAGTTGTTAATTTTATTTATAATAATCCTTTTTATGAAAATCATGATTTTCTTTCAATAGCAAAAACTTTATAAAAAATATGAAAGTAGTCCACTTGTTTATCACAAATTGATAAACGAATGGCGTAAAAATATTTTTTTAAAGTGTTAAGAATACACCAACATTTTTAGAAATTTTAAATTGATAATTATTACCACAAAAAAAAAATTATGTAAAGTGCACATGAAAATTAAAAAACACCAAATATTGCTGGACACATGAATAATGTTTTTAACTTAGCCATGCAAAATAAAAGTGTTTCAAAAAACAGTTACCTATGTTTTAAACATTATTATTATAATTCGTTCGTTTTCATGGAAAATTTGAACTGTCCCTGAGAGCATGAATCGGAAACATCAACCAATCCAGGCTTTTTTTGTGGTTCGGTAGATTTCAGTGTTGAATAAGACGAAACTATGAAGTATTATTGACAAAAGCCAGCAGCTTTCAAAGTACTTCTAATACTATACGAAGCAAACTACTTCAGTGCATTCTTGAAGTTTGTCACGATCTAATAAATACAGAAATTAAAAAATCTACTTTTGTGGATATTTGGGATATTATTATTATTATTTAATTTTTGTGTACAGCGCACCCCCAGTCTTAGAACCACGCACCGCCACTGGTTCTGTATATAGCTATTATAACGGAAACATTATAAACATATCACTATAAAATACTATTGAAATTACTGCTTTCAACTGGTGTCAACTACGAGACTGGTAAATAATTTTGGTAATTTATGACAGCTTTTAATGTATGTATTTACCGCAAGAAGAAACTCAGAGTTATTTCAAAAGTATTGTTATTTTCAAGCAGTTAAAAATAGTTTACCTAAGTTAAAAATTATTAAAACAAACGTTGTTAAGTAAATCCTGTTTTTTATGTAAATTGGAATCAATTTCTGCTTCATTTATTTATCATTATTAAACCGCTACAGTTATTTTAAAATTAGTTCAAGCTCTTACCTTGCCAAATTTCCAAGTACTTCCTCTTAATTTATGATATGAGTACCCAGCAAAAAGACCAATAATATAAGGTGAAGCCCTTGTATGAGATTTTGTATACGTAAGTCGAAAATCAGGATGAACTTTTGGAGCCACCAAAAAGTCAGGATAAAATAATAACATGGCCGGACGTTCATATATGACTGTTAAAATAAACGGAATCGCTGTAGATAATATAAAAAAGGCTATCAGAATAGAAAATCCAATCTTCTTATGGCTTTTGAGTATTCGAATAGTGAAAGTAGCGACAATAAAATAATGGAAGTCACATGGTAGATACCAGGAATGAACCATACACTGTAAGTAAAGTCAGTATAATATAATGGTTTGTTTTAGACCAATAATTGGGGAATGCGTTAAGAAACTAATTATCTGCTTAACGAAATGCATAGTATTTATTTCATGAAGCCTTTAGGCTTTTCACGTTATCTTAAAAACAGCACAATAAAAAAAATTAGTTTTGCCATTTGGGAATTAAACTTGTCAAAGGGCGTAATTTCAAAATTTAAAAGGTTCCCAAGTAACAAGTGGGAGCCTAAACCCTAGAACCCACCCGTAATGTGCAATTCGGTTTTTTTTTGCATATTTTTCTGAAAACGTTTGTCTTACAAAAAAAATTGTACATACAAAAATATTCCCCGTAAAATCCAGCATAAAGAAATGTGCTATTAAAAAGTGGAAGCACGGTAGCGTGTATCGAGCGGTAGTACTTAGAGATGTAACCGGTAATTAAAATTTCGTTAAGAACGTTGTCAAATTAATGTTTTGTGACACACATTTTGACTTTTATATCGGGCTGTAAGTTGCGACCAAGGCAATGGTGGAGATAGTAAATACCATGACATTTTTTCTTCTCAATTTTTTCTACTGAAAGCAAATTCTTTAAAAAGGAAGATATTTCCCTCTGTCTTAAAACCTTGCACATCCACTTTGAACTCCATGGAATTATAATACTTAGACAATGTTGGTGGGATGGTTGTAACGAACTGTTCGATCGTGCAGAATTAAGCAGTAAGCAGCTGTATTTGCTAGAATTGCCTCTTTAGTTTCAAAATCCAAGCGTACATCTATCGCCCCGGATTTTACAATTTCGTTCTGGTGTGAACAGTCTATTACAAATAAAGGAGCAACTTTCTTCAATTCTGACGATTTTAACACCGGTTCGCTAACGGTTCCGTAATAAGACCGTTGGAATTGAGCATACATCTCATATAATATAGAGAACTTGTTGTTTTTGAAATCAAGATGGAGATTGTCATAGGGATATATAGAAGAACCTAAATGTAATTTAATATTATTCATTTCGCAATGATCAAAGTGGGCTTTATTATTTTTTTAGTTTATTATTTCTATCCGTTTGAAATGCAACTATCATAAAACGAGGTTTTTCAGGTGATGTTTTAACAGCTCATGTATGAATATTTGTTTGAGGTAGTAGTGGATATCCATGCGACTCCCAACTGCGGAAATTAATTTCCACCTGTTGATTTTTTGCAAGTATTTTAGAAGTATCAGGCGTTCTATATCTGCAACAGATATATGTGGGATTTTCCAAGAAATTTTATTAACCACGGCTATTACTGCTTCGTCAGCAGTTGTATTCACTATAGCGTTTGTATCGACGCTACTTCTTATTAATATAGGTTCTTGTTTTATGTTGAGAAGAATTTTTCGAAAATCTTCAGCAAGACCTAAAAGCATTCGTAATGCGATATATACTCCACCCCCCACTCACATTACTTCATAGAGCCGATCCGTGATACTTTACCCTCCCCACAACTATTCGGCGAAATAAAAGTTTAATAATCAAACTTCCGGTCATGAACCTCCTAATCGGTCAACATCGTTCTCACCCTCTTTTCTAAATAACTTTGTTGTTAATATAAGTACATGGTGTATGACCTAATAACCGGCCAATGCCTCACATGAATCTAAAACGATTATCGAGGCAGCCTCACGCTAGTTCAGAGAAAAAGTTCAGTACCCTAATTAAGGTCATTGGCAAAAACTCAACAAGTTTGAACTGGTTCGAAGTGAACGACTTTCCTCCAACTCCTCAGTGTCATAGAACCGGCGAATCTATACTACTCTACTTGTTTAAGATCTAGGATCTAGGTGATTGCCCCTGGCGAAGGAAGAAGTAGAGCCAATAATCCATGAAATGCATGAGACCGGCATAATCGAACCATAATCAAGTCCATAGGCATCACCGGTAGTGTTGGTAAAGAAGAAGGTTGGGACAACCCGTTTTTGTGTGGATTACCAACAGCTCAATAATGTAACCAAGAAAGACAGTTAACCACTACCACGAATTGATAACACCTTGGATATATTTGCTGGTTCGAAAATGTTTTCCACACTTGACTTGACAGGCGGATATTGGCAAGTTGCCTTAGATGCCGCCGACAAGGAAAAGACCGCATTTTCGATCAGCACGGGTCAATGGCAGTTTACAGTTATGGCTTTCGGCTTATGCAATGCCCCGGCGATGTTCGAAAGGTTGATGGAGAAGATTTTGAGGAATCAAACTGGAAAGACTTGCTTGGTATACTTGAATAACATCATAGTAATTGGAAGCACCTTTAATAAACATCTGCAGAATTTGCAAGCAGTATTCCAGCGGTTACGTGAAGCCAATTTGAAGCTCAGTCCGAAAAAGTGCCCCCTTTTCCGCGGAGAAATTTCTAACTTAGGACATGTTGTATCGGCGGAGGCCGTGGCCGTGGATGCAGAGAAGATAAAAGTCGTGAAAGAATGGCCAGTGCCTGAAAATGTTCACGAATAAGAAGCTTCTTGGGTTTGTGCACGTATTATCGTCGCTATATGTTCATGGATTGGCAATATCGCCAAACCTTTGACACGTTTAATTGAAAGTGACTGCAAATTTCATTGGGATTTGGATTGTCAAACGGCATTTGAGACTTTGAAGCAGGCTTTAACCACAGCCCCCGTTGTGGTATATCCTCGGCCCAATGAAATGTTCATTTTAGACACCGACGCAAGCAATGTGGGAATGGGAGCTGTTCTTTCGCAGTTACAAGACAACCAAGAGAAGGTAATCGGCTATTTTAGCAAGACTGTCAAAAGCCGAAAGAAAGTACTGTGTCACTAGGCGAGAGATGCTGGCTACACTACTGTCAATTTATTTCTGACTCTGGCGATCGTCTCTTCTTTTTATAGTTTCTGTAATCAAACTAGAATATTCTAGAGGTATTAAGAAACGTCGGGAGTAGTGTATTCTTCTGCGAACTGCTTAATTGCTTCCATAGAAGGCAGGTACGATACACATCGTTATAAATAAATTGCACACACCGCCGAAATCGGCGGCGGCTAGTCGAGTCGGTCCAAAACAAGTACACGTGTGCTTGATAGCACACAAGCATACTCGTGTTTGCTACAATATATTGTATAATGAGTAAATGCTAATCTTAAGTTAATTCTTCTTATTTATTAGTCCCATGATAACCGAACTGACGGTCGAAACGTTGTATAGTTAACGTGATTTTTATTAATTACTGTTGGTTATTGGCAAGCTTAGCGTTTATTAATGTAACATAAATTGCTTTCGATCGTTGAGACGTTGAGAAATAAAAAAATATCTCTTGAATATTGAAAATTTATTAGACAATTTAATGTACATTGGAGCTCTGAAAAACTAGATTGAAAAGGGGCAATCTAGGTGGCCAATGCTGCTTAATTTGTTACAAGAGGGTAGTTCCGAGGTTCATTAATAATGAAGTTTATAAATACAATATAACAGAAAAACACTTGTAAAAGTTACAAAACTTTATTGAAAAACCACAATACTATTTCACCACACAGTGGCTTCCTCAGGTGGAAAGATATAAACTTAAAACTAAATACAAAATCCTTAAATACTAAAAGGGAAAGGAGAGGGTGTGGGGTGAACAATTGACATTAGAGGTTGAGTAATGGAGAATTATTTACGTCTAATTGGTCATTTAGAATTAAGCCAAGTTTATTTAATTTGTTGATCTCCATACATTCTAAAAGGTTTAATTTAAGTCCTTTATTTTCTACATGTAACAATTTAAAATCAGTACTAAAATTATGCGAATTTTCTAATAAATGATTAGCGTAAGTGGAATTAGTATTTTTATTTTCAAAACATTTTTTGTGTTCTAGAATCCTGTCCTTAAAACATCTGCCAGTTTGTCCTATATAAGACTTATTGCAACTACCGCAATTTAATTGATAAATACCGGACTTATTTTCTTTGCTGGTTTTATCTTTATTGTTTTTTATGAAAGAACCTAACGTGTTATTCGTTTTATAGGAGATAATGGATCCTGAAAATTTAGAGATTTGGTGGCCTAAACGTTTCGAAAATTGACCTAGGTAGGATAGAGAATTATATGTTTCTGAGCTTTTATTCTTGTTTTGAGGATAAATTAGGTTTAAAGTTTTTTTAAATATTTTATTATTAAGTAGATCAGTTACGAAGGAAGTTTGGTAACCGTTATTGACTGCAATAGTGAAAATTCTATTAAGTTCTTTTTTATAATCATCAGGTGACAAGGGTACAGTGATAAGCCTATGTAGACAAGAATGAAAAAAAGCTAGCTTATGTGATATGGGATGGCAGGATTTAGAATTATTAATGGTATCAGTATGAGATTGTTTATGGTAAATGGAAAAAGAATGTTTATTGTTTAATTTTCTTATCGTTAAGTCTAGGAAATTGATCATTTGGTTTTCTTCTAATTCTAACGTAAATTTGATTTTTGGATGGAGTTTGTAGTAGAAAATTAAAAAATGTTGTGAGTTGTCTTTCTGTACCATTAAAACATACAAGAATGTCATCTAGATAACGGTACCAATATAAACAATTTTTAAAAAAATTATTTTGTGTTATTTTGTTTTCGAGATTATTTAAAAAAATCTCTGCGAGAAGGGGGCTTAATGGGTTTCCCATGGCGAGGCCATTAGGTTGTTCGTAGTACGTATTATTGAAAATTATGTAGTTTTGTTCTAGGCAAATATTTAGTAAAGTAATAAGTTCATTAATAATTACGGGATTTACCTTATTGTCAATTAAGTGGGTTTTGACTATTTCAATTACCTCTGAAGGAGGAATGCTTGCGAATAGGTTACATACATCGAATGAGGCTAACTTACAATTATTAGGAACAGATAAACTAGAAATTTTTTGAATTAAATCTAACGAATTGTTCAAAGAAAAAGTTGATTTGAAATTAGTAAATTCTTTGATTTTATTTACCAAGAATTTTGACAATTTCGTACAAGGCGCTTGAATATAGGAAACTACAGGTCTTATAGGGTAATTATCCTTATGAAGTTTGATAAGGCCATATAATTTAGGTGGTTGAGGGTTCATAATTGTCATATAATATTTTTGTTTATCGTTGAGAAACGAAAAAGAATTGCTAAGAAGTTTTTTTAAGGTTAACTGATATTTATGAGTAGGGACTTTTTTTAATTCTAAGAAATGGTTTTCAGATAAAAACGTTTTTACTTTTGAAATGTAATCAGATTTTGACATAGCAATAACCGTATTTCCTTTGTCTGCCTTAGTGAATAACACGTCCTGATTTTTGGATATTAACTTAATTGATTTAGCAATTTTAATTTCCTTATTGTGAAATTTAGAGACATTAGAGTTCTTGAAATTTTTAAAAAAATTTTGGATGGTATATTTTCTATCTAAACCTACGTTTAAAGAGTTTTTGTTATTTCTTAAAGCTAATTCTGCTTCTACCGCTAATTTATCTAAAGAAACATTATCTAAAATTGGAATTTTAGATCAGAAATAGAACTTTTGAAAAAAGGTTTTAATTATAATTTAGCTCCAATGGTACAGAAAGACAACTCACAACATTTTTTAATTTTCTAAACAAACTCCATCCAAAAATCAAATTTACGTTAGAATTAGAAGAAAACCAAATGATCAATTTCCTAGACTTAACGATAAGAAAATTAAACAATAAACATTCTTTTTCCATTTACCATAAACAATCTCATACTGATACCATTAATAATTCTAAATCCTGCCATCCCATATCACATAAGCTAGCTTTTTTTCATTCTTGTCTACATAGGCTTATCACTGTACCCTTGTCACCTGATGATTATAAAAAAGAACTTAATAGAATTTTCACTATTGCAGTCAATAACGGTTACCAAACTTCCTTCGTAACTGATCTACTTAATAATAAAATATTTAAAAAAACTTTAAACCTAATTTATCCTCAAAACAAGAATAAAAGCTCAGAAACATATAATTCTCTATCCTACCTAGGTCAATTTTCGAAACGTTTAGGCCACCAAATCTCTAAATTTTCAGGATCCATTATCTCCTATAAAACGAATAACACGTTAGGTTATTTCATAAAAAACAATAAAGATAAAACCAGCAAAGAAAATAAGTCCGGTATTTATCAATTAAATTGCGGTAGTTGCAATAAGTCTTATATAGGACAAACTGGCAGATGTTTTAAGGACAGGATTCTAGAACACAAAAAATGTTTTGAAAATAAAAATACTAATTCCACTTACGCTAATCATTAATTAGAAAATTCGCATAATTTTAGTACTTATTTTAAATTGTTACATGTAGAAAATAAAGGACTTAAATTAAACCTTTTAGAATGTATGGAGATCAACAAATTAAATAAACTTGGCTTAATTCTAAATGACCAATTAGACGTAAATAATTCTCCATTACTCAACCTCTAATGTCAATTGTTCACCCCACACCCTCTCCTTTCCCTTTTAGTATTTAAGGATTTTGTATTTAGTTTTAAGTTTATATCTTTCCACCTGAGGAAGCCACTGTGTGGTGAAATAGTATTGTGGTTTTTCAATAAAGTTTTGTAACTTTTGCAAGTGTTTTTCTGTTATATTGTATTAATAATGGAGTTACAAGGATTAAAAGCTTCGTCGATTACTTAATGAAGTTTATGGAAAGAGATGCAGCTGTAGTATCTAATTATAACGTTGCACAACTATTAGCCACAGTGGCTGTACCAATACAGATAGAGTAGATACTATAGAAGAGCTTCTATAAATTTGTATTGACTTAATGGATTAGGTCTCGAGGAGAAGGGGTATTCAAAAAACAACGCACCGATAACCTTACTTCAATGTTTTTTTGGAAATGATTAATAATGTGATCTTTTATCAGTGGCAAACCTTTTTTATTAAAAAATAGTAGGTATAGACGAGGCTATTATTTGTTTTAACTCCGTATTGAAAAAATAATAACACACTTAAGATTACAAAAGTATTTATTGAAAATCCACAATAACTATGTTACCACACTGTCTTCATCAAATATCTTCCGTCTGAAGAAACCAATGTGGTGAAAAGGTTGGTGTGGATTTTCTAATAACACGTTTGCAACCTCAAGTGTGTCGTTATTTTGTTATTTTCTTTTTTTTTGTAAACCGCTTCTCTACTATTGTTACATTAAATCAAATCAGAGTTCCAAATTAGTATCTAACTACCGTACTTGTGATGAATGCCTGTTAATGCAACACCTCGTATCAATAGTAATTTCTTGAAAACCTTTGTGTAAACAATCTATGTAATAGAACGTTTTGTATGCAGAATTTTACTGGGATTTTTTTTATGAATGCAATTTTTGTTGTAGGACAAACCGTTTTTGAAAACTACGCTAAAAACTGCCGATTTGCACTTTAGGAGCTGGTTTCTGGTCTGAAACTTCCACTTCTTACTTCGGAACTGTTTTTATTGTAAAAGTACGTTCGTTGACAAGTTTAATTTCTAAGTAGCAAAACTTTAATATATTTTTTCTACTTATGCTAATATGAATTTGTATTTAACGTACAACTGTTACCGTAGCTATAGAAAGCGGTAACTACCAAAAATATCAAGTCCCAACGCCAAAAATTAGAGTATAAAACACAATACACGATAAGGAGGTTTAAGTTTTTGTGGTAGCGTTTAAAAATTTTCTACGTTTTAAAGTTTATTAATGAAAAAGCATTGCTTCCTTAAATGGAAATATTTTTTATAGAAATGGTGTTATCTTTGGATAAATAAAAGTCATAGATTTAAATTGTATTAAATATGAATTCAACTTATTATCAATTTTAAAGATTTGGTATTTACCATATTTTCATCATTGATGTAGTTGCTAAGGAAAAGCAAACTAAGCCACCAGTTTTTTCTACAATCATTCGCTTCTGGTTCTATAATCAATTTCCACAATGGACCACTTCCAGTGTTTTCCAGAACCGACGCATAGAAGAATATAACGAAGGCATAAATAGGAGCTATTCTAAACGGAGGAATAATAATAATTATTAAAAGTAATAGACAAAAACATTAAATTTGGTAATACTTTCATTAAAGTTATGGTGTGCATCTTATTAACAACCGCTGGCATAAAGTCTATACAGTATCTAAACTATAGACAAAAGACGAAGGAATTGTGGAGTTAAGGGTTTTTATTTTATAAAACGATAAATTACTCTTCGCTCTTAAGGATAAGGCTTTTTCATGCCTAGTAATTACAAGAATCACAAATTAAGATTAGGTATATCTACTTACTTATATAATCAAATCAAGATATACCTAATTCTTAGACGTTGCATTGTATTAATTATATTCCAAATTTAACGAATAATATAAGTAATAAATTAAAAAAAAACTAAACATAAATACAATAAGTGTAAATAAATTAAACTTAAATAGTGAATAACAAAGAAAAAACCGCATTGTTAAAATAGAGTGAGGTCTATCAAATAGCTTGTAAAAATTTCTCAGCAATTCATTTAGGACAAACTGGAAGAACTTTAGAAATGAGGTTAAAAAAAAAACATGAAAAATCAATTCTACAAAAAAATGTAGCGGCTTCGCTGAAGATTGTATTGAAAATAATCATGAATTAGATCGTGAAAATAATAACTTACTTCACAACATCCACAAGGACAGACAGTTAAATTTACTCGACAAAAACAGTAAACCTACTTACTATCCGATTACTGACGCTAATCTTTTCTGGTACAACTTTCAGCCGTAAGTTGTAAGTTTTGAACATACACAATATTAACCAACATTCATTAGGATCGAGCATGCAACGTCCTCATGAATTAACTTCTCCCTGTTAGCTCCTATAAACTAACTGACAAACACAACACACATCTTTAATTTTTCATATTTTTCTCACACAAAGATACCCTCACCACCCTCTACGCTCTACACCAAACGGCCGGTCCCCTCACCGGCCGACCCCCAGCTATCGAAGGCTGCGAAACGTCGCCTTAACCTGAACAGATCCTTCGACTCCCAGTACACCTCATCCCGTTCGTCGTCCTCCCCTATCCACCCCATCCCTATATTCGAGGCACTGATCTCCAGAAAGACCTCTTCGTCCTTCTGCGGAGCATGCCAGTGCCCCTATTTCTTTCGATATCATCCTACCGCGGCAACAAGGCCCTTATCACATCTCGAGACCCCGAGCTAATTCCCTTCTACAACCCCTGCTTTCGGACCGGGTCAAGGTTCAACCTAGAACACGGAACACCAGACCCCCACTCCCAGACGACATGAAAACCCAAACTCACGTTCTAGTGCGTTATCAAGTCCTTGAAGTAACTTGAAGTTCTGGCGGTGTGAAGAACGAGGTCGGTGTAATGCTCAAATCCATACTCTAGATGGAGAAGTGATTAAAAAATTAAATCACTCTCACGACGCGTCGCCGGCCAATATCGAAGTGAAAACAATTATTACTAAAATAAAAATTCGATTAGAGGAAACTGTTGAACCAACCAGCCAATAATGCAGCTTTAAGAAAAGTAATAAGAAGAAAACGCAACTAAATAAATGCTGTCCCTGCTAATCCTGTGAACCTTCAAGAACTCGATATACCGTCACCATATCGGCAATATATTCCTCAGGCTGGTCTCGCAATAAACTTTTTGCTTCGGGACCTGGACCAGACAGAATTTTAATTTTTGGAAGAGAGGATTGGCTACAGCATTTAAACACCTGGTATATGGATGGTACTTTCAAAATATCTCCCAATATTTTCAACCAAGTCTACGTTATTATGGGAAGAAAATTTGGAGGAGTACACCCAGTAGTTTATGCGTTGCTCCCGAACAAGCAACGTGTTACTTACCGACGAATGTTTTCATTGATAAAAAATAAGCTGCCAAATTTATCACCATCGTCTGTCAACTGTGATTTCGAACAAGGAGTTATATCGGCTATTAGAGAATGCTTTCCAAACACTACAATCAAAGGATGTTTTTTCCACATATCGCAAAATATAAGAAAACATTTAACCTCTTTAGGTTTAGCGCACGAATACAGCAATGATCCTGAATTTGCACTCAAAGCAAAAATGGTAATATATTTTAATCTTATACGTACAAAATAATCTACATTTCCCTATATTTTTATAGATCATAGCGTTAGCGTTTGTCCCAATTCCGAATTTGGGTGAAGTTATTGATGACTTGGCAGAATATGTACCCAACAACCTCATACCTCTTCTAGACTGATTTGAGGACAATTATATTGGAAGACCGAACCGTCGAAGAAATGGTAGAAGAGCTCCAGTATTTTCACCAAATGTTTGGAATGTTTATCAACGGACACTAGCTGCAGAAGACCGCACAAATAATCATGCTGAAGCAGCACACCGACGTCTTCAAACGGAATTAGGTGTAGATCACCCATCCATTTGGAAATTCATAGATTGATTAAGGAAAATTCAAAAAGGTCGTGATGTGTATATGGAACAATTAATGGCCGGACAACTTCCACCTCTAAAATTAAAAAAAATTCGAGATGCCGACGAAAGAATATTGAGAATTGTGAGGGATTTTGACAATCGAACTCCACTTGAATATTTACGTTCATTAGCGCATAATTACCAATTGAATCAATAAAAATTATTGAAGGTTCAATTTTGTTTTATTTCTTCGGCGGCGAAAGGGCTGGTGGCCAAACGGCCGCGGCGAAACGTCATAGACCCTACAAGAAACCCCTCCTAAATCGGCAGACAAATTCCATATCTCCGGCTACAAAATACTCAGAGATACACAAAGAGGTACTGTACTACTTACTCACGACACCATCGCCTTTAGCCACCTACAAATACCACCACAATTTCAACACTTAGACGCATGCGCAGCCATTATTCATATACGACGTTACGGCGACATATCCATCATCTCGTACTACAATAGCCCCGCTACTAAACTCCCACTAGATTTCCTGACCTTCATTTCCAGTATCCCAAAAGCAATAATTATAGGTGACTTCAACTCTAGACATACTTCTTTCGGTGACACTCTCTCCAACGGCAACGGCTGAATTCTCTCCAACGCGCTTTTCTCGCTAAACCTTTATCGCATAAGAAACACTGACCCTATTCATCAGTCACGTAGGAACCTCAATCCCTGACCACACAATCTGCAACGACAGTTTAACGCCACTCTTCGAAGGCACTTGTCATTTCGGCACTTTAATCACAAGCGACCACCTAACACTTTCAACCACACTGCACATTCAAACAAAAATAATCGCACAGCCTGCATTTAAAAAATTACGCGACTACAAAAACATTAACTTCAACGCCCCTACAAAACGAATTAACGTCGGTAGAAAACTTCTCCCTCCGGAAATTGTAACGCTCATCAAACGTAAACGCGAACTATACCGTCTTCTCATACGCACATGAAACCCACTCGTTAAAACCGAATGGAACCGATTTTCTAGTACGTCGCGAAATTAACAAACACCACGAAAAAAGATGGCACGAATATTGTTCAAAATTAAATTTTCACAACAGATCGCAATTTCAGAACAAACTCAAAAAATTAACTGGGCAAAAAACAACACCCTCCAGCCACTTAATTGTCAATAACATAATTTATAACTCACCCGAAGAGAAAGTTGGCACGTTTGCCGACGCAATCGAAAACCTATGTATAACACAAACATCGCCACAGCATGATACGGCGCATATCGCATGAGTAAACCGGCAAACCGCTATCGCACTCGAAACCGCACATCACACACCTCAGTATATCCTACGCGAAATAACTGCCGATGACAGTCGATACCTTCGCGAAACTTAAAAACAATTCACCGGGAGAGGACGGTATCACAAGCGCCATAATGAAAAGCTTGCCACCATCCTCCTTAGACTACCTCACTTGCATCTACAACGGCATCCTGACCAGCGGCTACTACCCTACGAAATTGAAAAGTGCCAACCTTATAATGATCCCTAAAACCGGCAAAGATCACAAAGATCCAAAAAATTTAGATAGACTAAACAAACACAAGAACTACAATAGAAAATGAAGGACAATCTACTAAAAGACAGAGAAAGATACCAGACCGATTTACAGATTATGAACTTTACTTTACCAAACATCTTAACTTATTATCAGAGTATAAGAACCAGACGACTATAATCAAGCAATACAAGCTGGAAGTGAATGGAAAGAAGCAATTAAAAAGGAACTCGAAGTTCATGAAAAATATGGTACTTGGAAACCTACAAAACAACCGAACGGAAGAAAGGCCACACAACCACAGTTTATAGAAAGTTCGAGATTGTGGTTGTCTTCATAATATTACTTATCACTTCATCACTTTAAATATTTTCAATTGAAATTAATAATGTACTTTTGGTTTAATTTATTTTTTTTTTAAATTTCTAAATTTCTGTTCTCAATAATCATTTTAAGTCTCAACCCTTAGTAACAATAACAAATTCTCTAGTCTCTTGATCTTTCAAATAAAATTTAATTTTCTTTTTTAAACAATCAAGAATGATATAATAATTTTGAAATGCATCAGTCAATTCAAAATATTTTAAAATTAAATTTTCTTTGTTACAATTTTAAATTATAAATAAACAATTATAATACATAACTAATAATAATAATACATTTCTTTTTTAAAATATTTTTTTTTTAAATATTTTGGAACTTTTGTTTCAATTTCTAAATTTGTTAATATTTTTAAAATTGTATTGTGACCATCCCTATATCATGACAATATATATGTGGCACGGTATCAAACTATAAGAATGTTTATTGTAAATGCTATACAGAAAAATTGGGAAATAATACAATTAGAAATTCCTACGGATTTTTTACATGGTAAACTAAATATCGACATTTACATAAAAACACTATAAGGTGTCAATGTAAACAAAAATTGTGATGCATTAAAATTAGATAAGGCATTATATGGTTTACGAGAAGCACCAAGAACGTGGAATGAAAGATTTCAAGAATTTGCACAGAAGAATTATAATTCAATAAGATCCAGTAATGACTTTTCCCTATATATAGGAGAAAATGTATGGCTATTAATATTAATATGGGTAGATGACATTTTAATTACAGGAGCTAATAGATTGTGGATGAGTCAGAAAAAAAAATTTATTCAAAAAATTTAGGGCAACTTCAGAACTTCTTAGGGATGGAAATTAAAACTATGGATAATAAAAGATGCATAAGTCAGACTATTTTAATTGACAAGATGCTAAAAAAATATCGTTTGTTCAATATACAAATTAGTGAAACAACATTATGTTTTATTCCACAATTTTCAACAGTTTAAAATTTTATATTATATTATATATTATATACGCACTTTTTTGTAGATTTAAAATGTAGGTAAAAACAAAATATTAATTCAGTTTGACAAGGTATCAAATTGGCCGATTGAAAGAATTTAGTTGTGTTAACGCCAGTAAATTTCTTGTAGCTATTTGCTTCAAGCACGCCTATGAAATATGCAGGTATCGGTATACAGACAGGGAAGTTGTACTTGATTGGCTGTCGATTAAATAATACAGCCCTTCGGTCTTCCTACATCTGACCGAATTCAAGTCTCAGTTGAAAAATTTCACTTTGACTCATTGTTAGTCTTCTATTAATCGGAGGCGTATTCTGGTTCTATGCTTATATCTGTATTTCTACTACTTATAAACAAGTTCTTTATATGTAAAAGAATATTTTAAAAAAAAAAATATTATTTATTACACAAAGAATAAAAGTGAACACAAATATTACTGAGACGCTCAGTATAAGCCAATACAGTAAAGAATGGTTAAAGAAACATATTCTAATGAGCGTATATGTGTGTGCGAGAGCGGCCAGTGTAACAAGCGTATATGTGTGCGATAGCGGCAACGAGATCCGACAGCAGATAAGCGGAGCTCAAAGAATGCCGGCGTCGGTCGGCGCTTTGATGACGATAAACAAGGCCATAAATTAGACCAACACAATAAGCACTCCAGTAAAGTCTAGTATGTCATTCTGGAACTTTCTGGATTGTTCCTAATCAGTATAAATACCTGTTGACGTGGCCAGTAGTAGTCAGTTCACAGTGAGCTTCCGAACAAGTAATATAAATACCGAACTACGATATATAGTGATATAAATACGCATTTTCCTGGTCATATAAATAAGTTGTTGAGTTATTATTAGTGTTTAAGTGTTAAATAAATAGTTGTAAAATAAATATCCGTTAAATAAATAAGTTCTACTAGAAAAGTCGTTACAATATTGTATTTTAGTTTTATTATTCAGAAGTAACGTAGTCAGTAAAAATGCGCATCGTCGGCAGGTTGGTGTCCTATGTCACCATTACCGTGTGAAATCGTAATATGACCATCCCATGATTCCCTCCTCCTTAAGATGAAGGCGCCTCGCCGAAGTTTCTGGGTAAACCGGGTAACGGACGGCAAGGATCGGATAATTGACCCATCGTTGATTCATCGGTCCTTCTCCGTCTTTCCATTTTACAGCAAAAACCCACTATTGTCTTTCTTTTGTACAAAAATGTAACTATCATAACTGTGAACAGAATTAGAAATATAATAATTGTATTTGCATGTTTCTGAAACCTTAACAAAGGGGACGACAAATCCTCCAATTTTATTTCTTCTGGTTTATTTAGATGTATTTCTTCTAATTTCGTTGTCTTCTTCGAATGAGGTAGTGAATGAATCGTCCAAATGAATCTTGATTTCTTGAAATTGTATAATTTACTGTCAATAATTATTTTAAGTTTTCGATAATCTATTACCATCCTGTATTTTCTTGTACCGCTGGCGTCAATTTTTTTTGGGACAATCCACACGGGTGATGAATACGGACTTACAGATGGTCTAATAATTTTTTGTCGTAATAGGTCCTGAATCTGTTCCTGTATCTGCTGTTTTAGATGTTGTGGATATCGGTAGCTTTTCACATAAATCGGTTCTTCGTCCTTGGTTCGTATATTGTGCTTAACGTTATTTGTAAAACTTAAATCTTCGGAATTTTTGTGAAATATCGAATGGTACTGGTTTATTAGTTGTGCGATTTTTGCTTTTTCTTCAAGGTTCATGTGCGACGATCGAATTACCTCTAAGGCGTTAAATATTTCTGTTTCATTATCTTCAAAAGGAAAAAATTTTGATTCTTCGAATTCTTCCAGAAGCGTGGCTACAATTGGTTGGTCGAAAAATATTTCTTTCTCGTAATCTCAAGGTAAAATTACTTGTCCTTCTTGCGCATGAGCTAGTACATTAATTTCTGGATTGTCTAGGTCAGGTATGATGACTTGTCCTTGGTTAATGTCTACTGGCACACGTAACTGTTTATTTTTCGATTTTACTTTACATGGATGAAAATGCATTGGATTATTGTAAACAATGAAAGGTATTTCCAAATTTCTTAAACGGATTGTATTAGTTTGATAATTAATTTGAGCTCCTAATTGCTGCAGCGTGTTAGTTCCTAGTAAACCATCAAATTTTTCGTGCCAATTTAAAATTCTGAAATGAATAGGTTCGTGTATCCCCAAATCTTGCAACAAAGGAAAATAACAGTTATGTAAGGCTTCTGTTGTAGTTGTTACTGCTTTAATAACAAATGGTTGATTAAATATGCAATCAGTAGGTAATTTTTCAGCAACGTCATAATTAATAATGGAATTGTCCGCACCTGTATCAATTAACATCTTTAAGCCATTGGGTAATATAATAAACGGTAATTTTGGAAAAGAAACAAGAGAATTAATATCTACTACGTGTGTGTATTGCTCGAGGCCGTCGAAATAAAATTTTCTTCCTCGTAATTTTCATCGTGATTTTCATAATTAACTTCTTCCACATTTTCGTCTTCATATTCATACTCATATTCTTCCTGTTGTTCTACGTTTGTTAGTTCTTCTGCTATGAAATTTGCTGGTCCAGTCGATTTGAAGAAGTTATTATTTTTGGGAGCGTTTGTCGCATTTGGTCAGAATGGTTGGTTTGTCGATACACTCATGGGTGTTGGTTTCGGCAAATTAACGTTCCCTTTCGGCGCAAATACGTTGGTTCTACCAAAAACTTGTGAATTTGTTGGAAAATGTTGCCTTATGGGTTGTGATCGAAATTGAATTGGTCCTCTTGGAAAGTTATTTGATGAGTTAAAAGGTTGAAAATTGGCTGGTCGTTGTGATATGAAATTTGTCGGTTGTCGTGGCAGAAAAGTTGGTAAATGACCCGCTGGTTTTTTGAAGGGTAGTGATAGTGGTAGTTGTGGTTTTGGCAATTGCTTTGGTTGAGTTAATTTTTCGTTGTAGTCGGCAATTCCAGATAAGTAAATTTCGTTGTCAAAATTCTTGCATTCCTCCAAAGCGTCTTTGAGATCTTCTGTTTTATTATTTCTAAGATGTGTGCGATATGGTTCTCGCACGCTAGTTCTAAACGTCATTAATGTTTTTTGTTCATAAAACGAGACTTTCATTTTAAAATTAGCAGGATCTTTTAGTCGTACAAAATCTATTAAATTGGCTAGCTTTTCTTCTATTTTATCGAAATATTCGGCATAAGACCAATTCTTGCTGTGATAGCAGCGCATTAATTCTAACTCTAACACATTTTCCGATCTAGGATCACCAAATTTTTCTAATAATAGATTTTTGAGTTCTTCCCAATTTTTAGGACCTCGATTAATTACTACTCGTTCGGCCTTATCAGTTAACCTATTCAGCACTAATTGTAACAAAGCAGCATTACGTAAAGATTGCGTTGTACTACCATACATTGTAAGATATGTTTCACTTTTAGAAATATAATCTGATAAGCGATGAGGTTCCCTAGAAAATTGAGGCACAACAATAATTTGTCGCTGAGCATCAGCAAAAGTAAAAGAATCGTTATTTGTAGTCATGGTGGATTTATCAGTACTTGTACTTTGAATATTAATGATAGAAGGTTTTAACTTTAATTTATGTTACGGACTACGCAATGAAGTTTCAGGTTCAGAATCAGACATGAAAAAGGTACTTACAGAAATAAAGACAGGGCGTAATGCATCTTATCCTGTAAATAGGGGTGTGAAAGGAGTTATTCCTCTATGGATAGACTCTTCACGTGTGAATATGATCGATGTCCTCGGTGGTAGATCACTCACAAAGGGTAGGTCCCGAATCGTCAATTAAGAAATTGAAATTTCAGGATATCTTTCACAAAATCACTTCGCGAAAAACACCGTTGACGATCCTGTTCGCAGCGCCAAACAAGTTCTTTATATGTAAAAGAATATTTTTTTAAAAAAAAATTATTTATTACACAAAGAACAAAAGTGAACACAAATATTACTGAGACGCTCAGTATAAGCCAATACAGTAAAGAATGGTTAAAGAAACATATTGTATTTTAGTTTTATTATTCAGAAATAACGTAGTCAGTAAAAATGCGCATCGTCGGCAGGTTGGTGTCCTATGTCACCATTACCGTGTGAAACCGTAATATGACCATCCCATGATTCTTATATGTGTTTTTGCAAAATGTAGTTTAGTTTTGAAGGAGACCTCTTAAAAGTAAATTCGCTTTAAAACAACGTGCTCTTTAATTATCCATGCACGGCGTTTTTTTACTCTGGAAAAATCCAACAAGTTTATTTCAAAAAAAAAATAACAAAACAAGGTCGACAGCTTTGACATAACATTCCAGACATGGCGGTGAAGGTGGGTAATTGTACTGAACCTTTCAGTCTAATGGTCAAGGGATACACGGTGTTTCTTGAGACTCGGTGATTTGCTAAGTAAAAACTTAACCGGCGAATGTCGCATGAAACTTGCAATACTAATTAAAGGATTGCCAGATGATTTGTGATTAATTAATAAAAAGTATAACTATTGAAATGTCTATTCAGCCACTATGATCAATAAACTATTTACAATATTATATACAACGCTTATTAAGTCCGAGCGGAAAATAAATAAAATTGGTGGGAAGATACGGTGCGAAAAAGGTGCGATTCGCGTAAGCGTTTTCTAGCTACTACTCAAATCTTAAGACTACTTAAAAGCCTAAAACCTATGATGACGAAGAAGGGAAAGAAGGGTGTAGGAAAAGATAGAAGTATTGAAGGACAGAAATAGACACGGCAATATGTTTCAAAAAAATACAAGCAAGGTGGAGAATAGCGGTAGAAAGTTAATCCACTAAAAACTGAATCATCCGTGAGACGGTATAAAAAATATTGTAACGACTTTTCTAGTTTAACTAATTTATGTAACGGAAATTTATTTACAACTATTTATTTAACACTTAAACACTAATAGAACACTTAAACACTAATAACAATTTAACAACTTATTTATATGACAAGAAAAATGCGTATTTATATCACTCGATATATCGTAGTTCGGTTTTTATATTATTCGTTCGGAAGCTAACTGTAAACTGCCGTTACTGACAACGTAACAAGTATTTATACAGACACCGAAAGTTCCAGAAGAATCGAGAATGACCTACTAGACTTTACTCGTGTTCGTTTGATTTATGGCCTTATTTATTTTCATCAAAGCGCCGACCGAAGCCGGTATTCTTTGAACTCCGCTTATCTGCTCTCGGATCTCGTCGTCGCTCTCGCATACATATACGCTCGTTACACTGCCCCCTCCTTAAGGGTGATCCGCCCCGGATCACATTCTGCCGTTCTTTCAAAGAATCATGCCGGTACTTGCAATTCTGTCCCCTAAGGCACTCAGTCGTCATATTGAAGTAGCAATCCACCGTCCTTGGCTGTGCGGGATCTCGTTGGGGATTGTTAGTGTATACCGTTATTTCAACGCCGCTCCACCAGAACAGGACTTCCAACATGCTTCGCACCACTCTCCAGTTCAGTCTATCCAACCCACATCCTATTCTTGGCAGTTGGTCTCTTAGTTCCACCAACGAATTCCAAGTTGTGCACTTCTTGCACCAGTCTTCAACGTCCTTTTTGCAATTGACCCAGTAAAACCGCTCACGGACTCTACCAAGGGTCTTGTTAACACCAAAATGTACCACTTCAAGACTTCCTTTACCAGGCTCTTCGGTACAAGCAATTGACGTTTGCTCTCAGCACCATTCTGGTTTTCCACCATTCGCTTCAAGAGTCTATCTTCCTCAACAATTGGGCCCACAACGATTTCACCTCCCCAGATTTAGCGGCGATCTCTTGCCAGGTCGGTCGCCTGTCTTCATTCTTCCATCTTCGGAACAAGCTCAGGATCGGATCAGAACCCTGTTCCGTCTTGAAGTTATCAGGATGCCTTTGTTCATCCGTGACGGTTATCCTCCGGACTTCTTCATGTTCCTCCAGGCGCTTGCAGTATTTACAATTTTCGGAACATGGTCTTCTGGATAAGGCATCGACGTTCTTATGGCTATTTCCAGCTCGATGTTCTATGTCGAAGTCGTATTCTTGGAGCTTTTCTATCCAACGCGCGACTTGACCCTCTGGATTCTTGAAACTCAGTAACCACCGTAAAGCAGCATGATCTGTTCGGAGCAGGAACTTCCTTCCATACAAGTACTTATAAAAGTGCTCCATGCTCTTAACTACTGCCAGTAGTTCTCGTCGGGTTACACAGTAGTTTCGTTCGGGCTTGGATAGGGTGTTGCTGAAATCGCCCATGACTTTTTCCTCTCCGTGTTGTATTTGTGAGAGTATTGCGCCTAACCCAACATTGCTGGCGTCGGTGTCCAGAACAAATCTCCCCTGTGGTATCGGATAACTCAACACGGGTGTGGAAACGAGAACTTGCTTTAACTTTTCGAAGGCAGCTTGGCAGTCCGGTTCCCAGCAAAATGGTCTGCTACTTTCGGTTGGGCGAGTCAATGTCTTGGCAATATTGGCAAGTCTAGGAACGAAGCGTCGATAGTAAGTACACAGGCCAAGGAAGCTTCTGACCTGATGTACGTCAGTAGGTAGTGGCCATTCTCGTACGGCTGTGATCTTCTGCGGGTCGACTGAAACGCCGGTCTTCGTGACTACGTGCCCCAGGTAGTTCACTGTCTCCTGAAATAGCTGGCATTTCTTGGGGCTTAATTTAAGGTTGACATCACGCAGCCTTCGAAGTACCTCTTCCAAGTTTTTTCAGGTGATCGTCGAAGTCTTTTCCGATCACGATTATGTCGTCAAGGTATACCAGGCAAGTTTTCCCAATCAAGCCGATCAAAGCCGTCTCCATGAGTCGTTCAAATGTGGCTGGCGCATTACACAACCCGAACGGCATCACGTTGAACTGCCACAGCCCGGTTCCGATCGAAAATGCCGTCTTTTTTTTGGCCTCAGGATCCAGGTCTACTTGCCAGTATCCACTTTTAAGATCTAGCGTTGAGAATATTGTCGACCCCGCAAGCGTGTCCAAGGTATCATCGATACGTGGCAAGGGGTAGCTGTCTTTCTTGGTGACATTATTTAGCTGGCAGTAGTCAACACAGAAGCGTGTAGATCCGCCTTTCTTCTTTACTAAAACTACCGGCGACGTCCATGGGCTGGTCGATGGTTCTATTATTTTGTCCTTCCGCATGTCGCTTATAATCTTTTCGGCCTCTTCCTTTTTGGCCAGTGGTAGTCTCCTCGGTCTCTGACGGATGGGCTACGCTTAGCCAGTGTTGATTTTATGGACGACGATGTTGGTTCGTCCTTTCTTGCCGTTGTCGAATGCGAACACGTCCTGGTACTTTTCGAGGAGTTCCCCTATTCAACGTTGTTCAGGTTGATTACGGTTTTCACCCGCCTCCTTGTACAGTTTTAACAACGCCTCCGGAATACCTTGAACTTTGCGCATTCCTGAACTCATTCTTGTGGCATGGCAGTGTCTTGGGCGTGTAGCTGGGATGTTTCGCCGTGCAGTTTCACATTCTTTCTCCGGAAATTCAAGCAGAAGTCATATTTTCGGAGGACGTCCAAACCCAGTATTACATTGACGTTCTTCCCATTTTGATGTTGACATAACTTTCGCCCCTGACTACTACCTATTCTTCAGTGGCGGTACGGAGCTTCCATTGCGTTGGCAAAAGTTTACTGGGCTTGGTCGATATTCCAGGTCTTATGATTGTTTTGCTAGCTCCAGTGTCCAGTAGAAATGAACACTGCTTCCTGTTTATGAGTCCAGTGAGAAAAAGGCTGTCAGTTCGGTCTTTCATTGTCTTAGTCAGTGCTACTTAACCTGGGACCTCGTGTCCCGGGACCGACGTTTGCCCCGCCGCGTCGTCCCTGATTAGTTTTCCGGAACGCGGGGCACGCGCTCTTGAGTAACCTCTTCGTTCTTGCAAGCGATTCTTACGTGTCCCAATTTCCCGCAGTTCCAGCATCTTATTGGTCTCGGTTTCTTATTTAGTCTTCCCACTATCCTGCTAACTACTTCCTTTAGTCTGTCTTCGTATCGACCGTCAGGCTCCTCCCTTAGCTCGCGCACTCTACCTTGCCGTTGCGATGCCTGTTTAACGACGTCTTACTCCAGTGCCCGAGCCAATGTGTCAGCGAGTGTTTTTGGCCTGTCTAATCGAAGTCGCTGTTGTATGTCGTCATCCCTCAACCCATCGATGAAAGAGTCGACAGCCGACTTTTCGAGAGTGTCGTCGGGAGTACCTGGATACGCGAGGCGGACCAGAGGAGCGATATCGGCCTCGTGTTCTTGCAAGTTTTCCCCTGCCTTCTGACGTCGGTTTCTTAGCTGCACGTGACTGACCTCATATGTGCCTAACCATACCGCATCTCTAACTTCTTCACTAGATGTTCATAGTCGTTCAACTTCTCGGGTGGTATGGTATCCAAAATCTCCTCGGCATTACCATGCAGCGCGCAGACCAGCTCGGAGGCTTTATTTTCCAACGTCCATGCGTTCGACTTCGCGGCTGTTTCAAATTTCTTAAGGAAAGTGGTCCATGATGTTTTTCCGTCGAACTTTGATGGCTTTGGTGGTTTCGTATATGCTTTCGATGAAACATCGTGCCTATTCTTCCGCTTTACACTGTTTCTGCCAGTTTTGCGTCGAATTTCTCTAAATTTTCTTTAAGTTCTTCCAGATTTCCTTTTAGTTCCTTTGAATTTTCGGTTAATTTCTCTTCCACGGTTTCTTTCAGTCTCCCTTCCAAATTCATTGAATTTTCCTTTAATTTCTTTTCCAGATTTTCTTTCAGTTTCCCTTCCAATTCCATTGAATTTTCCTTTAATTTCTTTGTTAGTTTATCCTCAAATTCGTAGGTATTCGGATCAAAACCTTCTCGTATCAGAGCTTCCTCGAGTCGCCCTTGTAAGGTGAGTTGTTACCAAACGTATCTTCGTCTCGCTCCTCGAGTTCACTTTTCAGTTCAGTTGTAAGGTGAGTTGTTACCAAACGTATCTTCGTCTCGCTCCTCGAGTTCACTTTTCAGTTCAGTTGTAAGGTGAGTTGTTACCAAACGTATCTTCGTCTCGCTCCTCGAGTTCACTTTTCAGTTCGGCAACTTTCAGCTCCAACAACTTTTTCGGCATTTTGATTTATTTAACTATTTTTCTTCTACTAGAAAATTCTCTTCTTTGGGGGATCGATTGGCTGAGCACCTCACACCTGACACCAATGTAACGACTTTTCTAGTTTAACTTATTTATTTAACGGAAATTTATTTACAACTATTTATTTAACACTTAAACACTAATAGTACATTTAAACACTAATAACAATTCAACAACTTATTTATATGACAGGGAAAATGCGTATATAGGTTTGTTCCAAGTGACAGAAAAACCGTACTGGAACGGTACAGATCATGCGCATTATGAAAAACGCGTTCCAAGTGAACGGTGACTATTCATCGCACGGTTTCAAAAGCGTTCCAAAAAAACTTGTGACGGTTTAGTTATCGTAACAAAACCGTCGTTTCAGTACCTAGCTTCGATTGAAAACTGTGTGGACTGACATGCGCAGTATATAGGTTCGCAACGGAGACGGGTCGGACAGAATAAAGATTCTTATAGTTCATTCCTTGTTGTGGTTAAGGTTGGTTAATTTGGGAATAAAATGGACGATGTAATTGGCGAAGGATTAAGTGAAATCTCAGAAATGAGTAGCGAAGATGATTTAAATTATTAATGAGGAAAGAATAAAAAATTCAGGTTATTTAGGTAAGCATGTAGATATACATGTTTTTAAATTATTGAATTATTACTAGTTTTTATTATTGTTTTCATTATTAATTGACACTTAGTTTCAAGTAATAATTTAAACTCAAATATTAAACTTCGGCTCATATTTAGTGTAAACATCAATTAAAATCTTTGTCTCGTTTATAACCCACTTTTTCTCGTGTTTATTTTCTTTATTTTGTTGGGCAATTGGTAAATCTATAAATTCTTGTAATTCTACAATGACATAGTCAATGAAAATTTTTTGTGTAAAACTATATACTTATGTAGTAATTTTGTTTAAGTATGTTTATTCTTACCATTAGTTACAATATTATTATTGTTCATTTTGGGCGGAGCAACTGAAATACAAAATGCACAAATAAGGTTAGTACTCTGTACTCTCCCAGTTCCTTCTCAAAAGTGAGGCAAATGACTTAATAGTAACGATAGAGTGCAGAAAAACGTTCCAAGTCAGCCGTACCAATACGAGCTACACAGTTATGACATGCGCACAAAAAGCAGCCCTCATGATTCTGTTACCATCACGTAACGATCCAGAGTTGTTAACTTGGAACAAACCTATTATATCACTCGGTATATCGTAGTTCGGTATTTATATTACTCGTTCGGAAGCTAACTGTAAACTGCTGTTACTGACTACGTCAACAAGTATTTATAGAGACGTAGAATAATTCCAGAAAGATCGGGAATGACATACTAGACTTTACTCGTGTTCGTTTGATTTATGGCCTTATTTATTGTCATCAAAGCGCTGACCGACGCCGGTATTCTTTGAACTCCGTTTATCTGCTCTCGAATCTTGTCGCCGCTCTCGCATACATATACGCTGGTTACAATATATTTATCGTGTATAGATCGATGAGAAATATTTAATTAATGTTAACGTTTTACAAAACGCATATTTTGACTT
Organism: Agrilus cyanescens; assembly: GCA_947389935.1. Taxonomy (NCBI): domain Eukaryota; kingdom Metazoa; phylum Arthropoda; class Insecta; order Coleoptera; family Buprestidae; genus Agrilus; species Agrilus cyanescens. Next base: position 19,768,714 of record OX376706.1, read on the forward strand.
TTCGGACGCGTACGCAGCGAAAACAATAATAGACACAAAAAAAATTGCAGAGGCATTTTTTTTGTAGATGATTGTATTTTCTGCAAAAAAGTCCCCCTATCTCTTACAGGTACAAAATTACAGCGCTCCAAACATTGGATGTTCAATAGCGCATTTCAAGTACAAAGTTCAAAGTGCTATTATTTTTTAATGTAACTAAAACTAATTATAATAAAAGCAATTATTTACCAGTGTTAAGAGATGCCTTTTGTCGAGAGCTTCCTTTTGTGGTGTGAACAAAGACCCGCGTACGTTCCAAAGGTAATAATTAAGATTGATTTTGTAAATTGGAGCGGTCATTCCTCCTTTAAAAAATTCACAGGGGGCACTGCTTTAATTTTATTTTGGGAGCACCTCCTTTTTTTTTTCCGGAATTTATAAGTAAAAATACATGCAATTATACACGAGGTTATCATTTTGGACCACTCTGTGCTATACCTATTTTATCGCTGTTTTAAAACAAATAAATCAACTAAACTACAAACAGGGTATGTGGCGTCAGTGAACGTAAAAAGTAGTGGTATGTATTATTTTTAAGGGTTTAAAGGTGCAATACAGGCATAATTGTACATACTGAGGAGAATTTTTTTACATAAAAAACTTTACAGTAGGCAGAAAGATTAAGACTATACAGTCTCACTTCTAAAATAAATCATTATGAAAAAAAGCAAGTGTGGTCAGGATGGAATTCTATATAACACAATAGGATGGAAAAAGGACATAGATTTATGATTCTTGGAACCTTTTATGCAAGGCTAAAAAGTATGATAAATATAAAATAAGAAATTCATATAATAAAGCGAACAAAATTGATTGTATGAGCAAAAGTTTGAATCGAATTAAATAACTATTCTATCAAACAATACACATAGTATTAATATAGACAAAACCATTTTGATCGATTGTTAATAAAAAGTCCCATAGATGATGTCAAAAGATAATGCTAGTTTGAAAAGAAATTAAAGACATCATTTAGTTTATTTGTTCATTAAAATGTTTCAAAACTTACTTATTCCTTTTTACATACCTGAAGTATCGCACTAGAAATATAAGTAGAGGATTTACTATATTTTTCTCGAATTGGCCTAACAGGATATAAGCCACCAAAACACCACTTAATACGAAAAAAGAATCTACAAATAAATCTCCATGAAATATTGCAAAAGCTGCCCCAGATTTGTATTCCTAAAAATATTAATATTTTAAGCAACGTTTGTGGAGGTTACTTATATACATATGCAGGGTGTCCCACCAGGAACTTCGTCGATCGATTACTGAGAAGTTAGTGACTGGAAAATTCTATAAAAGATAGTGTAGACCTAGTTTAATGTGCCCTACTCAGCTAAAATATTTTCATTGTTCATCCGTTATACCGGAAAGAGACTCCAGCTTCCTTATTTAAAATGGCACATTGTTTTTATTATTTTCAAATTCTAGGTGTTATTTAAGAAGTTTTTATAGGAAACACTGCACTGCATTTATACGATGCAAATTTCAACGGTTAATTAAGTAAAAAATTATAATAAGAAAAGTGACCCACGAATAATTAATTCGCCAAAAATGTCTAGAAATTAACGGACGTAATTTTGAACATTTGTTAAAAAAAATTTATGCAAATTCCTTAATAGTAAAAACTAAGTAGGATAAGTGAAAAGTTATGTTACAACATACGGCGTAGAATTTGATGCTGAATTCATTTATTTGATAAAACATAGGTCATTTCATTTCAAAAATGAATTCATAAATAAAATGCGTTTTCAAATTTTTGAAGAGTGGAATGAAAATGGCAATTTTTTAACAAAAAACAAAATATCTCAATAACCATTGATGGTATGGTGTTTCCTACAAACATTTTATTAAATAACACTTAGAATCTGAAAATAATAAGAAAAACATGCAGTGCCATTTTAAATAAGGAAGCTGGAGTCCCTTTCCGGTATGAACGAAAGTGTTGCGACATTGAAAATATTTTAGCTGAGTAGGGCACATTGAACTAGGTCTACTCTATTTTTGTAGAATTTTCCAGTCACTAACTTCGTAGTAATCGATCGACGCAGTTCCCGGTGGGACATGCGGTACATATAATATACATACAGTGAATTTCGTTTATAACGTCCTCGGTTGTACGACTTTTTGGTTATAACGACGTTAGACTTGAGTCCCTTGAATTTAAACTACAAAATCAGTGGAAAATAACGTGGGTATGACGACTTCGGATGTAACGCCGATTTCGGGTATAGCGACTAGTTTTAAGCTTTCTTATCTTTTGTTTATATGCACAGACAGTGAGAGTAGCGGTGGACATACACAGTTCAAAAAGTACCGGGACGGCCGAATAGCCCAGAACACATATCGAGAATCAAAAATGTCTAACACAAAAGTTATAGGTTTCTGATCAGAGAATTTTATGGCGACCTTCTTTTGGACGGTCGCGTGAAGGTGAACTTTCATTTTTAATAATAGAAATCCCCTTTTCTTATAACTGCATTCGAAAGAGAATAAAATTTTATGTTGAAATACACTCTAATGCCAAGAGGCAAGAATGACCCCATTATTGTGAAATTTGTGCCATGGACTGTAGGGATAATCTGCTTTATGACCCTGAAGTGTTTTTTGAAGTTTCACCCCTTTTTCAAATTGAACTTTTTGTCTATCGCATGAATTCCTGTCATCCTTCAAAGAAGATCTCAGGGTCATAAAGCAAGTCATACCGACGTTCTATGGTCAAAATTTAATAATAAGAATACAAAAAAGTCATTTGCTGCGTATTTCACGAATCAAAGATAAGAAAACATATTTTGACCATCACGTGACAATCTGGGTTCATTTTTACCCACCCGACTTAGTGTATCTCAACGTAAAATTTTATGTCCTTTCGAATGCCGTTATAAAAAATGGGGTTTCTATTAGAATAATAAAAGTTCACCTACACGGGACCACCCAAAAGGACTTTGGTGTCATAAAATTCTTTGATCAAAAACGTATAACTTTTCTATAAGACTTTCTTTTTGATTTTGGACTGTGTTCTGAGCTATTCGGTCGTCCCGGTATTTTATGGACGCCCTATACATATGCATTGCGCGACTGCATTGTCTGGCAATAGAGTTATTATTTCTTGCTTTATTTGTACCTTTATATATACCGATTTACAGTAATAGCGACGGAATTATAGTGGTCCCTTAATCGTCGTTATAAACGGAATCCACTTTAATGTGTATTTTACCTTTTCAATATAATTAAAATTTAAAACAGGTCCAGAAGTAAATGTTCCAAATCTATGGTCCAAAATAATCATACAAATTGATATTACTTTTATACCATGCAGAACATTCAGTGATGATTTAGATTCACTTTTCATTAATTCAATAAAATTTTTCTTTGCAGAGAATGAAATAAGGATCTCGCTCCAAAAAGAAGCTAAAACAATCAATATTATACGATTATGATTTATTGATCATGATTGACTGTAACATCATACCTTTCTTGCTTTCTTTGCTCTTTATATAATCGAAAATTGTACCACAAACAAGCAAACACATTAATAATCCAACTAAAATACTGAAACAAAATAATACATTGTAAATACGTAGGTAATAAAGAAATGTAATAAATTTTATCTATTACTACTTGATAAATAATAAAAACACATTTGTCCATAAAATACGTATCAACAAATACCTTAAGAAATACGTACCACGACGATTATTTAGAATAAATAAATAAATGTTAAATTTCTAAGATTGTAGACGTTACATTATGAAGTTCGTATGGCATTAAAAAAAATCTTCTACCTTCGTTTCGTAAAAACATGTATAAACTTACTTGTTGAAAACGAAGATAGCAAAAGTTTCAAAATATTTATTATTGATCATGGTCGCCGACGCGGAGGACAAAAACGAAAACAGCACATGTTATAAGTGTTGCATATTTAGGAAGATAGTGGTGCTATATTGTCTTAAAAAAATAAATTTGATGCATGTACGGAAAGTTTAACATTTGCAGACGACATTAACATTGAAGAAAATTCACCTTACCCGAGACAGCCCTAAGTTTACAAAAGACGAAGCAACTGATATAGTTTGATTAAATAATTTTCCATAAAATTTTTTGCAAAGAAAAGAAGATCAGTTTCTCAGAATTCACAATAAGAATTTTTTTAACAACAATAACTAGATTGTATTAAAGATAATAACATAGTATTGCATTTTTCTCAATGTAATATTCATACTGCTGAAACTGTCAAAATTATCATAAATTCCGTTACAAATACGTTTTTAAAAAATTACTGCGGTAAGAAAATGACCGACTTGGAATAGAAATTAAAAGAAAGAAAGATACTTTTACTGTATAATTTCATGCAACATCGATGGCTATTTTGGGATCCGATGCCAATGTAACCTTAATGTGGAAGAATAATTGAAACAAGTGTCAAGTGACAATTTTAAACATCAACTGCAATGTTTATTTTCTCAAATTCATAATTAACAGGAATAGATAACAGTGCGTTGTTGTTGTTAGACACAGGCTATCTGCATCCAAGGTCTTGATTTCTGGAAGGCAACAATATATGTAAATTATAGAATATAAAGTCTAAGGGCTCTTTGTATATATTTTGAATCTATCAGAAGTTTTCCTACACGTTCTTTTGGACCGTCGTGGCATACAAAAACGTAGTCGATGGTGGCGAGTAACCTTCGATTTTTGGCACTTTAAGCAATTTTTGGCCATTTCTCGACAGTCTTTCTTGATGGATGGCCAAATGTAGCGGGCGGATATCAGTTTGGTGGATGCTTTGGTACCTGAATGGGATAAACTGGGGAGTTTGTTGAACACCGCACGTCGGAACATGAGGGGAATGAATGGACGCGCTGTAGAAGTCGACACGTCATATATCAATGAGGTGTTTGTTCCTGGCATCTTGGTTAATGTGAGTTGCAGGTTAGATTGGTTATTATTTTCCAACTGTGCTAACTCTTCGTTACCACGTTGTGCTGTGGCCAGTTCGTCCAGGTTGATTGCGAGTGTGACTTCTTCGATCCTTGACAGAGCGTCGGCGACGATGTTGTCCTCTCCAGAGAGATGGCGTCTGTCTGTCGAGAATTGACCGATCAAATTCAAGTATCTGAATTGCCTAGGGCTGCATGCGCTATCCTTCTTCCCAAACGCGTATATGATAGGTTTGTGATCGGTGTATATTGTTAACTTCCTGTCTTCTACCATGTGACGAAATTGCTTCACCGCATCGTATATGGCAAGAAGTTCTCTATCGTATGCAGCATTCTTCCTTTCCGCTGATTTAAGTTTTCTGGAGAGGAAAGATAACGGTTGCCACGCCATCGACAAATTGTTGTAGGACCGCTCCGACTGCGGAGTTTGACGCATCACAAAATATCGCTAGCGGTACGTCAGATACCGGATGCGCGAGAAGTGTCGCGGTTGCTAGGCCGTTTTTGGTAGCGACGAATGCCATCTGGTGTCCATACAAGTGGCGCTCTTTCTTTTACGTCGCCCTTCAGAAGATTATTGAGAGGTGCCTAAAGAGTTGCGGCGTTAGATATGAACTTTCTATAAAAATTCATCATACCTAGGAATTGCCGGAGTCCTTTGACCGTGGATGGGCGTGGGAGAGACGTTATTGACTGGACTTTTTCCGGGAGTGGTGCTGTTCCCTTGTTGTAGACGAGGTAGCCTAGGAATTTTACCTCGGATTGGCTAAATTTACATTTGACGGGATTGATTACATCGCCGTATTTCTGTAAGCGGCGGAAAAGGGTTTCTAAATAGGCTAAGTGTTTATCGGGTGTTGTTGAAATCACTAATATGTTGTCAATATACGCGAAGCAGAATTCCAGACCGCGCAGTACTTCATCTGTGAAGCGTTGGAATGTCTGCGTCGCGTTTCGTAGACCGAATGACATAAAACGGAACTCGAACAGTCCAAACAGCGTTGCTATGGCCGTTTTGCAGATGTCTTCTTCCGCTACGAATATCTGGTGATAAGCCTTAACCAGATCCATTGTTGAGAACACGTTTTTTCCGGCCAACGTTTGTGACAAATCGTGAATGTGGCGTACCGGATATCGATCTGGTACGGTTCGTGCGTTAAGGCCTCGGTAGTCGCCGCACGGACGCCATTCGTCGCCTTTCTTCGGGACCATATGTAACGGTGACAACCAGCAGCTGTTGGATGGTCTGACAGTCCCTAACTTTAATATCGCATCAAATTCTTCTTTTCGCGGCCTGCAAGCGATCAAGTGTTCGCGGATACTTTAAGCCTTTTAATAATTTGTTACCTGAATTTTTAGATGACTTTTATATTTCTACGGATTCTAAAATATTATGTTTAAAGCCTTTATTTACATTGTGCATTATTTTAAGTTTTTCTATAGTAGGAAATTGATGGCCCGTTTCTAAACAATGGTTTGCAAAATTTGGATTATCTTTTCTTGATCTAAATGATCTCAAGTGTTCATTATAACGAGTTCTAAAGGACCTTCCTGTTTGTCCTACGTAAAAGGAATCGCATTCTGAACACTCTAGCTTATAGACTCCAGTTTTGTGAACATTTTAAAGAAACATAAACAATCAACAAATAGTCAAAAATTTAACTCAAAATTTGGACATAATATAAAATCCTTAAAACAAAAAATTAAAGATAATGACTTAATATTTACAAAAGCAGACAAATCAAGCGCCATAATAATAATCCCGAAATCAGATTACCACAATAAGATGTCGAATTTTATTCAAACAGATCTAGAAATCATTAATAAAGACCCAATACATTCGTTCCAAACAAAAACTAAACAATTTATTTCAGGGAGTAAAGAACTTTTTAACGATTTTGAAAAATATAAATTAATCTGTATGAATCCGTTGCCACCTAAACTGTACGGTTTAATCAAAAATCACAAAGATAATACCCCCATAAGACCAGTTGTGTCATTTATAAATAGCAAACAAAATTAATAAAATATTTAGAGAAATAACACAATTTCATTCAAAACATAGTATAAAAAACGCAGTTGAATTAACAGAAAAATTGAAAAACTTCAAAATCCCCCAAAATAGTCTGCTTGTTTCATTCGATGTCACCAATATGTTCCCGAATATCCCAATCTCAGAATGCCTACCCTTAATAATAGACATACTTAATCAAAGTAACTTAAACAATAATAATTATAAAACCGAGCTTATTAAAGCATTCGAGTTATGCCTTAGCCAAAATTATTGCCAGTACAATAAAGCCATGGGCTCCCCACTAAGTCCCCTACTAGCAAATATATTTATGCAAAATATAGAAATTAAAATTATGCAATCAACTTTAGCAAAAAAACACATACAATTCTGGTATAGATATGTAGACGACGTAATAGCGTTTTTCTGTAACCAACCGACAATTATACTCTTTTTTAAATTTCATTAATACAATTCATCCCAACATAAAATTTACTTTAGAAATTGAACAAAACCATAAAATCAATTTCCTTGACCTCTACACCATTCAGATAAGAAAATAAGTTTTGATATTTACAGAAAACCTACTTTTACAGACGTAACAATTCATAATAATTCAAGTCACTCTTTGTCACACAAACTTGCAGCATATAATTCTATGATACACAGAGCTATTTCAGTCCCCCTCTCAAAAGAAAAATTAAAACATGAGCTAAACACCATTCTAACAATTGCAAAAAACAATGGGTTTGACCCAAGAACAATTCAAAATTTAATCCGTAAGAAACAATTCAAAATAGCGTGCCAATCCATCTACCCATATATAAAAAACAAAGATTGCAATTACATATCTCTTACATACTTTGGTAATATTTCCTTAAAAATCGCTAAGGTTCTGTCTACAAATAACTTAACGGTTAGTTTTAAGACCAACACTATTCTAAAACACATTATTTTTAATTCAAAAGACAAAACGGACAAATTTGAAAAAACTGGAGTCTATAAGCTAGAGTGTTCAGAATGCGATTCCTTTTACGTAGAACAAACAGGAAGGTCCTTTAGAACTCGTTATAATGAACACTTTAGATCATTTAGATTAAGAAAAGATAATTCAAATTTTGCAAACCATTGTTTAGAAACGGGCCATCAATTTCCTACTATAGAAAAACTTAAAATAATGCATAATGTAAATAAAGGCTTTAAACTTAATATTTTAGAATCCGTAGAAATATACGTCATCTAAAAATTCAGGTAACAAATTATTAAACGACCAGGTAGATTTGTACCATTTAATATTATTCAGTACATTTAATAACTGGGGAATTTTCAAAATATATATAACACCGGTGTACATCTGTTTGATTCATTCTATTTGAATCACTTGTTTGATAATGACAAACTATTTGTCGAAACTATAGTCACAGGGTTTTGTGAATAAATAAAGTGATAATAAACAAAGTAGTGTTTTTTTTCATTTATCGTTATATGAATTATCACGTAGTAACGGCCGAATCAATCCAATATTTAAATTCAAAAAGCTTCGATCACAGTATGTTCGTTTATCAATATTTTTTGCATCTGTGGAAACTTGCCTTCGTAATGCCTATTCACAAAAAAGGTGACATCCGGGACATTAAGAACTATCGACCAATTCCAATCCTCAGCTTTCTTCCTAAACTTCTAGATTTTCTCGTTAGCAGTTACATTGTTGAAAAATTCCGGCATAACGGCGATGACCAACAACATGGATTCGTTACTGGTCGCTCAACCATCACAAACCTATTACTCTATAATAACGACATTTCCTCCTTCTTGAAATCTTCACATTAATGTTTGCACTGCCAGTAGGTCTATGAACTCCGGAGGGTAGAAGGGTAAGTTAACCGTACGAGGCATTCCACATCGGACTCAAATTGCTGAAGGGTTTCGCTACTTCTTTGGTACCGGCTTTTTAGTTGTGTTTGATGTAGCTGCTGTAGATTTTTGTCGCCGTATTTCATTTTTAGACGATTGACTAGATGGTGGAAATCATTTTTTTGAGACTCTGGTATTCCTTGGAGTATATCCAGTACCTCACCTCGTAACGAAATTATCAGAGCTGTTGCGTGTTCCATGTATTTGCTTCTGCTACAGCTCCAAACTGTTTTAGGTAAACGGGTCACGATGTTTTCCCATCAAAAGTTGAAGGTGTAATCTTTGCCGAACTTGTTCCGGTATCGCCAGTTCTCGTAGTAGAGAGTAACCTTCCTTTTTCAATTTCTTCAATACGTTTCACTTCTTCTTGAGTTGCTTTTAACTCTTCTTTCAACATTTCTTGTGCCATCTTTATCATCTTCATCGCCATAAGAACCTTTATTTGTTCCTCCATCCAACAAAATCGTTCTTCGGAGATCTTCAACGATATACGGCTTACTAGGTTTAGATAAGGTTGGGTTAGTTTACGTTGGGTCACTTACTGGCGTTAGTCATGGAATGTCTAGAAAGTTAGATGGATTCTTCAGATTCACCTCCTATCTTCTTCAATCCCACTTCTGACACCAATTGCCGCGAATTTTCTAGTCTATTCTTATTTTTAACACTTTTGTTTAACACTTTACACACACTACTACCACAACAATTTACTTAAAACAACTATAACTCTAACTTTTCGCTTGATCACAAATCATTACTTTCTGATCGCCTTTTTATTCTCGTCTTTATCCCTAGCCATGTAGTCACTACTACTGAAACTCTACGACCTCGACAGCACTTATATAGGCTAGAGTCGTTCTGGAAGCTTCGAGAATGTTGTTTCCATAGATGGTCACCTCTGATAACACGTTATAAGCCGATCTTCAGTTGTTACATGTATGATGGGTTGTCTATATTCTACGCTGCTCTTCACTTAGGCCCTTGTCCCATCTAAGCGACGCGATAGCGATACGATTTCGACATGATACAAGCAGGCGACATGGAGTAGTCCCACCAAAGCGACGTGTTTTCTACAAATTTAGTTCAATGAACAAAGTGAAGACGACGATGCAAAGCTGCTAAGGAATTCGACAGACACCCAGCAAAATTTAAATTATTTTATCTATTCAAGGTAATTGTATATTTTTGTTTTATTTGTATTGAATTAGCGGATACTTGATGGAAGTCTAACATATTTAATCGAACAAAATAAAAACACTAAGTTTTAACTTCCACAATTTATTGATCACTTGACATATGTTTCGCCAACACTGTGGCTTCTTCAGAATTACATTTTACAGTGTTTTTATTTTGTTCGATTAATTGTATATTTTTCTACAGAATCCACCAATTTTTCATTAAAGTCCTGTTCATTTTTCTGTTGTGCCGTAATATACATTTCTCTTTTCGTCATTAATCGCAAAATACTCCACCGAATCGCCTGGATGTTGCTTCAAAACTGTCATGTCGAGTCGCTCGGCAACAAGCAGCCGACGCGTCGCTTGGATGTTGCTTTGCTGTAGCGTTGGTGGGTACATGGTGCATATAAACCATGGGTTCGACACGAAAGATACACGCCGGCGATATCGCGTCGTTATCGTATCGCCATCGTGTCGCTTAGATGGGACAAGAGCCTTACACGTGATAGTATATTGGGAGTTAAGTGTTGAGGTTGTACACTTAAAACAAAACACACCTAACTTAATTAAGAAGAATGAAAAGTTCTCGGGAAAATCCAGTATTTTAGAGTTTAGAAAAAAATGAGTGCTCGGCTCAGGCATAGCAGAGAAACCCACATCTGCAAATTAGAAATGAGTATAATAAAACTATCGAATTGAAACCAAAAAAAACTAACGCACAAGAAAATGTCTGGCTTTTAACTCGTTCACTACTACTGCTACCGTGGATATCTACCAAAATCACACGTCCTGTTCCACCCACCTATTGTCGTTTTGCAGACCCGCGGTTACGTCACAACAGTTCCCGCTAAAACAAGTGGCCGATGTTAATTTGAACGACACGTGATTTGATAAATTGTTACTACAACTGGATTCATTTTATTTTATTTATTTTTGTTTAAGAAACTTTAAGCGCTATTGCCTATTTACAAAATACATCAATAACTTAAATGATAGTATAGTGCAAAATGAACTAGTTCTATATTTAGAGACCGTTGTAATTATGTTAGTCATAACTAAAGTTTATAATTCTATGTAACTCTCATCCGAGGTATATATAACAATTCTTTAATATATCTTTTAAATCGACCTAGAAATTTGCTCTTACGCACAGAATTCGGTAAATTATTCCAAAATCTTTTCAATTAAAATCCAGGAGGCAAGTATGATAAATGATGCCCGTCAATGTCAAAAATAGGTATGTCAAAATGTCACGATTTCCAGATGTATTCAAGTCGGAATTTTTTGATGTTGAGGTGGTACATTAAACTCGCCATTTAATCAATTTGCGTTTTGTCTCTTAAAACGACCTTGCTTTCTTTGAGCTTTCGTCAATTTTTGATTACAACTCGATATTAAATTTCTTTGTTTACTTTGCATCACGGTATTCGCATCTGTTCTTGATAAATGGAAATTGTCCAACAAATATTATTAAATAAACGAATTAACTCATTTTGAACGTTTGGTTAGTAAATTCACAGTCACTCAGGGATGGTATCCGGATACATTGATGAGCATGCTGAAAACCCGAGTATTTATAGGAACCTAGTTTCAGAAACTTGTACAAAGCCGATGAAGAAATTTATTATTATAATATTATAATATATAAAATATATTGTTTATTCCTAATAGGAATGCCGTGCTCAATATAGCAAGTATACAACATCATTTTTATACGTGTGGTTAAAATGATCACCTCAAGAAGCTCGAAATGGCGCAATAATGACGCAGGTTTCTATTATTTTCTTGTATTACTGAATAGTTCACGAATCTAAAAATGTCATTAACTCGATATCGGCAGCTATCAGCATCAAGGAAATATCAACTTAAAAATCAAAGGGACGGAAAATTTTCCTCACTTAAAAATTAAAAAAAAAAATACATATTTCTCATAAAAACAGTGTACATATAAACTGGAGATTGTGAGCAAACTAAACATGTACAGTACTTATATATTTTCTTAAGTTGAACTTTCGTAATGAGTAGTTAATATGAAATTATCGAAGTTCAAAGTTTGAGTGTACCTTTATGTACCTAAAGCTGACTATTGATTTTATTCATTATTATATCGTATAGCTCCATTATCTCAGAATATAAATCAATCAAAGCGGTTTCAGTAACACGACTTTTGTCCGAACCATTTTTGAGATGAAACGCACCGTTTGGTATCATAGTGCGTCGGGTCACCTCGGATCGGTTCATTTTATTTAAGTGGTGATCCCTGCTCAACGGCTTACTCACCATGGACCTCAAGGGCATGGAAATTGGGGTTCGCCTAAAAGGTGGTTGGTTAATTGTGCATCGGTCTTAAGAAAAGAAACATTAACGCAACATTTTTTCCTTCAAACCACCAAACTCACGGACCTCTCTACTGCTTGTTGATATTATAGTCCAAGATCCCAGAGCCGTAAGACACAACTTATTTTCTAAAGCATATAACTTTCGGTTCACAGTAGTCTCTTGTGTACTTTTTAATACCTGAATGTTTGTGGAGCTTGCCCGGTGACACTTGCGCAGGTACCAGGTGAGAAAGGTAACTAACAATCAGAGCTACTTAACTTAAATTTTTATGACTGATTTTTATATGTTTTGTAGAATATTACTCTGAAGTCATATAAAAAAAATCAGACGCTTTCTATGGGCCAAAACTTTTATCAGACGCTTTAAAGCTCTAAAAAAAATAAATGAACTTAATTTATTTTTAAATGTCTGATTTTTTTATATGTTATTAAGGTAACTATTACAATTCTATATTTAATCAGTCAGACAAATTGCAATGACCAAACATCCCCTAAACACAAAAATTACTCAACCATGAGTATGAGCGCGAGAGCACTATACATGCGTTTTAGATCGAGTGAGACATCCATGGTAACTCGGTTCCCCTTCTTGAACCCACAATCTATTACAGTCCTACTGTATATGTATGTGTATACACTAGGCGCACACACTGTTTATTATACAGTATAGTTCTATACTCGGGTTTATGCGACCACATGTTTTTATCAGTTATATTGCGTGATTTGTGAGTGATATCAAGTTATTTTCAATAGAAAATATGGAAGAATTCGCGGAACCATCATTAAAATGTGTATTTTGTAAAAAATCTCATGATAAAATAATTTTATTTTCAATAGAGACATTAAAAAAGTGCCAGACTATTTTAAAACACAGAACAATCCATAACCTAAAATTCAAAGACGTAGTTTTACCGGATGATTTGTATGAAAGAGGTTACCATCGTGAATGTTACAAATGTTTCACTGCTTTGCCGAAAAAATATTACTCTCCAATCTCAGAAAAACAAAAAAATGATAAAAAAAATAATTCATCGAGTATTGTTGAAAATAAATCTGTAGCATCGACATCAGGCTTATGCAGTGTTGATATCAATAATAATGATGAATATACAGCATCTACCTCAAGTCAACTAACTGATACAGCATCTACCTCAAGTCAACTAACTGATTTTCTAGCTCCAGACTCAGCTATAGCATCAAACTCAAGCCCAGCTAGTATTGTTCCTGAACCCATTGTAATATCTGAGCCAGCTATTTTATTAGAATCAGTTGAATCGGTCCCCTCTAATTCTGAAGAATCTTCTGTGGCGTTTGAGTGTGTTGATGAATCCTCTCAAAATAATGTTTCTTTTGATAGTAATTCAAGTGCTGGTGAAAATCACACATGTATATATTGTGATCAAAAGACTAAAAGACACAAATTAAAAAGACTACCATTGCATGCGTCTGATAAAAACGATTTTCTAAAGAAATTGAATAAAGAAGAGGAAGACGTTTTGGCCGAGCTCACAAATCATGCTATAAAAACTAATCTTAAGCAGTTGCGAACATTTATCGAAACTTTTGATGTATTCATAAATCCATTCGATCCACAAGTGTCAAAAGACCTTTTAATTAACATTTCTTCGGTTAAAGCTGCATCAAAGTCCGTAAAGAATTATTTGCTGAATATTGAAAAAAATGGTGACGCTAAACGTCAAACGTTCATTTCAGAGTGTGAATTGGATATAAGCAGGTTTGAAAAAAGTATTACGAAAACACCACTGGAAAACTTTACACTGGATTATTCGAAGAAAAAGAAAACCAAAGTAGGTGGTAAAGTGCAAGAGGTACGGATTCAAAGAGATCTTTTTGGGCGTATACTTGGCATATCTATAGATCATAAAGTAGATATGGCCAAAATTCTATCCTATCCTATTACTCCAGTGCCATTATCCATGTGCCATTTTGATGGAACCATTAGTAAAATTCAAAAATCGACATTGATGAAGTCCTTAGGAAAAGGTTTAGAGCACAATCCACCTGATCGAACAGATATTTTATTAATTGATGGTTTTTTTACTACACACCATGAAAAATGTCCCAAAAACTTTTGGAGGTATTTCGAAAAAAATGCTGCTAATGGTGACTCAACTCAAAGCGCCAAGATACGACGTTATTTTTGATCAATACTTCTCTCCTTCGATTAAAGATTATGAAAGATCTCTCCGCCAAGAATCTACACAATTGGATTTTAATATTGCTGGCCCTGATCGATATATATAAATTTCAAACAATGTCATTCTTACTTCGTTGAAAATAATATAGTTGTATCAAGTGTGGATGACAATTTATCGTGTCCAGAACATGAAGAAGCCGACACTAAAATCATTTATCATGTCTGTAATATAGACGCTCAAGTAAACTTTGTTATTAGATGTTCCGATACTGATATTGCGGTAATTATGTTGGGACATATGAGCACGTTGGAACATCCCATGAGACAAAATATTTTTTGCAAGCGCACCCATAACTTCTTTATTTGTTTAAACATTCTAATGATTTTTTGACATCCTTGTCTTATTTTACTTAAATTTTCATAATTGCTTATCAAAAAAAAAATGGAGACTTCTTCATTGTGGGGATGTGGTGCAACATGTCCGAACTCTTAGTTTTACACAAAATTTGATTTGAGCCTATTATCTTGCTGCGAATCCAGTAGAACGACGAAACAGAGACTAGAAAACTCGGCTTGTTTTTCTAATCGTTGATGATCATACATAGGGAGAAGATCCTCTCTGTTCGTTTCGCAATGAATACAATAGTCAATCAAGGTACCTACAGGTTATAGGCCTGCCTTTTGGCCTTCATTCGAGAAATACGGACCCGTAATGGCGCTCGCAAGGATTTTCGATCAATCAACCTTAATAACTTTACAGTAATCTTGGTTCCTCATTAGCGGAAAATTGGGGCTTTCGGTAAGATTATTTTGCTATATACCGTTTATATATGTGATAGAGTGGTGCGACATACGAGACAAGCCGATTAGGTATTTTAATTTTATTAATCTCTTAGTATCCTTACATTTTATTTATTGCATTTATTTAAATTTAATTATTGTCCAGTTTATAAAATGAAAATTAGATAAAATTTACAGGTAGTAATTTTAAATTTGTATTCGTAGTTTACTTTTGAATAGCGGATTTTAGAAATTCATGAAACTTGGCCAATTAGTATGGAACACATTAGTGCTATTTTTATATTTGTGCTTAAACTCTAAGGCTATCCGCACACTACAGACTTTTTGACTTTAGACTGTTTTGTCTTTTACTTGATGCGGTGTTATGCGTTCCATTCGTGAGAACGTCTACAAACTTTGTAGCCTAAATTAATAAATTCATTTTGAAAAACTGCATTTTTGCATGAAGTATATGTATTGTGGAAGTGCATCTTGAAGACGGAATAAATTTACAACTCGGTAAATAGTGATCCAGTATTCTTATTCGAGGTTATATCAAATATCACCTATTACTTTTAAAATTATTTTAAGGTATACCGATAGATACATATTAGTAGACATAAAGTTTTTATCTCGTTATTTTAGTTACCAAAAAGCCGTATCGGTGCTGTCAAAGTTATACATGTCCCTCGCTGTTTGACACAAGTTCCGTGAAACTTCCACTGAATATGATATATTATTCGTAGTTAATAAAGTTGGTTGGTTCTTTATCTGATTATTTAATGAAATTTCCACGTCACTGGAAGAACAAGCAGCTGGTAAACATATTCCAACAAATGCCAGATCTCTGCGTATCTGAGAACTATCATCTTTTTTCTAAAAATAAAAATTGTTTCTGTTAAAAAATGAACAAACGGTTAACCCTTGGTGAACTATACTGATTAAATTGTGGCGAGAAAGAGAACTCTTAGATACTCCCGAAAATTCCTTACAACATAAGGTGTTCGTAGAGTACCTTAAATAAAAATAAATTAAGAATAAACACAACAGTTTTTCTTTCTTCACATAAATTAATTCATTTACAGTGCATTTAATTAGGTATACAATAGAGTACGAGTTATGGGCACTGCAGAATAATTACATTCAAAACGGTCATTATTTTGAAAACAACCATTTCTAGTGTGGCTCTTCTAACAATTCTCTTTTCAATTATTATTTCAAACAATTTGCTAATTTAAAATAGCAGCTTAGCCAGGTTTATAGATTGAATTAGAAACTTCAGCTTCTTTAAAATGAGCTGGGACAGGATCTACATGTATGCAAATATTATCAATTTTTCGTCAAAAGCAGGTAATAATATGGGCTCTTTTCCCCATGCTCAAAATCACATTCAAAATAGGCCAATACGGTCAAAATTTCCCGAAAATTCTACAAAATGTATTTATAAACCTACTCCCATGTAAATTTCGTCAAATAATACAGTTAGGAGACCAAACTATCAAAATTGTAAATCGACTCCAATGTCAATCAGCACAAATATAACCCAAAATCCTAATTTTTCCAAATTTGAACAACGGCAAATGTATAGTATGGAAACAGAAGAGACAGACGATGTACAAGAACATTTTGAAATATATTACGACCAATGCGAAAATGTACAAGGTGAAGAAAAATTAAAAAATTACTGTTTGTATCTATTGCAAAAATTTAATTTAAAAATTCTCTTAGACAGTGGAGCTTCAAATTCAATCGTTAATCCAAAACTTGCTCGTCATTATTTTAGATATACATTCTTCAAAAAGCCTTTTTCTGTTAAGTCTAAATCAGATTGTATGTAACGACGAAAATGTGTTATCAGTAGAATAAACAACAAGATTATTGATTACATTTGTTTGATCAAATTTGTCTGTACACTTCCTTAATTGTTTATGCATTTCTTGTGGAAATCAAAATTTATTAAATATCATTCTACGTATTGAAAAAGTAATTTCATCAGCGTTTTCAGGATTAATTGATCTTGAAGTAATGACAGTTTCAGAATTAATTGAATTCATTGATCACTTGGAAGCTACTCACGAGAAGGAGGAATTGCTTGAGCTAGATAACGTTCATATTTTCATAATTCTAGAATTTTTTAAATTCCATATAATATCTGCAAGTGAAACGATTACGTGTATTTTATCCATACCGATCCTTGAACCATTCCAATATAAATATACAGAAATTTATCCTATTCCAAACCCCGAAAATAAAATTTAATTACAACCAGCAAATTCATCTACAGAATGTAAATAACGAATTTTGGACTGACGAGAAGTGCAGTATTATAAAAAAACAGATTTTGTATGTGAATGAACCACAGGAAAACAGGTGTCGTTTTAGTGATATCGGTGAGTGTACGTTCGCCATTGTTCGAAATGACTATAAACTGTATAAGATGTGAAGATTCACCGAGTGAATTATAGTGTAAACAATACAAAGTAGAAATAAAACGCCTTATAACACTATAAAGTAAATTTATTGGTAAAAGCCAAATGCACAATTCGACTACGAAGTAGTCATTTTCAATGGTTTAATAGTTGGTTAATTTTAGTTACTATTAAACCATTGGTATGGATAAAATACACGTAATCGTTTCACTTGCAGATATTATATGGAATTTAAAAAATTCTAGAATTATGAAAATATGAACGTTATCTAGCTCAAGCAATTCCTCCTTCTCGTGAGTAGCTTCCAAGTGATCAATGAATTCAATTAATTCTGAAACTGTCATTACTTCAAGATCAATTAATCCTGAAAACGCTGATGAAATTACTTTTTCAATACGTAGAATGATATTTAATAAATTTTGATTTCCACAAGAAATGCATAAACAATTAAGAAAGTGTACAGACAAATTTGATCAAACAAATGTAATCAATAATCTTGTTGTTTATTCTACTGATAAAAATTCTAAAATAATAATTGAACACCAAACTTTTTATAACACTTATAACAATTTTACTTTTAATGTTGAATTTAATGTAAAACCTTTTAATGTTACTGCTACAGTTAATTTACAATAGAAACATCTAAATGATTTTCGTAGTTTAAAGGAAGAAGCTAAAATTTTAAATGCAAAATTATCATTAGATTGTTGTGCATTTAACTTAACTCATTTTTCAATTACGATCATTATAATATATGTTTTGTGTGGTATTGCTATTATTTTGTATGCATTTAAAAGGATAACATTAGGATTGATTTTGAGGACTAGCAACAAAAGCAGACCAGTGGAAAATTCGCCAGCTAACCCGAATTTTGCTGTCTATGTTCAGAACACAGGCGTTCTGAGTTAAGGAGGGAGGAGTTATACCAATTACATAATTCTCACGATAGCTAAAGTAAAGTTGGGAAGGTAATTCTAATGCAACTCTAGGTGACAAGGCTAAGGCAGATGCGCTGGCAAAATTTATTTTTGCTATTATCGCAAAATATAGACAGTCTTCACTATCTGTATCGATTTACTTCACTTCATATTAGTTATACCACTAGTGAGGTCATATTTTAATCCCTCTATAATTTTCGCTTGTAACCGTTTAGATATTTGTGTTTTTCAATAAATAAACTTTTTAAATAAAGTGTCTTATAAGTTCGCTATATTTATATGCTAAACTTACTGAAGAAAAACGACTGGCAAGTTTAATTTAAAACTTGTAATTTTGGTTTACCTTTAAAAACTGAATCCAATAATTTACCAAACTGATCCAACTAATATGAAGTGGGGCTCGTAAATACTTAAAGTGGTGTCACACTTCACGGCATACGCATCGTGTTCTAAATAGGGAGTACGAAGAATTTCCTACCCGCACCCAGACAAAATTGTGGAATGATTTTGATTTTCTACGATTCGTCCCAATAGTTGAGGCAGTAGAGATTTGTTGCTGGTGGCGGGCAGGTGTTAGTGGAATTTTTTCGTGCGGGTCATTTTGTTCTTGACCTTCAGAGCGAACATGTGGGGTAAGTCAGTTGGCCAACGCCCAGTCTTTGTGCTCGATTATTAGCAATTATTTTTGACCTTGCATAATGCCGTTGTGTTTTTCGCGCATTTTAATGCGAATTAAGAAGTATGCCAAGCGGGATTTTGAGAAGCGT
Source organism: Agrilus cyanescens (assembly GCA_947389935.1). Taxonomy (NCBI): domain Eukaryota; kingdom Metazoa; phylum Arthropoda; class Insecta; order Coleoptera; family Buprestidae; genus Agrilus; species Agrilus cyanescens. The sequence continues at coordinate 19,788,210 of OX376706.1, forward strand.
AGATGGCCTGTTCATCCGCATCTAACCACTTCTTGACCTTCTGGATGTCTTTCATGATCATTCTTCAGCTGAAGAAGTATCCTCACACAAGGTGAGGTTTACCTTCTTAACTGTTTACCTGGTTATTCAGGGTGACGTTTGACTTTGTGGTTTACTTTCAGTCATTTTTCAGATGAGGAGTTCTTAAGACTACCTGGAATTGTCTTCAGAAGGGACGGAGTTCATTTAAATTTTAAACGAAACGATTTATATATATATATACAGGGTGTCCCCTCTCAATTGGAAAAAACTTCTAGGGCATATTGAGGAACCATAGACAAACAGTTTGAGATATTAGACTGATGTCCGGAAGTGCATGGTTTTCAAAATACAGGGTGTCAAAGTTTTTTCAGGTTAGGTTAGGTTAGGTTAGGTTAGGTTAGGTGCAGAAAATGCATCGAAATGCATGGTGAACACTTTGAGCATTTGCTTCACTAATAATAAGTTAAAGGAAAGTTATTTTCCTAACAGATAATGAACCTTTTAATAGAGTTTTTAATAAAAATTTTTTCTCGAAAACGGAGAGATACGAAAAAATATGAAGTGACAAAAAAGTTGTACTTTTAACTGAGCTTTCTAAAAAATATAAAATTTTCAAAAAAAGTCAGTGGCGTACATTTTTTTGTCATTTTTATTCGTGACACTGTCCCCCGGGGCGCCACTGGAAGTAATAATTACCATTTAATTAGTGCTAACTGAGCGTCTTATTAAAGCTTACATCACCAGCGAATTTCAAGAAAATCGGTCAACGTGCCTTTGAGATATTGATAAAAAAAAGTTTTTTGAAAAAAACTTTGACACCCTGTATTTTGAAAACCATGCACTTCCGGACATCAGTCTAATATCTCAAACTGCTTGTCTATGGTTCCTCAATATGCCCTAGAAGTTTTTTACAATTGAGAGGGGACACCCTGTATATATATTTGTATCGGACACGACACTCTTGGTGAACATATTCCTTTATATTTGTTTTGGCGAGATACGACACATAAGTGAACATGGCATCTATTTGTAAGACTGGTCGAGACACGCCACGCTTAGTGGACATAGCCTAAGGTATTTTGTGACATTTCAGAACCACAGAGTACGCAAACTTATTACTCGATCTCTCTCTCTCAGAATAAGTGTTTTTCAATAGAGAGTTTGGCCTTAATTTAGAGAAAACTGTAATTATAATATTTTTTGCACACCTGTTACCAAGGTAAGACTTTGAGATGCTCAAACAGTGTTAGTGGTTCAAAAATCAAACCAAAATAGATATCTCCAAATGAAAGAATAGATACCACCAAATTGATTAATATGGTTGCTACATGTTCACCTGAATTAATCACCAGAGTGTGCACGAGGAAGCCCCTTCTAAACCTCTGCGGCTAGTTTCTACCTCAAGTCGATCTAGTCACATCTACGTTTGCTTAATTTTGTGGTAAATATTAGTTTTAAGTTATTATGAACCCATTCTAAAACACCTGATTAAACTTCTCAAGCTATACAAGTTAAATACACCAAAATAAAGTGCTTGTTATACACCTACCTAGTACCAAGAACAGTACAGAAATCAGTGAGGAATTGTACATGGTCCAAAATGAACTCGAATTAAACAATTAAACCTTAAAATTAATGACAACAGGTAATCGCAATCAAACAGCATAATGTATTTTAAAACTTGAGGGACGAAAGTAAAATAATGGTAGTAATGCAATTCAAAATTAAAAGTGACAATAAGAGAATCATAAATTTGAAAGTGAATCGGTTTCAAAATACGAATAAAATATCGGTCAGTAAGTTTACCCATCTTTGTATTGTATGAAATCGGCATGGGTAACATCTGGGGTTGACGAACAAGATACCGTTAATGGGATAGTTTACGGTGTCGGACAAGGTCGGTACGGCGGTGGCGTGAGTACGACTGTTAGACTTAGACCGTGTTCCAAATATGATTCTTATCGACTATTCTATCAGCCGATACATCATAGAAGCAACATAGAATGTCTGCGCATGCGTATTGTAGAAACAGATGTATTTTATTGTTTTTTTTTTCTAATTATCCAGGCCTGACCAAATAATAATTTATATATATTATAGTTGACCAATTAAATGCATCTACAACTTAATCGATTGTTATTAAAAAATTTTAATTTTACTTTAGATGGGGTGTCAACAGCATCTAATATTCTTACAAAAAATCTAGATGGTTTTACTAATTTCCTATCGCTGACCAATTAATGGACCACCTATTAGTGGCCTATTAGATCCATATTGTCATGATCACACTTCATCATCACACATACTTAAACACATACACACTTTTATGATAACATTCTTACTAAAATTTGTAGAATTTTCTTAAATTTTGAGATTTAACCCATTTAAATTACTAGTAATCAAATTAATATTCCTTATTTAATTGTTTATTGTTGAATTCAAGCTAATTTTATGTTTTAGAAAGATTAATTTTGTTTGACACTTGAAGATTTAATTTAACACTTAACGATGACTACTCACTTTTCTTGTATAATTTGTAGATTTAATGTAATAATTTTGAAAAAAGATATGTTCACTTCAAATTTATCATTTGGCACTACAGTTGGACGTTTTATATTCATTGCAGGGAATATTTTCTAGTCATGTCGAGGAGTTCTATATTTTAGTCTTCCGATACTTGGAATTCCTCTGTAAAAGAGTTTAAATTTGCTAAATTAATTCAGGAATTCCTTATTAAACATTCTTATTCAATTTAATCATGATAATAAGTTCAAAATTAAAAATCATATTGAAATTTAATTCAGATTTACAACTACATATTCTGTCATGTATAATTTTTGTAATTTCTGTTAAGGGAAAAAGTGGTTACCATGTGTAATACATCTAAATAGTTACATTATATTGTAATAAGGGGATTTAATATGTTAAAGTGTTGAAATTAAGCAAAATTTTGGAAAAAAGTAAAATTTATAGAAAGGTTTGACATTAGTATTTTTCATTTGAATATTTCAGAAGAAGGAAGTAATTACAAGGAAAATAGTAATTTAAAATTAATTTTTATTTTTTAAAGAGTTTTCATTTCATGTAAACTGTACTTAGTTTTGTTAAAATTTTGAAAAATATTCAAGATTTTGTATTTAATTTCGACATTTGGATTCAGGTAGTCTTTGGGATTTTTGCTTGGTATCTAGGAAAATCAATTGTATTTAATGTGGTATCCAAAACATATTTAAAAAAAAAAACAGTAAGTGTTTTGGTCTCGTCTAGATAAGACGTATTTAATTGTGCTCCGAATGATTTAAAATATCAGTTATCATATTAAAATAAATATTAATTTAAAAGCAATATAATTCAACGTCGATACATACCAATACAAAAAACACCGAAGTTAAAATTAAAAAAGAATTATCAAAGTGAGTGCAACTATATCTTGAACTTGACTGGCTGAGTCAAAACCAACATCAACTGATTACTGTGTCATCCTGTTCGCAGTGCCAAGGAAATAGGAACAATACCAGAATCAAGAGAAAGACAATGAAAGCAAAGTGAGTTTGAAATTCAAAAACTTTATAAACGTTTAGTTGTATTGTTGTTATTTTTTTTTGTTTTGTATTTTAAACTTAATATTTAATTTAACTAGTTAAGAAAGAGGGGTTATTTAATTTAGTTTTTTAATTATATTTACTTTTGTTAATATTTCCAAAATTTATTATTTTTTTTATCTCACTATCTGGGATAAGAATTTCATGCTTTTATATCTAAAAATTTTGTAAACAGTTAAACAACGTTATTATTTCCAATATAATTTTTTATTCTCTTAAAAAAATTTATTTTATTTATTTATCTATTCTTTTTGATATTCATAAAATGAATGTCTGGCGCCCAACGTAAAATAATTTTGTCAATTATTCAGTGTTATTTAGAAAAAGCATAATTTAAAAAGGTGAGTGAAAAGTGTTTTATATTTCTTAAAATATTTTTGAAGATTCTATAAATTTATTTACAACATGAACACTTACACAGATACTTTTCATATCTCACCACTCATACCGACACTGAAGACATAACAATATATTGTCATGATAGAAGGATGACTACAATACAATTTTAAAAATATTAACAAATTTAGAAATTGAAACAAAAGTTCCTAAATATTAAAAAAAATATATATATTAAAAAGAAAAAAATGTATTATAATTGTTTATTTAAAGTTTAAAATGGTAACAAAGAAAATTTAATTTTGAAATTTTTTGAAATGACTGAAGCATTTCAAAATTATTATATTAATCTTGATTGCTTAAAAAAGAAAATTAAATTTTATTTGAAAGATCAAGAGACTGGAGATTTTGTTATTGTTACTAAGGGTTGAGACTGATAAAAGATATTGAAACAGAAATTTTGAAATTTAAAGAAAATAAATTAAATTAAAAGAATATTATTAATTTAAATTGAAGATATTTGAAATGACTGAAGTATTACATGTGTTAATATGAAGAAAATAAAGAAGAATAAGAAGAAGTAGAAGATGAAAATGAAGTTAATTAAAAAGGAAAAATAGAAAAATTAACGTGAATGTGGAATTGTTTTGGTAAAAGCTGATTTTTTTATTGACATTGTTTGACATTTAAACAGTGAGTGAGTTAAACTTTTCAACATAATTTAATTTAATTTATAGATTTTTCTTAGTTGTTTAGTATTTAATTATTTAAATTTTGTTTTTAGTTCTTAATTAGTTTTAATTATATAGTAGTATTTGAATTTAATTTAATATTAAAAGGTATTTGTAATTTTTTATATTTTGGAACTTACTCCCAGTTAAGAGTTATACATGCTCTTAGATATTTAAAATTTAATTTTGAATTAAATTAAAATTTTATTTAAAAAATTGTTTTGTATATCATCCAAAATATCATAACATTTTATTAGCCCCAATAAATCATATCATAACAATATATATATTTTTTTTTGAAATTCGTTGGATGGGGTGCTAGCGTCCTGGTAGTTCTGATATATACTGTTAGTACTGTGATACCTTATGTCACAAAGTATACTGTAAACACCGTTCCGGTTTAGATTTCTGTACTGAATTTGCCAATGGCTGTTATACATATATTGGAACGTAGGTATTTAAGTACTGTTTCAGTACTTTTGTCAAAAATAATTGCGACAGAGACAGAGAGAGAGATACGCCAGAAGAAGGATTTTGACTCTAAACGATGTCGACCCTTTACTTACAGTGTCGGACAACAAGTATTGATCAAAGGAAAAGTAAACAGTAATGATGGTAATAGTAGGAAGCCGGTTCCCAAATATGATGGACCTTTCCTAATTGCAAAAGTTTTGGACAACGACAGGTTCGTTGTAGAACAAATGTCTGGTTGCAGTCGATCCAAAAGTGGAGGCAGCCAAATTATTGCTGGCGATAATTTAAAACCATTTGAAGGTTATCTATCGACTCAGACGTAGAATGTGAATCTGAGGGAGATTTTCAAGGCGACACTGAAGTGCATGATCAAACGTCGTGGGAGGAACAAAGTGGGCTGGGGCAACCGAATGAATTGAATGTAGAATGATTGAATTGAATTAGATGTTGGCGGCAAGGGTAGGATATATATAGAAAAAAGTGTGCTTGCACGTGCTGCGAATGATTGATTGTATGAATACAAAATACTAACCCTGCTCATACTTTAAACTTCCCATGAAAGAAGAAAGGTAAATAAAGCATGCTTAAAAACGATGTAACGATGGTTTACTTGAAAGTAACGAAAGTTTACGTGCACAGGCAAAAGGATGACTAGTCGCGGTAATGTGGTACCTACCCAAACGAGGTGTTTATTACGTACTCGAAATGTGTATTGGACAAACAAGGTGTATGACAATCAGTGATGACGAAGTCATCCAACATAGAAAAGGAAATTAAGCGACGGGCTTGATTTCGGAAAAAAGCGGTGTGTTTGATTGTTGAGTGAATAGTTGAAGCTTGTCGATATAAAAAGCGAATGGATCGTAGCATGGCCGAGCTGTAAACAATCCCGAACAGCGAAGTTGACGCAGCGCTGGCCGGGCGGATGATATAAAACCAAAATAACAAAAATAAAAAAATTAACAATTATTATTCTTGTCAAAAACACGATAAAATCAGCATTAAGAAAAGAAAGTTAGTTAGTTATGAATAGACCGTGGAAACATTAGCTTCAATATTTTTACTTTCCTAAATTTACGAATTAAATTGTTCAGTTATCTTAACGTGTTGTGTATTATTCACTACAGTGGTCGAAACTACCCTCTTTTCCCCTTTACATACTTAATAATCTGGCCCGCGCCTCCTCTTCAATGGAGCCAAGCGATTAAAATGGACTACCTTTAGCTTATCACTTGGAGTTCTCTTAATTGGGTAGATCACGTCGTTAATTCTCTTGACTATTTCGTAGGGTCCTTCCCAATTTTGTTGGAGATTAGGTGATAGTCCACGCCGACGACGAGGATTATACAACTAAACAAGTTCTCCAGCTTGGTTAGGTTAGGTTAGGTTATGTTAAACCGTCCGATTGTGGATGGAGTGGAAAAGTTCGACTTTTCTTTATCCCTAGGAGCTCGCATATTCCACGGAATATGGTTGATTCAAAATTCCTCCCTTGGTCTGAGTGTAACTACAAGGGTACTCCAAAACGACTTATCAACTCTTTCACCAGATCCTCGACTATGGTTTCCGACTCCTGGTTCGGAATGGCATAGGTATCATCCCACATGGCGAAATAGTCCATAACGACGACAATCTACTTCTTACCTTTTCCGGACTCTGGGAAGGGACCTGCCACATCGATTTCTATTCTTTTGAAAGGCCCACCATCGTTGTATTGAAGCATTGGCGCCCTTGGCCGTTTCTGCGGTCCATTACTTGCGGCACAGGTGGTACACTTTTTACACTAATTATTGACATCTTCCTTACAGTTCACCCAATCTTAGCGTCTTAGCCACTCCAAAATGGCCACCAGATGATCCATCGTGAAAATACTGCAACACCTTTTTAACCCTGCTTCGAGGAATAACCAGTTGCTTCCTATCTTCCTTTCCATCTGTACCTTCAACAACACGCTTCAGGACGCCACTTTCTGAGACCATTGAGTCCCACTGAGCACATAACGCTTTTAGTACTTGGGTACAGAAAGAAATTTGTTGCCACGTTTCTCTTTTCCATTCCATGACCTTCTTCAAGTCCGAGTCGCTTCCTTGGTCTTGTCTTCTATTTTCAGGTATTGGCGAATCCATGAACATAGCGACGATAATACGTGCACAAACCCAAGAAGCTTCTAATGTCGTCAACATTTTCAGGCACTGGCCATTCCTTCACGGCCTTTATCTTCTCTGGATCCACGGCCAAGCCCTTCGCTGATACCGTATGTCCCAAGTAAGAAACTGAGCTTCAAATTGATTTTACGTAACTGCTGAAATACTGCTTGCAAATCTGCAGGTGTCCTTTGAAGGTTCTTCCAATCACTATGCTACCATCCAAGTAAACCAAGAAGGTCTTTCCAATTTGATTACTTAAGATCTTCTCCATCAAACTTTCGAACGTTGTCGCGGCATTGCATAACTATAAACTGCTATAAGCCCGTGCTGATAAAATGCGGTCTTTTCCTTGTCGGCGGCATCTAAGGCAACTTGCCAGTTTCCGCTCTTCAAATCCAGCGTGGAAAACTTTTTCGAGCCAGCAAGCATATCCAAGGTGTCATCAATTCGTGGCAGCGGATAACTGTCTTTCTTGGTTACGTTGTTGAGCTGTCGGTAATCCACACAAAAACGGGTTGTCCCATCATCCTCCTTTACCAAAACTACCGGTGATGTCCACGGACTTGATGATGGTCTCACGCATTTCGTGGATTATTCGCTCTGCTTCCTCTTTCTTCGCCAGGGGCAGTCGTCTAGGTCTTTGATAAATAGGGAGCGCATTGCTGGCATTGATCCTGTGCTTTGTGATGTTAGTCCTTCCCCTACCATTCTTGTCAGTTTTAAAGACGTCGACATTCTGACAAAGTAGATGTTGCAAGTACTGTTTCAGAATTTACCTTTCGGGTTACCGCCTTCTGTCCATGTTTTATGAGACAAAATTCTTCACAATTCAGTCTCACAACGCCTCTTCTTAAATTAATGTCAAAATCGTAGTTTTGTAAAAATGTCCAGTCCAAGAATAACATCGTCTTCAATATCTGCTACCAGCACTTGATGGTCCAAGACAGTATTGCCAATTTCAAATGAAACATTAACATCGCCATGAACAACCACTCTCTCTCCAGTAGCTGTAGACAGAGCCCACTTAGTTGACACAACCTGGCTAGGACTCTCAACTTCGCTGGGTTTTAAAATGTTCCTAGTGGCCCCAGTGTCCAAAAGAAACATATAACTTCAAAGTGTTTGTAAATACGATAACTTCGGGGTCTCGTTGTCTATGGGTCAACGTTTGCCCCGTTACGTCGACCCTACCTAGTTTTCCTGCGGTTGAGGTCGGGTACTTGGGGAAAGAGTAGTTTTCTTACACTGCCTTTTCATACGAAGTCCGCCAGTAAATGCTTCCACTGCCAACCTTTCCATCAATTCTTCTGGAGTATTCGGATAGGCCAGTCGAGATAGTCTTTCAATATCGGCCTCAAATTCTTATAGGGATTCTGTTGGCTTCTGTTTGCGGGTATTCAGTTGGATGTGATATACCGCTATTAAGTGAGCCTCACCGTAGCGCAGCTCCAACCGTTGTACCAATTGTTCATAATCCGCCAATTCTTTCGGGAATAGAATGTTTAAAATGTCATATGCGTCTCCACGAAGCGCAAGGGTTACGCAGTGGCTTTGCCTGTGGTATGTGGTCAATGAGGATTTTCCGACATGCGTTTGTGGTTTTGCTCGTGTTCTTGACTCTATATCGCTGCCTTGGCTGGTTTGACTGGCTTCGTTAAGTGTACTAGATGCCCCAACATCCAATTCGATTGGTTTTATCTTGCAATTAAAAATCATTTCTTCCAGAACTTTTATATTTTCTTCTGTTTCTTGATTTTTTCTTTCAGTTTTTCTTCTAATTCGTGCTTCAAACTTCTACTATTTTTTTTTTAATTTTTCTTCCACTTCATGTTTTAAGCTTTTACTGTTTTCTCCAATTTATTTTCCAGACTTTACAGTTTTCTTCCAATTTGCTTTCCAAACTTTTACTATTTTCTTCTAATTTTTCTTCACTAGAACCTATTTTTTTTTAATCTAATTATAATTACATAAATCACTATTAATTAATACTAAACTTAGATTATTTAGATTTATTTCTTATGTTACTACCGTCACTGTCAATTTATTACTAACTAACTCGGCGAGCGTCTCTTCACTTTTATAGCATCCATAGAACAAGTCGGGAAAAGTCTAGAATATTCGAAACGTCGAAAGTTGTTTACATTTATGCGAACCGCTTAATTGCTTTCTTAGAAAGCAGGTACGAGACACACGTTTACAAACACGACGCACACACTGCCGAAACTGGCCGCGGCTAGTCGAGCCAACCAGCAACACATACAAGTGTATCCGATCGCACACAAGTTACGCAACTGTAATCTATTACCAGAGAAACCAATATGCCCTGTAGAGTAAATTTAAGGATGTAGAGAATTTGCGGGTTAGAGAATGGTTTCGACCCGTAAAACAGAAATTAAATGAGGAGAGCACCTGCAAGAAGGAAGTGAGCTCAAAAAGGGCCCAGGAACGCAAGTTGAGCACACAGGAAAACTAGTCAGGGCCGTGTGGCGAGGGTAAACGTCGATCACGGCACAGGAAACCCCAGGTTTAGTTACATTGATGAAGACCATGAAAGATCGAGCTAACAACCTTTTTCTTCTAGACACCGGAGCAAGTAGGAAAATTCTAAAGCCTGAAAGTCTCACCAAGCCCAGTAAGCTCTTGCCAACTGGATGGAAGCTACGTACAGCCACCGGAGAGTTAGTAGTTGTCCATGGAGAAACATCAACATCAATGTCAGGGTGGGAAAGACCTTTTTTCAACACTGCATTTTGGTGCCAAAAATAGAAGAAATTTTGGGTCTGGACGTCGTGAAGAAGTATGAATTTTGCCTGAACTTGCACAAGGGCAGGTTGTCTAGTAGATAAAAGGATTGAAAATGGAAACAGACAACGTCGAAAGTCTTCCAAAGGCATCGTGTCGTTATTTAACCGTCGCGATGGGGATGTTAGTCCTGACCAGCAAAGCAAGTACAGGTACTTCTTGAACAATACCAGGATGTGTTCCAGTTGGATGACGGTAAGAATAGCAGTTCATAAAATAAACACGGGCGAAGCGCAACCAATCCGCCAGAGACCGAAAATACTACCGTTGGCGAAGAAAGAAGAGACTGAGAAAGTTGTACACGATATGCTGAAAAAGGGCGTAATAGAGCAAAGAACCAGCCCTTGGACATCGCCGGTTGTGTTAGTCAAGAAGAAGGACGAATCAACACGTACCTGTGTACACTAGCGTCAGCTAAATAACGTATCAAAGAAGGCCAGCCATATTCTCAAATTGGATCTTAAAGATAAAGAGAGGACCAGTTTTTCATTAGCACAGGACTATTGTAGTTCAAAGTGATGCAGTTCAGTCTCCGCAACGCGCCAACCACGTTTGAACGACTTATGGAAACAGTCCTGAAGGATCTAATGCGAAACACTTGCCTGGTATGTCACGGCGATATCATCGTAGCCGGGAAAAATTTCGGTAACCATATCAAGAATCTGGAGGAAGTATTTCGAAGACTACGCAATGTATATCTGAAACTGAGCCATAAGAAATGTCAGTTTTTTTTCAAGAGACGGATAACGACCTAGTGTACGTTGTTTCGAAGACCGGCGTTTCGGTTGACCCGCAGAAGATCAAGGCTGTAAAAGAGTGGTCGGTACCTACTGATGTACATTAAGTAAGAATCTTCCTCGGGCTCTGTACCTATTACAGACGATTTGTTCTCGAACATCGTCAAACCCTTGACAAGACTCACCGAAGCTAGCAGACCGTTCGTTGGGAATACGATTGCCAAGTTTCTTTTGAAAAATTGAAACAAACTCTTGCAACAACGCCTGTATTGGGTTATCAATAAAAAATAATGTTGAACGATGTTAGTGCAACAAAAGAATGATTTAATTATACAGGGTGTCCACCAAAGATGCGGCCAAAATTTAAGGGGTTATTCCTTGGACTGTTTTAAGAATATTTTGTCCTTTGATGATTTTTGAAAAACCGCTTTGTTTCGATGATACAGGGCGAAAACTATTTTCGAGAAAATCAATGTTGATAATTTTTTTCGAATGCAAAAACATTGTACGATGCAAAAACTGCAGGTTTTTTATTATTCATTTTATTGCTATCATTGACATTAGCTGTCAGCACGTGTATTTTCTGTCTTCAAGAATGAATGAGATACTTGAGGATCGTTTTCAACTTCTGTTCTCGTTGAACGTTTGGGTTGGAATTGTGGGTGACTGGCTAATTGGACCGCTATTTCTACCAGCAAGACTTACTGGCGAAGTGTATCGCAACTTTTTGGAACACACGCTCCCTGAGTTTTTCGAAGATCTACCATTGGCAACAAGAAATAAAATGTGGTTTATGCACTATGGTGCACCAGCGCATTTTAGTATAGTTGCTCGTCACTTTTTTACAACAACATACGGAGATCGCTGGATTGGTCGAGGTGGACCTTACTTAAATTTTGACCGCATCTTTAGTGGACACCCTGTATAGTAATACTAAATTACGATTTCTTTACTGTTGTAATTTTTTCATGATTTATTGATAAGTTTTAGCCCTTTTAAAAATCATCCCTCATAAAAAGAATAGAAAAGTTACGATTAAGACTCTTTTTTAGATCATAATGGAATACAATCTTCTCATTATATATAATGTAATCTATTTATTTCTTCAACCATTAAACAACAACTCCTACTGATGAATTTTTATATGGACCATAATTTTTTTAGTATGAATACACATTTTTTGAAAAACAAAACCCACAATTGTGTACTCTGCAAAGTTTTGCACATCATTGATAGTTTTTGAGGTATTTTGATGAAAAGACACTTTTTTGCTCTCTTCACTTTAAGCTCAATTTCTTCAAAACTACAATTTTGACGTTTACTTTGACGTTTATAAAAAAAAAAAAAAACGACATTACAAAGTGAAATGCGAACTAATATTCGTTATAGCTTTCATGTGTAAACTAGACTTTTATTTTACCTAATCACTGGAAATATTTGAAAATCCTCCGTGGGTCAGGTCAGAGCAGTTTACCTCCGGCAGTGTTCGATTTAATGCAATCAGACAGACGAGCATTAATTACATGTAATAAAGAATAAAAATGTGGACAAAACCAAAGTAATGGTAGTAGGTAATGAAAAACAGCAAATACAAATAGAACTTGATGGAATATTGGTTGAGCAGGTGCAACAGTTCAATTATTTAGGTGTAACAATAGACGAAATGGGAAAACAAGAAATCGATATAACAGAAAGAATAGAAAAAAGCAATAAATTATATTACTCAATAAACAAGATCTTCATCAATAAGAAAGAAATATCCCAGAGTACCAAAATAAAGATATATAAGGTAATTTATAGAACTGTACTGACATATGGCTGCGAAACTTGGGTATTAACAAATAAAATGAAAAGAAGACTAGAAGCAATGGAAATGAAATACCTAAGAAGAGTAAAAGGTATTACGCTGAAAGACCGAATCCGTAGTAGCCAAATAAGAGAAGAACTAGAAATAAACCGACTGACTGACTTCATAGAAAAGAGACAACTCAGCTGGTGGGGACATCTACATAGGATGAAGAATGACAGAACAGTTAAAAAAATATGGCAAGCAAAAGTGTTAGGAACAAGAAGAAGGGGTCGACCGCATGAAACATGGGATAAGACAATAGGAAAAATATTAAGTAGAAAAGGAAAAACGTGGTCCGAAGCAAAAGAAATGACAAGTGACAAAAAAATGTGGAGTTCATTTGTATACAGGGTGTTTGGTCTATAAGTACAAAAAAAAGAACCACATGTTCCCTGTTGCATTTCAAACATGAATTTATACACTTTTTGACTTTTGAAATAAATAAAAAAAAATTAAAAATTATTTTGATTTCTGAGGCCGGCCCTGGTTTAGCGCGCTTATTCCCTAGAGAATAGTCGCCGGTGATAGATAACGCTGTTTCGTAAGTGGCGCTGCTCGTTGCAAACTATCAGTTACGAGAATTCGTATTTCGCCAGGCCCGTATTAAACCGAATTTCAGGGTCAAATTTTCGAACACGAATTGCGTACTTAATTGTCACTCGATTGAAAAATGCTTTTAGACTTTTGTTATTTATTGTGCAAGGAATCCATGATTCTTATTTTTGTACTTATAGACCTAACACCCTGTATACCTAATTCTTAAATGAAAATCCCTACACCATACGGTAGATGGGAAGTTGATTATATATATATATTCTTCAAAACTAAGCACTTTAAATCGATTAGGCATCTATGACATGTACATAATGAAAGTGAATTGTGAACTGGTAACAATTATTTTCAATTGGGATGGTAATTAGGAGGTGATTTTCACATTTTTTTTTCACCGAAAAGATGGGGACCAACGTTGTTTTCGTCATAATTCGCTTAGTTTTGATGCATAAAAAAAAAACAAAAAAGCATTTTTCAAGCACTTTAAAATATGTTCTACGAGTTTTCGCCGACAGTGCATTCTTTTTTATTTCACGTTGAAACTTTCAATTTTGGCGTTTGACGAATAAACCAACCTTCAACAAGTTTATATGGGGTCTACAGACACCATGAACTAACCATTTTTTTAAGTGTATATTTAGTAAGAGTAATTGTTTCGGTAAAATTTTACTTTTTGAATTATTCGGAGGAAACCATTTCAAAACGTGGAATTTTTCGCTCGTAAATAAGTCGAAAGGTATTCATTTTCAGAACAAACTATAAAAGTTTTTTAAAATTAGTCAATCAATATATTCCCGCATCTACTTTTAATGGAACATTTTTCACCCCAAAAAGGGTGGTACCCATCCCCAGGGTAGAAGCAACCTCCGGCATAGGGACAACATTGAAGTGGAGCCTAAATATAAACTTTTGTGTAAATCGCTGCTGTTTGGCAAAATTGCTAGGAAAAACGGTCATTGACTGGACTACAGGTAAGTACACGTAGACAGCTAGAGAACTTCCTAAATGTTTTGAATTCCATTAAAAAAATATTGCCTTTTACCATGGAAATGGAACCTAATCAACAATATTAATTTACACTCCAACAGTGAAAATATTATGCAATATCAATTTATGTTCTAAACTTTTTAAACATCCAGAGGGAGCATCTAGTAAATAGAATATTGAAATCACTCAGAAAAATAATTATCATCATTCCTTGTTTTATTTGCTTGAGGAAACAAAATTGAATTTGCTGTACAGGGTATTTAAAAACGAAAAAAGAACGTTGCGTTTAAATGGCAACACTGTTAAATACGATAAATCCAATCGAAAAAAGTTGCAGGAGGGAGTTGTTCAGAATCCTAAAATATCAAAAGCAAAAAATCGCGGCAAAATTCGATTGTATTTCTATCCGCTCCAAATGGCCCAAAATGTTTGCAATATGCTCATTCTGGTATAGTGTGCTTTAATAATGTTATAGTGTATTGAAAATCGCACTTTTCGATTAAAGATTGTCCAAAAACAGCAAAAGATGAGGAAATGCCGTGAATGGTCGGATAAGGTAAAATGGGAGTAGAATTTTGCAAAACTTTATTCCAATTTATTAAGCGGTTTAAAGGAAATTGGCAACTGAACATGGGAAAAACACGCTTTTGATTAGGTAATAGTGAAATCTTATGCGTCTACTACAATCTCGAACCTGCCGACAATTAAAACGTCTAAATTAAGGATCAAACCAATTAACACATCTGCTTATGAGATTCAGAATGATATCGTTTAATCAGAATTTGTAATTTAAAGTCGCTAATTTTGACATTTCCAGATTTTTCTTAAAACAATTGCAGATGGTTGTTGGATTACCTATATTCTATTATACTGACATGTTCGTGGGTTTAGAAAAAAGTTCGAAAAAGCAAGTGAGGTTAGGTTAGGTACAGTTTCTTAAATCCAATGGACCACCGTCCCAAATTGGACGGTTTCAACTAGTAATACCTAATACAGTAATCAATATTTGTTTCTCGTATGGGCTTACCCTCTCAAAAATAAAACAGCTCGAAAAGACAATGAAATCTGTTTTTAAAACTTAAACACCAAAGAACCTACAAATTACAAACGGATCAAGCCACGGAATGTTTTAATAAAAATATTTAAAGAATTCTAACGAACACGAGCATGTTTGTGTACGATCGGGTACACTTGTATGAGTTGCGGGCCGGCTCGACTAGCCGCGGCAGGTTTCGGCAGTGTGTGCTTCGTGTTTTTAAACGTGCGTCTCGTACCTGCTTTTTAAGAGAACAATTAAGCGGTTCGCAGAAATGTAAACAACTTTCGACGTTTCGAATTTTCTAGACTTTTCCCGACTTTTTCTATGGATGCCATAAAAGTTCGCCGAGTTAGTTAGTAATAAACTGACAGTGACGGTAGTAACAAAAGAACTAAATCGACAGTTAGAATACAAAAAAATTGAAACGTGCATATAAGTGAATGATGTAAATAAATAGTAACCTAAGTTTAGTATTAATTAATAGTTTTAAGTAGTTATAATTAAATCAGTGTATATAAATTGTTAATCCTGTAATTTAGTCTGTAAAAATAAATTTAATAAACCCACGAACACTACAACTGGTGTTAGGCGTGGTGTGAAACATAACTATTGAAAACTTTAGTGCGGGTTGAGTAAAAGACATTGCAATGGCAAAGTAGTTGCGCGAATTAAAAGAAAGGGATGAAGCGACGAGTGGTAACAAGACGGAGCTTCAGTGGCGGCTCACGGAGGCATTGAAAAAGGATGGCCATGATTCTAAGACGTTCCTTTTCGAAGATGAATTGTCGCAAATGATAAAAAAATTAGATTCCATGGAAGAAAGAATTAGAAGGAAATAGTAAAAGTTTGGAAAGTAAATTGGAACAAAATAGTAGAAGTTTCAAACCTGAATTGGAAGAAAAACTGGAAGCGAAATATCAAGAAGCAGAAGAAAAGTTCTGGAAGAAATGATTTTTGGTAAGACAAAAACCAATCGAAGTGGTTGCTGGCGCATCTGGTGCACTTCATCAAGTCAGCCAAACCAGCCAAAGAAGCGGTACAGAGTCAAACACGAGTAAGACCATCAAGGTTTGACGGAAAGTACTCATGGACCACATACCACAGGCAATTCGAGGCGACTGCCAAGGCGAATAACTGGGCGCCTGACGGAAAATCCACTGCGTAACCCTTGTGCTTCGTGGAGGCGCATGTGACATTTTGAACACCCTATCCCCGGAAGAATTGGCGGATTATGAACAATTAATAAAACGGTTGGAGCTGCGCAACGGTGAGGCTCACTTAATAGCGGTATATCACATCCAACTGAATACCCGCAAACAGAAGCCAACATAATCCCTATAAGAATTTGAGGCCGATATTGAAAGACTATCTCGACTGGCCTACCCAAGAAACGGATTCGTCAGAATATTTAGAAGAAACCGTCTGCCGAATCATCTCCAAGCTCAACAAAGAAACGCGAAAACTAAGATGTTGGAATTGCGGCGAACAAGGTCATATGAAAAAGCAGTGTAAGAAAACTACTCTTTCCCCAAGTACCCGACCTCAACCGCAGGAAAACTAGGTAGGGTCGACGTAACGGGGCAAACATTGACCCATAGACAACGAGACCCCGAAATTATTGCATTTATAAAAACTTTGAAGTTGTGTGTTTCTTTTGGACACTGGGGCCATTAGGAACATTTTAAAACCCAGCGTAGTTGAGAGTCCTAGCCAGGTTGTGTCAACTAAGTGGGCTCTGTCTACGGCTACTGGAGAGAGAGTGGTTGTTCATGGCGAAGTTAATGTGTCATTTGAAATTGGCAATATTGTCTTGGATTATCAAGTGCTGGTAGCAGATATTGAAGACGATGTTATTCTTGGACTGGACATTTTTACAAAACTACGATTTTGACATTAATTTAAGAAGAGGCGTTGTGAGACTGAATTGTGAAGAATTTTGTCTCATAAAACATGGACAGAAGGCGGTAACCCGGAAGGTAAATTTTGAAACAGTACCTGCCGAAATAAGTGTAGTGATTGACAGATATTGTAGGAATCTAACCAGTGAGCAGAAATGAAAATTGCGACATCTACTTTGTCAGAATGTCGACGTCTTTGAAACTGACAAGAATGGTAGGGGAAGAACTAACATTGTAAAACACAAGATCAATACCGGTAATGCGCAGCCTATTTATCAAAGACCAAGATGACTGCCCCTAGCGAATGAGGAAAAAGCAGACCGAATAATCCACCAAAAACCATGATACCGGCGTAATTGAACCATCATCAAGTCCGTGGACATTACCGGTAGTGTTGGTAAAGAGAAAGGATGGAACAACCCGCTTTTGTGTGGATTACCGACAGCTCAACAACGTAACCAAAAAAGACAGTTATCCGCTACTATGAATTGATGACACGTTGGACACGGTCGTTTTGGAGTACCCTTGGAGTTTTACTCAGACCAAAGGAGGAATTTTGAATCAACAATATTCCGTGGAATATTCGAGCTCCTAGGGATAAAGAAAACTCGAACTTCTCCACTCCATCCACAATCGGACGGCTTAACCTAACCTAACCTAACCTAACCAATCTGGAGAAGTTGTTTGGTTGTATAATCCTTGTCGTCGGCGTGGACTATCACCTAAGCTCCAACAAAATTGGGAAGGACCCTACGAAATAGTCAAGAGGATTAACGACGTGATCTACCCAATTAAGCGAATTCCAAATGGCAAGCCAAAGGTACTTAAAAATAATTGAAGTATAATTTGCATTTGTTTTATCATTTTTAAGATGAAGCCCCAGTACTTATGCGTCTCTATAAAAACTACTTCCATGTATATAAGCATAGTGAATCGATAAGGCAATTTATTTGAAAGTAGTTTAAAACAAAAAATCTAATCGATTACAGGCAAAATTACACGAAAATACGAAAAAATATGACCTCAGTAGTGGAATGAAGCAATTTTGAAAATTTATGTACATAGTGAAGACATGTGTACATATATTTTGATATTTTGCAATAATTGCAAAATAAGTTTTCTCAGCGCATCTGTCAGTCTGATAACCTAGAGTTAAAATACGATTACTATGCCAACTTTATATTAGCGGTCGTGAGAACTCTGTATTATAACTGTATACAGAACGGCATAAGGATTAAAATTATTACAATTTTCGGAAAAAAAAGGTAATTTTCCATTAATCTTCCTGCAGTTAAAATATAGTTTCGCCATAGGCAGCCTTTATGCTATTTTTTTTATGAATTCTGTAGGGTGAAAACATTAATCCATTTACTGGGCAGCGGTTAGGATCTCGGAAAATTTTCATTGTTTTTTACATCTCTAAAAGATTATTTTAACCTTATGCCTAAAATAGTCTTATTAATACTTTCTTATCGACTTATGAAAGTAGCAGAAGTTAAAAAATCGTCTCTTTTTTTTGAAAATAGAAATCGAATTTTTCGAATTTTAACGGGGAACGCCATACGGCAGTCGGTCAATTTTCGTGTTATTTTACTTTATTCTAGGTTTTACAGTGTGTCCGAAATTAGAGCCTCACCATTAGGGTCTCCCTTATTTTAGCAACTGTAAAAAAGACTAAATAGGGAAATATTAGGGATATTTCAAGGTCGAATTTATGATGCTTTCAAATTGCTTGTAGGACTTTTTTTTAAAGATATTGGCGAAAATGATTTTTAGTACTTTCAAAAAAGTGCTGCATTTTTTTAATTTGACCCGTGGAAACTTTAGTGGATACATATCAGGACACGTTTTTAGTCCCCTTTTCATGAATTTAATTAATTTTGTTTTCGAAGTAATAGGATTAACTTTCCCATTTCCCATCGGCAATTGGCGCCATATTTGACTTAGATCGAACTTTTCTTTCTCTTTGTAATGATGAATGCCAACTTAATTTTTTTTTTACTTCCACGTTTTACTAGTTAGCTGTGACTGTGATAGTTATGTCTTTACATCTTTACAGTAAACTGTATTTTGTCGTTTAAATTTGTAGGTAAGTCATTATACCTAGTACAGATTAGAAATAGGAAAGGCACTCACATAAAGCTTATTTAGAACAGATTCATATGGAGAATAATCAGTTGAATAGTGGTCACGGCCATATGATAAATTTAATCCTTTAATATATACTTTAGTTAAACAATACTGTGTTTCAAAGGGAGCCAGCGTTGACAAGCATTCGTCCCAATCTCCAAAATGGTAGACATTTCCACTTAATATACCCATTACTGAAGAAGCAGTGGCGTCGAAAACTAAAAACAAAACAAAAATAAGTGTATAAATATATGCATACAAATATGTGTATTACTAGCTAACCCTTTCAAACTTTATTTACAAGTGTACTACAAGTGTAATTATCATATATCGTATATATTGTCATGATAGAAAGAAGTTGCAATACAATTAAAAAAAAAATAACAAAATTAGAAACTGAAATAAGTTCAGATATTAAATAAATTTTGTATAAAAAAAATTTTTTTTTAAAAAAATAGGTATTAAGTACTTACGTTAAGAAGATTATTAAAATTTTAAAGTTGACAAAAAAAATTTTATTTTAATTAAAAAAAAAATTTGGAAATAGAATTTTAGAAATTATTTTGAAAAGATTGTAACGTTTTAAAATAACAATAATAATAATCAAGATTGTATGAATAAAAAAAAATTTTTATTTGAAAGATCCATGTAGTCAAGAATTTGTTGATATTAGATAAAAGAAAATTAATAACAGTTTTGAAATGAAAAGAATAAATAAAATTTAGACAAATATAACTAATAAAATACAATTTATGAAAAAAATTAAAATTTATGAATAATTCAAGATTGATATTAACACCGAAGTGAATGAATTTAAACATGTCACAATTTAATAGAAAAACTTTATAGACCTTTAGTAGTTTAAAATTTAATTTTTGAAATTTCGTTAATAGTATGTAATATTATTATTTTTGATTTGAATTTTAGAATATTATTTAAATAAAGATAGTTGTAAATTTAATTTTTAGAACTTACACTGAGTAAAATTATTCATGCTCTATAATATTAAAAATTTAATATTTAAATTAAAGAAAATAATTTAAATTTAAAAAAAATCGAAATTTTAACTATGAAGCCTTTAAGTATTGTTACTTCATAATGCACAATAGTTTAATAAATACAAACACAGATGAGTTACAAGAATTTATTTATTGAAACCACAATAATTATTTCGGCATACAATGCCTTCTTCAGGTGGGGAAGTAATCTAAACTTAAAATATTTACAGCTTCACTTAAATACAAAATTAACAGAGGGGGGATACTAAGGTTAAATATTAAGTAAAGGTGAATTATTCAAGTCCGTTTGTTCATTTAAAATTATACCTATTTTATTTAATCTAAAACGACAGGTAAATTGTATGTACCTTCAGATTCATTAGTGGAATTCAATGCCGGTAGGGGTATTAGCCCTCGTAGTAGTTGTTTCTCTTGTTTCTAGTCAGTCTTGCTATTTTATTTAATTTATTAATTTCCATAGTTTGTATTAGATTTAACTTAACACTTATTTTCTGTGAGTAATACCTTAAAATTATCATCAAAAACGTGTGAATTAGAAATTAAGTGATTAGCATAAGTGGAATGGTTATTCTTTTTGTCAAAACATTTCTTATGTTCTTTAATTCTTTCGTTGAAAGATCTACTAGTCTGACCAATGTAAGACTTATTACAACTACCACCATTTAACTTAAATACCGGGTTTACTTTCTTTTTTAATGGGGTTTTTATTGTTTTTTATAAATTTCCCTAACGTTAGCGAGATATTACCTAAAAAGGTTAAAGAATTATAATGTGATTTAATTTTCGTTATAGAGGTATAGACCAAGTTTTGGGTTTGTTTAATTAGTTTTTTATTGAGTAAATTGGTGACGAAAGAGGTGGTGTAGCCGTTGTTGTTGGCTATAACGAATAGTCTATTTAGTTCGATGACGTAATCTTCTTTAGACAAAGGAATAGTTAGCAATCTACGAAGACTTGAGTGGAAAAATGCCATTTTATGGGTTATGGGATGAAAAGAAAGTGCGTGAATTATCGTATCGGTATGTGTTTCTTTGTAGAATATAGAAAATTTGTGTTTATTATTTTTTATAGTGAGATCTAAAAAATTAATGGTATTATTGACCTCTTCTTCTAGGGTAAATTTTATATTCGGATGTAAGTTGTTTAAAAAAATGAAAAGATTTGTTCACTGTCTATTTGTACCTTTAAAGCAAATCAGGATGTCATCTACATAACGATAGTAATACAGACAATTATTAGCTAGGTTATTACTATGAATTTTGGTTTCTAATGAATCCATGAACATCTCTGCCAGTAGGGGGCTAAGTGGGTTACCCATGGCCAGACCTTCATGCTGTTCGTAGAACGTGTTATCGAAAATGAGATAATTCTGGTTAAGACAAATACTTAATAAACTGACTAATTCATTTATGATAACCGGGTTAATCTTATTGTTCTGAAGATGAGTTGTAACTAGGTATGTCAATAACTTCAATAGGAGGAATACTAGAAAAAAGATTACTGACGTCAAAGGACATAAACTTACAGTTATTTGGTAAATCTATACAAGGTCTAAAGAATTTAATACAGAATATGTTGGTTTAAAATTCGTAAGTTCTTTAATTTTGTTAACTAAAAATTTTGAAAATTTTGTGCAGAGTGCTTGTACATACGATAGATAGGCCTAATTGGGAAACTCGTCTTATGTAGTTTAATCAGTCCATATAATTTTGGAGGAAGTGGATTCATAACAGATAGGATTATTAAGACAGCTTTTTAGACTTTGTTTGATAAATCAGCGTTGGATCTTTTTTAATTAAAGATAATCGGTTCTCTGAAAGAAATGTTTTGACTTTGATAAGGTAATCTGTTTTTGGAATTGCAATACCTAACTGTATATAGAGGTTGTGTAGGCTTTCACGGCCGGCGTCAATTAAACTATTGTAGGTTTCCGGGCTTTGTGGCCGTGGTCTATAGGCTGGATTGTTGCCTAACGTTTCGCCGACTTCTGCGGTCAGAATCTTCAGAGACGTTGTGGACGGCGGAGTAGAGTTCTGTCGCGTAGAGTTCTCTTCGGCTGTCTGCTGTCGAACTCTACGCGACAGAACTCTACTCCGCCGTCCACAACGCCTCTGAAGATGCTGACCGCAGAAGTCGGCGAAACGTTAGGCAACAATCCAGCCTATAGACCACGGCCACAAAGCCCGGAAACCTACAATAGTTTAACTGTATATCCTTTATCGGCTTTTGTGAACGTTAAATTTTGATTTTTACATAGTGAATTAATATGACATAACATAACATGATAATTTTTATTTAAATTTGAATTTAGTTGTTTCTTGATATAGATTGAATGAAATGCTTTTTATCTAGCCCTACGTATCCTAAAAAATGATATGCCTAGTACTAGCTATAGTCATAAGTTAAATACAAGTTTTCGTCACGATAAAGCTAATCAGTGGCAGTCACGAGGAAAAATCGTACAAAATCACCCTCAACTAAATAAAACGCCTATGAATTGTTACAATTGTGGTACTTTTGGGCACTTTGCGAGAGATTGTTGAAAAAAAACGAGATTAGAATGTAAACGTTGCCACAAATTGGGTCATACGAAAGAAAGATGTCCGTTGGGGAACAAGAAAGCTGACTCACGTGTTAATGTTATTGTTATACGTCCTAATGATTGAAACATGTTTTTCCAAACTGCACATATCAGCAACCAAAAGATTAAAAGTTTAATCGATACAGGGTGTTCAAATACATTAATTAAAATGATAGTTGCAAATAAATTCAAGTTTAAAATACAGCGATGCAATCCAGTCATTTTAAAGGGCTCCATGGGAAATAAAGGAACAGTGGTCACTTGTAATTCTATTATAAACCTTTTTATTCGAGTTATGGCAACTTCGGCAACTGTTACACCAATTATATTCTCTGACGATCTTTTGTCACACGATTTAATTATTGGTTTGCCAAAATAAGACGATTTATTACAAAATACATCAATGCTCGTTTAAGTTGCGCTTACAATACAGCGGCAGGACGGTCGAACCAAGGCAAATTGCGCTCCATTGAGAAATGGCCGATACCTTTCTAAACGTTACATATAGATCATGTAGGCCCTTTTGAAACCAGCAAAAAGAAAAACAAATACCTTTTAGTCATAGTTGACGCATTCACGAAGTTTTGCATTATTGAAGCAGTACATGATCAGAAGACTAAACATGTAAGTGGATTACGTTTCACGACGATACTGAGTAAGTACAATTTCCATTTATACGTATCACGACTGCATATCTTACACGAATCCCAATAGACTTTTACGAATTTTGACATTCTTTCAAACGAAACGAGATCAACGGATCACTATTTACGAAACGATACCATAAACCGCCATTCACTAAATGAGATTAATGGATCTCTAATCACGACTAACGATTAACAAACGTATACCGTCAACCGAAGGAATCAACGGATTTCTATACATCATGATTACGAAGGGGATCGAAGGATCTCCCTTAATTTAATGATTCTTCCATTTACGATCACATATGAGATTGACAGATCTCAAAATACATCAGCACAGTCCTAGATTAACGATTATACTTATTATTAAAACGAACAGACAGTCAACGGACTACTTGCATTCACTCAGCGCATAAACGAATTTTCACTTTTTAAAAGACGACTAAGTTTCTTTTGTTTTCTAGGCCTTCCAAGCCTGAGGACAGGCTTGTAGTACAGGATGGCCGAGTTTAAGGTATAAATCAACGCACGGTATATGCCATGACTCCGACAGATCGCCGGATGTTGTTGTTTGGGTTATGGGAGGCCAGAAGAGGTTCAGGAGAGAGTGTCGATACGAGATACATGATTGTTTATTAATATACCTACGCACCTTTGTATTAATCATATTGGCTTGTATAAAATATTAACATAGAAACGAGTATAGGTAATATTAATATATCTTACATCTACTTATCCATAATACACTGTATAAAATTCTGATCTATTGCAGAGCAAAAATGGTCCTCATTGATGTAGAACTCGTACGGTTAAATATAAAGTAAAAGCAAACTTACATTGTTTCAGTCATTAAATTTTTTAACCTGATCTGGCATAACCTACCCTAATCTAATTTTAACAAACTACGTATATACCTTTCACTTAATTTTATTAAATTCCTAAAAAATTTGTTTCAACCCATCTTCAGAAGAGAGAATATTACACTAAATTTAAAAGTTTTGCCTTAAATACTAATCTTAACTGCCGGGAGGGGGAAGTAAATATTTTGTACGTATTATAACAAATGGAGATTCGTGAACATTCTCAATTTCATTTAATACATTAACTATATTTGAATGTAAATGTCTTCTGATTTCTATAGCTTCCAAAATTGTTAGTTTTTTACCTTTTTCTTGAACATGGAGTATTTTTACATTATCTTTATAAAAGTTGTGTCCTGTATCTTTTATATGGTTCATAAATGTAGATTTTTCATTATAATTCATCAAATGACCACGAATACTTATATTAAAAGTCCTGCCTGTTTGCCCTATATAAATTGAGTTACAAGAACTACAATTCAATTTATATACACCACTTTTTTGTAGTAATTCTGTTCTATCTTTTCTATTGCTTATATATTTAAATAAAGTATTCGATGTTTTTTTATTTATTAATTTATCAATGAGATAATTATCATATGCGTTACTATATGCTATTTTTTAACCATTAAACAAATTTAATTTAGTTTAATATTCCTTCTTCTAAAGATGACCCTGTGGGTTGAAACAAATTTGTTAATAATTTAATAAAATTAAGTAAAAGTTATTGTTTTTCTTTCTTTCAAGATTTCATGATGATAAACTTTCACATAGTAGAGGCCAACTCAATCAATTTTTTCAATACGTATATACCGTTGCACAATAACAAACTTCTTGCACGTACCACAATCAGAAGCAATAAGTGGTCAAATTATTCCAAATACATTGTTGTATAAAAAACACATGCAAAATATTTTCTACTAGTTGAACCCGTCCAAACTGGACGGTGGTGCATAGCATTTAAGAAATCATAATCAGGTTGACAATTTAGTATCACCTCAGTTCCTTTTTGCAAACTTTTTTCTAAATCGTCTATATAATAATTATGCTGTTTTGAGAAAAGTTACATATCTCTGAAAATTATTGCAAACGTTTCTATTTAAACTGATTGCTTCCCTTCACCACACATCCCATTTTTTACTGTTATGAATACTATCCGTCAAAGCTTGGACGATGGTGCATAGCACTGTAACAAATTTTATCAGAGGGGCCCGCTTTGTACCGTAACCTCACAGTGGTGAATAGCACTTACCCTAATTGTGCATAGCATTTACCTTACTGGTGGATAGCACTTCTCCTATTAGTGCATTGCACTACCCTATTAGTGCATAGCACCTATCGGCAGTTCACGGCGTAAATCATATGATCATTAATGTGAATTAAATCTTTGTCAACATGATGACAGCAATAGACTTATCCTCATTAATTTGAGGTAATTGTAGATGGTTCAAAGAACTAATTCACATTAATGATTTTAAAATCACCACTACCAAGTGTCACTCAATATTTCATTGAAATCCATATGAATTTTTATCATTTCGATTGACCTAAAAATCATACAATAGTTCAACTAAAACAACCTAACATTTACTAATTATTATGTACAATGTACAGCACATCTAATTATTTCGAAGAGACCCACCCATATATATCACAACGATTTTTGCACACCGCATTTACCATTCTATTGCTTCAAAGATGTAGTTATTATTTAATTATTTCTGCAGAAGTTAATAATATTTAGTATATTACTGCTTATATATTATTTGATTTTCATATTTATCTGTTTTTAGTATGGCATGGAAGCTATAACGAATATTAGTTCGCATTTCACTTTGTAATGTCGTTTTTTTTTTTTTATAAACGTCAAAGTAAACGTCAAAATTGTAGGATTACAGTCTACATGTCCAAGTAATAATAATATTGGCAACTCATAATTTCCAAGATGTTCAACTTTCTTGTTAAGACCTGTACCTGTCAAAATTAACTACCTTTAATAACAAATTCCGATTAAACGAAAACATATTTAATGTTAACAATAGGCCTTTATAATTCTTTGGTCCTTATATTAAACTTTTTTTACCCGATCTTCGGAGGAGTTTAATGCACGCAATTTCACTTTTAACCAAAAACGCATTTTTTCCCGTTTTCATTTGCTAATATCTGTTAAACCGCTCAATAAATCTTTATGAAATTTTGCAAAACCCTACTCCGTCTTAATCTTAATCGATATTATTTGAGGCATTTGGTGCGTCTTTTGCGATGTTTTGGCAATTTTTATTAGAAAAGTATAATTTTTGTTACTTTTTTCCATGGCTCAAACAAACATCCATACACTAGATTATATATGACTAGTTGAACCCGTCCAAACTGGACGGTGATGCATAGAATTTAAGAAATATTAATCAGAGCGATCTTTTAATTCCATAGCTTCATTTGATTTTTGCAAACTTTCTAAATAGTGAATACAATTAATTAGCTGTTTTAAGAAAAGTTACACATCTCTGAAAAATTCCACAGCACCGTTTAAGTAGGTATCTAATACCTCAACTAGAATTTTTGAAGGTAGGTGGCCTTGTCTGTAGCTTGAAAGGAGCCCAGATATTACCTCTTTAAACTTCTTTTTATGTGGATACTAAAAAATATGCAACACCGGTAAATACTCGGAGGAACTTGAAGATAGATTAAGACAGTCGTCCCAAGACCTATATACATGAAGTACATACGTATTACAAAAGTGACTACTACATAAGTTTATCAAAGTGTATAATTTTTATATTAACTTTTCAATTTTTGTTTTCTTTTACAAATACATAGTTGAATTCTGTTTAAGCAGTTGTTTTCGTAAATACATGGGTTTGCAACAAAATATACCAGAATATTTGTTTTGTTCATACTTTATATTATTAAGTCTAATTTCGTTGGTCTGAGTTTGAAAAGAATTAAATTGCAACAAATTCAAGTTAATTCTCTTAAAATTTTGCTTGTTCATGGGAGCTAAATGAGAATACAGTTTATTAAATCTTCAGCATGTTCTTTTTGTAACTATTTCACTCTCAATAAATAATAAATTTATTAAATATGAGTTGGGGTATTTATTTTTGTAACATAAGTAAATTAAAAGAAAGAACAGTTTCTTGATTAAATTGTTAACAATTACAATAGTCGCCAATTGTCCATGAAACGCTTGTTATGCAAGTATTAGAGAAATTAGATATTTTAAGTAAAAATCCAAAATTACCTACTCAAAATTTTTCAAATAAAACAAAAATTATTTATATGCATCGAAAAAGGAATCAGATGATATCATTAAATATGGTATTTGAAAAAACGAAGTTTCCTGTTTGGAGTTTTGAAACTTTTTTTTTGAACGTCCTGTATAAATTTCTGAGTCTACAACGATAGTAGGCTCATGCATAGCATAGGTGGTCACGTCACCGGCGCGCAGACCTTGTCTCACGATGGTAACGGTGAAACACGTTTTCTGCATTTGTAAAAAGTGTTGTGGTAATCTGGTAATTAGAGTGAGTCTCCTCTTGAGTTAATTTATTCACTATATGGACCACCACAATTCCTCTTTCAATCTGGCAGTCAGCAATGCAATTTTTTAGAGGCGCGGTAAGCAATGGTACGAGCAGCAATGGGGCTAAGCCATTGTCTCCGGACGATAAAAGAGGTAGGATGTTTTATTCTTTAAAGAAATTGAAATCTGTCAAATATTTGATTTAGCACCCTGTACAGACAGATAATTGATAGTGCTTTGATCTTCTTGTATCTACTCTAATAGTAGTTAACTACAACACATGCGACAACACGCACGCAAACACATACAACTTTAATAAAAATAGTGTAGGGATCATGCGAGATTTGCTAAGTAAAGGAAAGCCTCTGGGTATAGTTCGGTCTAGTGTGTGGCGGGGCGAGGGAAAAAGAATTCATAAAAACGTATGAACGACGCGTACAACACAGTGTACGACGGTTCGTGAAACGATTAACATAAAACATTATAGGTTTGTTCCAAGCAACGAAATGACCGTACATTGTATTGCCATAAACCTGCGCAAAACAAAATAAACGTTCCAAGCATGAGTAGGATCGTCCATTGTACGGTTTTACTTTCGTTTCAAGCAAACTGCGACCATACATGGAATAGTTTCGTGACGATCATTTCAGTACATTGTCTATAGGTGGTTCAAGTTTTGGACTGATATGCGCAGTATTCAAACAGTACAGACTGATGACTTGCGCACAATTTAATACATAGCAGTTTTGGGATCGTTTCGTTACGATCCGCAAAAGTTCGCTTGGAACGAACCTTATATATAAGAGTTGACGTAAATTCTTAGTTATATTCATTCCATTGTTATTTATCCCGCAAATTTTGGGGGCTCGTCCATGATCGGGGATTGATAGCGATAGGCGAATTACTGGTAACTGAGAACGATGTCAAACGAAGGCGAAGTTATGGAAATGCGAGAATATGAACAGACAAATTTCTAAGCGAAAGAAGAAACAAGGGGTGTATCCTCAATGAAAGTCAACGAGTTGAAAACGGAACTGCGACGACAAAAACTGAAGACGATAGGAAGAAAAGAGGAACTCGTTGCCCGATTGGAGGTTGCCTTATTGTTAGAAGATGCTTTAGACAATGAAGGCGAAGACGAAGACAAATAAGCTGAAAAGAAAGCCGACCGTTCTGAAGGTAATGACGACGGAAAAGAAGATACAAAAATAAAAAAGAGCAGTATGAAGACTTCCAAAGGTGAACAGAATCACGAGGACGCTGAAAATCGACATAGCTTGGACGGGAGTCGAAGTGGTTACCGCGGTTTTCGCGAAAACAGTGCGAGTCCGGACAGACAAACCCACGATTATCCTAAGTATGTTCCCACGTTCCGTGATGTTGAAGAATTTTTCCAAACATTTTCCGGTGACGATGGAATAAATGTTCGTGTTTGGATCGCGGACTTTGAAGACTTCGCGAAATTGTGTAAGTGGTCGGACATCCAAACAACGATTTACGCCAAACGATTGCTACGAGGCAGTGCGAAGCTGTTCGTTAATTTCGAGCGTTGTGATCGCGCGTGGGAGCAGTTGACAAAGCCCTGTTAAATGAATTTTGTGAGAGGGTGAACAGCCACGATGTACACCGAGAATTGAATAGAAGAAGGCAAGCAAAAGAGGAATCGCTTTACGATCCTGTATACAATGCTGGAAATTGCTGCACAGGCTGATGTCGCTGTGTTATCAGTAATACAGTACGTAATAAAAGGAATTGAAGATGACCAAACAAACAAGATCGTGTTATATGGAGCTAGGAACCTACAGCAATTCAAAGAAAAAATGGTCAAATATGAGGAAATTAAGAACAACAGAAAAGCTGTTAAAAGCGAAAGAAGTGAGAAGGCAACAAACAAGATGAAAGGAGGCACCAAAAGAACGAATTCGACCGACAAACCACCCCAAAATAAACGATGCTACAATTTCGGAGAACAGAATAACATTAGCGTGGAATGTCCTAACAAGGCTAGGGGAGCAAAGTGCTTTAAATGTGGAAAGTTCGGTCACAAGTCAAACGAGTGTCGACAAAGAGAAGCAAATGAGATTAATAAAAAACAAAAAAAAACGACGTGAAAGTTTTCAAAAAGGTTGTCAAAAGCGGCATAGAGTTGAACTGCCTTTCAGACTCCGGAAGTGACGTAAGTCTGATTCGGTAGGACAATTATGTGAAAATCGGGGCACCGACAATTGAAAACGATAAGTTACGATTTCGTGGAATCGGGAATGGTGATTGTTTTTCGCGACGGTAACGCAAATCAGTGTCGATAACGATTGTATTGACGCCAAGCTCCATGTTGTCAGCGAGTCAACGATGAGTTACGATCTGCTTCTGGGAGGTGATTTTATTAATAAAGTCAATATAAACATTCTTCGAGGGCTCCTTTCGAGATATGCACATCTGCCGTGTTGCAGTGATATATTAACGCAGCGATTAGAGGTTTGGTAAACAAGGGTATTGTTTTAATCTACATGGACGATCTAATCATACCGTCGAAGAACTATGAAGGTTTAACGCGATTTAAAGAAGTGATAAGAACAGCCAGCGATTTCGGTCTCGAAATAAACTGGAAAAACTGCCGGTTTCTGCAAACAAAAGTAAATTATTTAGGACATATATTCGAAAACGGAACTCAGACCGTCAAAAGAGAAAATAAAAGCAATTAGGGACTTTCCAAGACCCGGTAACGTGCGTGACATTCAGTGTTTCCTCGGACTTACTGGATATTTTAGGAAGTTCGTGCCGAATTACGCGAGCACGGCTCGTCCATTGACTGAACTGTTAAAGAAACAAGCAACTTTTTAATTCGGTAAAGCGGAAAATAGAGCGTTTTGTGAGTTGAAATAAAAACTGGTAACAACACCCGTTCTTAAGCTCTATAATCCGGAAGCGTATACAGAGCTTCATACTGATGCCTCGTCCTTGGGATACGGAGCGATTTTGCTCTAACGGGATGAAAATGATGGCGCGTTACACCCGGTTTATTACGCGAGTGGCAATGCAAGTCCGGCTGAAAAACACTATCATAGCTACGAGCTAGAAGTCCTCGCGATCGTGAAGTCCCTTAAAAAATTCAGAATGTAT
This sequence comes from Agrilus cyanescens, assembly GCA_947389935.1. Taxonomy (NCBI): domain Eukaryota; kingdom Metazoa; phylum Arthropoda; class Insecta; order Coleoptera; family Buprestidae; genus Agrilus; species Agrilus cyanescens. The sequence goes on from OX376706.1 coordinate 19,819,262, forward strand.
TTGCTGGGTCGTTCGTTTAAGATAATAACTGACTATAAAACGTTCACCATGACTGTAAAGAAGAAGCACATGTGTGCGCGTGTGGCAAGATGGGCATTATTTTTACAAGACTTTGATTTCACGGTAGAACATCGACCGGGTAAAAGCTTAAGGCATGTGGACAGATTAAGCCGCAACCCATTACCAACTGTAATGACGATAGATGTTGATGAAGCAGGAATTTTCGCCCAAATTAGAAAAGCTCAGGAGGAAGACGATGAAATCAGAAGATGGCGCAACAAAGAAGCAAATGAAGACGAGCATCGAGTACATAATGGTCTGTTGTACAAAGAGGTTAAGCGTGAATTTCTGATTGTTGTTCCGAAAAAACTTCAAGCCAGTCTTATTAAGTTCATTCACGAGGAAGACCACCCAGGAATCCCTCAGACAGAGAAGCTATTACAAAGAGACTATTGGTTTCCTAATATTCATTCTAAAGTCGAAGAGGTGGTGAAAAACTGTATCAGGTGCATTCTGGCTAACCGTAAGTCGGGTAAAATGGAAGGAACTCTAAATCCAATAGAAAAGGGAGACAGTCCGTTAGACACCTATCACATAGACCATCTGGGGCCACTAGCAACCACCAGAAAGGGATACAAATACATCTGCGCAGTAATAGACGCATTCATCAAGTTCGTATGGCTGTATCCAACAAAAACCGCGGCGGCTGCGGAAGCAATTGAGAAACTTAAGAAGCAATCCGTCTGTTTTGGCAATCCAAGGAGAATTATTTCAGACAGAGGTTCAGCGTTTAGAGCACAAGATTTTGAAGATTACTGCATCACCGAGAAAATCGAACATGTGAAGATTAAGACGGGCGTGCCAAGAAGCAATGGGCAAATTGAAAGACTAAATAGGACACTGATTCCTATGGTGACTAAACTATCCTACCCTAGGGCCGAAAATTGGTACAAATTCATAGACCGCTGTCAACAGTAAATCAACCATGCGCCTACTCTTAGTACGGGATTTGAACCATTCGGCTTGATGTTCGGGGTTCGTTTGAAGCTAAACGACGACCCTGACCTTCCGAAAATTTTAGAAGAAGAAGAAGAAGAACAAAGTTTTATCGATAAAAGACGTGAGTTAAGGGTTCAAGCAAAGGAATCTATTGCGAAACGTCAAGAAGAGAATATAAAGTATTATAACAAAAAACGAAAAAAAGCCACCCCATACAAGGTCGGAGACATTGTTGTTGTTAAAAAACACAATTGCAACCAGGATCGAAATTCCTTCCAAAATTCTTGGGTCAATATGAAGTGACACAAAAGCTACCACATGAGCGCTATCAGGTGCAGAAGATTGGAGTCCACGATGGGGCAACCCGTACGACAACTGTGGCGGAATATATGAAACTTTGCTCACATCCCCATTCTGACGAATCAGAGGAAGATGACAATGAAGATACGGATGAAGACAGCAGTGCGAGGACGAACAGCTTGCAGGATGGCCGATTGTAGAGATCATGCGAGATTTACTAAGTAAAGGAAGGCCTCTGGGTATAGTTCGGTCTAGTGTGTGGCGGGGCGAGAGGAAATGAATTTATTAAACGACGCGTACGACACAGTGTACGACGGTTTGTGAAACGATTAACATAAAACATTATTTATGAGAATTGACGTAAATACTTATTTATATTTATTCCATTGTTATTTATCCCACAATAGTATAACATCCCCATAATAATTCAGCCGACATTCTTGAAAAAGACTAAACAGGCTTAACAATTGTAGAGCTCTTCTATAAATAAACTGAGTAATAAAAAGTAACCGTGTTTTATTTAAATTAAGTAAAGACTTGTTACGAATAAGTACGTAACTATAAATCTTTACATGTACGTTTGCATAGATTAATGTAGTACCATACTACATGGCATTGTATGTACATAATGATGAATAATGAGGATATGTTGAGAAAGGCGACAAAACTATAAAAAACATCACGTACAAAAACAATTACATTCACATACGTGAAGCATAGAATAGATTAAAAAATATTAGCCACTTATAATGCATATATAATAGGTATGCCTCGTTATTTCTCAGTCTTTCGCAACAGTTGAATTCATTGTTGAGATATTCATGTTAAATCGATTAATTAGTATAACCATTTAATGTACATTACTAGGTAAGAGTAATTTATTTATTGTGTATAGAATAGAATCTTAATTACTTTGTTAAACCACATTTTGCAAATAGAAAGTAATTAATGTAAGAAAAAGGGAAAAATTTTTAGAAAATGTAGCCATATTAAACGTGTTACGTAAATAGTGATTAAGTGTTTACAATTGATACCTATCAACTAAATGCGTCCTGTTTCACATTTAAATTAAATAAGATGTAATTAGATTTAAATAAATTACTACTATTAAAAATGTCCAAGTAGAGTGGAATCTCGATTATCCAAAATTCGAAATAAACTTAAGAACAACTAAACGATAAAATCAACATTATATGAGACAGTCGATGAGCGGTTTACCTAATGCGACTGGGATCCCTAAAAACATCTCGAGTTTATCATATCTAGTATTTGTTCAAAAAAATTGGAGTAAAAATAAAGAATATGTAATCCGAAAAAAACACTTGAACTGATTCACAATTTTTATTGTTATGATATTGTATGATAACATTTCGCCTTCCTAGGGAATCATCAGGACCTCCAGGACGCTAACACCCCATCCAAAGAATTTCGAAAAAAAAATATATATGTGGATCTAATAGGTCACAATTGGTCAGGTGGTCCCGTAAATTGGTCAGCGATAGTAAATTAGTAAAAACAATTTTTATCGACTATTCTATCAACTGTTAGATCATAGAAGCAACATAGAATGTTTGCGCATGCGTATCGTAGAAACGGATATATTTAATTGTTTTTTCTAATTACATAGCTAGGCCACACCAAATAATAATTATAGCTGACCAATTAAAAGCATCTGAAACTTAATCGATTGCTATTACATTCTTTTAATTTTACTTTAGATGGGATGCCAGCAGCGTCAAATATTCTTACAAAAAAATGGAATTGTTTTTACTAATTTCCTATCGCTGACCAATTAATGGAACACCTAATCAATTGTGACCTATTAGTGACCAATTAGATCCATATATATTTTTTTTTTTCGAAATTCGTTGGATGGGGTGCTAGCGTCCTGGAGGTATCATCAGGAGTACATGATGTGGCTAACTGCGCAGGTGACGTTCACATGTCATCTGTGGTAAAGTTCATCTGTGGTTTTATATTGAAGTGGACCTGGATAGGTTTCACTTAATTTGTTCATTGTTCTGTTGAAGCGAACTATGACGTACTAATGAGAGCTATTGAGTTCGAAATAGCGATTTGCGTCTAGCGGTTCGACAGAATAATGCCAACAAAGCATAATAGCTATTACTAGTTGAATCCGTCCAAATTTGGACGGTGATCCATTGCATTTAAGAAACTGCAAGCTGGCTACAGTTTAATGCCAAAACCTCACTTGCCTTTCGCGTTTTCTTTTTAAATCCAGGTACATATGGGCAATTGAAGTATTTATGATAAAATAATTCACTGTATCTACGTTTGCTTGATGGAAGTTCATATTATTAATATAAATAAAACAATAATGCACTTTCCACAATATTTGTATTATATACTTTACATATGTTTCGCCTCCTTGAGGCTTCTTCAGAAGTAAACCTAAAACTAAACAAAATACGGACTTATGTACATTTATACCTACTTATTCTAATTCGGGGGTGTAGGGAAAAAGGTTAAGCAGTGGTGAACTATTAAGATCTGATTGGTCATTCAGAAGTGTGTTTGTATTTTTTTGTTTATTTATTTCTAAAGTTTCTAAAAAGTTCAATCGATAACTTTTGTTTTCTAAATGTATGATTTCGAAATTTTCATTAAATTGATGGTTTTCTTCGTTTAGGTTTTTTGCATAATTTGAGTCTTGTTTTTCGTTTTCAAATGATTGTTTGTGTTCTTTAATGCGTTTTTTAAAGGAGCATCCTGTCTGACCAATATAGATCTTATCACATGAACCACAATTAAGTTTGTGCACACCTGACATATGCTCTTTATGGGTTTTATCTTTATAATTTTTGATATGTCTACCTAATGTATTATTTGTATAAAATGCTTAAGGTTATTTTTATTAAATAGGTTTTTTGATTTGTCTGTAGGGTTTTTTTAGAAAGAGTACTGTGTTATAATTATTTGGAGTATTTTTGATTACAGGGTATATATTTTTAATTACATTTTGTATGCTAAGCTTATTTAGTATGTTGCCCACTATACTCACGTTATAATTATTTCTTACCGCTAATACTTTAATTAGATTTAATTCTTTTTGGAAACCTTCGTTTTCCATAGGTACATTAATTGGTCTATGGAGCATAGAATAAAATGCAGACATTTTATGTTGGAAGGGATGTCATGACTGGTTGTTTATAATTAAATCTGTATTCGTCGGTTTGTGATAGATTGCAAATTTACCACCACTGCTTAACTTTTTTTCCCTACACCCCCGAATTAGAATAAGTAGGTATAAATGTACATAAGTCCGTATTCTGTTTAGTTTTAGGTTTACTTCTGAAGAAGCCTCAAGGAGGCGAAACATATGTAAAGTATATAATACAAATATTGTGGAAAGTGCATTATTGTTTTATTTATATTATTTATTATAAACATTTTTTCAAACATCGTTCTAACAGAAACTAATCAAAATTTCAGTTTAGTATGATTTTGCTTCGATTGCTGTTAGTTCAAATTAGTTGCCAATAGTCCAAGGCACACCCTTATTACGCCAAAATTAATGATTACTTATTTCAAAAATTCAAAACTACACACAATTTTTCATAAAACAATAGAAAGTATTCATATGGATCATAAGAGAATAAAAAAAAGGAATCGAATCAAAAAATAAAATAGTGTAGGTGCCATTTTACAAATTAAAGTTGTTCGTGTTTGATGTTTTTAAATTTAAGAATTTTTCTCTGAACGCTTTGTATAAATTATTAGGTTCAATTTTGTAACGGAATAAACTTTGATATTCAGCTATCACTTGAAAAAAATTTCAACACCCTTAAGTCGTATTTTGTGGAAGTTATGGTTTTGGTAGCGGTTTTTTATCTGAGACATCGCTCATGATACTTACATTAAAATTTCACGTTTCATTCGAATTCGGCGTGAAAAACATACCATTCCGTTTAAAATAACAAAGGCTTCCGATATAATCGGATGTAAATCGAATTTGAAAATTTTTGTAAAAGAAGCGGTATGGCATAAACAATGTTTTAGAATTACATTCATTCTACTGATTCATATGCTTCTAATAGACCATCAACTTGAAAAACTGACATATTGCAATTATTTAAACCCGAACTGTACGCGTGATTTTCAGGTAGAACAGTAAGGTGCACACTATAGACTTTGTCTTTAGACTGGTCTGTCTTACACTTTATCAGTATGAGAACAAATTTAAGTGCACTTATTAGAAAACGTTTTGTCGCAAAAAAAAAGTTCGATGGACTGACAAATTCTCACAAAACAAAACCCTCGGGGCCGTTAATAAGAACGGCACTATATGTGAATCCGCACACTCAGCGACTGTTCTGTCATTTATAGCACAATCATGTTGTCAGATGTAGGAAAATTTACTTATACCTAATCTATTACTGTGTAAGGGATGTACCTAATACCGTCGATTTCTCACATTCTTCATCATCAATCTCCTTCGCTATACAATAAGCGCAGCAATAGCAATCTTCGGAAACATTTTGACACCGCTGAATTTGTTCAATAACAGCTATTCAAATAAACTCTAGCTAACTAACGTACTCAAAGAAAACCGAATGGCAAAGCAGCAATAATACTGTTTTTTATAGTGGGCGCACCTTCTAAAAGGCAAAACTGTTTGTCTGTGTCGTGCACCCAATCCGACAAAACAGTCTAAAGACAAGCGTGCTGGAAGCCTAAATAACCACCCACAATATAGTTGTACACAAATGCTACTGAAAATCAATTCGATATACAAACGCAACTTCCTTTGTACATTAATTTGGCATAAATAACGGACATCGTTAATAAAGGGTTAATTACACGTAATAATGAAGGGATATCGATATTTATTTTAGGGAGAGTTTGAATGACAAAAGTTAATTATTATAAAAAGAACAGCTAATGGTTTATTTTTTTAATAAGGTAAACAGCAAGTCAGCTTACATAAACAACCAACCCATAAACATTATAATCAATATTTGTTTTGAACATTTTCGTCTATATTTCGGTAAAAAAATCCTAACCGTCTTTCGAAGAGAAAAATAAATTTGCAGTATTTTAACAAAGGGTATCATGAAATGGTAAAAAAATTGTTAGCGAAACCAAGTTTTGTTTTTTTAATCAATCTATTATTATTGTGATTACACCTACATACCTTCATATGCCCAAAGTGTTAAGTTACTAAGTTGGTTCAGATAAAGATTGCTATTATCTACACACTGTTTGTTGCCAGACAATAATATATAATTTGGAAGTTTAGGAAAGATTGTATTATCGGCAGTCAAATTCCTCACTCCATTAACAATCACTACCTGAAAAAGCACAAAACACAGACACACTATCATGGTTGAAAAAGATCTAACTCTTAAGGATGCCAAGATTAACTTAAACTAAGACTTGTTTTAGAAACGATTTTTCAAGCTTTTTCTATATCACGGGAAAGTAACTAGCCTACGGAAAGGAATAACTATTGTGAATGCACGGTATAGAACGTCCTTCAATTACCAGCTGCACTTTTCATTTTGTTTAATGCGTATAATAATAAATAAGAAAATTGAATATGATTTAATTAATTACAGTTTACTTCTTTTTTCTGATGGTAGAATTCTAATGCAGACATGTATACATACGTATACTAATGAATCAGACGTTTTAAAAAACATTTATATTACCTACATGTATGACAATTTAAAATGTCGGTGTTTAGAGTAAAGCATTAGACTTTCTTTAAGCTTAAGAGACACCTGGAAGCATTCACTAATAAATGAGTTTTTTTCAAAATTCCATCACATACCTACATATTTTTTATGTAAATTAGCTTTATGCATTTTCAGTTTTATTACATTTAAACTGTTGTAAGAACCAGTAACACGTTTAATACGTTTGACTGGCACCTTAATATGAGAGAGAAACTTACAAATTCATATTAATCAGTGTATACATTATGTATATTAGAATATTCAGTTTAGAATTTTTCATTTTTATAAATACAGCTGCATTGTCGTCACGTAGCTTTTTAATTAATAAGTCATAATTTTGGTGTGGTGAAAAAGCGTACTGTCGTATTCTTACCAGAAAGGCAAATTCCTTGTTAATAGAGGTTGCTGTTATGCTCTATTTGCAAAAATAAGTGTATTAGATTCCATTATTTGCAGTGGTATACACAAAAATTAATTTCCTTTGAGAAAAAAAATGTTTGTTATGTTAATTTGCTGTTTATTTTTTTTTGCGTCGCTAACAGTATTCAATGTAGGATTGATTCTGCCTGTTACTACGTGAAAATTCATCTTGACCTTAATAAGAACAAAAACACTACCTTTTTTATAACTTTTTTTTCACAATTTCGTTCTAATAGTTGAAAATTTGAGTTACTTTTTTCTAACCTAAATGATTGAAAATGTTCGTTAAACCGAATTCTAAAGGATCTTCCTGTTGCCCTAAATAAAAGAAATCGCATTTCGAACACTCCAGTTTGTATACTCCGGTGTTTTTTTCGAATTTGTCGGTTTTGTCTTTTGCATTAAGAAGTAAGTGTTTTATGGTAGAATTTGGTATAAAGCTGAACATTGTCGGGCAAAATTCTAGCGATTTTTGATAGAGATACTAGCTGACTCGGCAAACGTTCTGCCATATAACGTAGATATTTCTCAAAAAGATTCTGGATAGGAACATCCCAATCACCTAGCGGTATGAAATATACTTTACGACCTATTCCGTTACCATCGTTAAAGAGTGCTGATTTGCGGCGTAATATACGTGATCCTAGTGGGGAACTTTTCCAATCTAATAGCCAAGAGGTTTTATCGTCCAAAAACTTTTTGATAGCAGAAGGTCAGAGGAGTATTTGTTGATATTTTTGAGTTGGAAAAAAATTGTTGTTACTGTTTATTTCACGTTTTGCAAAACGTGTATTTCGATCTTTCGATGCTTACGTAGCCTAAACCGTAATAGATACGAAAAAAGTATAAGCACCTTTTTGTCGATAATTGAATTTTATATAAAAAAGTGCAGTACAGCACCCCTCTATCTGTTACAGGTAAAAAACAAACTGCACCACAGAGGCGCTTAGGTAGTACATTACACGTTCAAGCGTGTCTTTGAAACGCTGTAATGTTTAACCTGTAATAGGTAGGTAGGTGCCGTCTGGGAATTTTTTGTAGAAAATTTAATTATCTACAAAAAGGTCTATTTACTTTTTTCATATCTATCACGGTTTTGACTACGTAAGTAACGAAAAGTCTAACAACACGTTCTGCAAAACTTAATGTTAAATGAGAAATAGTAACAACCATTTGCAAATGCTAAAAAATTGCACAAATGCTCTTCTGATCTTCCTCTACTCTTGTTAGATTATTGATTCTTATCCACGATCAAAAAAATTTTTGAAAAATAAATACTTCGGCTAGTTGTTTCCTACGAGGATCCTCGTATATGACATTGCACGCTAGCGCTATGGTCTTCAACAACGATGGTAACCAAAATTTCATAAGAATCGGTCGAGCCGTTTCGAGGAGTATAACTGCAAACACCGTGATCCGAGAACTTTATATATATATCCATCCTTCTATCATGACAATATATATATATATATATATATATATATATATATATAGACGTATCAAGCAGATGATACGACGCCCACAGTGGCATACCTTGCGAACGATACGATGCCCGAAACCGACTTACGACGCCCAGCTCTGGGCTTCCTAAAAATTTGCGTGTATATTTGTGATATGTTGTTGTACTGTCTATCCCCCGCTTAAGTAAGAAAGTTATGATGGGCGTCGTATTGCCCGTCGGTTATCTACATTATATATGGAAATAGTTTGAACAAAGTCAAGAAGGGGGAGCTGCTTGTTATACGTATATAATGCGGTGCCTATTTTCCGTATATTAGGAAGCCCACTACATACTGTAGTCGGTATGACGCCCGGCAGTTTGGCAACATCGTATGATATGTGTTTAACGGGAAATAAATCAGTTAAGTGGTTTACATACGCAGGGTGTCCCCTCTCAATTGGAAAAAACTTCTAGGGCATATTGAGGAACCATAGACAAGCAGTTTGAGATATTAGACTAATGTCCGGAAGTGCATGGTTTTCAAAATACAGGGTGTCAAAGTTTTTTTCAAAAAATTTTTTTTAGCAATATCTCAAAGGCACGTTGAGCGATTTTCTTGAAATTCGCTGGTGATGTAAGCTTTAATAAGACGCTCAGTTAGCACTAATTAAATGGTAATTATTACTTCCAGTGGCGCCCCGGGGGACAGTGTCACGAATAAAAATGACACCCTGTATTTTGAAAACCATGCACTTCCGGACATCAGTCTAATATCTCAAACTGCTTGTCTATGGTTCCTCAATATGCCCTAGAAGTTTTTTCCAATTGAGAGGGGACACCCTGCGGATTTCTTTTCTAACGTGGGAGATTGGTGTGAGAAATTCCATATTTTAAACATTAAATGAAAATAGAATTAGTAGTAATTAGAAAATTTATTTGGAATAAAAGAAAACTAATGTGCACTACATATAATCAAAACAATAAATCAAAATTAGACAAAACTTCGTATTCAATAAAAACATGTTAAAAAATAAAATAAATGGCTCATAACAAAGAACGAAAAATAAAAAAAATTCTTATTGTTTTCGAAAAGTGTTATATACCAAAGTTTTTACTTTAACCCAGTCTTTGTCTTTCAATATATTTAAATGTTTTAAAATAAGCTGTTCGCATTCGGTTTTTTTAGGTGTAATACGTTTTTTGATGTGGTTCTTAAAGTAATTTAAGACCAAACTTTTTTCTTCCTTAGACCATTTACGTCTTCCTTCAGTTCCTTAAAAGGGATTTAAAAAATAATGTTTTATAAGGAAATTATGCATAAAATTTGGGCGTATCAGGCGAACTAGACGGAACATATTCTCTTCCGGAACTTTCATAAACCGAGTGCTCATCCTCAGTTTCATCGGCACTATCAAGCTTATTTCTTTTTGCACACTCCCTAGTAGGCCTGTTTCTGCAAGAGGATCCTTCAAGATCCCCAACATCAGAGACCAATGCTAAAAATTAGAATAAATTTTTTTCGAAATAAGGGAAACGCATACATTTGAGACTCTGATAACCAAAATATGACACCTGAGCAATCGGCTGTAACTGTTTCAAATATTATGAAAGCGCGGCGTCCAAGTTTGTTGCAAATTTCGTGAACGATAAATTAAATAAACATAAAATAACAATTTGAAGAAACTCACCACTATTACATCAAACGATTTTTAAAAAACTTATTATCAATATCGCTTGATAACGCCCACAATCGAAGTGGGCGAAACACGAGTCCAAAATGTTTTTGAAATCGATTGTGGTAATAGGGTTCAATCTCTTCATATTTTTATTATTTGCGTACCACACTCTCCTCTACTATTCTCTTACTTGAATTAACATACGTTTGTTTAAATGAAATTTTAATATTATGTAAAGTATAACTTTAACTTATTATATGAAAAATTGGCCTTTGCGTCTATAAAAATCTTTATTAGTTCATTTATTATTATTATTATCATCATCATCAGCTATTTTGTAATTACTTCCTAGTTCAAAATTTATACAAATTGACAAATAAGACAAAGTATGTCAAATCAACTAGAACCATGTTCAAAATAGTCATGGGGGTATATCAACTTACCTATTTTTTCTTGTTTCGCTAGTTCTATAATTAATTTGGTTCTGTCTCCCATATTATATCTTTAAAACACGAACGCAAAAAGGCAACGTCGCCGGGCGTCGCAAAATCCGCACAATAAATACAAATATACAAATGGGCGTCGCATAGAGTTGCTCATGAAGCGGGCGTCAATAAGACTGGCAAATGTGTGAAATAATGTATCATAAATAATGTTACCCCTCTCAGGTTGCCCCCACTAAATAAGAAATTTTTAGTGTATTCAAATAAAATACACACCCCTAGAACCTCTAGAAATGCCGGGCGTCTGAGAGCCTGTAGTAAGCAGCGGGCGTCGTATAGGTAGTTGGGTACGTATATATATATATATATATATATATATAAATTGTTATGTCTTCAGTGGTGGTGTGAGTGAATGAGAGATGAAAAGTATCTGTGTAAGTGTTTATGTTGGTAAATAAATTTATAGAATCTTCAAATATTTTAAGAAATATATAAAACACTTTTCACTTACCTTTTTAAATTATGCTCATTCTAAATATCCCTGAATAATTAATAAAATTATTTATAGTTGGGCGCCAGATATTCATTTAATGAATATAAAAACAATAAATAAATAAATAAAATTAACAAGACTGACTAGAAACAAGAGAAACAATTACTCCGAGGGCTAATAACCCTACCGGCATTGAATTACACTAATGAATCTGAAGGTACATACATGTTAGACGTAGATAAAATAATCTAAAAAGACAGGTAAATTCCTGTAACGTCTAACTATTTAAGGATTATAAATCCCACATTTGGAACGCGTTCTATACAATAGACACAACGTTGTGTATAGAACGGTTGTAGGATATGGCTTATGGTTCGTTGTATCTATTGTATAGAACGCGTTCCAAATGTGGGATTGGTAATCCTTAAATAGTTAGACGTTACAGGAATTTACCTGTCTTTTTAGATTAAATAAAATTAAGTTTTTTTAAAGAATGAAAAATTGTATTGAAAATTGTTAAATGGTTTAACTGTTTACAATAATTTTAAAATATAAACGCATGAAATTCATATCTCAGATAGTGAGATCAAATACATAAATTTTAGAAAAACTAACAGAAGAAAATATAATTAAAATTAAATTAAATAACCCTACTCTTTCTTAACTAGTTAAATTAAGTATTAAGTTTAAAATAAAAACGGAAAAACAACAATATAACTAAAACGTTTACAAAGTTTTGGAATTTCAAACTCACTTTGTCTTCATAAGTCTTTCTCCCGACACTGGTATCATTCGAACTTCCCTGTCGCTGCGAACAGGATGACACAGCAATCAGTTAGCGTTGGTCAATAACTCAGCCAGTCTAATTTTGGTCTAATTCACGACTTTGTTGCACTCACTTTGATAATTCTTTTATAATTTTAACTTCGGTGTTTTTTGTATTGGTATGTATCGACGTTGAATTATATTGCTTTTAAATTAATATTTATTTTAATATGATAACTGATATTTTTAAATTATTCGGAGCACAATTAAATACGCCTTATCTAGACGAGACCAAAACACCTACTATGACACCTACTCTTTTTTGAAAATATGTTTTGGATACCACATTAAAAACAAAACTCCCAAAGACTACCTGAATCCAAATGTCGAAATTAAATACAAAATCTTGAATATTTTTCAAAATTTTAACAAAACTAAGTACAGTTTACATGAAATGAAAACTCTTTTAAAAATAAAAATTAACTTTAAATTACTATTTTCCTTAAAATTACTTCCTTCTTCTGAAATATTCAAAAGAAAAATACTAATGTCAAACCTTTCTATAAATTTTACTTTTTTCCAAAATTTTGCTTAATTTCAACACTTTAACATATTAAATCCCCTTATTACAATATAATGTAACTATTTAGATGTATTACACATGGTAACCACTTTTTCCCTTAACAGAAATTACAAAAATAATACAGAATATGTAGTTGTAAATCTGAATTAAATTTCAATATAATTTTTAATTTTGAACTTATTATCATGATTAAATTGAATAAGAATGTTTAATAAGGAATTCCTGAATTAATTTATCAAATTCAAACTGTTTTACAGAGGAATTCCAAGTATCGGAAGACTAAAATATAGAACTGCTCGACATGACTAGAAAACATTTCCTGCAATGAATATAAAACGTCCAACTCTAGTGTCAAATGATAAATTTGAAGTGAACATATCCTTTTTCAAAATTATTACATTAAATCTACAAATTATACAAATTTAGAAAAGTGAGTAGTCATCGTTAAGTGTTAAATTAAATCTTCAAGTGTCAAACAAAATTAATCTTTCTAAATCATAAAATTAATAATGATAAAAAGAAAAAACACTTGGTATTTTTGTTTCACAAGTTTATTAAATAAGTCTGACAATATTGTTTCGGCAGTTATGCCATTATCAAAGTCAGACTTATTTAATAAACTTGTGAAACAAAAATACCAAGTGTTTTTTCTTTTTATCATTATTGAAATATGTTTCCCCTAGAGCCAAGCCAGAATTCCATTTCGTTCATAAAATTAACTTGAATTCAAAAATAAACAATTAAATAAGAAATATTAAGTTGATTACTAATATATATATATATATATATATATATATATATATATACATCTTACTATCATTGTGGCGTCCAGATACAAATACGCTTTATGGCGTCACTGATTCATAACACGCAAACTATGAGGTTGCTTAGCGAATACTTTTCGAGTATGAACTAGAAATATTCTCAAATGATAGTCGGCAAAATAATATAATAAATCTAGGATGTACAGTTTTACTCTATCGACATTAAGGCGTCAATACAAGTAGCTATGTTTGAAGCGTCATTGATATACACAATTAAGTATATTCAGATAACATTATGGCGTCAAATAATATACATCTTTGTAGGTTTTAAACATTAGAGCGTCTTGCGATGTTGCCAGTGCATTTTAAATTTTAAAATCTAATTAAAACTGTTACTGCATCATTGAGACTCAGTGTATCGAGAAGATACGTGGAAGATGGTAAGTAACTATCTATTAAAGGTAAGTATAAGACTTAATTTCATATGCAAATTTATTTTGAAAGGACTTTTTAAAATTAATAAGTTGGCTTACCAAAATTGAATAGATTCATGATGTCTTGCCTAATTCATTAATAAGTTAATATTAAACAAATTTTCGTTAATATAATTAATAATAGTAATTAAGTAGGTACTATTAGTAATACTAATTCCGTAATATCTACCAGCTGTAATAACTCCAAAGCATAATGTGCATTAGGGTGGTCGTTAAAAATTAAATTCTTTCCGGCGCCCAAAAAAATCCTTCCTTTTCACAAAAAATTAAATTACGGGAAATTTTTTGCTTTTTGATTTTAAATAAAAAGAACACGTGCCGACGGCCAATTGATGTTCATTTTTGATAAAATTATAGGTTTTTGAAATATTTGTCACAGTATTTAAATTTTGACAAAAAATCATGAAAACAGGTTTAGAGGAAATTAAATTCTCTACAAAAGGATTTCTTTCGGTTTTAAATGAAGTTCATATCCATTAAGATAACCTCATATTCAGGAAAAATAAAGTTTTTAGTGCTAAAATAACTGACTTAATAGAGTTCACAAGTTTACTAATAGGTATGAACTTCATTTAAAGCCGAAAGGAACTCTTTTGAATTAGTATAGATGAACTTCAATTGGCCGTCGGCACGTTTTCTTTTTGTTTAAAATCAAAAAGCAAAATTTGTCCCGTAGTTTTTCGTCAAAAGGAAAGATTTTTTTGGGCGTCGGAAAGAATTTAATTTTTAACGACCACCCTAATTTGCTTAAAGGGGCCCTTAACGTAGATATAGGATTCGTTCCGGAGATCGGTTAGGCCAATAGAAGAAACCGGCACTCAGGCAAACAAACGCGAGCGTATTAAAGGACACTCGACTTTCACGCTCCGTTGATATCGACCCAGCCGCTCCTGCGATGGGTTAAGACAAAAGACGACTCAGGCACTCAAGCAAACAAACACGAGCGCATAAAAATGCGTTTATCAACCTTAGGCAAAAAAACTTGAACACAGAATGTTCATAAAAGGGCACTCAACGTTCCTGCACAAGTTTCATGGATATAGGCTAATTCGTTCCGGTGATCGGTTAGGACAATAGAAGGAACCGGCACTCAGGTAAGAAACAAGCGCGTTTGTAAATAAATTCACATACCATGATAAACTGTTATATTATATTATCATATAGTTTTTTACATGTAGCTAAACTAAAATACGTTGTTACAATATATTTAAACTGGGTATATTGTAATGAGTTACGTGTAACAAGTATAAATGTAAATAAACATAATTTTCTAAAACGTCTTCTTTAATTCAAACTAATTTACACATCAAATCTACACATTCTAATACTAACACAGAAATTGGTATTTGGCGAAATAAAATATTACAGACGCTGTAATATTTCAAAAACTAAAAAGTGTAGCATAAGTAAAAACTGTATTATGTTTTCACTGTCATCGTTGATGCGCTAGTTAATTTTCGGGCTTTCTGACCGATGTCGAAAAGTCCGAAAATAAACTACCGCATGTACCATAGGTAGCTTTATGTATCTATCACTAGGGTGCTTTTTTTTCGACTATTTTTTGTTTTCACTCCCACTTCGAAATTTTGTGGGAAGTACCTAAAAAAATTCCTTGAAAATTGGAGCCCTTATTATTAATATTAAGTGCTCAAAGTTTCAGGGATTTTTTTTAGGTATTTCCCACAAAATTTCGAGGTGGGAGAGAACAAAAAACAATGTAGTCGAAAAAAAGCATCCCAATCTATCACACACATTATACGAAGAATTTTTCAAATGATCAAAAAATAAAGAAAATATTGTTTTGAATGTAGTATAAAAACATTTAAAGCTGGTGTCTTTATCGATAATTAACTCCAATAATCTCCAATAATCGGTTTATTTATTTGGAGGCTGTCAACATGCTATAAACATTAACTGATAACTGAAGATAATCATCGATGAAAATACCAGCCCTTAGATTAATATAATTATTTCTTTACATATTGATTTTGGATATAAACTTTTATTTTGAGCCAGTCTTTGTTTGCGAATAGTTCATCATGCTTGGCTTTCAATTCATCACATTCGCGTTTTTTTGGTGGTTGTCTTTTTCTTATATGATTGGCAAAAAACTTACGCGCTACATTTTTCTGTTCTTCAGTCCATGCTACCAAAACTCTTTTGCCTTTCTTATGCTGTGCCTCATAATTTCTTGAAGTTTCTGAAATTTTATCACACAAAGGTTGTTGACTACATCCTGGTATAGATTCATGTGGTAATATTTCAGGAACATCCTCATTATCACTATTTTCTTCTTCAATTTCTGCTTCAAGGTCTATGTCTATCTCATCTAAATTTTTTCCTTTAAATTGGCCTGCTTCTCCTTTTTCCATGAGAAGTAATAATTTAGATATCTTCGCAGTTTGATAAATGTCATCAGGTAATCGATAGGAGCCACGATGGATATTTGCAGTATGTCCCATAAATCTGGAAAGTTGTTCTATATCATTGTCAGTCATACTGAGAACCTGGGTAAGAGTTGCAAGATGTTTCCGTAATTTTGTAGCTGTTAGAGCTTTGGGGTTTTTAGCACCACATAACTGTGCGTGCTTACTTATGACTTTATATCCACAAATCGGTTGAGAAGTTCCGGGATTCCCAAACAAATAAATATTATTTTTGGTGTAAAATTTATCTCTGTGAGTTAGTAAGGTGTTAATATGTTTTTGAACATCTGTGCTAAACAAAACTGGAACTCCTCTCCCTCGTTTGCCGCGAATCACAATTCGTTTGAATTTTGATATTAAAACCTTCTCAGAGGCACTTATGAGTTCTTGAAACTCCTCATAGTTTTGAGAGTGTTCTTCGGAGTTTTGGTAGATATGAAGAGGGAGCCGTTGAAGCTCCCCTGGCCTCCGCCTATTAAGTAGGAGAACACTGCAAAATACAAGCTCCAGCAACAAAATATATGTATCTTTATCTTGATCTCTGCAAAAATTTTCTAATGCGGTTTTTGATTTTGAAAACAAATAATCCTTTATTAATTTTAAGTCGCTAGCCAGGGGAACCATTGTAATTTTATTCCACTTTTTGACATTTAAATCATTTGAAGCTTGTGTACTGACCTCGAAACGCCATTCACTTTCAATGAGTTGAATTAGAGTTTTTAAATCAGCCTCACTTTCAGCAGCCGAAAGAGTTGAATGAATTTCTTTTCGTTTCAGGACAAACACAATGGCAAGTTGGGCACATTGTTTAATTGCGATTCCTAAATTCAATGCAGTAGAAGCTGAATTATAGAAATCTTTTTCGTAGTCATAATTTGCAACAATTTTTGTAGCCGACACTAAAAGTGCAAAATTTTGAGGCCTGAGGGCTTCAAATAAATTTTTAATTTGAGGTTTTTGCTTTTTAATCTCAATAAGCAATCTGGCAAGTTCTCTCATTTTGCGAGATGTAACGGATACAAAATGTTGTTCTCTATGAGATTTAAGGTAACGGGCACCGTATGCGCAAATGAGCAAGTCAGACTTAGCTGCCTGAGATATTTCGTCTGGTCTCATTCTTGGGAAAACCTTTTCTTTCAACTGTTTATCGACCTCTGTTGCTCTTAGTAACAAATTTTGCCCTTTTGCTTGATGACGTTTGTCTTTTTCTCCTATACATTTTTTTCTATGACGCCATAGCTGTTTTGATGAAAAAAACCCTTTACATTCAGTACAAGGTAAAATTTTTTTGTTATCTGTTGGCCTTCTAACTGCCTTAAGTAATACACTACTATTCAAAAAATTTCCTCTTCTTCGAATTTCATCTAACAGTTTTTTCCGCTCTTTGTGTTTTGGTGGAAGTGAAGTAATTTTTTGAACTTCTCGTTCTAAAGAATGAACTCCTATGACATGTCTTGCGAAATTTAACACATAACATTCGCAAAAGTAGCAAAAGTCTTTTTTCTTCTTTCCTTTTCTCTTCTCGCCGTTTGCTTTAGTCTCTCCTAACAGATCTTCATCTTGTTTTTGGTTGGTCCCCAAATGTGGAAGAACGTTTAGTTCTACCGATGATGACTTATTTTCTTTATTTGATTTATCTAAACTCTGGCCAAGATTGCTATCTTCGTTTAGTTCTATCGATGATGACTTATTTTCTTTATTTGATTTATCTAAACTTTGTCCAAGATTGCTATCTTCAAGACTTAACGAAAACTGGCTACTGTCAGAATCCAAATTTGGTAAATAATCCGGGTCTTTTACTGAGTCATCAGTGTTCCCAGACGCAATTGAGTCATTATATTCGAATTCAGGCTGCAAGAAACAGACATTTTAATGGAATAGAAAAGCCTGTCCTGTCTCTAAATTTAATACTTACTTGTTTATTATCATTTTTGGATCCGAATAGATCATGTAGAGTTTCGGTTTCGTCATCTAAACGTTCATAGTTTTTCATACCATCTTCGCACTATAATAAATACATTTTCACGTTGGTCATTTCTTCCCTATTTGTTACAGTTGGATTTAAAGCCAATTTTTTAGGGATAAAATCATTTATTTATAAAGCCAGACCACCGACGTTTCGCTTTGGATGAAAGACTTTTTCAAGGCTAACAAAATTGTTATCAATAATAATTTAGTAGTTAAAAAATATAATAATTACTACTCAGTAAGTTTTTTTTACGTCAAAGAGTTATACAGATGGTATCGACGCTGCAAGACATCTTTCTTTTTTCTTCACCACAAAAAATGACTTCTCCGGCAAAATATGTAAATTGTACAGAGATGTGCTTATTGTTAGAGCGTCAGTATATTGACGCTATAAACACCCTGACGCTCTAATTAATGCAATTTCATAATGTATTGACGCCACAACGATAGTAAGATATAAATAAAACTATATGTATACAAGATATATAACGTTAAAAATTTTAAAATGTAGAACATAAATTATAAAATTATTTAAAATGATTTTTTAAAAACGTCTTAAGTTAACGACAATTAAATCAGAAGTAACGGCTAGAATAAAAAATAATAAATGAGAATATAAAAAAGCAAAATGAAGGGAGGTTTCACTTTTTTATACTCTCATTTGTCATTTTTTATTCTAGCCGTTAGTTCTGGTTGAATTGTTAACTTATGACGTTTTTAAAAAATCATTTTAAATAATTTTATAATTTATGTTCTACATTTTAAAAATTCTAACGTTACATCTTTTATATAGTTTTATTTGTACCTTACTATCATTGTGGCGTCAATACATTATGAAATTGCATTCATTAGAGCGTCAAGGAATTTATAGCGTCAATATACTGACGCTCTAAGCACATCTCTGTACAGTTCATTTTACCGGTGAAGTCATGTTTTGTGGTGAAGAAAACAGAAAGATGTTTTGCAGCGTCGATACCACCTGTATAACTCTTTGACGTAAGAAAACTACTAAATTATTATTGGTAACAATTTTGTTAGCTTTGAAAAAGCCTTACATTCAAGGCGAAACGTCGGTGGTCTGGTTTTATAAATAAATAACTTTATTCCTAAAAAATTGGCTTTGAATTCAACTGTATATAAATTATTGTTTAAGTTTAAAGAGGGTAAAAATTACTGACAACAGTTTTACGTGTGAGAATTTCAATCTCACCTGCGCATCAACATGTTCAAATCCGCAAGAAACATGCGGCATTTCAGTTTCATCATTATTTGTAATTTGAGGTGGTACTAATGGAGTAATGTGATATGAAGTACTCTCAAATGGTATAGAATTTGCCGTGCAATCTTCGTTCTAAAATAAAATAAAGTAGCTCTTATCCAGTTTTAGAAATAATGTCTACACATTGTTCACACGTATTTTTTTATTTATAGGCTTCACTGCTCATTTTCCATTTTTAAAACATTTTTTATTTAAATTCAGCAATCTCGAGAACTAGAGTAAAAATTGTATAGGAATCAAACAGTTTTTTTATGAACATCTTTATTCTTAAAGCTTATCGGTAACATCACCAAAGTGATCGTTAAAACTTGCCTGAACTTTTGACTTTTCGATATGGCAATTCATCTGGCCATCTAAATTCTGATCGTCAGTTTCTCTGATTTCCACTGTTTCACTGTGGATACTTGAAGGAGGTGATAACGGACTATTACAGAAAAAGTTTTTTTTTTTTCTCTCTGAGTTTGAGGAGCATACCTTGTACTAAAATAAATAGCACTTTTTTATTATAAAGTAATAAACATTTATTTTCAACTTACATATTCTTTATCAAAAAAGCGAATCATTTCCAAAGATTCTTGACGCCGCAGACCACGTCTTTAGACAGACTCACTGCGTAGGTATATGATAGCAGAAAACGAAAAATAGTAAAGTAGAATGAAAATCGGGGGATACGGCGTTGCCAAATTGAATGACGCTTGAAACGCGATAAACTAAACGTTTTTTTTCTGTGAAAAGTATACTGGCGCGAGACACCGACGCCTCTCGTGTCCTACCGATTGAACTACAATATACGCCAAGCGGGTAACAACGGATACATAGTCGACATGAGAGCGTCACCTAAATTTTCGCGGGAACATTCTATAGGTGGAGGGGAGGCCACCGGCAAAATTTTACAGTAATGTGCTTAGAGCGTCAGTATATTGACGCCATAAGCACCCTGACGCTCTAATGAATGCAATTTCATAATGTATTGACGCCACAAAGATAGTAATGTATATATATATATATATATATATATATATATACATCCCGCTATCATTACGGCGTCATTACAAAAGGCGGTGGTCGGGCGTCCGTACGATAAATAGCAATAAGTAACATGGAAAGCGTGCTTGCAGATTTATAGAAACCAATTTATACTCCT